>CM065421.1:20704378-21311795 GCA_033060865.1 Dorcus hopei | reverse complement strand
TTCCGTTTCACAATGCCATAAAGAGGAGAAGTTTTTTATGGCCGGGAAGTGCGTTAACAGTTCTTTTTGTCTCGTCGCGGAGACGGACTACTTTGTATAACGAGAAAGCATGCGAAGACCGGGAGTGTGTTGCATGTGAATGCATAATAGGACACCGTATAAGGTCAACAAAAGGTCAGCAAGGCAGCCTTGCCGCGCCCGAATAGGGAACACAACAATGGAAAAGAAGGGATTTATAAATATGCTGGTCACCGGTCATAGATAATGAAGTCGACAGTGCGTGTAATGAGGCGGCAAATTTGTATGTTGTTGCGTTACAAAAAAAATAAAAAATTCTGGAACGACTCGTACTGTAATAATAGCCTACGCCAGACAATTAACTCACCAATATTCTCACCAACTAATAGAAAAAAATGATACTAATCAATAGCTTTTAAGAACACAAAACAAGAATTAGTTCTTTTTTCTTCAAACTCAATTCAAAATTAAAAATTAATGAGGAAAGACTTGACAACATTGACAACATCACAGTCCTTTTTCCATTACATTCCATTTCCGTAAGGGTCTCAACATGGGAAATAGGATCACCGATCACATGATGGATTACAGAATGACATTGACAGCCATTTTTGTTTGCTCGCGACTGTACATAATATAGAATCCGTTTATGAAGGAGCAGGATATAAGCAAAGTTAATTTTATTTCGCAACTACATAGTTAGTTAGATTTCTGAGTAAGGCAAACCCACACATGTGTAAAACTGACTTTAATAAGCTTATGATGGTGATCCAAGCACACAAGTTAGTTTTGAAATTAATAGTATCAATTAATACTCCTGTCAAGCCAAAGGCGAAATTTACTTCATTACAGCTGCCTCGCATACCAGAAGGTCTTAATAATAAATCACAACACAACAGCACGAAACAATTTCGCGCTGCAGGAGTAGCCTCCAAAACACGTGTTTGTTTTCATCGAAATATAAAATTTTCCCATCATCAATGACGTAAGTAAATACTATTTTGGTTCTGAGCGAAGATATCGTCATTGTCTGGAAATAAATTATTTTTTTTACTGATTTTTCTGTGTGCCGGAATCAGGTGTGCTAGTTGAATAAAAAATCGTGAACGAATCACGGAAACTGGCGCACGTGTTACCATCGATCAATATTATTTTTGATTTAACTTTGGACTAAAGTCTAAAGTTGTGCAAATAATAGATTGAAGGTCAAGGATGTCG
Source organism: Dorcus hopei (assembly GCA_033060865.1). NCBI lineage: Eukaryota > Metazoa > Arthropoda > Insecta > Coleoptera > Lucanidae > Dorcus > Dorcus hopei. Next base: position 21,310,559 of record CM065421.1, on the reverse strand, counting down.
TCCGTCTGCATACATAATAAAATCAGGAAGCAGACATCTATAACATGTTTGAGTTCATGCTTTTCTTAACAAATAAATATAGAAGGAACTTATTTATTTTTAAATTCTGTCTGTCACTGCACAGTTTAGTTTCTGTTGTTTTCATAGAAAATCTGACTAATTTTGTGGAATGAGTTAGAAGCAGACCAGAAGGTTCTTAATATCTCATTCCATTGAAAATAAATATGTATCTATTTTTTGTAATATTTCTTCTTTGATTGATCACAACCCAACATTTACAATTATACCGAGTGATTTTTAAAAATTTTTATCACCTCTTGCCATGAAACTTGGAGAGCATGTCTTAGCTTAAGTGAAAAGTACGTCAATTACCACTTTATTGCATTTCACAGTAAAGCCAAGACAAGCCGTCCAAATTCCATGGCAAGAATTTTTAAATACAAGGAAGACATGGTGAAATGTGAAATGATTATAATTAATACCTTTTTCAATTTAAAAATATTTTATTTAGTTTTTCACAATCAATTAAATGTAATAGTGTCCTTAAATGATAACAAGTAAGAGAATCGGCCAAAAGAAAAACGAAATTCAAGAAAGAAGTTGTAGCAAGTTGAATAAGAAAGAAAGAAAGAACAGAACAGAGTAATTTGCCAACGAATAATAATAATAATGTAGTGGGAACAAGTGTAGCTTTTTCTCATGTCCAAAAACTGATGGTAGATAACATGGCGTCTCTTCTTCGCTATGAGTAAATTGAAAGACAAGCAATTGGTTGACAAATATGGAAAAGTAGGGAGCAGGAGGCAGACTTTTTAAAGTACATAAAATAAATGGAAAACATCCTGGAATTACAATGAGAAGATCTTAAAGGACAAAAGAGAGAAAAGAAATATTAACATTTACAGATGGTAGTTCCACTGAATTTTTTCTACTTGTAAACTGCATTTGTTACATGCGTTTGATGCAATTGATTAACTCTAGTTGATTTTGGAGAAATAAATAAAGATAAACTAATAGAATAGAACCAGTAGAAAAAAAAACTGCATAATAACAACACAACAAAAATCAATTTAAGCCGAAGAATTATGCAAAGAGTTCATGACCGTGAGAAAGATAAAATGGTGATGCTTAACCAGGCCACTTATTTATTTATTTTTTCTCAAAAAGAGATATCAAAAACTGGATGGGTATTACTATAGGTTTGTTCGATAGCTCTGCACTTTCTACACTTTTAACACCTTTACTCTACTTTTCTCACTCCTACTTATGTTATTTTATATACATCGCACTCTCTCAGGAGCGGTTGGTGCAAAAAGTGTAGAAAAGTGCAGAGCTATCGAACAGATCTATTATCATTTGTCCAATTTTTTGACGCTTTTATGACTGGCGTTTTCTTTACGCGTTGTTAAAATACATATCGGGTGTTCATTTTTATTGAAAAGTTCATCAAGTAGCCTTTGAATTTTTCGTAACATTGTGAATCAGATAACTTCTGATTTAAAAAGTCTTATGTTCCACAGCGAAAGTCATGAAACCAGCTGACTTGTAATAACCTCATTGAAAGGGGAACTTAATTCAAGAAACGATGTCAGAACGGATCAAACACGTTAGATAATAGGTGACCATACACCAGCATTCATTCATGTCATTCTTTCCTTCGACACTCTTTCTCTTCAAGAAATTGAAACAAAACAAATCCTGTTCTAACCCACTAATACAATAATACAGGATTTGTTTCGTTTGAATTTCAAATCCAAAACAAATCCTGTTCTAACCCACTAATACAATAATACAGGATTTGTTTCGTTTCAATTTCTTGAAGAGAAAGAGCTTCGAAGGAAAGAATGACATGAATGAATGCTGGTGTATGGTCACCTAATGTTTGACAACTTTACTGTCATCCATTAAACGTCAATCGGTTTAGAAAGTCATCCTATTTTCGCTTCATCTTTTTTCAACAAAAAATCAAAGCTAACTAATGAACTTTTCAATTGAAGACGCGTTAAGGCGACTGGCCACTGCGCGCGAAGCGAAGCTAAACTGAGCGAAACTAAGTTTTTTGAAAATTAGATCCAACGTAATCTTACGCGGACGAGCCAACCGAACGAAGATAAACATTGTTTTATATCTTTGCTATCCTAACTTCGCTTCCCTTAGCTTTAGTTGCCACGTCCGCGTAAGATTACGTTGGATCTAATTTTCAAAAAACTTAGGCCGCACGTCCACCAGATCGGGCCGATCACAATCGGCCCGACCAGTAGTCGTGTAAAAACAGATCGTTCCGACCTAAATTGTCTGTTCATGTCCACCGGTTTTGCGGATTTGATCCAGTCGTATACAATATGTCGTCAAGTGAAGAAGAAGCTGTCATCATGCTTGCTTACTACAGGAGAAAAAAGAAACGTCGTCACAAGTTTTGGGTACATCCATACATAAGAAATAATGGGAATAGAGGTGCTTTCATGTGCCCGTGAACTTTCAAACCATGAGAGTAAATTTAAAACTATGTCCACTATGTTTACTAGACCTCGTACGTCCATGTTTTCAAATTTTCAAATCACACTTGCGACTGTGCCCTGATATTATTTGAATCTGTCGTACTAAACTAACGACAATGATCGTGCATGCAGCGTCTTGCCCGACTAGTCGTTTACGACGTTGATTAGACGCGACTGAAATCGTATCAATGGACAGGTTACAATAGAAACACATTTACACGATCTTTATCGCACGATCCCAATCGAGCCGATACAACATACATACATACATACAACACTCTAGTCAAAGTACTAGAGATCACAAACTTAGACGAACGTAAAAATTTTAATGCAATTTCATAATTAAATAAGCAGCCAAAATGGTAAAATCAATTAATAAATTTCTCACCCTAAACCATCGTACCAGATTCAGAGACGACCGTATTTTTTGAGATCAAGCACACACTAAGACATTCTGTAAATGTCGATGTCGCCCTCGGACTTGTGGAGATGCACTCCACAAGACGGGCACTGGCTGTCTGATCTGTCGTGCTACGCCATGGCCTTTTATATAGTTTTAAACCGGAAATTAAATTAAATTCCAATCCCTGGATCGTTCGCTTTTAGTTATTTTTACATAATGCGGTTTTTTGATGAGTCAACTCGGCGATTGCAATACGCAGCCTCATTTCGAAGGTCATATTTATATTGGCGAAGCTTTTGACAAAGTAAGGCGATATTGATATTGTATCGTCGAGTTTAATTTGTGTAATAAGCTTAATAATTATGAAATGCTCGATTTCTTACATCCATTTTGCAGTGGGTACAGTACGACAGAAATTCAATTTTAACAACGCCAAAATGTCAGTTGACAACGCAAACGTATTGTAAGATAATACGTGCCTATTTCTGTCTTTGTCATTTCATGGCACCACTGCGAGAATTTTTTTTAAATTGAAAACCCGTTATCTTACATAAGATTACTTTAAAACAAACGTCAAAATAATTTAACCCATGTTAATGTCAAAAGATTACAATAAATGTCCTGCACTTGCAAAACATAATTAAATTTAAACTTTCTAATAAAAACTATTCTTTTTCATTAGAAAGCATTCTGATCACAATTTTAATTTTTTTTTAATGTTTGTTGACAAATCTGGATATTAATAATATCATTAATGATATGTCAGTAAATTTATTTAAGAAATACATTTGGAAATTCCAAAGCCAACTCTGTCCGGTTTTCAGAAAATCGCATGGTATTTTTCTGTGGAACAAATTTTCTTTAATATGGAAGGTGATAATTTTAAAGAAATGAATTTCTTGACAGATTTTATTATTATTCAAGATTAAAGATGTCGCAGTTCCCTGCTTTCCGAAAACAAGACATTCTGGTGTCCTGAAGCTTTCCTTGAGGACAACAGAGTTCCAAAAAACGAGGCAGTCCCGTTCAAAACGGGATGTATGGTCACGTTAAGCATGTGTTTTTTAAAGTTTATTCAGAACCGTTGCTCAAAATGCACTTTATAGATTACCAAAATTCAAAATTAGGAAGATTTGAGTCAAATGGGTCGAAAACTGAAAGCGTAAAAATTAAGGCAAAAAAATCCTATCAAGAACATAAAAGAGAGAAAATTGAAGATTATCTTGAGAAGAAAATAAATAAATAAAAAGAAACCTTTAATTTTCCAGAAGAAATACGCAAGGAATTTCTTTGAAGGCAGGGAAAAGAATCAATATCATAAGACAGAAAAGAAATTGGAATTAATAATAACACGTGAAAAACCAGCAGTAAAGCACAAAAACGCCTGAGTAAAGTCACAACCGAGCTGAGTGAAACACTGTGAGACCAATGTATCTAGGCAGATTAAATAAAAACTCTGAATTAATGGCTTTTCAGATTAGCCTAACTAGGCACTCTCATATTCAAAACAAAATTCTGGTTGGGGTTCCCAAAAATAAAAAAAGAAGAGGAAGGACGAGAAGTAAAAAAATGAAAGCAAATAGCCGTTGGGATTCGTAAAAGATTAAGAATTAAAATAGAAAAATTAAAGCACCTTTAGTCCGTTCAAATTTATAAAAAATTGTGAATGTTTATTCGTCGTACAGCTTCTAAAAACGTTGGCAACGTCGGTGTTTCTCTCTAAATGACAACTCCTGCAACAAACAGCGAAAGGTCGATATTTCAAAAGCAGCCCGACGAATAATCATTATAAATTGCTTATTTATTTCAAATTTTTGAAAACAATAGCGACTAGTAAAAATAATATCAAAAAGTGTTACTTTTGATGCAATCACATGTATCAAAATTTTGGTATTTCATCTTTTGAACTAATACAGGAGAGACTAATTATGTATATCAATATGGTAAGCTAAATGGTTAGGTGTTGAGTGATTAAAAGGAAAAATTAAACAGGCTGAAAGAGATTGTAAACAAAAGTATGTCATTAGCCCAGACACCTGTTTTTTGATAAGACCGGGTTTCTATAAATTTAATCTTTCCTTCCGCGTTATTTACAGTTTCACGCTTTCATTTATTTATTTATTTTTACTAAAAGTTTTTATTACGACTTAATCAGTGTTTATATTTTTTCATCGTCCTAAAAATAAATTATTTTTAAACTGACCGGGATTATTATCTGAGGCGTCAAATAAAATTCTGTTAATGAAATTTCGCTTATCCTTTGAACTATAAATAAACCTTAGGTCTTGTCGTTGAGATCAGCTCAGCTTCTCAGAATTTTTTAAACTTAATAAAACATTGATGAGACAAAGAACTTATTCTCAGAATTTATTTAATTAATCAGCAAGCATTTAAGATAATGTTTAGTGGGCACTTGAGATAATTATCTTCTTTTTATATGTCTTTTTTATATCTTTAAATATAATTCCATATGATGTATAGGTATAAAAAGTTCGGTATGAACTTGATTAAATCCATCAAACTACATCTGCACTTATATTTCCAAGAAAGTATTTATATTTACCTACATTTGATCATTTGACTCATACTATACTCAAATCGCCTACCCGATGCAGTGATCAGGGAATGCTTACGTGAACATTGAAAAATTGATTGCAATTCCAATAAATACTCTTTAGAATGACCGTCTTTCAGAACAGCAAAAGTCGAATTAAAGTACATAAGCAATTGCATAAACGTAGAGACATGATACAAAGTGAATGAATACTTGACAAAAAAAATAGAAGGGTTTTAAATAAGAGCATGTACAAAAAATGAACAGAAGGAATGTTCAAACGCTTCCACACATTTTCGATATTTTCACAGCATCCCATCTCATGACATTAAAATAAATTCCATGCACATACCATCTACGTTATATGTTATATTATATCAGCAACGAGGAATGCTCCACAGTTTCCACCACATACGTTCGTCAACGTTTCCCGCTGGCACACCAACACGGTGTGAAGATATGCCGTATTACTATTTTATTTGATGTATGTAGTTATGTGACCTCATTTGAAAATAGCACCAAACCACGCTTGTCTCCCATTTCAAAACGGCGGTGGTGAGTAAGTTATTGTCGGAAATAAAGTGTATTACGAATGCTCCAGTTTTGTTTAGGTACGGTTTCTGCAGGGAAAAAATGTAGGTCGTGAAAGATGTAAAATTGTTGTTAGTATTGTGCCAAACTGTGAAATACGTTTGGCAACCATAAAATTGATTGAGACATAGAAAACAAAATCTAAAAATTGTTTTATACTAAATTGAAATTTTGGATCCAGCACTCTTTTCTTCTTCCAGCAAGCTACAGACAAGATCTTGAATGAAATATGTATGTAATACAGATAGATTTTTGTAGTCCACATGTTTTACAGTGTGTGATCGAATAAGTTTCACTTATTGTACCCTTTTTATTCTTTGATCATCTATCTATCACGGATGACCGCCGAAATTAATAAACATTCAAAGATGATTGGTTTAAAGATAGCCACACTTTAAACAATCCTAAATATTCATTCGCTTGATCTTGTGTCTTGATCCACGTTTCCTTAGCACTTATGAAGACAGTCTCATCAGCGAATGATAAATTCTTGTTGGCTGTATTAACAAATCATTCATGTAAATTATGAAAAGCAAAGACCCAAGAATACTTCCTTGTGGAGTACTAGTTTTTAAAGTTAGTAAATTGCTTTTATTGTTAAGTAATTTTACAAATTTAAGGGATTATCAATGGTATTAGTGACTACAAAAATATCGATTGTTGGATGTGCCTTAAGTTACTACAGAGTGTACATTAATGATTGAAAGGCGTTTGAATTTGGCGCGTTGTCGAATTAGTAATTTTCGTCTTACAAGATTGGTATTCATACTGGATATGTTGAATTTCGTCAGTAGCGTGCGTGTGTTGTATTGTTTACGTTTTGATTTCCTTATTTTATTATTATTGAGTTAGTATTAACGAAAAGGTTATTTTTATTTCCACTTTTGCTGTCAGACATTTTTCATTGGTAAGTACAGCCATATAACAGGAAATAAAAATACACACAAACGTTTTAGGTTAGCGATGGTTTTCACGGACCTGCACAATAAATTTATTGTTGAGGCCTATTTTCGGTCGGGGATACGCAATGAACAAAATGTGTGGAATTATTCTTATCAAAGTTGTCACCAACAATTTCAAGAACAGTTCCCTGAAGTGGTATTCACATATGATTCTTTTATGCAACACGTCCGCCGTATAATTCAGAGATTTCGTGAAACAGGCAGTGTTTCTAAAGGAAAATCTACAGGCCGGCCCACTGTTCTCACCGAAGAAGTCATCGCAGATATTCATCAAAGAATGGATGTAAGTCCGAAGAAGTCTTTACGGTGTTTATCGGCTCAAACGAATTTATCACTTGGTACATGTCAAAAGGCTTGCAAGAAGGTTCTACATTTACATCCATATAAGATAACTGTAACTCATGAGTTGCTACCTCTTGATTTGCCTCGTCGAGTGCAATATTGCCAATGGTTTAATGAGTTCTTAAATATTGACGATATGTTAGACATAACTTTCTTCAGTGATGAAGCATGGTTTCATCTCAGTGGTTATGTAAATTCGCAAAACCGTAGAATATGGTGTGCAGAAAACCCTCATATTTTTGAAGAGACTTCATTACATCCTCAGAAGATCGGTGTGTGGTTGGCAATGTCAAGAAGGAGGATCATTGGACCTATTTTTTTTCAACACAATATTAATGCACTTGCATATCAAGAAACAATTTTAAATCCTTTTATTGAAGAACTTCATGACGATGAATTACAACGGGGTTACTTTCAACAGGATGGAGCTACAGCCCACACTGCACTGACAACGTTGAATCATTTGCAACAGTTCTTTGGGGATAGGTTAATAAGTAGGGACAGATGGCCTCCTCGATCACCAGACTTAACCCCACTTGATTTCTTCATGTTCGGTTTTTTAATAAATAAAGTGTTTTCAGAACGTCTCCATACGTTAGAAGAATTACAAAATGCTATTACAGAGGCTGTCAACAGCATCACTCCAGAAACACGACACAAAGTTTTCGAAAATATGAAAAGAAGAGTAAAGTTGTGTTTGGATTCAAATGGGGGACATTTTGAACAGATGTTATAATTTTATTTTATATCTGCTTTACTTTTTATATTCTCCATATCAATGTATGTAATTAATAAACGTAAAATAATTTCTAATCACTAATAAATTGTTTTAATAATATATAATTTTATGTGCCGCCCATGGTAAAACAGAATAGTGTGCAGTACCAACTTTTACAAATAATCTAATGGGCGGGAAATTCAAACGCCCTTCAATCATTAATGTACACTCTGTATAAGAAACTATAAGAAATAGTGACTTAAGGCACATCTATCAATCGATAAATAATTTTACGTTCTATTTTTGTTTATCTTTCTCATTTTTTAACTTTTTTTTTAAATTGTCACGCCAATCTAGCGTCTTGATGATTCCAGAAGTTTCGAGGGGCGAGCTCTAGATGGTGATTGAATTGTACTCGAAGTTATTGAAATTTGAATCACTTTCTACTTAGAGAGCGACATTTGCGATTAATAGTGATTCGTAGATCGATAAATATCAGTAGTGTTATTTGTTACAAGTGTTTCAGCTCGATCATTAGTGTCCTTAATGTGTTAAGCCTTGTTTACAATTAAAGGATTTTTAATTCAATAGACGAATATTATTTCTAGGAACTCCCAACTTCTAACAATATTCATCAACTTCTTGACAGTATAATTAGGGACATGAACCATTCACAACATGCATATTACATTCTATGTATGTACATAATTAACAATATCTTTCATTATAGTTAATAGGAACACTTGCCTGATGCATCATTCCGGCCTCATTTATAACTTATTATTAGAACAATATTTTTTGTTTAGTCTGAATTTTTAATACAAAACCTTTGTTTAAAGAAATATCTAGTTACAGCACAACACTTTATTGTTTTATTACCTTTGTCTTTACCATGTTTACTCCAGTGTAGTTCTTTTCATATCTTGACCAATTTGGTGAACTGTTCAACCAGTTTTTTGCTGTTTAATTCCGAAAAGTTATCAAAAAAATAAAGTATAAAGTAAAGTTTCAACGAGCAAGATACTATGTTAATTAGAGAAACCTTTTTTTTAAGTTTCTCCAAACCATAAAACCAGTACGAGGAATAAAGTCTTGATAAGAATTTATATTTTGGTAAGTACATAAATATGAATTAACACAATTTGCATTCGTGCATTTTCTAAGTATTTTAAAGGATCATGACATCATAGACCATACAACAAATCCGGTGACGTAATATTTGCCTAATAGTTTGCTCAGTTTTCGTAAAATCCTTTATCGCAAACCAAAGGTGTTTAAACTTCTAAGTGGACTCTTGTACTTTCGCTTATGCTAATAGCACCGCATAATTATTATGCAAAACACTTCGAAAGCACTTAAACGGAATCGAATAATCAACAAGTTAAATCAGGCTTGGCGTATAAAAGCTTCAATAAATTCGTTTGGAACTTTGATTTCATTTATTATTTAAGCGAATGGTATTAAATTGTATGAGTATGTACGTTAGTACACGCACGTAGAATGTAGAAATATTGCGTCTGTAAATAAAAATAATCAAAATTGAGATTAGGAAAGCTAAAGAGCTTTAATTCGTTCTAAACACATGAATAAAATTAGAATAAATATTGAAGGTGTAAATCATTTTCGGCTGAGAACTAGATGTTGGTTGTATGTTGTACATAATTAAAATTACTAAGCGTGCGTGATTTATTGTAGCTAGTCGTTTATTAAAACGATTAAACCTAGTTAATTCAATCGTGTTCTAATAAAAAATGATTATAACGCACCGGGGTTAGCTCATATAATAATAATCATAATTAATTTTTATGCAGGCTGTCATCCCGATGTAATGATAAATCTTTATTTAAAAAAAAGCAGCGTCTGCAACCGACAAAATCCAATTAATTGTAATTACGATAACCCTTTCCAATCTTACACATAATATTTCAGTGGTAAACAAATCAGGAAACGATAATTATCTAAAAAGAAACCGTTATCAATGACGTTTTAGGAATAACTCTAGTATTAGTTGTTGAGGTTTGTTAAATTTAAATTAGCTCTAGTGTAATACAATGTAAGAACAGCTACTGAGAACAAATGTTCTAACAGTGAGTCATCAGAACAAGTTTCACGGCCTTGCAAAATCAAGGTAAAAGACGAAGCATCTCTTGAACTCGCTCAACTCAAAAAAAAAATACCTTTTCTTAACCCAAATTTTAATTCTGTGAATTCAACCTGAGACCTATTGTTATACATTGTATTTTCTTCTGCTTGCACCTGTCCGCACCATCACCTCAGTAAAACTGGTCAACGTACCCCAAGAACCACCTCGACTTTTCTACCTACGGCATTCCTTCACTTGGTTGTATTAGTTCTTTTACACTTATTTTACGAGCTAGTTTCACCTCGCTATAGGATTAGCTGAATCGTCAGCTTATTACTTCAGTTTATTAGAAAGATGCTTATAAGGCAATGTACAACATAAGCGGATTCGAACTCGATAAATAAAAATATTATCTCGCCTTGGATGGACGGATGAGCTCGAGCGGTAGGCATGGAATATTTTATGAAGTCGGCTCCGATTTAATCTTCAATTTCAATTTTAAATTAAGACGTCGGCCTCACAGCTCAGACGTGAAATTTCACTGCCGGTAAGCGTGTTTAATCCCGGATTTAATCTGAAAAAAATCACGCAATTCACAGCGGGATAAATCACAATCACTCTTTCAATCAGCGCAGTAATATAAATCTGTATTGTTATGTGTTTCAAAACTGATCTTATCACTTTCGTTAATTGGATAAATAATAATCTGGTATAAGGACGACATAAATAGAAATGAATTCAGAAATATATTTTTTTAATGTTAAAGTTATTATTACTTTAAGTTATATGTTTGCTTTCCTTACAGATAATTTCTTAAGTACACACAGAATTAAATACTAAAAGAACCAGCAAGAGATAGACATATTAGAAATTAGATCTCATTACGTACAAACACTATTTTATGTTAAGTGAAAATCTATGAAAAACAAATTACTTAACAACTTATACAGTGCAGTAATGTTTACTGTGAATTCACAGAAATCTTGAGAAGGCTGTCAACACACAGCGTTAAAGTTCGAAGCGCTATAAAAGTCCTCAAATTTGTTTTACTTCATTTATTTGCTTTCGGGTTTGAAATTTATCCAAAGGGGAAGTACTGACACCTACAAATGTCCGCAACTTTTACACAAAAATAACGATGGGGGCTGTTCAAACTTTTTAAGAAGGGTTCCGTGAACCACCCTATATGTATATGCTTAAACATTAGATTCGTGAATTCATGACTGAAGAAAGCACGGACTCCCTACAAAATTGAAAATTTTATTAAAAAAACTTTACGATTTAAAAGACAAGACTTGATTAACATTTAACTTGTTTCATAGGATTTGGACTGCACACCATCATTTTCATTAAATCAATAAATTAGGAAGAATAAAATGTAGTGCATTTATTTATTTCATGAGTGAATACAGAGACAGAATTCTACCAGATTTCTTTTATTATTTGATCAATGATCCACTGTCCAACAATGAAAATGTTTCGGGCTCAAAAATAGCTAATTCTTATGTATTTCCACCTGCTGAATTCAAATATCACCATAAAAATGACAGATTAGCTCTTGCTAATGGGGGAATTTCCGTGTTTGGGAATTGTCACACCTGTCAACTGACAAAACGCAACGTTCTCTAGCTATTTGTAAGTTATAAACATAATTACTGTTGCTGTGACTGTGAGTTTCTTATTGTTTCTGTTGTATTTAGCGCAGAATTTCTGGTTTTGGGGTGCTTTTGAAGTGTAACATTTGTTAAAGCAAAATGCCACGAAAATGTGTAAATTCAGTGAATAATTTTGGTTACATTTGTGGTGAAATACCATTTTCGTCACAGAAACGCAATCTGACGCCTCTTGTGAAGACTGCCTATCAGCAGTGTTTTGGTATGAAGGTAGGGTGCCAGGATAAGTCATGGGCTCCACATATATGTTGCAATTCTTGTTCAGTTATACTGCGAGAATGGCACAGACTGAGTCAAGCGGCAGAAGGCAGAACTTCTAGGGTCAAGACTACAGCAATGGAATCTTCTCCAACGTGATGTGAGGGTCTCACAGTACAGACAACGTCAGAGGTATCTGCTTCCTTTCTTTGAGAAGAAAAACAATCTTGTTGTTTGCTGCGATGTTAATGGCTTGATGGAAAGCTTGAATTTGAACCATGATCCAACTGACTGGAGGCTATTCATAGACTCCTCCAAGCTTAGTTTGTATTACTTCACAACGACAACCGTCTTCCTTCTATTCCTATTGCTCATGCGGTTCACATGAAGGAGACTTATGCAAACATGACAGCCCTACTCGACTCAATCAAATATGCTAAACACAAGTGGAAAATCTGTGGCGATCTAAAGGTCCTCGCTGTACTCGTAGGAATGCAACAGGGATATACCAAATACTGCTGCTTTTTATGTATGTGGGACAGCAGGGATAGGAAATCACATTATAATCTTAACTTTAGCAAGAAAAATGTCGTTGCCGAGCCTCTCGTAGACCCAAAAGATGTTCTTCTTCCACCCCTACATATAAAGCTGGGTTTGATGAAAAACTTTGTCAAAGATATTAACCAAGAAGGACAGGCCTTTAAGTACTTAAGAGACAAATTTCCTAGATTAAGTGATGCAAAAGTTAAGGAAGGTATTTTTGTTGGGCCACAAATTCGACAACTTGTAAAGGATCCTGCGTTTGACAGAGTTTTGGAAGCCAAAGAAAAGGAAGCTTGGGAAGCCTTCAAGGGAGTTTTCATGGATTTTTAGGCAACAAAAGAGATGATAACTATATTCAGTTGGTGACAGTACTACTGCAAAAATACCATCAACTCGTATGCAACATGTCCCTTAAAATTCATTTTCTCCACTCCCACCTAGACTTTTTCCCTCCTAGTTGTGGAGCTGTCAGTGATGAACACGGAGAAAGATTCCATCAGGATATTTCTTTAATAGAACAAAGATATCAGGGCCGTTGGAATGAAGCAATGCTTGCGGATTACTGCTGCATAGGGATGCTCCGGAACTCACTTACAAGAGGCAAGCCAAAAGACGATCTCATGAAGCTACCATATGATTCTATTTAGACCCTATCACCTGCTACGTCATTAAAAAAAATTGAAATGGACTTTCAGTTTTGTTGGCATATGTATCGTTTTCTTTTAATCCGTTAAAATAAAAAACCTCCACCTCTTCTAACGAGGGTCTAAATAAAAACTTGGTCAAATGGGTTGTGATCGAGAATTTATCCATTGCATTTACATAGCAGAATTACTAAATGTAGCCTACTTGACCAGGTTTTTATTTAGACACGACTTATATCACAGAAACTAGAGCTAATAAATTTTTTTCTTTGTTATATTCGTTTTTCTCGACCCAAAATTAGTACGATTTGACTCATGAAGTGAAGGAAACATTCAATTTTTTTTTTGTTGGACAGATCTGATCAGATCTCTTCATTTCCTGTTCTTTTTTATTACTTAGTCCATTTCTCTGTAGGTCTTTCTCTTTTTCTTGTCTCTCCTGCTTTCTCTTCCTGCATCGCAGTTTTTTTAACTAATAATTCTCCTAACTAATTCGTACCAGATTAAACTTCTTATCAGGATTCATCCTTTTACATCCGACCTTCTAATCTTGTTATAATTTCCTGTTTCGTAGCATATTATCAATTATCATCTTGGGACCACACAAGTCCCTTCTCTCCTAACAACTCTGTAGTTAATAAGTTTGTGAGCCATAATGCAAAATGCTTTGTGCAATTATACTCCTCTCCATTTTACGGCCAACAATAATTTGTCATTTATTTAAGAACTTAGCAGAGATGAAAAATCAATAATCACTTTAGTCAAAGATGTAATAGTTAACCGAGGAGCCGAAATATGCAGTGACCATTAACCTCTTCTTGGCAGGAATACAAGGAAATAGGCAAAGAAGCACAAGGAAAATTGAATACGAAACGATCAGAAGTTACAGACTGAAGGAAGAAGAGGTGGGCAAAAGTTTGAACAACTGGTTAAAGAAAATGCACAACGAAATAAAAACACAGAGAAAATGAACATAGAGGAAATATGGAATACTTAAAACTAAAATAATATTAACCTCAGCAAAGAAGTGGAACTTATATAGTTAATAACCGCAAGAAGCAAACAATCTGGTGGAACGAGGAGATAAGAAAAGAAACAAAATTTTTTAAAAAATAGTTCGAGTATATAAACGCTAGGATTTCTGAAAAACAAACAATATAAAGAATAAGTATGGAATAAATTTGGACGAATGAAAAAAAACATTAAAAAAAATTGTTCTATAGAATCTCGAAATCGCTAAGAAAAGGAACAAATAAAGATAACAATAAAAAAGGAGAAGTAATCATCGACGAAGTAAAGATAATGGAGAGATGGAAAGAACACTCCCATGAATTATTAAATGTAACTTCACGACAGAACAAGCAATAGAAATAATGCCAGTAATGCAAGAAATAAAAGAAGAAGAAATGCTAGAGGCCATAACCATAAAGGAAATGCAGAAAGGAAAAGCGCCAGAACGTGATCGAATCACTACAGAAATGATACAACACATGAGAGAAGACGGTATGGCCGCAAAAAAATCCCAAAGGACAGTTTTAAAAAAGGGGACTTTAAAGGAAAGCAACAATTACAGAGGAATAACTTTACTTACTAGTGTGGCGTTAAAAATCTACGAGAGAATATTGGAGAAGAAATTGAGAACAAATATAGAATCCAATGTCAAGAGGATATAGAATACAAGTTCATGTATACACCATCACAAAAATAACGAATAAGATACTGAAGAGCAGAGAAAAGCAAACACGGTACTTAATGACAATTTCTTTATGACAAAGAAATAAGTAAAAGAACTAAATAAAATGGATGTAGAGCAATATACAGACCCACTTTGACATACGGCTACGAATCCTGGCTGATGATAAATAAGCTAACGGATGGAGAGTAAAGTAAAGAGAGGAGTAAAAGGATGAAAGTACACGCATGGATAAATTCAGAAACACCGAGATAAGACAAGAACTTGAAATTGAACCAATATCCGAGTTTATGGAGAAGCAACAACCAAGATGGCTAGGACATATCCACAGAATGAATGATAGCAGGCAAGTAAAGTAAACATGGGAAGCAAAGATATTAATAAGGTAGAGAGAAAGACAAAAAAAAATGGGACTGCATGGACGGAACCGAAGAGGATGGCTCAGGACAAGAAAATATGGAGCTAAATTTGTACATGAAACATAATTAATACGGTTTTGAAACTAATTGTATTGTAAATACTAGCCCGACACTGAAAGGTAGAAGGTTTTGTTTGATATATTATATTTATTTTTCACATTTTGTCTCCTTCTAATAAATTCTCAAAGTACCTAAATATTTTTTCTTATATTCCTTGTCGTTTTATCGTCTCCAACTAATTCTGTTCTTTGAGCACCAAGCACCATCTAAGTATTTGGTTTTGTCAAAGTTAACTTTCAGTCTACGTGCTTCGATTGGTTACTGCGTCGTTTATTCAACGTGATTTTCAACCTAAGCCATTAAACACGATCGTAACTTGATCTCAACGTCCATTCGCCCACAGTTCTCACATTTTGAATTGTTTAGATCATTTTATTAGGACTTACCAATTAAGGAATTTACTTTTATTTTCATCGTGTGAATTTAAAAATTTGGCAATGTATTTAATTGTCTATTTATTCACTGTTCCAAACATTTTCTGTTTGACTGAACCGACCGGTTTCGGTTTGCGTTATCCTCTGGGGGATTGATTAATTTTTGTAATAGTCACGCTTATATTTATGTGGGAGTTGGGAGTGAAGATCAGGTCTGAGATTCTGCTAATTTGGGTATTTATGACGTGATATTTTTTTCTTTATAGATTTTGATGTTTCCTAATGTATTTTGAGTATTGTTAGTTACTCATCTACAGTTCTTTCGCTCGATCTTTGCAATCACGTCACACTTTACCGATTCGCGAAACGAAATCAACATATTCTTTTATCCTTATCTAATACGTATGTTAAAACAATGATAGAATTTATAAATTTGTCATTTTGAGTGGATAAATTTGTCATTTTGAGTGGATAATTTTCTGACGTAACGGCAAAGATCGAGCGAGAGAACTTTATATGTTCCGATTCGTGTGAGTTCCTGATTAGATGTTCAGCATAATTCGAGTCTTGTTCAATGTTACTGAAGGTGTTTTTTTGTAGATTCCACTTTTTTTCGTTTCTTCTAAATTAGGAGCTACTTTAGATTTTACGTTGTTAGTTGTCCTATCTGCTAATTTTATATTGTGCTATTTAAATATTTTTGGAAGAGATTCAATTCCCACAGAAGTCCTAAAGCTAGCGGTGAAAGCCCAGCCGGATTTCGTCCTGAGATCCTTGAATGCGACACTGGAAAGTGGAGAATATCCCCTGGATCTGGAAAATAGATAAGCTTGTAGCGACCACAGCGCCACCTGCGGCACATCTCTACACCATTGCCACGCACCAAGCTCTAACTCCCTTCCACATCACACTCAGCCCCTCTACAAGATGGATGCCGGGGCTATATAAACGCATGCAGAGCAGCTCGAAGATCATTCCTTCCCCAGCCAGCTGCAAAGTTGGAAC
Source organism: Dorcus hopei (assembly GCA_033060865.1). Classification (NCBI taxonomy): domain Eukaryota; kingdom Metazoa; phylum Arthropoda; class Insecta; order Coleoptera; family Lucanidae; genus Dorcus; species Dorcus hopei. The sequence goes on along the minus strand of CM065421.1, from coordinate 21,293,799 downwards.
CTCCTAACCAAACCCAGCTGCAAAGTTGGACCTCCTCTCCAAAAGCCAGCCGCGAGGTTGAACTCCTAACCAAACCCAGCTGCAAAGTTGGACCTCCTCTCCAAAAGCCAGCCGCGAGGTTGGACTCCTAACCAAACCCAGCTGCAAAGTTGGACCTCCTCTCCAAAAGCCAGCCGCGAGGTTGGACTCCTAACCAAAGCCAGCCGAAAGGTCGGGATATCCTGGTTTCCACGTCCGTCAAACACCTACGACCACCCAGCTTCGTCGGGCACTGAACGCGACAGCAGAATACGCCGTGCCGTTTCACCGTTTCCCCCGACGCCATAAAAGAAGCCCGTCCAGTCAGAAGACGTCGCCCAGCACACGGCTTATCAACGACCACTCCGCCGAGGAATCCGGTTCAGCACGTCCTCCACCTGCAACCATTGCACCAGGACAACTGCGAACGCATCCCCGTGGACATACCGTGCACATAACCACCAGGAGTTCTGACATATTAACACCCTTGTATTATTATTATTAATAAAGACATTTTGTTTGTGTTTGTGACAATCGATTGTTTGGCTAAAGAATACGACAACACGCAGCAGCCCCCCAAAAGCTTATCCTAATAAAGAAGGCAAACAAGGACCCCATATGTATTCTGAACACTTTTGGAAAACTCCTGGAGCATACGATCACTGGCAGACTACAGCAAGAACTGACGAATAATAATTCAGATGTCTCTGAATATCAGTATGGCTTCAGAGAAGGAAGCTTGACCATCATGGCCATCCAACAAGTGTTGGAAATTGCGGGAAAAGAAAGAATCAAGTCCCCATTGATGTCCAAAGTGCCTTTAATACGCCCAATTCGAACTTGATTAAAAAAAAGGTTAATAGATGTATTAGTTCATACTTAAGGCGCGGGAGCTGGTTTATTTGTATATTTTTTGAGTAACCAACCATTGGTGAGGGTTACTTGTTTGATTATTTTGAGCGGTGTGGTTTCTAATCTGCAGAGAAGTTTCTAAACGTTGTTAGATTTGGATTAGTGACGATTCCTTTTCCATAGGTGAATTTTGTGTGGTGAAGACTGTGCCAAACGCTTTAAAATTTACCTACACATCTACGACTTGCTGTAAAACTACTTCTGCTTTCCTCAATAGTTACTTTTCTGTCTGAATTTTCTTTGATACATCAAAGTAAAGTTGTAATTCACGAGTACGGCGATATTAAAGCTTATGATGCAATCAAGCTGGATTTTAGATCATTTTGAATCCCAAAAGTCGAGTTAAAACATTTTTTTCTAACGAAAAAGAAATAAATACACCTGAGCTTTTATGCCGAAAGAAAAATGAGTCAGAACATTGATTAAAGCTCTCGAAATAAACTACTTATTCACGTAAGTTAAGTAGTAAATTTTAGTTTGCAAAATACGCGAAAAGTAAACACAATAATTCATTAGATAAAACTAATTCATAACGCTGTAACTATGTAGATAAAGGCAACGAAATATGCGAGAGATTTGTTGCCTAGGTATTTGCAGGAGATTGCAGACTCGTAATCGGAATTTCCGTCGTCGTCGCCGACGTCGCACAGTTTGGTTTAATTTTATTGCCGCCTTTGAATGTAGTTCTGAATTTAACGGCAAAGGTTTCTGAGCGACTGCTTTTTTTAAATAAATGATTCAGAACCCAAATAAAACTTTCTACAAAGTCTGGGTTACATGCCGTTAATCATTCCTCCGAATTAAAAGAAGAGCCAAACCAAAAGTCTCTCGAACAAACAAATTCTTTTTATATAATTTTAAATCTATGTACTCGTACATACTAATCAGTAAACATGCTGTATATACAAGGTTTTGGTTGGAAATAAGATTCACGGAAAAGAGCGAGTGAGGCCATTTCGATGATATGATGGATGCTCTGACATCGTGTGTGCGTCACGCCCGTAACTTACTATAACTATAAGGCCACGTTCAGAAGCGGTTGCTTCTTCTTTATTTAATATGTATTATTCCTGTACACATAGAATCTTTCGTATACAGGAAAAATATAACAAAACCTTGTTTCTTTCAAATGGATTATCGTTTCTTAGTTTGACTACTACGTCATAAAGCAACCTGCATATTATAAGTTAATTTTTAAAGCAAGCAACAGAAGGTTTTGCAAGAGTTCGACGGGGCTCAAAAATGGAATAAGAGAAAAAAGCAGGAAGTACATACGAGTGTATGCAAATAGTAAAACCCTAATTGTTATTTGATGTTAAAATAATCTACACTCGGTTTCCTGTGCAATTAAATCCACTAACAGAATAAATTCTATAAAGCCTTTTGCATGGCACCAATTGCAAATGATATACTTTGAATGAATTGAACTGCAATTGCGGTCATAAACCTCATTAAAAATAAATAAATATAAACACGTTCAACGTTAATTTGTTTTCGCAATCGTTCAAGCCTAAACGTTTTAATAGACGCTTTACTGTGTAGATTGTTTACAATGTAGCCTGGGAGTTGACTCATTGAAATAAATATTTACAATTGATGCACTCAATAATAATTTCTGCGATCGTCTGTAACTTAATAAGAGCGAAGATAATACATACAGGGGGCAGTAGTAACAACAAATGAACGCCTATCGCATTTATAATAATCTATAAATAAGGTGGATGTAATCTTCCGTGAAGATGGAAAACAGAAAATCAATCGTTAAAGTGCAAAGGCGTTTTCTGACTTGTTTATTTGACGCTGGGTTAATAAATAAATGTCTGCTTATTATGATGATGTTGCGTGGGATAAACAAATTCATAAATATAGACATCTGCGAATATTATTTTTGTATAGTTACAATTATTTATAAACGATTGAGGTAAGCTTATAAATTTAACGAATCAATGAAAAGTTTTGTTTTAATATTACGTATAACACATAAGTATATTTATATATTAGTTATAATAATTAATTATGTACTTATGCTTTAGTTATATTTGTAGAATATTTTAGGTAGATTGGGGTCAATGTATTATCGATCATACGTCATTGTTGTAAAATAAAATTTGTTTACGAAAAACATGTTTTGCAGTTTCGGTAAGTTTCGAAAGTTTGAAAGCACGACGACCTCTTCGATAAAGAGCACAATCCTGGCGGATCCTTATTTTAAATTTTGTATACTGCTGCTTACACCAGTATATCAAAAGAAGAAATATACGAAAACATTATTTATTTCGGTTTTGGAAGGGCTTGTTAAGAACCTTCCTGGTGTCTGGTGATAAGGAAAATGTGAACATATTTGAAGACTTAAAAAACCATAAATGAAAAAGAAAGCCTGTGATGTTTCAATTCCAATAGGTTTTATATGAGTATTTCGGGAACTACGCTGCCATCTTCAGTACCCACACACCCACTCACAAGTTAAAAGTACTTCATGAAATCTTTGGTTGGTATGAACAAGAAAAAGACGATATGCAATGTGAAGGAAAATAATTGAAAACTATTACATTATGTAATACATAATATAATCCATTGTAATATTACGATTACATACTACTTATAATGACTAATTAATTATAAATATTCAACTTTAGAATTTTTTTTTGCAAGGTGGTTGATTGGTTGGTTGGTGGGAAAATATTTCTTTCCACAATAAATTTTATTCTGGAGCTTAATTAATCGAAATATGTATAACTTAAGGACATTATTTTAAATTTTAAACTGTGGATCTCAATCGTTATTTGAGACACCCCCCGTGGTCTGTGGACCATAATTCTGCTTTCATTTTATTCTAATCCAAAAACGAAATAAATAATTTGTAATTTTCTTCACTATAATTATTTTACAAATAGCTTACAATTTAGGTGTAAAATACTTACTGTTTTGATAAGTATTGCTTCTGAGCTTTCTCTCTTCAGTATACCCCCAAGATGGTTATACGAACATAAATCTTTCGTGCCATATTTTGTAGGTACGTCGAAGTTCTACTCAACGTGGGGTACATTTATCTAACAGCCAGTTAACCACTATACCTCTTTTTTATTATGACAGCTAATGAGGGTCTTTTTATGAACCGCACCGCCGAATAAATATATGGCCCTAGGTTACGGGGGGGACTTTCGTTAATGATACGGCCCCATGAAATTGCATACAATTTTCTCAGTATTTATCTTGTTCCTTAAGAAAATATGGATAAAACATGAATGTTTTTTTTTGTTCCTTACAAACTGGCGGTAATTCCAGCTTGTTTATCATAAGAGGAGTAATAAAAATATTCTGCGTTGCGTTTCTTTTACTATACAATTTTCTTTTGTATCTCATTACGTCATTATACAGGCTAATTCAAGTTAAGTGTTACAAGGTACTAATTCGAAAACGGCTGGTTTGTACAGCGGTGGAGATTCTTGAGGGGGGTAAGGGATGTTCCAAATAATCGCAAAACTGAGCTACCACTTCTTTTTAAAATTTCAGATGGCACTTACATAAAAAAATTATATTTTCAAATTCTACAAAAAAAGTCGACATTTCGACAATTGAAGAAGCTGTCAACCTTTAACGAAACATCGATTTTTTTCAGCTGTCAACGTATAGCGAATCGTCGACTTTTGAATTGATCCACGTTTCAACGGCTGAAGAAACTGTCAACGTACACAGCGAAACGTCGATTTCTTCAGCTGTTAAGATATAGCCAAACGTCGACTTTTGAATTATTGATCTTGCAACCCATTCGATTAATTATAACTAAAAATTTTGTAATAAAAACACAAAGTATACCTATGTATAAACAAACCCAAAGTATGTAAATAATATACGAGTATATGTATAACGAAAGCTATATGTAAACAAAAAGTATACACATACATGTACCTATACCACTTAGGTACAATTGTTCAAAATTAAAAGTAAAATCACATAATGTAGTAAGTAAAACGTAAATCTGACAGAATTGTTGATGTTAATTATTAGCCTCCACGACACAACTAAAGAATTTTTTACACAGATTTATAGAAATATGATATGACATGACCCACGTAGAGGGGGCACTTGGCCTTGGGGTTGAGAACCTCCGTTGTAAAACACTTTTTATTGTATGTACTATCGCTGACACTATAAACAGAACGATTGAAAATTTGCTTGGCACTAATGCCTCTTACGACCTAGCGAAATTGAGCCTTATAGCACATTTTATTGCATTACCTGCCGGTGCAGGGGTAAACATGTGGAGTATTCTCTTCTGGTTTGCTCATTTGAAATTAAAATAAGCAAATCAGTTGTTTTCCTATATTAGAATCCTGTTAGAATTAATTTTCTGATGTTAATATTATAATTATTCGTTTTAAATAATAAAGTCATTTTCAATTAATTTATTAATATTTCATAAATATATAAGAATTCGTTTATATTCAGTCAGTAATGAAATGGACAAATTATGTTAGCCAGCATAATGCTATAAGCTTAAACATTTGGGAGCTAATTTAAGAATTTAAATAATTAAAACCAATGTTATAATGATTAGTAAGCCAATGACTATACTATTTTCCAGTTAAATATATACTTAGAAATAATATTTATAGTTAGTTTCTGAAACGGCACTCCATTTTGATTTATTTAATGCATATTAAGCATTTTGCAAAAATTAGGATAGCCTGTAAGTATTATGTGGAGAAGAAAACAAATTTTTATCCAGTAAAACTATATTTGTTTAAAGAATTTACAGACGTTTTGTCAAAATGAATAAAACTAAATTAAAATATTAAGCTACTAAATTTTGAAAGTCTTTGCGAAGATACTGTAGGTAATATTAATTAATCTCAGTTATACAAATATTTAAAAAACAGCAACAATCAGAACAGACAAAAAAACTAGTAAACAATTGTTAAATACAAATGATTATTATTGTAAAATTTATTAAACATCAATAACAATAATCAGTAAAACATGGAAAAGAAATAACTATCCACTTATCCAACATTTAGTTGAGATTTTGAAATTTTGTTCATACTGACAAATTTTTTACTCCACTAAAAATGGAGTTCCAGTGGAAAATAAAACTTCTTATCGTTATAATAATAATAATAATGTTTATTTGATCTGCTGAATAAAAACAAGTAATTCCAGAGACATGTTCAGCAGTTTCATACGTTAAGCTGTGGAATATAATTTTTAATTTCTAATTTCAATATTGTTCTTTTGTTTAGAAAGAAAAACATTTCAAAATAACTTTCTTTATATAACATATAATACAATTCGTTTTTACATAAATACTTGAAAATATTAATATTTAGTATAGTATCCTCCATTTGTAATGACTTCCTCTAATCGCCTCGACATAGAACCGACTAAATGTAGGCATAAATTTCCTAACCCCAATTGATTCCAAATGCCATTTATATGTTCTTGTAAAAATTCCCTATTCCTTAAATTTGCATTTCCGTCATCACATTGTCGAATAACATTTGCCCACAAATTTTAAATGTGGTTTAAATACTGATAATTATCAGGCCAGGGAATCACATCAATTTCTGGATGTTCTTCAAACCATTCTTGAACAACTCTGCCAGTATGAATGGCCGAATTATCCTGGACAAATGCAATACCTCTATCATTAGCATACGCCAAAGGTAATAAATGCTGTTCAAGAATGTTTGTATATTGCCGGGATGTTAATCTTCCATTAATTGGGACTAATTCGCCAGGACCATGCATTGACATCCAGCCCCAATAAGCGACTGACACTCTACCACTTCTCTTTGTCTTATTGACATATGGTGTAGCATATCGTGTATTTACTGGACGATAAACTAGTTTTTGAATATTTTCATCCGACCTAAGCACTTTCTCGTCAGAAAACACTACATTTTCCCAGTTTCTGTACAGATTTTGAATTGCAAAATTGACTCTTTCTTCGGCATGGCGCGGTGTGAAATCTATAACTTTAGCTGATTTGCGGTTTCGTAACCCTCCATTGGCAAGTCTTCTTATAACAGTCCTCGTCGAACAAGCAATTCCCGTTGTGTCTAGAACTTGCCGACTGGAAAGAAAAGGACTATTTCTTATTGTATTTAAGATTTGTTCATCCTCATTGGCTGTAGTTTTATTATTTAGACCAAGTGGTCTTCGTTTCCTCTCTACGAGACCTTCGTTTCTGTAACGTAGTATCCATCGGTGAATGGTAGATTTCTGAAATAATTAATTACAATATTTGAAATATATGAATAAATAATGAAACTCTATTATTGTAAATTATGATTTCCTTACACTTGAAAAAAAGAATTATTAAAGAATTAGAGCCAGTTTTATAATCGAATTTAAAGGAGACTTTAAAATTTTAAAAATCTCTTTCAAGCGTAAAAACAGCTGCAAAATTCATTTGTTCACACACATCTGAATGTGACTTTCATTTTAAAATTCTCGTTTAAATTCCATTATAAAACTGGCCCTTAGAAAGTGTTTCTAAATTTCCAAAAGCTAATAATTTTGAAAATTCAAAGTTTCTTTTCAATTTCTGCATTTTTCCAGTAGTAAAAATAGCAAGTAGTAAAATTCATATTTTATTAACAGAATTCAGTGACATCTTAATTTTGCACACAACATAAAATATTAGTATTTTATTTGAGAATTCTTAAAAACTAAATCACCGAAATTAAAGCAACCTAACGCGGTTTATGAAATCAAATGTTTAAATTTTAATACAGGTCACATAGAAAAATTTAAACCAATATAAATATTGTGTTCAAAAAGTAATGAAAATCATTAACATTCGTTGGGAAATAATTATAATTTTGATTTTGAAAATACATACTAATTATATTATATATGTATACAGGGTGCAGCACCGGTATATATATATTATATTGTGAATAATATTTTCAAAAGACGTTTTTTATAGAAATGCGCAAAATTCAGATATGACTGAATTTTGTTAATAAATATACTGATTTTGCTAATCAATATTTAATAAAACTTATTTCAAAAGTATTAAAATAAATTAATTATTTAACATAATTTTTAGATATAAAGAGTTCATTTTACCTTTTAGGGTTCCCTTGATAACTTTATTTCTTTATTTTGACTCCCGACGAAGCTATCAACTGATAGTGAATTTTAAGTGTCCGTTAAAAGAATTTATTACACAATAATGATAATAATAATAGAATACGTTGAAATAAATAAATTGACTTACCGATTTATGAATCAACTCGCTTATTTCACTATACGATTTGTCACTTTGCCACATTCCTATAATTTTTCCTTTTTCTGCGATGGTGCACTGTGGACCTAACTGATGCCGCTCCATTTTCAAAACACAATCGAACGCAATTAGTATAGAAATGAAGAAACAAAAAATTCTTCTACCAATTTATATTGTTTCATTTAAAAGTAGGGATAAATCCTATTCATTATTATAATTCATCATAATTCATTATTAAAAAAATAAAGTAAGCACTATATAAGGAATTCTCACATATATGTATGCTAATTTTAGTGTAACAAAAGAATTTGATCGTAGTTTACTTATCCGAGAAAAAATAATAGTACAAAGTAATGACATCAAATTTATTATAAAAAATAAATCCCAGAAATATTTATTTACAAAAAAGGAATTGTTGAAACCGAAATTATTTGTGTTTGACTGAATATGCAGAAATAAAAGATACGAACATGAGACCCCAAATTTATATTTGCTAATTCAATATTCAATTTTAATACCCGTTTCCTAAAGCGTATTTTTCCTGTCCAAGATTTATACCTGGGCATCCTAGATTAACACATTTTATGACCTGAGCGTAAGGCTCACATCATGCTGGTGCAATAAGGTCGAGTTTCGCACAGTTTTATTGCTTCTCGTTCTGTTTATAGTGTCAGCGATAGTACTTATAGTTCGAGGGAACACTTGTTTGAATTGAACATCATGAAGAAGATTGGTCGACTACCGAAAAAAAATTTCATTTTAAGTGCAAGTGTTATCAGAAAAAGTGCTCCAGGATTTTAGGGAAAATATTTTTTGGTTAGATGAATTGAAATTTAATCATTATTTGCGCATTTCCGTGACCAGATAAGAACATTTAAAATTCTGAGAATGTATTAGCGTTTTCGATTGACTGCACTAATGCGCACTCAGAATATTTTCATCTCGTTTTATTACATGAGGTTAAAAGAAGATGCAAATACACTGAGTGCAACCGGTGCAGATGAATCGAAAATCACTTATGTATAGTCATCCAAGTTTTGTATCGGTTTTATGATCTTGCTATAAAAGACAGCTTCAAAGAGACCGGCCTGCGGTCGCCTTTCTGTCGCTTTTTTTGGCAAGGCCATAAAACCGCTACCAAACTGGGACGACTATAGAAGGAATACATTACATACCGTATGTTTCATCTTAAGTAGGAAACGCACCCGCATATTTTGCGCGCAATTAAATCCCCTGCTCCCGAAATTAAAGCAAGGCAAAAGTGAAAACTTTAATTTTATGATGTAGCCATTTTCTGTCATGCTTCAAGTTTCAAGGAAACAACCGGTATATCATCTATAATAAGATATACCGAGTTCCAACAAAACTTTGCGCCTAAACAATTTATTAATATCGAGTGAACAATGTTGATGTTAAGACGCTTCTAATTTTATGTTTACTCGAATTTTTTTACACCCACAATATACATTTAAAAAAAAGAACACATTCAGAATCCCTGAATCTATTAAGATCATGTGACAAGGTAATTTTTACTTTTCGTAAATTAACACAGCATCTCGTCGTTGAGTAGGTATTCCAAATTGAATGAGGAATTTTAAAAGCAAACAATACATCCCACAATAAAAAAAGATAAGATTAGATAAAGTCAAACTGGGCTAAGTTACATAACAGAGAGCGGCATACTGCACTTTATCGGCTAATTCACTATCCTCCCACGATAATCGGAGGAGAGCAATCTAATATACAAAATTAACTCGATAAAAATCTTCGGAATAAATTAGAATTTAATTTTTCATTTACGTAGAGCGGCTCGCCGAGTATAATTACGAATTCCACACGTTTATTTAAATCCTCTCAGCCCGCAAGGTAAACAATTACGCACACCTGTTGCTCGCTCGTTCTCATTGAACTCGGAGATGATATAATTTTTTTAATACTCACCAGCTATCGTTCAGATGCCCGGATTCGGTTGATTTGTGCTCCGCGACGCTATATCCAAAATAAGAGCCCTTTTTCTCTCGTTTGACAATCGGATTCCTGTATTCTATGTTGAAACTGCTCACGTGAGTACAAAATAAAACTAACACGATATGATTAAGTAGAGCGGTTGCCATTGTTACGCGAATTTTTTTTTTCTATTCTATTATTATGTAAGATCACTTCGAATTTTGCTTTTAGCACGTCACCTTTACGTAAACATATTCAAGAACTGTGTAAGCGGCACAACGTTCACAATACTCAGCACGTTTCTGTTCACGTATGCTTCGGAATAGTAAATAAATTCAAATATAGCTCCCTCTCCGAAGATAACCGACGAGTCGGATTTAATCGATGTGAAAGCTCTTTGAGATAGGCAACTCAGTTAACACTATACCATACATAATATTTTAAACTTTCCATTGCATGATTAATAAATCTAAAATTAAATTATTTTGTTCCGTCAGATCCTATACGAGATTCTTTTAAAAAAAAGTATAGCTCCTCTTTTGATTTCCGGGGACTTTCGTCTGGCTCGTTTCCGGACTGAAACGCGTCAATTTTAAGACAATTGTGGAATAAGGGCGGAATAACTGTTCGCCGAATATCCTTTAATGTTCCTCCATATCTACGTCACACCTACGTCACGTTATTCTAAGAATAATGTTTATACGACGATTGTAAAATCGGGCATAAATAAATAATTTAACAAGATTGGGTATATCATTTAATTTAATAGGCAGTTTCTAAAGGAAAAGCCACCCAACAGTGAAACGATTCTATTTAACAGACCAGACTTTTGAGGAAAATCCAAAATTACAATTTAAAAAATGATAGATCATAATTATTGTTCTTGAATATTTAGCATTTTATGTATTTACGAGTTTTGCGGTAATATATTGATCGCACATCGTTAGGACTAATTAATATCCATAAAGTATCACTTATATGTACAGTATGAGCATAAATGATTGAGGACAAGTTGAATTTCCCGCGTCTCTATCTAGTAATTTTTATTCTTTGTGTGTGGCCGTCCTGAGAAATTAATTTTTGTTCAGTGTCGCCTGTGTAAATTTTGCAGCCGGCTCCAAGAATTCATAAGACAAAATGGGGCGCGTTTGCCTAATGTACCTGTCAGTAGTTATTGCCGCTTCTTGTATTTAAAATAAACAAATTACTTGCCTATTTTTTTGTAACCTATGCATTTGACCAACTTAAGAAAAATATTGAAAGGCGGGAAATTCAACTTGTCCTCAAACATTTATGCTCATACTGTATAAAAAATATCCCTTTACTTGTACAAAAATTAATTTAATCAAGTTGATAATATTTAACAATTTTCAGCCGTGCTAAACATTATGCTATGTTATTTTGGTTTTAAAATTTGGAAATTGTTGTAACAATATTGTTTGTATTTATGATTTTGATGTATTAATTGTAATTTATGTCGCTAAATGTTGCCGTCACTGAAACACAATTTCTTGTTAAGAAAAACAAACATAAGGGAATGATTAAAAGATGCAATTGCCAACACAAGACTGACACACACCAGCCTAAAAGCAGTTCCGATGTTACAACATCATGGAGGATTAACAGTTCTAAGAGCCCGCGCACACTACAGACTTTCTATCGGCCGATAGTTTATTCTGCATCAAGCTACGAGAAATGTGATACGTGGCTGTACATTAAATTATTAGAGGCCACGTAATCATAGTTCTTAGAAGGCTCTTGAAGGCACCTCCGAAGCCGAACTTCCGAAATGAAGAGCAAGTCCAATTTAGCCAATTTAATAACATATACGGTTTCATTTATTTAACACTAAAATCAGAATTACATGGCGATTCATTTAAGATCAAGAACGAATATGTGGGGTGAGGGATTAGTTATTTTTTATGTCAAGATTTCAATTCGCGTTGTCACAAAAATTGTTGTTGCATATTCATCATTGTATGACGCGTTACGGTTTTTTTAAAAGACAGTTTATAAATATGAGCGACGTTCAATTGGGGTGGAGTCAAGCAAAATACACGGGTTTGAACGTATCTATTGACACTACCGTATGATTTTTAAAATTTTAGATAAAGGGAGGCCGTGAAGAGGAAAACATACAGCTTAAATTAACTCATACGTACATTTTGGTTAACATCACTGCGAAAATATGGTTCAATGATGAATGCCTTTTGAAGTTTTGTAAATATTATTTAAAATAAATTGTTGTATTTGCTAATTTTACGCCATACGTTTTGCTTTCACGGCCTCCCTTTATCTAAAATTTTATAAATCATACGGTATAATTTAATGGACGCGAATAAATTAAATTACGCTGGGTGAAGTGATAATTAACATTAGTTTGGTGTAAGGAACTGAAGAAATTATTAATTTAAATGAAACTAGTACTTTAAAAATAGTACTTTCTTTTGTAAATAACAACAATAATTACGCCTTCAATTGTTTTCAACTGTTTTGTGATATACGTATTTAAATAAATGGCCATTACAGGAACTTAGTTTATATTAAATTCATTAAGGGCCTGTTTTCTAATATTGGTTTAAACTGAGTTCAGAGTTTAAACTGATTTTAGAGTAAAAGTCGTTTTTCAAATAGAGATCAAGCAGCTAATTTATATGACAGAGAACTGAGATCAAGTGATGAACTGAGTTCATTTAACTGGAGTTTAAACCAATATTGAAAAACCGACCCTTAAACAGTCACGTTTGTTGTATTTGAAGAAATTGTTAATAATTTTATTTTGAACAGAGTTATTTTTAATTTATTTATGAGTATAAGAAATTATCTACGAGCGTGCAAAGGACCCAAAAGCGTTCATAGATTTTCTTAAATTAAAACAGAAGAAAAAGATTATGCCCTGAATCTGAAAGAATTTCATGTTATAGACAAATATACGTTGTTGAAAAATAAACAAATTAATTTCTCAATAACGAATGACGAGCAATATGTCAACAACTTTTATTTTTTGAATAGCTAGTGCCTTTTCGTTTTTCTAAAGTAGATTTAAAATATGATCATTTGAATAATTTTGATTCTCCATTTTGTTTGCTTTAGTTTAAAATTAGTAGTAAAGCAAATGTCAAGATGCAACTGTTTATGTTTATATCAACTAAATTAAAAATAATTAACCTACCTATTAAAATTAGAAGTTTTTATGATTTAGATCAAAAAGGTCTCATATCTCAGAAACTATTAAAGATAGATACAGGGTGTTTTAGGAGGGATGGTACATACTTTAGTATATTATTGTATCATTCGTTTTGAGTAAAAAAGTTCATATGAACATGTGTCCAAATCTCAATGGTTATTTTAATGTGAAGAGCATTGCATCTGTTAGGTTGCCGTGATACAATTGTCATTTGTCGCTAGTTGACATTTCGTATTAACTAATTGACAAGTTTGCTCAAATTGCTAAAAATTCCACGCATTTTTACTCACACCGAGTTCGCTGTTATGGTATGAGTTTTGCAATGGAAGTGCACGTGCTGCCTGCAGAGAATACCGGAGACGGTTTCTTAACTGAGTGGTACCAGATACAAGAGCAGTTTGGCTGTGGGATTTTTTAACCATTTATGCTTTATAAAACAACAAAATGTCAAGAAAAATTTGTATTAAAAGTCAAAATGTATAGCAAAGTGCAAATGTGTTTGTTACCAAATCACAAAGCTTGCAAATTTATTTACAGTTGAATATCTTACTCAAAAAGCACTTTTACATCTGTTATACAATTTATTTTATCTTCATTTATTGCTCGTGTATGATTGGTTGCCTAACTAAGCAGAATGCTTTAACTTAATTATTTTGAAATATAATATAGAGCATACTGCGAAGTAAAAAAATAGCACTGTTTATTTGTATTCTAATTCAAATTTCAGTGAAACTTTGCATTCATATAGGTGCAAATAACCCGCAAGAAAAATTATTATCTTTACAAGAATAGTTTGTTTTGGTAACTTAATTACAAATTTTGGAATTAATGAAACACTTCTTTAACTTACTTAATGTTGTTTTCGCTTTTCAATTAATAATAATCAACTGATATCACTCACCGAAGACGAAAAGAAAGTATTTTTATTAATAAATCGATTCAAAATGTTCATTCATAAAATAATTACAGGATGAGCCAGTAGTGCGTATTCGGAAGATAGCGTCTTTAATTTCTGTAAATTTTTAAAATTGCTATCACTTAAGTACGGTATAGGTGCATGATTTCAAATTACAGAAACTCACTTATAACGAGCACTGGTTATAGCAAGAACTCGGATATATCGAGGAAATTGAAAAGTCCCATTTTTCGTATTTATACGTATATTTTTTCGTTTTTAACAAGCACTTACATATAACAAGCAGTAACTGTGGTCCCTTGAGCCCTCGTTATATCCGAGTTGTACTGTAGTTAAAATTGTACAGGGTGAATCGTGTGGCTGTGCCAAATCAAAGTTATGCTTTTTTAAATGGAACATACTGTATATTATGACCAATATCGATTTGCATTTAAGAGTAGATCAATTTATTATAAGGGTACATGAAACTAATAGTTTTTGAGATATTGACATTTAAATGTAAAAAATAGTACTTTGTGGTATTTAATAGGTCACATGTTTATTAGAATTATATTTTTAAACTTTATCTACAGTAATATTACAAAACCTGTCTGGATCAGAAAATAGTAGTCATTTTGAAAATATTCCTATTATTTTGTACAGGGTGATTCAAAACGCAGATGTTTATTTTATTCGGTTATTTTAAATGGGGCGCCTTATATATTATTATTAAATTTAATACGTCTTTGACTGAGATTTACAGTAATATAAGGTTCAGTATGAGTTACACATCAAACTTACACATAGTAAGACCTCAAGGTGCAGTAAATTCGATTTTTAGAAATTGAGGTCTTACTGTGCGTAAGTTTGATGGGTAACTCATACTGAACCTTATATTACTGTAAAGCTTAGTCAAAGACGTAGGTATTAGATTTAATAATAATATACATATAAGGTGTTCCATTTAAAATAACCGAGTAAAATAAACATCTGCGCTTTGAATCACCCTGTACAAAATAATAAGAATATTTCCAAAATGGCATACGCAACTTCAAATGTGCCGACACGAGCTGTCCCTACTGACTGATACTTATACTGTGGCGACAGTATAAGAATCTACACAGTAGCGTCACTCAAGTATAACTGTCACATTTGCCATGTTATTTGATACCTACCGATCGGCAAATTACATTACATTTCCGTATAGGCAGGTATCAAACAGTATGGCGGCTTTTTTTGACACTGACGTTTAAGTGACTCTATTGGCTAATTACTTTTACTGTGACAGTGATTTAGAGTATGACCTAACAGAGATGGACTTCTGTTTAATATTTTAAATAACTGTCTACATCAAAACACGCCCTATTTAAATTCAAATTTGAAACTTTTACTAATTTGTCACGTTGACATTTAAAGTATTGAATTAATTACTTCTAATAAAAAGTCTGCCTGTATATCAGGTTGTAACGTGCGTTCAAAAAGTTAGTTATCGAGAAGGCTCTGAACTTGCTTGTATTTTATGACGACACATCGCAGCTCAGTACGTATGTTGCAATCTTGAATAATTGCGAAATGTCAACAGCGTCAACTGTCAAAGGTTTCGGTTACAATTTGCTAATATATTGTCAAGTATAGTCAAAATTTTCAATGCGTCGCGTCACTGTAAACATAACGGGAGTTTTCTGAAAATATTATAATTGCATACTTTAAGGTTGTGCTTGGTTGCCTACTTACGTGAATCACGTGGCTTTCAATTTTATGTGAAGGCTCGATACTACCATATTTTACCGAATGATTTTTAACTCATAACGACATCTTCATATAACGACAATCGTTAAGTGACATATTTTTACCAATCAGTTCTTAAGTACTGATTGGTGAAAAATATGTTACTTAACGATTATCGTTATGTAACGAATTCTAACGATGTTACAAAATAAAGGGGTTAAAATGTTTGACATCAATGACCGTTAAATACAGTGGTTTATTAGTAATTGTCAAGTATACTCAAAATTGTCAATGAATCACTGTAAACATAAGTTATGCTTGGTTGCCTATTTATGTGAGTCACGTGGCTCTCAATTTTATGTGAAGGCTCTATACTACCATATTTACCGAATGATTTTTTAAATTTTTTATGGCATAGCATGGCAATAATCTTCTCAGCTGCTATGGTTTCCTAGGCAATAAAAACCAATTTAGAAATGGATTACTATGAGTTGATAAAAAATTGAAAAAATCTTCCAGTATTAGAAGTGGAAATAAATTCATCCTTGCTTGCCTATACAGCAGGCGGAAAACATAGGATGTGTTACATATTTGTCACGGTTGAATTTGCCGGTATACGCTTACAAGTCAGCGGAAACACACTTCCGCGAGGGTAAACTGAATATTGGCGGCCTTGTGTTTCAAAGCTTTCAGTAGTTTGCATAGGAACGCATCTCGGTGAAGTGCGAAAGTTATTTTGTGAAGATTACGACTCGTGGTGTTATTGTTGGAAGATTTGCGATTTAAATTCACTTTGGCAGAAATAAATTTTGTTTATATTTCTTATCGCCGCAATATTTATCAGTAAGTTTTTATTTTTATTCTTTACTAATTTCAGATTATAAATGTTAAAATTAATGCTTGCGCAACTTCGTTTGAATTTTCTTTTTCTTTTTGTTGCTCTGAAATAAAATAGTCCGGAAGTTAGATTTAAAAAAATCGCTTTTTTCCTTTTGGACATCACAACTGTAAAAGAGCGCAGATTATTAATTTGGTATTAAATATGTGTATTTTAAGTCGGAGTCGTACATACAAAGAAAAACTGTCACGCTTGAAATAAAGCCATAAGCGTGAAACTTGACCGCTCATTTACGTTTTATTTTTGTCTTTTGCGTGTTTTTTTTTTAATTGTAGAAGAATGTCTAAGTTTAAAACATTGCGTTTTTGCTTCTTTAAATAATAAAACACTTATTATGTACGACCAGACAAGAACTTCAAAGAATTCAAATAAACAATTTATTTTCAAGAATTTTTTTTAAGGATGTGAAGTTCTGTCTATGCAATATAAAAAATTTCGAACACAACACTCAGTGAACATTTGTAGGTACCTATATTACAAATTTTGAAAAAAAAAACTACAGAGATGTATCACAGTCACAGTGGATTAAATTTTTAAATATCTTTTAAATGCGATGACATTAGAAATGATTAGATTTATTAATTTAATACATGAGCTTTCAAAGTGAAAATTAAAACGTGTTTGCATTTAAACTATGCTGAAAACCACAAAGAGGCAAATGAAAACAAACATTAAAATAATTTCAATTTATTTATTAAATATAATTCTAATGTCTGACATGAACTGGAAAATAAAAAATTATAAAATTAAATAAAATTATTAAAAATATATTACGTGCGTATTATTTTCAAAACAAAACTTATTAGATAAGACTTATTTTTTTATTTATTAATTTTATTATATGAATTGTCTGTGAGACTTCTAAAGTTAGTAATTTTTCTAATACATTAATTTGAAAATTAATTTTAAACTGTGATTGACGTATTTTTAATTGAAAACAAAAAAAAATAAACAATATACATATAACTTGTAAATAAGGCGTAAGTAAATATTACTCATTTAGCGAAGTATACAAAAATTTACAAAATACACACAAAATTTATATACAGAGTGTTTGGTAAAGATTTTGCATAAATTCTAACACAGATTCAATGATGAAACAAAACACAAAAGCTTATATAAACGTATGAGCTGCGACTTTATTTCAGAGATATTCGATGTTTGAAAGTAATTTATTATTTATTGTACGACCTCTATACCGGCTGTTTCAAATTGGGTGTGCACTGAAGGGATCTCCTAAACCATGAGAGTTACAGATTCGGTTAAATGGAAGAAAAGTTGCACCAGTCATTGCTTAATTCGTATCCATTAACAGAATCAATTTTCTCTTAATTGTTCTTGAAGTATTGTTGAAAATGTAAAAATATCGATTTTCTTTTTTCCTCTGTAACTCCCTTATTAAAAATAATTTAGAAATTCTGTCTTAACTTTCTACAGGTACTTTTGGATTCTACTTTAAATAGGGGCAGTAGAATTGTGGTCACACGTTTCGTCTCCGCGACCATCCTCAGTTTACATTTTTAAATATAACGTATACCTTTTTATTATCGTATTTGTTGCCATTTTTCCCCTGATTGTAATGGTATATCACACTTAATTGTTGATATTAATTTGAAGCTTAAATAATACAGATTTTTATATGAAAATTTTATTTAATACATAATTTCAAATATTTAGTTCATTTTCTTAGGTATAGTGTAAATTTCAATGAATTATTTAATATCTGCCTCTTTAGTTATTGTATAATAAATTCTTTTAACGGACACTGATAGTGCACATTTGTAGTATCCGTTAAAAGAATTTGTTATACTGAATAGTTGTTGACGAGGCTAATTTTACAAACAAGGGAATATTTAATAGAAATGTACATAGATATTGGTCCAGGGAGAATCAAAAAAGATTTCAACAAGTGTGACCACAGATACAATTCAGCTTAAATGTTTGGTGTGGTATTTGGCATAATAGAATTAATGGTCCGATCATTTAGGAAAATCATGTAACTGCCGAACGTTACATCGATTTTTTAAGGACAGCATTGGAAAACATTTTAGATTACATTTCTCTAAATCATATTATGGAATTGTAATTTCAAAATGATGGAGCACCAGCACATAATGCTGAAATAACAACAAATTATTTGAATCAAACTTTTCCTGATAGGTACAAATGGACCTGTCGCGTGGCCTCTAAGATCACCAAATATTAGCCCTTTGATTTTTTGTTGATTGATTGATTGATTTTATTGATTTTCCTCTTACTATATTTTAATGTTAGTTATTAATATTTAGTAAGTAAAGAAGTACTAAGGAATAAATTTACTTATTAAATAAATCATGACGAAACTGTATCAAGCTTTTTTATCATATTTTAACTTTACTTGAAAAAGTATTAATTGTTATACATCACTGCAATCAGCAGAAAAAATGCTATCGAATAGAATAATTAAAAGATATACGTTGTATTTAAAAAATCGAAACTGAAGATGGTCGTGGAGAGACGAAACGTTTGACTTCAATTCTGTCACCTCTATTCGAAGCAGAATAAGAAAGTGCCCGTAGAAAGTTAAATCAGAATTTCAAAATTATTTATAATACGAGAGATCCAGAGGAAAAAATAAAATCGACATTTTTACATTTTGATCAATATCTCAAGAAGAAATAAGAAAAAATTTATTCTGTGAATGAATACGAATTAGGCATTGATTTGTGCAACTTTTCTTCCATTTAACCAAATTTTTATCTCTTACGGTTTAGAAGATCCCTTCAGTGCACACTCAATTTGAAACAGCCGGTATAATGAGCAATTTTACTCCCTAATTTGAGGGAGTAAATTGGCTGTTTTACACCCTTGGGCAGAAAAGCATGGCCAATTTAATATTCTGTTTGCCATTCTCTTCCCCTCGGTGTTTTGTAGAACCCTCGGGCTATAAACTACACCTTGGGTAAAAATCATACACTTCACTCCCTTGATGTATAATCTACTATTTCTAAAACCAAATAATTTATGCTTAGATGTCTGTTGCTTTGCTAACATAGAAAAAAGATAGATAAAGAAGGGAGTCTGTATAAAAGTCGGCCGAATTTATCTAACTCCTTTACCAAACATCCTGTATAAGAACAAATGAAATTCAAATCCAATTTAGAAATGGGCAAAAATTGTGTGTGTTAGGTACGGTCATCGTATTCTTTTTGATTGAATAAAACAGAATACTTCAAAAGTCAATAATACACAGTAAATATACAGTGCGTTAGAAAAGTCTAAAACCAATAAGTATTTTTGGAAATGTGCATCGATTTTATTTTTTCTGTCCACATCTTCTTATGAAAAAAATTCAGATGGCGCTGGTTGGTGAAGTAATGGATATGACATCATCGATGTTTCCTTTAAGTAGCAACACTATATTTTTTAATGAAATCTTGTAGGTCCGCTCTTCTTGCTTGCGGCAATATGGCATACTTATACTTTTTGCAAATACATAAATGTCAAAAATGTCCATTGAGGTGGGATACTAGGGGAGACGTTATCACATGACCAAAAACGACTTCAAGTGCCCCATATTGACAGTACGATCCTGTCAAATCGTCGTGACATTTCTTATCACAGTAATCTACACGGTAGCGTCACTAGAGTATAACTGTCACATTTGCCATTTTGTTTGATACTGATTTGCAAATTACATTACACTTCCATAAGGGTATCAAACTAATTACTTATACTGTGTTTCTTATTATCAGTTCTACAGTTAAAAACTATTTTACACAGTTTTGCTCCTTTTAAGAAGAAAAAGGTATAGTGTGTTTGTTCTGTAAGTATATTACCTCAATAGTTGCTACATTGACAGTCGTCATTTATTACAGCGCGAAATTCAAATATACCTTAGATTTGAAATTAATTTAAAATGTTCAAATAACGATATTAGTGCATAAAAAATTATTTATCTGAGTTAGATATTGATT
Organism: Dorcus hopei; assembly: GCA_033060865.1. Classification (NCBI taxonomy): domain Eukaryota; kingdom Metazoa; phylum Arthropoda; class Insecta; order Coleoptera; family Lucanidae; genus Dorcus; species Dorcus hopei. The sequence continues at coordinate 21,273,024 of CM065421.1, read as the reverse complement.
TTCATAGCATTCTATCATATACGATAATACTATGTTATACCAAGTGATTTTTTTAAATTTTTTATCAACTCTTGCTATGGAATTTGGACGGCATGTCTGAGCTTTTCTGTAAAATAGCATCAAGGAGTGCAATGACGTACTTTTCACTTAAACTAAGACATGTCGTCCAGATTTCATGGCAAGAGTTTATAAAAAAATTTAAAAATCACTCGATATTACTAGCGGTGAAAAATAAACGTGTACATACATACAGTGTGATTTTTTATAGGTAATTACAGTATGCTTTGGACGGCACATTTTCCTGATGCGATTGCCTTAATAAAAAAATCACATTGTATATATCTTATTTATGACATAAAACATACTACCTATAAATCTTGTTTAACTGCTTTGTTTTAAGTGATGATCAACTTAAAAGCCATAAAATTAATGCGATTAATTTGTTAGAAAAGGTAAATAAGATCTCTCTGCAGTTAAAACAACACCATTAATCTATCAGAGGATATGCTTCTGTAACTATTGTGAAAGTACAGAACATTTAAACTGCAGTGAAATCAAATAGGTGGTAGAATAACACAGTTCGACGTATACTTTCAACATTTTTACCATTCCATAAGTTACCTGTTCGATTCAGAAATTTATAAAATTGAAATAAAATAAACGAGTGGTCACGAAAGTGAAGTATATCAAAACAGTAACCAATTTGTGAAAATTGAAAATACATTCTTACATAAACCAATAAATTATTTAACGCGTCTTACTAATCAGCATATCTAGGATGATACGATAATATCATGTTATACTGGCGCTAGTCATATCGTTCTGGATATTCAGCATTGTGATTTATTTATTGATTATTTGCATACGTTACAAGTCAAATTAATTGTGAGTAAAACTCTTTGAATTCTTATGAAATCATTTCTTACAGTAAATTATACATATTATTGTCATTTAGGTAAGTGGAAATGTAAAGTGATGTTATTGACTCGCACGATATTTGGCACTTTCGAAAGGAGCAATTTCACCAACAAAATTATGTATAGGTAGGTTGACACATTCTCTAAAATCGTTTTTACATTCCACTTGTCGCCGCCTTTAATTTTTCTAAGTATACATTTTGTTGTCCCATTTAAAAAACGCATATTTATTTGTGTTGTGTTTCGACAGAGTTGTTTGTGATAGGTGCCTCGAGATTACGTTGATTTTATTTGTCTGTTGATTAAGGCGCGTTTCCTGTTAATTTAAAACGCAAACGAAAGGATGTGTTATCGTCGTTGTATGTAAGTGACGTATCAATTTACCACAGCTTTTTTTTTATGAAAAGGGAAATAAAAAGTGCATGACAAAATTTTCTGTTTATTTACATACGTTTATTTTAAAAAGAGCTTGCATGTATAAATTACCTAATTTCAATAAGAGCGTTAAACATTTTCGGGTTCTTATAAATACTATGCACTAAGTTGTACCAATCACCATTTGATTGTCGTCAAATCCTGGAAATTCCAGATTAAATTATCAGAATTCTAGTTTCCTACGTTTCCCGTTTATGTTCTCACACACGATTTATATAGTTTCCGCATTATTAATCCGTGAAAGTGAATTGACAGAAGAATATGCTTCAGATTATAATTATCGTTAAGTATCCTGACGCAACTGCTGTAATTGTTATAAAAGAAAACGCATCGGTATCTATTTATGTAGACGCGGCCATTTCCTGTTCTGAACATGAAGCAGATGGAAATTGCGTATGTAACATTTACATAACTATAAAAGTTAATTTTGCGGTCGTTACACCATTGATAATTATTAAATGCAACACCCTGTAACTAAAGAAATTTTATTAATTTCAACGATGTCATATTATATACAGTTGACCCAGATTAGTTACTCCTAATTTTAATTTCATCAATTTAAAACTAAACTAGTGAACATTATTTAGTGAAAATTGAAAGTTTATATAACAAGTTCCTCTCCGAATAATTTTTATTAAAACAACATGATTGATTGGGTAAATTTTGAGAAAGATGTCAATGCACAGAGAAATGTTGGTTAAAAGATGTTGTTCAGAGAAGAATTTTTACGAATTTATTTTATAAAGAAAAAACCAACATGATGATAGATTTGTTCCAGCAGCATTCTCTGACTAGTTCGGAACCGTTAAAAACAGTTGCCCACCCAAGTAATGGCCGATTTTAGTGACGCCGCGCCGTCAAATGTACAATTTTGATAACTGCATGCTTCTGACAGTTTCGAATTAGTTACGAACTGTTGCTGGAACAAACCTGATATAATGGGGTGTCTATCACAGTTTCTTAATTTGTGGATCACAAGCCCCTGGTGTTCTTAGCGACATATCCACGGGGTTATGAATGTAAAAGTTGTGTACAAAAATAAAAGAAAAAAGACATACTTATTTCAAGAGAATAATGTAAACACACGGCTGTCGGAGAGTTGGGATATGTTGATTTTATTACATTTTGTAAGCCTTGAAGAGTAACGGAGCAAAAAACTTGCGAAACCAATAAAGATACGCATATCTGCTAGCAATAAGAAAGTCTACGGCACATAATTTAATAGAAAATTACGTAGAATTAAACTTTTACGGTAAATGGATTGGTAATTATAATAAAATGGATTAACAATTTAAATGTTTTGCAGTAACTGATTAAAGAAAAACGAACGCAAAAAAAGATACTTTATAAATGGTACTAATGAAGAGGAATGAAGAAGCAATGTAAGAGTGATTACGGAAAAAAAAATCTTAAGGAATACAGGAAAATTCACTAAAACGTTTTTTATGTTGTCAAAGAACATAAATAATTAATTATCATATTTATTTTCGAGTTTAGTGCCGAACTCATCAAATAATAAATAAAGGACAATACTTTCTAACGTTCAAACTTCTTTAAGTCCGATTCTCTTAGCAGAGGCAAAATAACGACGTAAGTAAGTCTTTTGGCGTACAGGCGGCGCTGCGGTACTTGAAGTTCGGGAGCTCTACATGCAAAGGTTCGGTGCTAAAGCGAGAATTTACATGTAATAACAATTATTATTTAAGTAAATTCACGCTTTAGCACACGAATTCTTGCATGTAGAACTTCAGGACTTCAGGTACCGCCGCCTATACGCCAAAAGATTTACGTTATTATTTTGCCTCTGCTAAGGGAATCGGACTTAAAGAAGTTTGAACGGTAGGGAGTATTATTATTTACAATTAAATTTACGAATGACTGACTGCGTTGACGAAAACGTTTTTGAAATTCTTCATAATATATGAATATTGATATTCACAATTTTCCAGTTTAACTCCATTTCTAAATTAGGATTTTAAAAGAAAGGCTTTCATTTGCTTTGATAACATTTTATTGGTAACCGGAAAGATGCATATATGAAAAAGTCACACGAAAATTTCGCAAAAAAAAACCACTGGCGTATACAGAGTGACTGAGAATTATTCAGCTAAAAAAAAGAAATGCTTAAGAAAATGGATGTTACAGATTACGTTTACAGAATTCTATGGAACAGTTTATAATTAATGAAAAATGTATCCAAAAAGTATGTTAAGATAGTGTGTGTTAGACTAAAACGACGAATTCACCGATGTAAGTGCATTGTAAACGTTTTACGAGATTGCACAGGCTGTGAAAAGCTGTAACTAACTAGGCAATACAATCCCGGACCGTATTTTCAATACCGGGATTTCTAAATTTTTGAAAGTTATCCTATTGCTAAAATCCCTAGATTAATAGAGTACGGCAATACACAGTTTAGGACCAAATTTCTGGGATTAGACAAGGATAATTAAGTATAAATTTTTTATTTAAAATTAAATATTTTATTGATAATTTAGTTAAAATATAAACAGAAAACATTTTATAAATCTAAAATGTGGTAAAGAATTGTTAAATAATTCTCAAATATTTCAAACTCGGCTACAATAAGAATACTCTTGGCCATAGAATAAAATAAATAACACAGTACTATAAAATTGAAATGACTAAAAAATATTTAATTAATTACGTTCATAAATATTATTTGTAATTAATATAATGTCCGTAAATAATATTTATCATTTGGTTTTTAATATCCTAGGTACTTTTGACAGTCTCGAAAATCCCGGGATTAGTAATTTCAAATACCGGGATTTTCGAAATTAAAAAAAAAAGCTGAGATGCCGGCATCCCGTTGATGGAAAAAACAATCCGTCACTTTTGATACTTACTTATTCGTGTTGTAGTGCTTTATTTGTTTACCTGTGAAAGCAGGTGTTGAAAGTGCAAGTCATTTGCCTATTGTTTCAAGAAATGTAAAAACATAGCGGCGGGATCGAAATGAATAAACAGCAGTCTCCCGTTTAATTAATGTTAACAATTTTATTTTTGGGAGTTAATTTTTGTTAAAAATATTATACACTGTGCCTATTATATTTCGAGATATACGATTTATACATAGATACTGTAACGCGCCCAGTTAAAATCCTGTTTGTTTGTTTACTTCCCGGACAAGCAAACAAACAAACGGTCCAAACAACCGGGTTGGAATTTATTGCCCCTTAAGTAACTGTATGGAACACTTATTTTCGAAGAATTCTGAGAGGCTCACCAGATGTTAATACTATAGCTGCATGCGGTCCTGTCTCTACCTGAGGGCTTTATGGCAGGCGCTACGGTTTAAGGGTTAGTGACCTAGTTCGGTTTACGGAATTCGAGCAGTAGCTGGTAATAATTATAATATTTTCTAATTATGGCCCGATCGTCAAACAACCCTGTAATTACGCTGTGGTAACCTGATTCTTTTGGTGCGAGAGGTAAATAACTCGTCAGAACAAAGGAATTAGATACGTTAACTAAAAATGCAACAATTAAATTTAATTGATTATTTATTGACAAAAAAAAAGAAAAAAAAATGGGGAAAAACTCCTGGTATCAGCCTCTGTGGGGTCTGATATCGTGAGCGTAAAACCCTTGCGTTTGAAATCAATACAACGAAACAAAAAAATTTCCATGATCAGAAGTACAGTGTAATTCGCTCAACCGATTTCACTTTCCGAATATCGGCGGTCTAACCTGCCTTCTGTCACAGCTGGTGGTTTAAAACACGCAGATAGCCGTAGGAGAATTCTGCTCCTCAATTAAACTAACAAGTAATTAGAATTCAACTTAGATTGGTCTTGGTACTAGTGTATCGTACTCTAAGGCTCGTTCTGTTCGGTCAACCAACGTACATGTGACACAATGGGTCTACAGTGTACTTAATTAGTGGGATAAATTAATTAGACGTTCGGGTGGCGTATGTAATACAAAATGCCGCCTTCAGCGATTAATTTGCAAGTAAATCAGTAGCAATCACCTGTTTTTCAGGGACTCCCGTGGGAGGTGGTGGTATAACCCTATCTCTAGCTAATCTGATTAATAAGGTGGAGTGTAGAGAACGCCGCTACTCCTCTCACCTGAACGTTTAATTGAGGTCGGAATAGTAGGAGCTTTTCTCGACTACTTTCGCCTTGCGTCGAGGGTGGTACTCTGTACCCGCTTGCCTGGGTTTCAGGTCCCTCTATTTGTCGCTCTTTCGCCGTCTAAACCTATCTAATTAATTTCTAGCGCAAGAACCCATCTGACTGTTTTTCGACACTACACTATGGGTGTTTATGGCAATTTCAGTCTCTTGGCAATCACTTCTAATTAACCTGCAAATCTTTCGGCAAAGACCACAATTCGGTTCACACACATACAGGGTGAAAGAGAAACTTTACTAAGAAAATGGCTATGAATATGCAGTTCAAATTGTTCGGCATCGTAGTTTCACGAAATTCGTAGGGACAATTTAATTTCCTTGATTTCTGAGTTAAATTGTGCTGGCACACTTGATTTCGTCAGCAGATATGACTTGCCTCAGACCAGTGGTTTAGATTGGCGATTTCCTTGTACAAATCGAAAACAGCCGTTAGCGTGTTTCCAACTTGGCAAAGAATATCTCCAAAGGAAGACGATTTCTAGAATAGACTCTATAAGAATTTACAGGTAGATTTGATGGATAGTTAACTACTGCTGGTTGGTTAATCACAGAACTAATCTAATAATTAATGAGACAAAACTTTACCAAGTGAATGATATTTGTCGGAGTTTAAACTCTACTCAATGAAAATCAAATGGTTTAATTAAATTTATCTAAAGCAGTGGAAATACGGAACTGTTAGACTCTCTAGTCACTAATTAATGGAATTTTAAAGTATTCTCACTCAATTGACACCACCAAATCTGTGACGGAAGGATACAAAGAAAATGTAATTTACCTGTTAACGTAATGCGCGGATCGAGTACACTCACGCACTTAGCACTCTTGGTTAAATACACCCACGTCGCATCGCGACGCGTAATTATTGGTTTTTAATTGCCCTTTTTATCAACACACTTTATTTACACGTACCGGAATAAATGATATAACTGTAAAATGAAGACTATAAGCGCTTAAGAAAAAACAGCTAAGCTAAGTTAGAATTGAACTGAACCGTTCTCGTTCAAGCGATAATGCTATTTGTCTGTTTGCCATGTTCCTATCCCGCAAGTAAAAATTAACAACACCCCCTCGGACTTGCCAGATAGATTTTTAAAAAGCCACCGACCAGTAACCGTTGATTTGAATTCTAACCCACGCCCTGAATGCATTTTCTCATAAACACGTATAAATTGCTTGCTTCAAAACTGTCATAAGGAACGTGTCTGTACTTCCCCATCTGCGACTTGTTTTTCTCTACTGCATTCCAAGCGCCCCTTGAGCTGGACCCAGAATTATGACGCCAACTTTGAAAAGAAACAGACAAAAACAAAACACTTTAACTTGAGCGTAATTCGATATGCTTTTTCCGCTAATGTACATGTATCTGCGATTTCAGCGCGACCAGCTTTTGTACAGAAATTCGAAATACAAAGATAAAGGTTACTCTACTGACAGATTTATAGCTAGCTGTGGTCCATCCTTACTTGAAAGGGGACGCCACGTCGCCCTGGATTGCTGGCTTATCGCTTGCAAGAAAAATACCAAGAATACGAACATATGTTTGTTATTTTAAAACTAAACAAGTAATACTCAATTTTGTTTTGAAACAAATTTAGCGAACGTTTCAATACCTTTGCCTATTGTTTCAAAAAATCTAAAAATATACATAGTTGTAAGTCATAAACTCATAAGTCGTAAGCTTAAAGTATTTTGATATGAAGTTTAGGATATTTTGGATATTATTTACTAAAAATTAAGAAAGAAAGAAATTAGTAATTTTGTTTCTATATTGTATTTTTCCATTTTTAAAAACAAATAATGAATCATTTATGTGGTTGAGTAGTTAGCGTCGACACAGATTAACATTATATCAGATACAAGACTATCTGTCGGTACTTTTGATCTACGGTCCGATTTTTTGACCTGCGGCCATTTTTTAAAATGTGTTGCTAATTTCTCTGTGATAAGACAACAGCTGAATATTCAAATTTATTTTACGGTAGCGGACAATAAAATCCGGGCACGCAATTTGTACAATGTAAACCTCAAATACATACAAAATGTCACTAGTAATTCTGACGTTTAATACAAATTTTAGTCATTTATCTTGACAGAAATATAAACTCATTACAAGCCTGATTTATTAAATCTGTCTAAATATGCACGACATGTTAAATTTTGCCCGGATTTTATTGTCCGTTACTGTACATTTTCGATTTAAATTATTTTGCAAAGATTGACCGTGTTTTAAAATTACTCGAACAGTCGCAGTCGTTCGAGCATTTATTTAACATGCGATTTTTTACCTTAATCAAGTGCTCAATTAGATAGGAAATTGCATATTAATCAAACGCTCGAACGCTTGTTCGAGTAATTTTAAAACACGGCCATTATGATACAGTAGCGAACAATAAAATCCGGGCACGTCATTTGCACAATGTAAACCTCACTTTAATATTTTTGACGTTTAATGTACGTCACTAGTAATTCTGACGTTTAATTGAAATTTTATTTATTTATTTTGACAGAAATATAACCTCAATAAAAGCCTGATTTACCAAATTTGTCGAAATACGCACATGTCAAATTCTTGCCCGGATTTTATTGTCCGCTACTGTACAGTTACTTTGGTTGATCTATTTTCAATATAGTAGTTTATGTATCAAGTACGCAAAATAAGGTTTTAGAGGACGAATCGTAATTATAAGATGAGTCCCCTAAAACCATTTTGCGTACGTGGTACATACAATATTTTTTGGTACACGCTCGCCAAATCACCAACATTGATGTTAAATTGCTCGTATTTCGAATTAGCAAGTCTAAATTGTCCTGTCATCAGACATGGCAATGATCGGTAATCATAGCAACGAGTTGAATTTTATACTTAGTTACTTGATTTATTTCATTGAAACTTGCTCAAAAATAATTCGCTAAAGTATTGCCATGGCAGCTTTAATTATATTTTTCGTTCTGAAAATGGTCACCTAAGCGACCATTTTGCGGAGCATGTACTATAGTATATGTATTGTATCATAAGGGCAGAAAGTGAGCATTAGCAGCCCGCGGCTATGAGCTGCACGGACGAGCGAAGCGAAGCGAGGGCAGCTCATAGCTAAGGGCTACTAATGCGTTTCTGCATGTGTGACACACAACTGTTTTTCGCCTAGCCCTAAATCAAATTCAAACTTTATTTAAAAGTGACGTTTAATGAAAAATTCTGTGAAATGTCGTAGCGCGCAAATGAAAGTCAATGTGTCGCTAGGTTACGAACTATAAATCGTGTTGTTATGAGTTTAGCAGCCCTAGGGCAGATAAACATTACTTTCCGTCACATTTTTAGGGTTCATATGAGTTACTTTCGCATATGCTAGGCGAAAAAATATATTTTGTGAACATTTACTATTATTCATGTGTTACATGAGAAGAAGAAGAAGAAGAAGCGAATAGGACTATCTTTCGAGAAACTAAATTACGAAGTGGTTACTTCTTTGGATTTTGTCCTACAGTTTCTTACTGCACAGCACGTAAAAAATATTACACTAAAATTTAACGTCAAACTGACAATACTTTTTCCATAATGGCGACTTGTTTGAAAATTAAAACGTTTCATATCTGCTATATTAATCTGTGGCGTGAGATTTGGTATGATTTTTACCACTGACAGTTCACGAGTTCAAATCTGCAGCAGAAAAACAAGCTTCTTCACTGTTTTTGTTTAGTGTGACTTTTTCTAATTAAATAAGACCGGTGAAATAAAAGAAAGAACTCGTCCTGATTCATTTTTAAAAACTCACTAAAGTATTAAAAAAATTATATAGAAAAAAAATCTTGTTTTGATGTGGATTTGATTTGGTAAAGTGACAATTACGTTTATTCTGTGTGGACATTTTTCTGTGAGCATTTTTCGGTGTGAGAATTTTTGACATCCGTGAAATAATTTTAACGCGAAACTTGCGGATTTAGCTTCATGGCCAACGCTGAGTATTTTTTTCTCGATTGCACTGTATTTAACTGATAAGAAAAGCCAAAGAATATCACATGTAAAACAATTTATTGTCTGTCTCAAAATTAAAAAAACCACTACCTGTTGAATTATGTTGCCAAAAAACAAAATTCTCAGATATATTTTTGTAGGTACTTCACATTGTCATTGTACATAATTTACGCACGTCAGTAATTTAGCGTCAACATTTAAAATGTCATGTAACACTAAATTTGCTCTAAATCTTATGATATCGCGAAAACGCAGAAATCTTTTAAATTTTGCAGTTGAAATTCCCCCCCCCCCCCTAAATTTGTCACTAGGAGATACATGCAGCAACGTTGCCGGTTGTATCCACGACGTAAATTGCGAGGATGGTGGTTTTTTGATTTTGAGACAAACAATAAATTAAACAATTATTTTTGTAAATTGTTTGTAAAGTGTATTAAATTAAGAAACTTAAGAAGGTAATAAGAAAGAAAGGTAGATTACCTTATACCCCCAACACCCTGTATATTATAAAGTATTCCATAAGAGTAATTGAAGTACATTCATATATGAATGAATTAGCATACGTTAGAATATTTATATTATAATATTGCATGCAGCACGAAATATACTTGCAGATTTATTTAATGTTTAACAAATAAGAATGCATCTTTAAAAATTCACGCAATATGTGCACTGTTGCATCAACAACAAACCGAAAGATTAAAAAATGCGAGGCTTCTAGCAGAATTCATTTTTCATTAATCAATTGTAAATTTGCAGTGCACTTGTAATTAATTAAAAATAAATCTCATGTTGATTCCAATTTAATAAAATTTCAGTAAAATTTTCTTTTCACATTTCATAACTCGCCGTAAAAATGGCAGAATATGATTCGTCTTGATTTTTGGTTTGTTCAAGTAAAGCACATGAATGTTATAAGTAAAGCACGGATTTGCATTTTTTCGTCATATCTTAATCTGAAGTCTCTGTCAAGTTTGCTGCTTGATCTCTAATTAAGAAACACGTCTTTTACCTAAACTCCGTTTAAAATCTGAACTTACATTGAACCAGCATTGAAAAACCGGCCCTTAATGTATGCAATACTTAGAAAATGTTTAAAATTAACGACGTGGCTAAACGTCCGCCGGCGGAACCATGCATTACATTTCGAAATTCCGCCGTCCGGCGGATCTAAATAATCTTAGCCCACAATTCCGCCGAAAATTCAACTGATTTGCGCAAGAACGGCGGAACATTACTCTAAAAACTAATAATACCGCCGACCGGCGGACTTTATTGAAGAGAATGCTTAATCCGCCGTTCTGATGTTGTGATGTTAAAGTAATTCACTATTTTAACAGTTTTATTTACAAATTTCGAAGTTAACATACATCATGTTAAAAGTGGCCGGCCACTTTTAACATGATGTATGTTAACTTCGAAATTTGTAAATAAAACTGTTAAAATAGTGAATTAATTTAACATCACATCAGAACGGCGGATTAAGCATTCTCTTCAATAAAGTCCGCCGTTCGGCGGTATTATTAGTTTTTAGAGTAATCTTCCGCCGTTCTTGCGCAAATCAATCGAACTTTCGGCGGAATTGAGGACTAAGGTTATTTTCATCCGCCGAACGGCGGAATTTCGATATACAATGCATGGTTCCGCCGGCGGACGTTTAGCCACTTCCTAAAATTAAACTAGTCTTATTTCAAATATACATAAGTATTAACAGCGAAATTACCCAGCGTAAAAAATATACAGTTATATGTGTATATGTATATATTTTCGAAAAGAATTATATAACAAATAAATGCACACGTAAATATACTAAAAGAATTACATAAAGCGAAACGAACTCGAATGTTTGCAACGAAAATAGCTTCATTTACAGCACGCCACAAAATAAAACAGTAACTTTAGGTGTTTCTGGTGATTGTCATGAGCAATTAAGTCTGGTAAATGAAGAGAAAAGTCAGTTCGCACTTTCTCCATAAACATAGCTTTTCTGCTTTGAAAACATAATTCTGCTTTTCTTATTTTTTAACAACTAAAATGATACAATCACTTGCATGTAACTTTTTCAGTTAATACCTATGTAAAAGTTCTTCGCAATTAGTTTATATAATAATAATAAAATTTTTACATGTGGTTTTTTTTTAATATCCTAACCTTCACACTAGTGAATTTTCGTCGTTCCCAGTGATATTTATAGCAACAATGAGGCTTCTATAGAGCGAAAGAAACAAATATGTAGTAATTGGCTGTTGTGTAATTCCTGTTTCAATTGCATGAATGGTTCAATTACTCCGCAGACGCCTACTGATGTAAAATTATTTTATTACATCGTTTTAACTAATTGAACCGTTTGGTACTTGAAATGTTTATGTTTTTTTACCAACACTTTTAAATCAAATGGATAAAGCGCAGTACTACATCAGATGCAATATATGGATTGATATTTGTTACGTAATTTGTAGTACACTTGAATTCTTAATCATCTTAAATAATCATTACCTATAGGAATTGAGCATAACAATTTCACAAAATTTGATCGAACAGCCATTCATACACGTTCTTCCAAAAATCAAGGGCTTAAATTTATCATCTGGTCATTCCCTATGCTATAGCTTCGTTGCTACGTAACATTACCTACTAAATTTTGACATTTTAAAACTGATCCACAATCAAAATTTTCAAGTGAAAATGGCCCAATTTTCTGCAGCACTTCGTACAAAGGTTTTTGGCAACAAACTAATTCCCTTGTTAAATATCCCGAAGTCAACCACCGTGATTCGCAATCGAAACTTGTGCTACAAAAATGATTCCCCATACAGCTTCGCAAAACCTGACAAAAGCGACTACTACGAATGCATAAAACTCATGTGGGAGACCTACATAAAAGAAGAACCGATAATGAAATACCTACAACTAACAAAGACTATCAACAATCCTCTGGATGCACACATATACCGCGTGCTCTCGCAAGGATTGAGTGTCTTAGTGAAAACCAACGAGACACAGAAAATTGTCGGTGTATGCGTCAACACTGCCAGGAGTTCTCACGAACCAGAGATCCTCGAGAGGTTCGCCACGACGCTGCACGACATCAAATTGAAACCCCTGTTCCTATTTTGGGCGCACGTTCAGAAGCTTCCACGGAGGAATTACGTGCCAAAGATATTTGAAATCTCGCATCTCTTTGCGCGAAATGAAAACAAGGAACTCGGCAACGAGCTGGTGGAAAGATCCATGCAGAACGCGGCTCAGATGGGTTACAAGATGATACGGCTTAATGCCACCAGCGCAGAATCGGCCAACATCGCCGAAGAACAAGGGATGAAAATGATTTGCGAGCTTCCCTATACGTATTTTACAGAAAACATAGAGCCAATTAGAAACTGGTCACCTCCTAATTATCCTTTGAAGATTTATGTGAAGAAACCCGATCTGCAAGATGTAATTTTATGATAAGAAGAAATAAGAATAAATATGAAAAGTTCTGCGAATACCTACATACAAGTACATGTTATGGCATTAGTTAGTGTAACTACCTAGTAGGTATTCGTTAAGTGTGAATTTTGAATGAAGTGGCGAATGTAATGATATAGTGGAATCACATGAAAATATTAGTGTAGTGGTGTAATTAGAAACATCAATTTTCTTGTTACATATTTTAAATAGAAATGGGGGACCTCTTCTTGAACGAATTAATTATTTTATTGTCTGTCTTGCGCAATTTGTTTACACCTAAAGCATTGGATTTAAATTTCAATAAGAAATAAATGATATTGTTATGGTAAGTATGCTCTTTAAAATCTAAAAGGAAAAATAATACACAGACTGTTTCCACGAAATTTGGAAGAAGATGGAGACCGAACAGAATGGCTATATTGTATGTATAGAATGAAGCACGTAAAATGCAAGCGTTTACTTCAAAACAATTTTATTTATTCACGAAACATATTTAAATAATATAAATACATAAGAACTTTATTGATTGATAAGTACAAACTTATTTTATACATGTGTATAACACAAGAGTTAGGAAGATGACAATAACTGTTAAATACACATGAACTATGATATCAGTAACAAGATCAAGGTTGCTCAGCTACAAGTTATGAACACCTGAAATATAATATTAGTAAACAAAGCCAAGGTTTCACAGCTACACTATTTACATAAAAAGATTCTTTGTTGTCGTAGATATAACTTCGGTGGCAAAAATTAATCAAAAAATACAGTGAAATCCACATTTCAATTTCTTTCATAATCTTAAACTTAACGTAACTATTAAAAGAAAATTGAAAACCTTGTTTTTTTCAACAATATTTTTAAAATAAAAACACTATTAACACTGGTCGTTCGAATCGTTGACTTCGGTTCTTCCCTTTTAATACGTCGACATTGATCCCTCGAAACGTCGCCACTGACTTACAATTATTTATGGAGAAGGTAATATTTGTAAATTAGTACACCTTTTAAAATTAGACTCATAATTTTCCTTCATGCAATTAGTAGTTTTAAAATTTATTTGTTTACAGGGCTTCAAAAACATCATGTCCAGTGACGAGAAGTGTACCGTGAAAATGTCCGGGTTCTTAGAGAAAAAAAGCAAAATAGTAAGTCTTCTAAGTTTTAATCAAATTACTTGCTATTTTATTTCAATGTCAATGTTTAAACACTTATGAGGTGTTACCAAAGGTAACTACTAATCTTCATTATCAAAATTTTTATTCTTCTGTGTTATCTTCATTTTGAATGACATCTAAAGAAATAAATTTGTTGTTTTTATTTTAATATTAAACACTACGAGGTGTAATCAAAGATTCCTATTTTTATCCTATTCCTAATCTTTTAATTAACGATCAAATTTTTTTACAATGATTTTTGTATTAGAAAGTAATGTCCTCCTGGAAAAACTACTGGTTCGTATTAGAAGGAAGACTGCTGCTTTATTACCGATCGAAAGACACGCTCAGCCCATGCAAGGGATCCATAAATTTAGGACCACGTTGTACTGTAAAGCCGGCGGCCGGGGGCACATGCATATTTCAAATCGAGACAAGGTCAAACACGATCGTTTTGGTACCTAAACGAATTTTGTTTTTCAAACAGCTGTTGCCAACTATGACAATTTGTTTCAGAAAGCACCGAACCGTTTGGAGCAAGAAAAGTGGTTGCAGGCCATACTGGCTGCCCTAAATCAATCACCGACGAGTCCTAATGGTATGGTGCACTTTAGATACTCTTCGAATGACTTGATGCCATCTCCACCCATAGAAAATGTGGTAAGGACAGTTCCGGAAAGTAACGGCAATTCTTGTTATTATGTATTTTTCTTCCAGAAATCCTTTACATTTACTCGACAATATACAATGCCAGAAAGACTTCAGGCGGGCAGATCTGAAATTAAGCAAAGGCTCAAGAACATTGGCGCGAAGTCATACGGTGGGAGTCTAGAAACAATTCAAAAATTAGCTAAAGGGAAAAGTCCTCAGGTAGTTAAACGCTGCAACTTGGCCCAGTTGAAGCAAAGTAAGAGTAGCCAAGACGTTACATTCACGTGTGGTGATGACGAGTTATACTCTAACAAGCCCAAACGAAAGACTTATGATGGAGCAGAAAGTACACCCTATTTGCTAGTAAATAACGACCAATACTGTACGGCTGATGACATAGTTGGTCCTGTAAATGGAAAAGAACTACCACCAAACAAAACGCATGAAGCTAGTGATGTGTTAGTGGAAAACGATCAATATGGCGTCGTAAAGGAAGCAGAATCTTTAAATTCCGGCGAGGAAACCAAGGAAATTGCCTCCAAAACTGAAATCACATGCAACTTTATATTGGATAATGATCAATACATCACAACCACTGAAGCTAATGACGATACAAATCAGTTACAAACCCATTCAGCCAAACCCATCAACGATGATGACGTGGATATTTTAAGAGACAAGGTAATTGAAAATATATACGAAAGAGTATCCGGCGATTCACAACTTGACGCTTCCGCCATACTAGTAGACAACGAAAACTATATAGTAGATTCTGAGCAGTATAGAAACGCATCCAATGTCCTCGTGGAAAACGACCACTATTCGATCGCCAAGGAGGTAATGCAAGAGACCGACACGGTTAATTACCACGAGTACAACATTCCAACTAAACAGGATTCCGAATATATATATTCCGTTCCTCAAACGGACACGGACCTTAATGACAACAACGTCTCCTCGGAGGGCCAACAACACCAAAACGACGACATCAACCCCTATTCAATATGCCAGATTTATCCCAAAAAATCCCAGCCACAAACAAACGAAGAAAGACTATATGAAGTGGTGCCTGATGAGTACTCCGAGCCGGCTTTGCCTCCGAGACCTGAAACCACGAAGACACTCGGAACACATTCCACTTTATTGTCGAAGCTAAGAAAATTTAGCTTACACGGCGGCGGACACGACAAAGACGTTAAAGTTGTGAAGAAGGCGAGTTTTATAAGGAAACTGTTCAAAAAGAAAGATCGAAAAGATCGATATCCTGCCGCGGCAGAAGAAGAAGGAGGCGGAGAAGAAGAACAGCCGTACGTGACCATCGATGAGTGTTTCATCAGTAAGTTAGAAAGGAGCGCTGAAATTGATAAAAAGGTTTTAGAAGAACTGCAGAAGATCTTGATGAATAAGAAGGATGCTTTAATAGTAAGTTTACATTCATATAATAATATTTGAAATAAACGCAAGTAAGAATAAAATAATAGTGGTTTCGAACTGTCAACATGTAAAGTTAACTCTCGACGAAAAAAATATATATTTTTTAAGAATGGTCATATTATGCATTGGACCACTTGGTATGGATTGGCCCTTTTTCCTTTACTGAGGACAAGTGCCGCTAGCGTAACTATGATATGCTACGCCCCCTCGCAACTATTTTCTTCTTCTTGTTTGATGCACCCCTGGGAAGCCTGCAGCCCCTGCGCGGCGTGGGTTGCAAAGCTGCAGGCTTCCAGTGACAAGTGACATCTTCCACATCGCGGGGAATAGCTAGCAAACTATCCCCGTAAAAACAAACGACGAAAAACTTTCGGCGTGTTTTAACAGAAGACGCTGTTGTATGTCTAACAACAACGTAAGTCATTTTTGTTACCGTTCAGAAATGATAGTTGAAACTTTACCCAATGGATGAATAAATAAGTTTTAAAAGGGTCATTTCAATAGTAAAATTTGCAGAACGTATTCGTATTATACAGGGTGTTATTCATTTAGAATCGTGAAGGTTTTACAAAAGGCAAACCATCAATCAAATCAGAAATACCTTCATGTTTTCGTAAAGTACTAAAAACACGGAAGTAACATGGGTTGCCTATTTTCAATGTTTAAGGCGTCACGATTTAAAATGGGCACCATGTACAATAATAATCATTATTAATAATAATACTTTGTGTTTTAAAGTCCGTACGTAATCTCGTTAATATTATGCAAAAAGCACAACTACAGAGTTACAAAATTCATTAACTTTTCCCAATTCTTGTTGTATCTAAATAAATTAACAAAAAAAAACAAATATCATTTGCAAAGTATTTTAAAAATAGCAACTTTGTGTTACCTATTTAATTTTCAGGTACAAATGAAAGCTGAAGCGACTTCCAATGAAGACATTCCACACACTAACAATGAAGAATTTATTGAAGAACTTGCAGGTTTGCTCGCTGCTATAAAGTAACATATTCTTCCTTTCAACACATGATTATAACTATTTAATAATTAAACGTTTACTAACATACGCAGCAGCACATTTTTCTCTGCCTCTGCACTTCATTATTTCCTTTTATTTCTAAACCACTGTCTCCTTTACTATTCTTAGTTCCTTTGTGTGATATAATATTTTTATGTAACTAATCTTTATTTACATCACCGAAACTCTATCATTCCCCCTTTTACTTAATAACTAATCTAATAGTAAGTTTGGTTTGTTTACTTATCTTACATTACATAATCACACCTCGATTTTAGGCAAGTCTTCGAAACCAGTGCTGCCTCATAAACAGAAAAAATCCAACGACTGCCTGCCTTTTGTCAAACTGAAAGGTAGAGCAAGGAAAAGTAACGAAGACTGCGTAGATCAACCGGAAAAGCTGAAAACCATAGACGAAATATTAAACGACTTAAATAGACAAAAGCAGCAACGAGATATGAAATTGGGTAGAGTTAAAGAAGAGAACGAGGAAGACTGCGTGCAAAACGTGAAGCAACTGATTGACAAATTTAACAAAGTAAGTAAGACGGAAGAAATAATTCTCAGGCAGAAAACGACGACGAGTGAAGAAAAAATAAGCATAGAAAATGAGGTAGCAGTACATCGACATTCAGATGAATTAAACAGGCTGCTAAATGAGTTAATTAAAGTCACTAATGCGCCTATACTAACTCCTGGTGCGACCAGTAGTCTTGGTGTTACTAGAATGAAAGATGACGAGGTAAGTTTGCTTCTTAATTTTGAAACTTCTATGTAACTTGACTTTTCAGTTATTGTCGATGATATCAAATAAACCTCGACGTTTTTCCGATCCTGATTATGATGTACCAAGGCCACATTCAAATTTAAAAATTCAAAGAAGCAATGAGAAATGCGATAATACGTTGACAGCGACGCGGTTCTTTGGACCAGTATTAACCAGCAATCAAAAGTGAGTTTATTTATTGTTATTATTTTATTGAGGATATTGAAGAAAGGTCGGCAAATAATAGTGGTGATTACTCTTAGGGAACAACAAAAAACTGAAACAAACATTGTTTATCTTCGCATCGTTTCAAAAAAACAATTAGTACTGTTTGCGATAAATTTAGCAACCAATGAAAAAGAAATCTGTAACTAGTTCTCGAGCTACTCTTCTGCTGATGAGACCCCAATTAGGGCCGAAATAGCTATACAGAGGATGCTCGTGGGCATAGTTGCAATCCAGCCAAAAATTTTGCAATTATTTTCAGTTTTCCTCGTTTTCTTTACCAAAATTTTAAGACTTTTATATCAATACTGCGATAAAAGTGAGAGTGGATATTCTTATATCTGATGAACCAAGGCAAGATCAAATGAAAATAATTGGGCATATAGTTCCCAGAGGATGTCAATTTGTCAATGTTTGTCAATAAATCCGTTCGTCTGTACATTAAACTACATTTTTTTCAGTAATTTAAATATATCCAATCAAACAAGTATAACTCCAGACTCTCTAGAGATGAGCGCGATCAGGACAAGTAGAGATGATGATATGGCATCTTCCTATACATCACATAACTACATAAAAGAAAGAGCAACATCTCCCTTAACTCCCACTTTTCAATATTTTTGTACAAACGACAATTTCAAGCAGAATTCTCTGCAGAATTTAAACCAATTTGAAAAAGACTGTACAACACAAACGCTAAATTTATTAGAGAGTCCCGCTTCCAGTGTATTTATGGATTCACTAGAACCAATCAGTGAAAAATCCACAGTTTTGTAAATTAGTTGTCACCACTTTTTGATATACCAAAGACATTTTGTGATTACCTATTTTACTGAGACAACATATTTATTGTAACAATACATGTATTTAGCAAAAAAAATTATAAATTAAAATTTAAAACCACTTTATTTCTTCTTTTTACCTTTTCCCCCTCCTTTTTTATTACCCTTCAGCCTTTTTCGCACGCCTGCACCCCCTTCTGTGTCGTCATCATCGGCATCTCCTTTCTTCCTCTTCTTTTTATCACCAAGATCTTTCATTTCCTAAAGCAAATAACCTCGAAAATAGAAGATTACACATTGTAAGGACACACATACCAACTTTGCAATACGTTCTGCTTCGGCTACACGTTCTTGCAGGACCATTACTTCATCTTCTTCTGTTTGATATAAGGGCAATTTTTTTTCAATAAGTTCTTCTATTCTCTGATACAATTCAACATCATACTGAAAGGGTAAAGTTGTGAATCACGAATTGAATAGATGTGATAAATAGGTTTACTTGTGTAACAAAAGTAATTGCTTTCCCTGAACGACCGGCCCTAGCAGTTCGACCTACTCGGTGGATGTAATCTTTGCTGTGGGTAGGTATATCGAAATTTATAACCACATCCACATGTGGAATGTCAAGTCCTCTAAAATAATTTTATCACGGAATTAAGAAACATTTGAAGAATTCATCGAAATTAAAGCAATTACTATACCTGCTAGCTACATCAGTAGAAATCAAAATCGAACGGTTTTTCGCCTTAAATTTAGTTAACGCCGCCAATCTTTTATTTTGAGACATTTGCCCATGAAGAGGCACCGCAGTAAATCCTAAGTTACGCAATACTAAAGCTGTTCTTAAAGTATTATTACACGTTGAGCAGAATATCATGAAAGTATTCCCAGCCATTTCATTTAAAATGTAAACTAAATACACATCCTACAATTTGACATACATAGGAACATAGTAGATTGCTTAAAATCTTAACATTACCTTGAACTTGACTGGAATAAATAAATAATGTTGTTGCAATTTATCGACTGTTTGATACTTGGTTGAAACTTCTATTTTAACAGGTTCCTGCAGGCACGCTCTCTGCAGTTTCTTGACTTTTTTAGTCATGGTGGCAGAGAATAGGAAGGTTCGCCTTTCACGGGGAATTACTTTCAGTATTTTGTCTACTTCAACTTCAAAATCCATGTTTAAAATTCGATCTGCTTCGTCCATAACCTGCGCAGATATAAATAAAAAATGTAAAAAAGTTTAGGCAGTGGACAAAATAAAAATTTAGAAACTCTAATTAAATAACTTACTAGGTATTTTAAAGCTCGTAAATTGAAACCTTTCGTGTTTTCAAGATGATCAAGTAACCGACCTGGAGTAGCAATTAAAATATGGGGCTTTTTCGCCAACATCAACGATTGAGACATCATATCCATGCCTCCTACTATAACGGCACATTTAACACCAATACTAGTACCTTAAATCAACAGTGATAATGCATGCGTACTCCTGAATTGTGAATTTTTTCAAACCTAATGCTTCAAATTGCTCAGATATCTGAAAAGCCAATTCCCTAGTCGGCGTCAAAATTAACGCAAAGTATCTCTGCGGGTTTTCCAGGAGGGCTTGTAAAATGGGCAGAGCAAAGGCCGCAGTCTTACCCGAACCTGTCTCTGCTAAGCCAATAACATCTTTACCTTGAATTGCGACGGGAATTGCTTCTCTCTGGATTTTTGAAGGCGTTTTCCATTTTAGCTGCTCACAAGCAGTGCACAGAACATCAACAAGCCCCTGCAAGAACACGTCTTAAATTTGAGGTTATGTTCACACGTGTACCGTACTAAGTCTTTCCATGTCATCGGTTTCTCTTCTTTCGTTTCTTCATTGGGCACTTCTTTTTGTATAACACCTTCGCTTTCATCTTCAAGAGACATAATTTACTTCGCAATAATTACAACTCTCCAAAAAAATGTCCACAAACAAGAACATAAGAACGTCAGATGTCAGCTCATGTCACATGTCAGTATCAGTGCTGCCAACTCTTCAATGACCTTTGCCTCTAGACTTTAGATTTTAGTTGAAAAGCGCCTAAATTGGTACAAAAAACCCCTAAATATTTTTTTAAAAACTATAAGAAATTCAAACTTCAAAGTCACGAATGATTATAAACATAAAGAGAGAAAATTTTTTTATAAAAACAGAAGTAAAATTAATGAAACGTTCAAAACCGAAACGCTGTTGTCAGAGAGAGAGAAGATACCGAGTGAGATGAAGCCTTATGGCGAACGAATGTTTCCGAAATCCGAAGACCTACCCACAACACGTTGCGCTCTCTCTGACTCGGCACCGTTGCACTCTGACTACAGCGTTTCGGTTTTGAACGTTTCATTAGTTTTGATTGAGGTTGTACATATAAACAGAGTAGCGTCGGCCATCAACGCCGCCATCTGGTCATCAAGCTCCTATTTATTGTTCTTGGCGTGTTTTTTTCAGAACAGCTCGGAGCTGCACCGCGTTTCGAGCCCGAGGGGCTTGATGCTTATGAAAGGAAAACAGCCTTAGTTAGCAAGGCACTGTTGTAATTAATGTGATTTTTTTGTTCTTATGTTGTCTTACAAAAGCAATTGGTATTGCATTTAGGCTGGTTTTCTCATAGCGTTTTTCACTGGGACTAAATTGTGCACTGAGTGCGCACTCAGAATATTCTCACCTCATGTTAACCTTATGTAATGAAACGGGATGGAGATATTCTGAGTGCACACTCAGTGCACAATTTAGTCCCAGTGAAAAACGCCATCACTCTAGTTTAACTTTAAACTCCTGTTTATTCCCATGATAACAATTATAAAAACAATTATTGTTCCTATGGAAATAAACAGGAGTTTAAAGTTAAACTAGGACTGAGAAAACCAGCCTTAAAGTTTTGTTAATCAAATTATCAAATTACGTATGTCACCTAAGCTTTGTTCCTACACATTTCTAAATCAGTTCGGAACTGTACTGCTCATGCGCTCTTGCTACAGGTCTTGCGCTCTTACTAAAAATGCTGTGTATTTAGCAAGAGCGCATGAGCAGTACAGTTCCGAACTGATTAGTACTGTGTAGCAACAAAGCTATTTGCAAATGCAATTTTGAAAAATGACCCGGAAATTCAATACGAAATAAACAAGGAACCACATTTAGGTATAATGCATTCAATAATATGATGGAAAAGGACGGAACACAAGATTGAAATCAACATAACCTAAAAATAAAAGTATAACAAGATACGGGAACTAAAAAGGCTTGTTCGGGCTTTGACTATATACATCTGGACTGCTAGCGGTTTTGAAAATGTGTCTCCAACATGAGCGACATGAAGTTGCCAAATGGCGACTTTGGAAACTACATCAGAGATGCAAAACTACTGTAAATTCGGTTCTTTGGACCGGGTCTCTTGTGCTTTAAGTACAACTGGAACTGAGGAACGGTTTCGGTTACGTTTTATATCCCTGAACCACATACATGCAACTTGAAAGTTCGAAATTTTGACACTGGTTGTCAGAATAGGTTGGTGGTTGGTAGCATCATCCGTCATAGTTGCTCTGAAGACTTTTCGTCAGATTTATTACTCTTTTCAAGTTGGAGTGTTGTGCTATTTAATGGGCGGGGCCACAGACGCGACTTTGCTGCGAATTGTAATGCAATTGCTTCTAGTAAAACAAGACCGATGAAAAAGAATCGTTTTACCGGTACGTACTAGTTTCTTTATTGCTCCTCAGGCAACACGGTGGCGTGATTGATGTTGGCGACATCATGCTACATTGTAAATCAAATGCTGCTAGCAGTCCAGATGTTTATAGTCAAAGTGTTCGAGTTCCCGTGAGAACAGGTTCAAAATCGTCAGGAACATGCGCAAAACAAAAAAAACCGCATGTTATTTCGTTGTGCGCATGCTCCTGGACGTTCTAGGACTGTCCTGACGAGAACCCGAACAAACCTAAAGAAGTCAGGTTTCAACGGTAAAAGTTACTAAATCGTTCAAAAGTGAATATACAAAGTGGTCAAGAATCACTGTTTGAGTTGGCAGTGCTGAATTTTATTTTTAAATGGACTGGACACTGACAACCGTCACTTTACAAGCGTCATTTGACACCTCAAATTCAAATTAAAACGCTAATTTTTATTCACAAAAGCTACAATCTTGTCGCTGTTAACATTACGTTAAATAAACCAACAAAACATATATTCCGTTGCAGTGTTGCAAATAACGGAATTAAAAATGCTCTTAATTGTATTGCCAACTCAAACAGTTATTCTTGACCACTTTGTATTTTAGTGGTTTAGGGAAAGTTGATTCCTTTAATTAGGTTGGCCGTACTGTGTGTCAATCTCAAATCAAAGAAGGTTTATGTTGGGTAATGATTGTTGAAATTACGAAGATTTATCAAAAGTGATTGTAATCATGCAGAAATGTGAAGGATTCTTTCGTTAGAAAAATAATAATTGTAAATGCGTGACTAACTTCAGGTCGGTCGCGACGACTCAAGATAATTTCACAACAACAGAGTCGTTAACGTAAGTCGTGAATGGAGTCGTATAATTGAGAAGAATCAAGCAGCAATAACCTCAAATATTAAGAATACTTCTGTCTCAGGTTTACATACGGCTCAAATTCGCGTGTAGGCAAAGTTCTATGACTGTTCGAAATAATTCATAGCAGCCGCAGACCTACGTTGTAAAAGAGAGATAAACAAATACGAATTTGACGAAAAATATATCTATTCCATTCCATCGCCAGATTTGCAACCTGTCGGTTTGTCATTTGCGTTTATTTATGCAGTGAAATGGTGTACTCGCAATTACGGGAAATGAAGTAATATTTTCCTCGTGTGATGAATAGATTTCGATAGTGGTAGTTCGATTCGGTGCATGATAACTTGTTTATTTCGATCTCGCACGCATAGCAACGATTTATTATTAATAACCATGTTATGCTGCTTCAAGTAGTGATTCTAAGTTTTCAGTGACGGTGAGACTGATTTAGTGGTGGAAGCGGTGGTCTTTAATTGAAAATTATTGGGGTGATATGCGCAAAACAGTGTAAAAAATGGCCTCAAGTTCAACTTTCGAGGCTAAAGTGTTGATGGCAAAAGGTAAACGAGCTGCCGCAGCCTACATTCATGCGGATTGTTCGAATGCCACTAGTCCCAAACATTTAAACGAGGTTTTGGACAATTTGTTGAATCCAGCTAAGGCCATCGATGAATGGGAAACTATAGATTGGTGCAAGTGGCTTATGGCCGGAGGTCGCACGCCAGACGAATTTTCCAGTACAGGTTTGACATTTACCTTGATTATAGCCTTGCTTTTTTTGACATTTGACAACTTGACTCATCCCCAGATTTACATACAGGATTTTTTCGCGACACCGCATACTAACCGTGTTAAGATATAGCGGTTATAAACGGTTAGTCCCCCACCTATCAACTGATGAAGCAACGGTTATGTATTACCGCGAAAACATATTTGAATCTCGTAAGTACTAAATTTGAATGATTCATAGCAAATGAAAATTAAATTGATTTTGCAATTGTGAACATAGGTGAAACTAATGTTATATGACACTAAAACTCACTTCGTAGAATTTATTACAACTGGGACATTAATGCATGAAACAAAAACAATATGAATTATTCTTAATAAGTTCTTTCGGATTTGTATATACCTATGCATAATATATCCACAAATTTCAATACAAAAACATACAGCAAACACGGCCCTAGCCTCACTTTTATAACCGCTTTTCGTTACACACATCGAGAGCTGTGTTACTGATTCAATAACACGGTCACAAATGATGACGTTGCTCGCATACGTCATAACACCTTCCCCTTGATAACCGCTGTCAAGAAAATGAAGCGGTAATAGTAACCGTTGTGTTCGCCAGTTCAACGGTTAGTCGCGAAAAAATCCTAATATTTTCACCTATTTTATGTGGTATTCGCATGCTCACCTAGCGTAAACAAGGAACACATTGATTTCTTGTTTTTGTTCGATGAGTGGCCTTGATAAATTCCTCAGATTTGCATAACATTGCAACCTAATGTTTCAGTTTTTTGCAATTTAACGAAGGAACTTATGAACGTTTCGTAACCAATCTTATGATTTTGCTTCCTTATGTAAACAAAGCCTCTGCTCGTTAGTGTTCCAGTGATTTTGTAAGTTTCCGTCGTCTATCCATCCATCCAGGGCCCAAAATATTAATAAACATTGCCATAATTAGCAATTGTAATTTTATTATCTAACAATAAAATTACTATTTCACAAAAGACTCTATTTATAGCAGAAACAGAAATAAAAATCAAGGAACAAAACTGCCTACAGATATGTGCTTATTTATTTTATATTTACCATTGAGATAGAATACTAGGGAGACTTTATCACGTGACCAAAGACGACTCCTGATGCGCCATTTCGATACTACACTTCTGTCAAATCGTCGTGACATTTCATATTTTTAATTCTTCTTCAATCTAAAAACCACTTTAGATTGTTTGACTTTCTTTTAAGAAAAATATATGGTACTTATCTTATGTTGAACGTGATTCCTGTAGTAAAAACTAGGGTCTCTAGATTTGATTGACGTTTCGTTGGTTTGGAAGAAGACTGTCACAGCTCAAAAACATTCATTTTTATGTTTTCACAATGAAACAACTGTAATTTGTCTATATTTTTTTGTGAAAGAGAGTCACAAGTTGTAATTCATACAACGATGATGGTTTCTAATTAGTTCATGAGGCCGAGGATCTGAGTACCTTTTATCAAGTAAAATTTTTAAATGCTTCCCCAGAAAACCTGTTAATTTTGAGTTGTGACAGTCTTCTTCCAAATCGTCGATTTAACTTATTTGATAGGGTTCGGAAACAACCTGTCAGATTCTTTATCCCTTAGAATCGCGGTCATTTATGAAATTACTACAGCATTACTTTATTTTATTCTTTCTAATTTAGCAACTCAGTGAGAAAGTACATAAAGTGATGAGCATGAAAAATGGGCCATGTCTTAT
This sequence comes from Dorcus hopei, assembly GCA_033060865.1. Classification (NCBI taxonomy): domain Eukaryota; kingdom Metazoa; phylum Arthropoda; class Insecta; order Coleoptera; family Lucanidae; genus Dorcus; species Dorcus hopei. The sequence continues at coordinate 21,247,005 of CM065421.1, read as the reverse complement.
TAAAGCTAAAATGCTCAAAATCTAGCTTCGTGGTTGTACTATTCGATCACAGAAAACTGTAGTCACCGTCGAAATGTCATTATTATGTGACTAATGAAAATAGTGCTATAACCAAATAACAAGTGATCAAATGAAAAATGAATTAGAGTTGGCGTTGCGATCAAACATGCATGTGTATATTTAGTTCATCGCACGTTCCTTGAGTCACTTTTGACGTTTCTATTCGAACCTAACCTTAATTTGAAATTAAAAAAAAATTAATCGACATTTTTGAGCACTATGAACAAACTGCGTGACTAACATTAAACAACCTTTCCAGTGTGCTATTTATGTTACAACTCACAATTGACAATGAATATTAGTATGACGTTATCCAAAGACATTGAATTCCAACGCCTACTTTAATTCGTTTTTATTTTGATCACTGTTTATGAATAGCAGTCGTAAAGTTGTTAGAAGTTTGATTGTTATGATATTATAACCTAAGTTGTAAGACTGTCATTTAGAGCTTAATGCTGGCCATTGTACATACGATGACGGCATTCCCTACGTTTCATTTGTGTCTGTAAACATTGTCTGTAGTACTGACAGTTGTTCAATTATTTGTTTGTGCTAACATAACCCCCCAGTACTTGACAATTGCATTTGAAAACATGAAGCGCAGGGTACGTTTGTGCACTCAATTGAAGGACAGCATTTTCAGCATTTGCTTTAAGCTTTAGTGTTGTTTTGAAGTGAATTAATTAAGTGTTAATATGACATTGACAGTTATTGACAACATGACAACTGTCCTCTGAGCCTTGTATTGCGTACCGTTAACTTCATAAAAAAATCACAGCTTACTTTAATCGGGAATTCATTTGTAGGTGCGGTAGAATATTTCAAAATTAAAATGCAGATTTATAAAAATGAAATCTAAAAGCTACGTCTATGCCAAATCAGATTAGCCAATATAAAATCTGATTTTACTAACAAAAATTACACTGTGGGCTTAAAACTCTTGAATACCATTCTGCGGCCATATTTGATAATTACACTACATAATTGGCATTCTGTCATTTTATACTTTAAAAATATTTACCACTTGTATTTTACTAGCTAATTATCTGATAAAATAAATTTTGTTTTGACGACGAGTGACTTTTAATCATGTAAATCATGTGACATCACACGGCGTTTTATTCATCATAAAACAGATAATTCATCTTACCTTTATCTTAATAGCTCAAATTCAGAAGTATTTTAAATAAGAGGACGTAAAACAAATATTATAAAGTTAAAAATAAATTTTGCTTTTATCTAATGTACAGAGTGGTTCAAATTTATTATTACAAATAGTAAGCTAGAAGCCAAGTTGCAGAAAAAAATCTTTTTTTATTTTGTTTCTGAGAATTAAAAAAAGTGTATGAATAAAAAATTCAACGAGATTCTTGTTCGTTAAAATTTGTATAACTTTGTATATCTTTATAACTTGTCAAGGAATAGCAATGATAGCATAGAAATCGTAAAAAACTCAACTCTCGATATTATTTGACAGGTCGGTCATGATCATTAGTGAAAAATAAAAGCAACTTTTAATTTTTTTTTGAGTTTAAAAGTTTAGAAAATTGGTTAAAGTAAATTTATTATCTCGAAAATGACTTGACTTCCTAAAGTACATATAATCTAATTTTCACATTAACAGAATTATTAAAGTTGCAAACATATCCGTCAGCTTATCATAAACTGTTTATTTTTCATTCCTGACGAAGCTGTCAAACGATAGCAAAACGTTGAGATTTATACGATTTCTATACTGCCGTTGATAAGTTAAATAGAAATTGTTATATCTATAAAAATAATAATTAATTATTTCTCAAGTTGTGATTATTGTATCATGCGTTTAAAAACTCCCACGTTTGGGGTTGGCCATGATTTGAGAAAGCAAGAAACATGGTGTGTCTTCACTTATTACTTTTATTTACACACGAATAAAAATAAGCAGTAAAGTAAATTGAGGTTATGAATTGAAAACTTTACATTTTACACTTACCGTACAATTCCACTAAATTATGTATTAACTAATTTTAAAAGATGATTAAAATGGATTCAGTGCATTTTAAAACTCTGTTCATGAATTAACTATTGTAGCTATAAAACTTCAAATTAAGTGAGATCAACTGGTTATGACCAAAGCACCGTCAATCGAAATATGTTTATGTAACCAACGCCAATTCCAAACGTGGGAGTTTTTGAACGCATGATAGATGTTACAAAATGGTCATGTTGAAGTGATTTTCATGTGCAGGGGAAACTCATCAATAAAATTGCAAAATTGCAAAGAAACACATAATTATTTCTTCTAGTTTGTCCTAGCATACCACGATTGAAAAAATCAATACTCGGTTATTGTAATTAATTAAAGGTAGATAACACATTAAAGAAAACGTTCCCAATTAAAACATTCACGTAGTCGAAAATTACTTCTCATAAGTTAGAACGTCATAAGGTAGAAAGAACATTTATCTATTGTCCAGCAACATCAAGTTCAATTATGAGAAATGTCCTTTTATTGATTTATTATCTGATGGAATACGTTCCAGTAATAATTTTGTTTGACAGCGACAAGTGATTTTTTTAATCAGTTAAATCATCTGATACCACATGATGTTTTATTGACCATACAAATTTTCCTACATTTGTTTTAATGGCACAAAATCAGACGTAATAAATTGTTATAAAATAAAAGTTATTTCGTTTATTAATATGATTGAGAAATCATAGTTCGTATTAGTTTTGATTTTATACGCATAATTGATTTTACTTTATATTTTTTTTGTCAACGGTATACCTACGCATGAATCACACACATCGTCCTTCCTTGCTACCTTGAGTGTAACCTTGCGCTTTTGATCTATGTTAATTTGGCTGATCTTTAGATTTATAATATTTTTAGTTATTTTATTAGTATTCACGTATTCATCAATTGTAAATTAGGAACATGCTGATTTCTTGTTCTTGTTCGACGAATGACCTTGATAAATTCCTCATTTTACATAATAGAGCTAAGGTTTCAGTTTTTTTTTTGATTCTACGAAGTAATTTGTGGCATAAAAGTTTCGTAATTAATTTTTATGATTTTTTTGTTAATATGTAAACACAGTCTCTGTTCATGATCGTACTCGAATAAAATCACGTGTTAATATTTGTTTGCATATTCTACATACATATATTTTTTTTTGGTATAGTTTTGTATTGTATATTTATTTTTTTAAGTATTACTTTCGAGTTTAAATTTCATTATCTATTGTTTACTTTTATATTTATTTCTATTATTAAGTGTTAATAATTAATTTAAATTTGATTTATTTGTTTTCGCATTTGTTGCGAAAATTATCTCCGTTTTGCCTGTAAATGTATTTGTCTTGACAGTTCCAAACATGTATTGTTTAACGAAAATAATAAACATTTGTCTTTTATAATTTAAATTTAGTTGTGTTCCAGATTTGTGAAATTATTTTACTAAATTATTCCTACTTTAATTAATGCAAGTTATTATACTTTTTTAAAAATTAATTAATCCAACGCTCCTCATTTTTCTTTATCGGAATTACAATAAATTATTAAATCAATACGGAAGTAATATAAAATATAGATATTTTGTCGCAAAATATTTAAGTAATAATTACAATATTGTACAATATTGTGTAACAATCTGAGTCATGTCATAAACATCTTTAAAAGATATAAATGCCTCAAAGCAACCATTAAAATTTGCAGATGTGTCTATGATAAACAAAATTTTAAAATTTTACAGCAATTTTAACGTGGACACTTCTAGCTCTTAATATAAATTAGATAATTACCAACTTACTGCTGTTGTTTGTTTTTAACTTTTTTCGCTCTACAATTTTTTTCGTTATGTTTATTTTTTCTATTACATTTATAATTTTGAAATTTTTGATATAATTGTCTAAGTTTTATTATATTATTGAACTATCTTGTCCCGTTCAAAGTGTATCATAACTGCTTTTTTCGAGAAAATGCTTTTATTGCGATTTGTGATCGTTTTATATATTTTTACTTGGCTAGTATTTTTTTTAAATTAAAGTACAATTCTATCATTTCACGCTTTATTGAACAACCTTGATGTCTACGTGCTCATTTTTATTTTTAAAAGAATTTCTTTCTTTAGCAAATGTAAAGCAATTAAAATGTTGCAGGAATCTTTGTTATTATTTTTTATACTTCACATAAAATTACTGTTGAACTTTAAGAATTTATAATTCTGGAACTGTTTCAATTAGTGGCGACAAATTTGGATCGTTTCGGTTATTGTTGGCCAAAGTAAAAAATTGGTTGGCTCAGAACTCCTTAGTAAAATAAGCTTGGCTAAATATCATATACTTTGGGTATAGGTACTCTAAAAAAAAAATTAAAATAATTCGTCAGAACTATTTCAGTTGTGTTTTATTTCGATGGACTTTTGTATTCTCTTATTTGTGTGTTTCCTGTTTATTTTCCCTCTATTTCTGAGATTTTTCTTTTCTGCAGTTTCTATAGCTTTCAAGTTTTGTTTTTTTATTTACTCTTATATTTTGCATTGCATACTTAATATCTCTAAATTACTTTTAAGATTGTAAACTAAGAATATCCAAAGAATATCGCAACGGGAAGTTTTACTTTATACATACTTTGAATTATATCCAACCGCATATAATATTACATTCTTATTATTATTTTAAGAAAATGTCAGCAATTTAAGTTTTCAAGGAACACACATACATATTAATTTTTATTAGAACTGCGAAACACAATTTATGTAGATTCTTTTATCTCATTTTGTACCGACGACAACTTCTGTATTTATTATTAAAATTATTCAAATTGCTTGCTTTTCTGTGAACCATAAACAAACAACTTTATCGTCAGGTCCGTCCCTCGATTGCCTCATTTGCGTAGGTCATAAGTCCACACTATTTTTGCATAAGCATTAGTAATGACACTATTTTTGTAGATTTAATAATACACACATTATATCATATTCATGGATTGTGTGCGGTTCATTTGAATTTGTTTATTTTGAAGGAAATACGTGTCGGATCAACCGCCGTCGATTTCTATTCGATTTTTCGTTGTGCTAATCGACATGTGAAAACGGGAACGGGAACGAAAGTTGTTAATGGGAAATCTATTACTTAAGAAAGTTAACTTCTTTTTTATAATGTGACTTCAGCGGGAGGTACATTGTTCGATTCGATATAAGTTGATGAATCACTCAACGTGAAAATGACTTGAATATTAAAGTACAGGGCACCTAGTGTGAACGATTATCGATAAAAGAAATAATTTCGTTAATAAAGATTTCATCAAAGGGATCAGTTCAATTTTCGCGAAAGTGAAATCGTCAGAAGTAGAAATTACAATATTTATAAAAATGCCCATGTTTTTAACATAGGAATTGAAATATACTTACAGAATAAGTCCTGCGGTTTTTAAACTCGATGTTAAGAATGTAATAAAAAATATGCCTGGTTTTATAATACCCCATTTAACGATGTAGTTAACAAACCAGAGACTGTTAGCTTTTAATTACCTTTCATAAAGTTTTAACTAACCTGAGTTATTAATGGTTTGAATATACGTGGTGATTCTTGAATAGACCGACAAAAAATACTGACGAAAGAAGAGACTTCCTAGAACATGGGAAAATGTTAAAAGATTATGTATAACAATTTATAATTAATTAAAAATTTACCCGAAATGTACCTTTCGCCTATGCATAAGACGAGAACCAAAAGTTTACATCTTTAAAAGGGTACAATAAATGTTTATAGTGTTACGTAGAGAATCACAGGGTTCAATCGTAAATCTTTACATGAACGAATAACCCACAGTTGTACAGTTGATGATGAATGCGTCGTACAAGTGTATTAACTGCTACGAATTAATTAAAAACAATTACGTTTTCAAAGGTGTACAAAAGTGAAATACTTATATCGAAGCGAACAGTAATTTATGACAGGTAATTCCGTCGCTTTAAAAAATAACACACCGAACGCACGTATTTTAAGGAGATACTAATACCAGGTTATTTCTGGAGAGTTGTCGTAAGATGGCGCGCATCCGATTGATTAAAATGAAATTGACTGTATTCTTGTTTTCCTTTTCTCTGGTGTGGATGAACCACAGACATTAAACACAAAAACAAGTACCTGAAGATGAGACAACAAGCACAAAGAGTTGTTCTCACACACACACACAAAAAACGCACTAAAATTACTATCATATTGCTAAGGCAAGCCTTGGAGGCGATAGATATTAAAATCATTGAGGCAAGGGAGCGCTAGGACGAATTAGTAAGCTACCTGGCCAAGTACATCAGTACATGAATAGACCCCGACAACCGTGCGTGCTCGGCACGCTTCCAGCCCATTGCTATGAAGACAAACACGAAGAAGAGAAGGCTGGTTGGTATACCTCGAGGATGGCCGAAGAGTTAGAGTAAAGTCAACCACAGCCCAGGATGTCGGTTTAGACTACCAAGCGTCGTTGGAGTGGCAATTGAAAGTGATAACATGAGCAAAAATGTGAGGTTATGTCACATAAAACTTACTTTAGAACAAGTAAATTTCGAGTAAACTATTGTAAATGAATTATTTAGATTTTTTAGAATGTAAATACACGGAAATTAAGGTTACAAATGTAATATTAGGAAACATTTAACTTAAAAAACAGTAAGAAGTTAAAAAACTAACCGAGAGAGGGCGTTGTTTTGGTACTACGCGTAAGGTTACTGTATCGAGAAGGTAGCGCCAACTTTCTATCTCTTTTAATTTGGGGTGAATCAAATTCATTCATAAACTCCTTAGCAACAGTAACTTGTTATGTATCTATCCTTTTTCTTCTTTAGCGTTTTATCGCTTCCTTTTTAATTTGAGGGACGAAGCCGCGGAAATGAATGGCGGTACCTTCTAAATACAAGGTCTGTTCCAAGCACGCTTTGTGACCGTTTCGGAACCGTCACAAGTAATGCACTCATCAAAGTTTTACACTTGATAAAGTTGTCAACATCGACCATTATTTCGATGGGCAACTGATTATGACGGTTTTTTAAACGGTCAGAAAGCGTTGTTGGAACAGAGCTACAGTAACCTTAACTACGCGAATGTACAAGCCATTGAGCAATGTAGCCATTGAGCAGTATTTCATATGAATTTATAAAAAAATTATACAATGGAAGCTAATAATGAAAGTGACAAGTGAGTAACATTTTTGTTTAAATGGTTGAAAAGACAATTTTGCGAAAAATTGTCGTGTTAAAGATTTGAAAGTGAAACTGATTTTGCGAAAAATTAGTTTATAAGCAATAATTGTTTATGTGACAATACACTATTTACGCTTTCGACGACATTTTATTTATTCACACACGCATCCACACACATTTAACTATGACACAAGGTATTTTGAATGAAAAGGTTCGCGAGTGCTCGGACATTCAAAATCATCGCAGAACGAAGAGATTGCCCACAAGATACAAAAGAAGAACCCCGAACAACAAAATAAATTCGCTTCAACAAACGTAGAGTCAAAGAAATTTCCAAAAACCCTGAGATCACAGCAATATGTTTCATTTTATGTTGAAAACGCACGCGCATATTTTGCGTGCTCTTGTATTAAATCCTTTGATTTTTATAAGAACCTTGTGTGTAGAGTATGTATATGGCGAAGTAATAGACGTGGTATAGTATAGTCGTCTCAGTTTTGCATCGGTTTTATGGTCTTGCTATAAAGATCAGTGTCTTTGTCGCCTCTCTGTCGCTTTTTTTTGTAGCAAAACCATGAAACCGATACAAAACTGGGACGACTATAATCAAGCGAACGGTTTCCCTTTATATCTTTTATTTTGTGTTCAAACTCTGCCGTTTTCAAGTATCAGTGAAACAATCGGTGTGTATAATAGTCAAGAGGCATTTTTCGAGATACGAAGTGAAAATGTTAAGAAACCCTTCCAAAAAATGTTTTAATTTAAACTGACATAATTATTTTTACAGGTGATAGTTTATTGTGTACATTACCTGTTTTAAATACGTGAGTGGCAAATATTTATTTTCTTATATTTTCAGAGGCCACTGGGCCTATGAATCATTTATGAAAGCTCTGTACAAGACACGATTTTATGCCTTCTTAGCTAATCACGATTGAAATATTTTTGAACACTCATTATTATAGTATGGACGAATTAATTTCGTTTCTAAATTTTTCGTATTGATATAGTCTTGTTTCACTTTAAAATTTTACAAACTAATAATATTCCACAGAGATGCCAGCTCTCCGTAGTTCTGGTGTTGTGCGTCAAACCATTGCTGTGTTCTGAATTGTGTTTTTGTTATTTCCGGTTGTGTTTCGATACCTAATTGCTTTTGCCTTGCCATTTTTCAGCAATCGTAGAATACACTCCCTAACACTCAACTCACACATTTATTACTTGTCATTTAATTACTCACTGAATATAAAAATAATAGTAGTAATAGTCTACAGTGTCTAAATAGAATACTTATTTAAAAAAATGTTATCAAAATCTTCTCTTTTGGAATTTTATCTTATGTGTTTTCAAAATGAAGATATTGTCATAAATCCTTGACAGTGTTCTTTATTGTTTCATGTGTATTTATTAAAAAAATATTACCAACATCAAAATAATGCTTTAAATACGATATTCTTTATAAAAAATTAGAAATTTCGCTGTAGCATAAGTTTTTGAACCTTACCTATGGAGTGCAAATATGGGTGATTGGTCACAATCCAAATCTTCACCAAAGCCTCGATGGTCTTCTTGAACGTAGATAATTACTCAGGCTGAGTTGCACTGACATCGATTAAAGTTAATCCCGAATTAAAACGAATAAAGTCCTATGTTTAATCTAGGATTAGTTAACAACGACGTTGGTGCAACTCAGCCTTAGTGTAAAATGGCCCTCTTTGAAAGCTCAAAACCATTTTCCCGCTGTACTTTACTCTATGGCATTCATCTTGTGCTTCGAGCTGCCTTTGCTGCCTTTACCCCTCCGTTAAACTCAAATACTTCAAAAAAGTAATTAATTAAGGGTTGGTCATTGAAAACACAAGCTTCAAAAATAACAGCCAAAATTCTGGCTGAAAGTTTTCAAAATAATCTTATGACAACAACAACAACAGTAATGATAGAGTTAATCTTCAGTTAATGAATTCTAAAGCTTGCTGTAGATCAGCTGTAGACATTATTTGTTTTTTCCACGGGCAACCTTATGTAATTACTTTTAGAACACAAGGTAGAAGAATATGTCGGAAGTGTTCGTTTTCCCTCTTGATACTTCGCCTTCTTTAACCCACAAATAGTACCTGCTAACTTTCTTCATATCTCCAACAAAATGCAAGACGTATTCATAAGTAACTATAATATTGTCACTCCAATTGACAAATGACAAACGGTAGACAAATATTTATTAAGGATTTGGCTTTTTAATGTTAGTATAAATGAAGATGAATTGTATTGTTTCAGTTCGAACTTATGATAATGCGACCACCTGCGGATTGGTGTGGACGCCAAATTTCGTGGCCTACAGATGCCGGACATGTGGAATTTCGCCATGTATGTCGCTGTGCACGGAATGCTTCAAGAAGGGTAATCATCAGAGACATGACTTCAACATGTTCCTTAGCCAAGCCGGCGGAGCCTGTGATTGTGGAGATACGTCGGTCATGAAGGAAACAGGGTAAGATGTCTGCCTTAAATAGACCTTCCAATATTTGCTCCTGTGTTTCTTACAATGAAGTCCCCAGAGGTTTTTAAATTTCTAAGACATGCATTTCTTTACGTCTTTCAGGAATTTTGAAATGTAGAATATAACTTCTCTTATAGATTCTGTGATCGGCATGGACCAAACAAGAGTGTGAACAAAGGAAACGCACCGCATGACTTGATGTGCGTTGCTGAAGCCATGATGCCACGTATTATTCTAAGACTGATACAACACTTACGTGAAAACAGTAAAAATTCTACTGCTGACAAGAATGCCATACACGATGCGGATTCGTTTATTACAATGCTATTAGATTTTAACAACATGGGTGGACTTATGCGAAGAGTTATGACGTCAGCATTAACAAATCCCCAGGTTAATACACAAGAGTTTTGAGTGATTTGCTTTAATCTAAATAAATTTTTTGTAATTCTCAGATGTATAGAGTATTAAACGAACCTCCCGTAAACCCCGAAACCGAATACGCTCAGTATATCATAGAATCGAGAAGAATATATGAAGAAGCACTGCGATCTTTACCAAATCCCGAGCCGCTGGATGAATACCGTGATTGTCCTTCGCTTCAGGAGCATTTGGTGCATAAAACTTTCCTTGAGGAACTAGTTTTTTGGACTGTCAAATTCGAGTTCCCACAGAAAGTCGTTTGCTTACTCTTGAATATGTTGCCCGACATTGATTACAAGGAAGCCTTAACTAAAGCCTTCGTTTTGCATTACAGTCGAATTTCTATGATGTTAGAAAGGTCGCAAGATCCGGACACTTTGAGCAATCGAGTAGTGCACGTTAGTGTACAGCTATTTTCAAATGAAAGTCTCGCGTTAAGGATGACTGAGCAGTTGAATTTGTTGCACGTTATGGTTGTCAGTTTGAAGTACATGATGAGTAAAATATTAATTCAAAATACGCTGCACGGTCAGTATACCAACTGGTAGTTGTTCATTTACAAAAAAGAAATTTGGGTATTTGTAGATCCCGATCAAAATTTCCATTATGTTGTGGATTGTGGTAGACCTGTAATGAAGGAGCACTGTTATTGGCCGTTGGTTTCCGATTTAAATAACGTACTCTCACATAGGCCAGTTGCTTTAAAGTTTATGTCTGATGATTCCTTGTTGGAGATGTGGTTCACATTCTTATCTATGTTTCAAGGTAAGATCTAAAGGAGATGAGTGTATTTTCCGCACTTATAAATTTAATTCTAGGAATGAACGTAAACCAACGAGAACTTCATCAACACGTCGAGTTCGAACCCAACACATATTACGCCGCCTTTAGTGCAGAGCTTGAAGCAAGTGCTTATCCAATGTGGGCTTTGGTTTCACACTTAACGGATGCTACGACTGCCTCCCTTACACGAAGAGTGCTTTCATTATGTTTAGCGGCGCTCATGGAATGGTTCGACGCTATCAATTTTAACAGCCCTTCAGTGGTAAGCGCTCGATATTACCTTTAGTATTAGTTCAAATGTTTATGTTTACAGGGTGATAGTTTACAAGTTTCGTTTCATTTGCCTTTGCACCGCTACTTAGCCGTTTTCTTGTGTCAAGCAATTGCCAAGCAAGGAATTACGTTGGACAAAGTCTTGCCCTCATCTGATGTGTTACATTTGCTTATGATGCATCCGCTTCGAGTACAGGTAAGTACTATTTATTTTATCCTATTACGATTTATTATTTTTTTATTATATACCTACCTAGTGATAAATTTTAATATTTTAAACAAGTGATATTATTCGCATTTTAATTCATCAACACGTGACAAGTGACTTAAAACACCTATCTAATTGCAAAAATAAAACCTGATTTCATTAAAAAATAAAGTATAAATAACTGCTTTTGAAATTAAAGTGTTTAATGTTTTTGGATATTTCGACGAACATGGTTTTTGACTCGTCCCAACAAGTTTCGGCTTTCGCCATTCTTCTAGTCCAGACGAGGGCCCCTTTTAGAATAATTTCAAAAATGATACTCGTCCTATTCGTTGCAGTTTCAAACGCTTTAGGGACAATATTAAAATTATAAAATTTGAAATAGTGACAACGACAAGCACAAATACTACCGTAATCAAAACACAAATCTCAAAACCTTTGGCCGACGTCACTGTGAAAAATTAGTAATTCAACTTAGGACTTCTACAGTGTGTTTGTATTGTTAGTTGCCTATGTATAAGGCAGTTGTTTGTATTGTTAGTTGCCTGTGGTCAGGTGGAATGCAATGACTTCTGAAGGCAGTGTTTATGTTAACAAAATTTTGAATTGCTGCATCAATTTAAATGGTAGAACAGTAGTAGTTTATGACTACACTGAATTTCGCCTTGAGGTTGCTTACCATTACATTTGGTTAACTCATATATTTTTTCTTTTCTTGTTTGATAAATTGTTATGTTCTGGGAAATGCAATAAAGACGATTATTATTATTATTATTATTATAATTAATCGATTAAGCATTTCAAATTGCTTCGAATAGAACAGATTTGTTTTTTTTTTTTTTTAATTATTCTATCTGTTAGATACGGACGAAGACGGAGAAAAATAACACATGTTCATAAAGCAAGCCTTTTATGTAGGTAGAATATTATACAGGATGTCTCAGAAAAACTATTCCTAATTTTCAGAAGAAGTAGAGGGCATGTAAGTAAGCAAATTTTATTAATAAAGTTGTAGCCCGGAAATGTTTCGGCGTCAAGTGAAAACGAAATAAAGAAAATGAGGACTAGAAATACTCTCGATGTGAGAAGTAACTTTTCTATTTATTTCTAATAGTTAAGCAATTTTAATTAAGGTCAATTTAATAAGAAAACTTGAAAAATTATGACGAATGTTCAAAATTAAGGCTACCATTTTGGTTGCATAAGTTATGACCTATGATTGGACGACGAATAATATCCAAATATCTGAGGACGATCACGAATGACATCAAAAGTAAGAATAATTCGAGCCACTTATGTCCGGTTGCACCAACTTTTTAAGCAGAGCTTAAATTTAAGTGGTGTTTAGACTATGACATTATTTATAGATTTAACAAAATGCCAGTCACATTCTAATTGATACTTAAGTTGAAGTTTAAATGTCAATCAGAATGTATTTGACATACTGACCATACGTAAATGTCATATTCTAAACATAACTTAAATTTAAGCTCTTCTTAAAAAGTCGGTGCAACCGGGCATAATTCCTCTTCTATGTTGACAGGTGTTGCATAGACGATCGATTTAGTACAACCCCAAATGTACAAATGAATTGGAGTCATTCCTCGCGATCGAGCAGGCCAATGAAAAGGACCATCTTTAAAAGAACAATCTCTGGATTGGGAGAAATGATCTTTTCGCTTCGCAATTCATTTTTGCGTTTGGGATCATATTAAATCGATCAACACTGGTCAACATAGAAGAGAAGTTAGTGGCTCGAATTATTCTTGCTTTTGATATCATTTGTGATCGTCTTCAGATATTTCGAAGAATTCGTTGTTCAATCATACGTCGCGCGTCGTCATAACTTATGCAACCAAAATGGTAGCCGTAATTTTGAACGTTTCTCATAATTTTTCAAGTGTTTTTATTAAATTGAACTTAATTAAAATTGTTTAGCTACTAGAAATAAGTAGAAAAGTTACTTCTTACATCGATAGTATTTCTAGTCCTCATTTTCTTTATTTCGTTTTAACTTGACACGGAAAAATTTCCGGTTTATTTATTACTTTATTATATGCCCTCTACTACATCTGAAAGTTAGGAACCGTTTTTCTGAGACTCCCTGTAGATATATTAATTTCAATTAAAAATTGGTATAAAAATCCCAAATAATCCTTTTTTCCTAAAAAATGTAGATACCTACGTAATTTTTGATCAAGGACACTCAAAAGAAAAGAGGAGCTAATTTATAATTAAAAATTTTTAGGCAAATTCTATTTATTACTTCAGATTTTAATATTATGTTTAAAATTCTAATGAAAGCATGAATTTTAAAATAGGTACTGTAATCCTGGATAATACTAATTCTTGTGTCCTTCTATGAGAGATGTATTGTTTATTTATTTATTTTTCCACGGCAATCAACATATTGAACATGTAGAAATTGTGCCGTCAGCGTAATATTGATTATCTTACTATTTCTACTTATTGGTAAAGTTTTTGAATTCAAATTATTTATTAATCGATACAAAAAATTAAAAAATTGGTCTTATAACAGTTTTGCAGTACCATTTTTTTATATACGGGTGTAAACAAGGGAACCCTGTATGGTTTTATAAATTTCAATTTCTTGACTTACTCTGATAACAAATATACCGGGTGTCCCAGCCCATCAGGGCTATAAGAATTTCAAATATTGTTGATCCCAAATCAAAGTGCGGCAAAAATTCACGATTTAACTGCTAGTTCTTATTATTGTTATTCTCTATTAATTAAAAAAAAAAACCTGACGGGATTCAAACCCGTGGTATCCGAGCGGAAGCCGGGAGACTAATATAACCATATTTTCTTGCTGGAATCAAACGTTAAAAATAGGGTATTAAAATAAATCTAGATTTTCGAAAATATTTTTCTTTAATTATTTAAATAATTGTGATACATTTAATTCATCATAATTTCAAACATTAAGTAGCATTCGTTCGAAAACTGAATGCTTTATGGCCAGTTGCAGCTTAACTTTAAGCGTCACCTAGAATGTCACTTACGCAGTGCTGTATAACCTCAAATGTCACATTATAAACACCAATTAAATTTAAATGTAGTAAGAGTAATACTTCCCAACTTTCTCTCGATATTTTATTATGACGACCGGTTTCGGTTAAATAACCATCATCAGGTCGACAACGTCAAATATGAAAATTAAATGTAAACTGCATAAAACTAATGGTGAAGAGGAGAAGAAATAATTAACGTGTAACTTGCTTGGAAATGCTGTCAAACTTGATGTGAAGTTAGGTAAGAAGCTTCTTACCTAACTTGATGTGAAGTTAGGTAAGAAGCTTCTTACCTAACTTCACATCAAGTTTGACAGCATTTCCAAGCAAGTTACACGTTAATTATTTCTTCTCCTCTTCACCATTAGTTTTATGCAGTTTACATTTAATTTTCATATTTGACGTTGTCGACCTGATGATGGTTATTTAACCGAAACCGGTCGTCATAATAAAATATCGAGAGAAAGTTGGGAAGTATTACTCTTACTACATTTCATCATATTACCCAACTTTTGGATATGACAAATTAAATTTAAGTTCAGTTTAAGTGTTTAGTGGCCATTAATGTTCTGGCCCTTAATGAGTTACTTTATGAAACCCAAATAAGTTTCATAAGCATCTGAAATAAAAAAAAGATAGTTATACATAATTACAATAGATTCTAATCCACATGCATAGTAATATGTACCAAGGATGGGAAACCTTTTTTTTACCAATGTATCAAATATACGTTAAAAAATTTGTAGAAGTGAACTGTGGTCAAGTACTTTAAGTCATTAAAAAATGCATCATTTTTCTTCTAATCCTGATATATTATAAACAGGACGCGACGATTACATTTACAAGGAATCTCTTGAACATATGGGTTTCTTCCGAAAGTGAAAACGCTTCATTTTACTTGCAATCCATCGCTGAGAATTTTTATAACATGTGTCCAACAATTATTGTAGTGTAGTCCTGGGTGGCTGTGGAGTCAAACATAAATGCCGATTTTTACTTCGTATCGTTAAATTGACCTCTCAAATATTGACTGTTAAACAACAAATAAATGTTTCTTTACGTATTTAATGTTTTATCGCCATTTGAAACAAGAATTAATTAAAAATGTTTGACTCCACAGCCACCCAGGACTACAATAATTGTTGGACACATGTTACTTTAATGAATGAGCTATTATTTTATTTATTTGATAGACCTCTGGAATGCATGAGTACTCATTCAACGGAATCGTCAGTGCCATACCATGATTCATTTGAATTTTTCGCTAGTGCGAAATGTGTTGTTGCTTTTCTGAAAATAATTTTTGTATATCAGAAAAATAATTTGTTGTTCCTCACAATATCAAAGGTTTCGTATTAGCTATGATATTAATTTGTGCGGTACGGCGTTAGCATTTGGAAGTAGAAATAATTTGACTTTTGGAATAAAACATTTGACACTTTCCACCAGCACCAAATCAAATTACATAGCCACAGCAAAAAAAGGGCCACCATGATGGAAATACAAAATCGAACGAAATTTTTATTTACTTTATAAATATCTAGTTATAAGGGTTACTCTAAATATTCCAGTGGGCCACGGGCCATTGGCATATACATACCATGCGTTCAAAAACGCCCACGTTTAGAGTTGGCGTTGGTTCGGTAAGCGTATAATCATAACCAGCTGATCTCACTTACATCCTACTTCAAGTTTTAATAACGTGCCCTTTTTAAAATTTCTCCTCGTAATTGGCCGTGAATTGTTAGTCGTGAACCAACCTCAATCGATCTGACGTATGAAATAGCATAACCCCACTTTTAAACTAATAAAACGTTCTGAAATGGTTCTCTTGCAAGAGCATCAAACTTTTATAATAGAATATTATTTTCAAAATGGCCGTCAAATTGAAGGCGAGGGACAGTACTCTATTCAGGTCTAATAATAATAAGAAAAGTGAGGTTATGATATGTGTAAGTCAATTTAATTCAATTCAAGCAAGGCTGGTTCACAACTAACAATTCACGGCCAACTACGTGGAGGTATGTTATAAGTAACGACATACCGTATTTCTTGCTGTCTCAAGCCACGAACAACTGCATGAAGCTTGCTAATTGTGACACATTTTTCTAGTTGTCTTAGGGCGGAGATATCTATCAATAAATTGGCTAAGAGTTATTAGACGAATAACTACCATGGAAGCAATTCATAAAAAATCAATCAACAATTCAGAAAAATCAAGTTATTCGTTGAATAACTTTAATAGGAGATGGATGTCTCGACCCTTAGCTTATTAAATTTTGCAGTAAATTGACAAGTTTAAGAGCATAAAATTGACATACCCAGCAAACATAACGACAACGTATATGATCGTTGATAAACAGATTCAATACTTTCCAGAATTGAAGGCCTTAAAACCTTAACGTTGCATTATTGACAATTCCAAGACAAATTGGACTTGCAATCACATAAAAATTAATATTAAGATAATAATGAAAAATCTTTCTTGGTTATATTTATTTTATTGTTAAAATTATAACAGTACGAACACGAATTTATTAGCTTCATTTAAGTCTAATTTGACTAAGAAAAGAATCACAAAACACTTTTACTCTAAGATAGAGATATTTATATTATAAAATTTGATCATGTACTTGATTGTTACAGTTTTGTTTTGTTAAAATTACATAAAAACAAATGCTACTAGTTTGCAAGTACGTCGTCATTTTCATCATCGCCTATGTCTAACGAGGACATTAAATGATTACTGTAGTCGTAAGTGAAAATTTTTGGCGCAACATATCCTCCAAACCCTTTTTGGCCTTTATGGTAAATCCCTGCACCGTTTAGTGGTACGGGTATAAGCGATTCTACATTTTGTGCATCAAAAAATGGCACGGTCGTTTGAGCTGCGTCCTTATCAATGTCAGTATGGGTGAATTCCAAGTACATGCCCGAGCTGGAGTCGATTTGCGCCGGATATGACGCTCGACTTGGAATATCTGGTCTTTCCAAATTAAGTTTTTTCCTGCAAAACAACAGCAACTCATTGAAGTCATATTTTGCTTAATACAACCACTGACCTGTTGTTATAATCTGATTTTACGTTATCTATCCAAACATTCTTATCCTTTGGGTTTGTTAATTGCCCAGTTTCAAAATCGAACGGCGATACTAAGATTTCGAAGTTAACATGCGAGCCGACTTTTTTAAACTTTACACCTGTTTAAAAATGTATTAGTATGCAGTATATTTATTGAATTTATTTGATCCGTACCTATTATGACGTGGCCTTCATGTGCTTGTACATCATCCAAATCGATTGCTCTGTTTTCCCATGTAAAAGTGTGGTAATCTTGGCCGTTGAACACATAGCGATCTTGTATTTGAAAATGATCAACTGGCACCCATCGAAGTGTTTCGTTATTGATTACACCGTGTGGGAGTAACTCGCCTTCTTGAACTTGGAGATGAATCACTCGACTGTGTTTTGCAAAACGTAATCCTGTTACTACCCTAAAATTTTTGGAAATTTAATACATTTACTTCTTAAGTTTATTTTAGTGCTAACCTGTTTTTCTGAAAGTCCGAGACCGCAGGTCTTAAACTCAGATACCTATCAGAATAAATTCCTTCTTCGTCACATAAACAGAGGCAGTAGGAACAGTGCCAAAACAGCCATCGCCACCAGCTATCAACTTGTATCCTTCCCTTCGGACAATTTTGTTTGCGCCCAAGTACTCTACCATTTTCATACTCTACGTATTCATATCTGCGATGTGTGGTTGCGTTCTGTTAAATCATTGGTGCATTGTGTTACAATCAATTACATGTAATTTGCATACGTACGCTAGGACAGACCCACATGTCGGAATCAATGTACTGACACTTCAGCACTTTCCCTTTACAACGCCGTTGCTGTCGACAATATAAATTCTGAAAACACGAGTAACTCTTCGTGTACGTGTATTCCGCACAGTTCTCTCTGCACGTTCCTTCACTGTTCAAATCGACTTCGTTTTGTATGTAACCTTGCAGAAGTTGTGTGAGTTCTAAGTATGTTTCACCTAAAATTCTATGTCATTAAGCACTGTTTGTGTTTTGGTGCAAGTGAAAAGCAAATACCCGCAATTTGCTTTTTTGGTTCACAAGTCCACAGTTCCCGGGATGCTTTTTTCATGACGTTTTTCACAGCCTTGATTGTGTTGAGCGATCGCTCTTTGAACCTATTTGTAGAGAGTTCTGCTTCTTTGGTAAAGTTCCCTGGAATAGGTTATTCATTACATGAAGAATTATGGTTTTGTAGTATAGTACCTTTTCCATACAGTTTTAATAACATGTACGAAAATTGCACCATTGCGTAGCCCTTTAATTCAGTGACGGCTATGGCATTATAAAGGTTGAACAGGACTTGTTGAGGTGATTGCTGCGCGTTGCAGACTGCATTGGCGTCCATTTCCTGAAATTAAATCAGATTTTATATTTTTTTTGTCAATTTAAAGTTCATAGTACTCTCAACAATTTAAAAGTATCTTTTTTCATATTGTCTCATGTTTTTTTGTATGTCTTTTCATCTTTGTTTAATGTAATACATTCTATTTTATTTTTTTACGAGTTCCCTATTAGGTGTATTTTTAATCCAACGCTTTTATTTAATTACTTTTTTAATTTGTTGACATTTTTCTTGTCATAAAGTGAGTCTACTTTTTTGGAAAATAAAAAATGCGTATTTGGTTTGAAAGTTCAAATAAACATCATCTCATATTCCTGATATTTACGTTATTTGCTTTCCTCTTCCTGTCTGTTATCAGACGGAAAAAACAAACTATTATCTGCAATTATTCTAAACAAATTTTATCATTGGGTTGGCGGTACAAATATAAGCTATCGTGGGAATTATTTTTATCAACTGGTTTGATACATGGTGTGCGTCAAAAGTCGAGCACAATTTTCGTAAACTTTGATGGTCCTTGAAGGCTTATTTATGGTTGATTTAAGAAATGGAGAGTCTGAAGACTTGTCTGCTAAAATTGTTATATAAATATTTACAAGAAGACGGCGTATCCGCAAGGCTAATGTGTGAAAGCAATAAAAAAGAGACATAATATCCAATTATTTGTTGTAAAACTATCAAGTGAGCCAATTGAAAGTCATCCTCTGGGGGGGTCATGGAATTAAAAGTTATGTTTCAGTTAGATTCACAATATCTCTAAAAATATTTTCTGAACCTAGCTAAGACATGATTTATAATTCTGTGGTCTTCTGAGAGAATGTCTTTAAAGTGAATCACTCTATAAGAAAGAACTACCCGAAATCGAATTCTTCTAGCAGTTCTAATTTCACTCTTAACTGTTTATTCGCGTTGGTAACTAAAAGACTGGAATTAAAAGAATGTGCAGGAAAACGAAAAATTCCCCTTTACCTTCAATGCTTCTAAAAATAATTGATCTTCATCAACAATTTTCCCGAGAGCATCCAAACTGCTTTTAATTCCAAATCTCGGGTCGCTCAACACCGACTCGGTAAAATCTAACCATGCCCTCTGCGGCGAAGGAACTCTTCCATCTGCAGTTTGCTGCTGCTGGAATCTCCTGAAGGTTTCGTACAACGCGTAGATGCTCCTCAACTGCACGTCGGCTTGCGCCCAAACCCAGGACTGCTCCAGAATTTCAATCCCGTAATTAAGGTCGTGCGGAAAATCCTTCAAAATACCAGATCTTACTCCCGCGAACGAAAAACGAACGCCTGCCTCACCTTTTGTAATTCATCTCCGAACTTCTCGATTTGTTTCAGGAGCTTAACTTCCAGTGGCGTTATCTCGCTCTCGTATTTAAATTTCTCGTTGTTCTCGATGCCTTCCAGTTGGCTCCAGAGATTTTCTTCCAACAGCAGAAAGTCTTTCCGTAATTGATCTGCTTGTACTAATTTAGTTGGATGGTATCGCGCTTGAGTGGCAGAAACGATTAATAACGCGCAAAGAATTCGCTGAAGCATCATCATTTCTGTATGCATCGTTATGTTTTTTATTTCAATTTTTTAAAGTCACATCACTTATGTTACCTGAAAATCGTATGTAATTCGATTTTATGTTACTTTCATTAACTCTCATTTTAATAAAATTAATGAATACTTAAAAATTATTTTTTTAACTCTGTGTGAGTGAATTTTTCGTTAGATTTTTAAATTTTAATAAGCGTCCTCATGTTTTGACTTATTATAAATTTATTCCCGAAATATTAATTTTTGTTGCATTAGGTTTTTTTTTTAAATTATGAATGCGGCTTCATTCTTTAAAATTAGCCAATGAACTCATTAATTGGTATTAATCGATTTGCAATTAACTGCAGCTGTCAGTTGTAAAAGCACATGTGCATGCGGATAAAGGTCATACAATTGAATTATTTCAAGAATTTAACGCAAAGAGCGATTAGCTGCCTTGAAAGATATTTTGTAAACATGCATTGATAAAACACGTAAATAATATTTCGTGGCCGAATGAATAATGCAACGATCTTTTTGAAATTTCTTACCAGTTATTAATGTCCTATTTTTTTGTAACAGGATAATATTGACTCACGTTAAAATGTATCCTCTTTAAAACGGATAGTAACGGTATATTCACGTTCTCTTTGTGCGTCACACCGTGATACTAATTTTACAGTCGGCAGTACACAATTCGTATTGATTTTATTTACTTACTTCTTAGTCCACGTACAATTTTAGAATCTTTGTTTTACTGAATTGCAATAGGGTTATTCACAAAATTCGTCTACAAGATTTTAATAAAAAAATTATGTAGTAAAGTAGGATTGAAATTATGTCTTGAAATTAACTATAATAGGTCTGTTCGTAGTGCAGTTCTGACTAGTTTGCAACCGTTGGAAATATGCACCAATGAATGTTTTGCATTTAACGCAACTGACAAATTGATGATTACTTCGATGGGCGACTCGTTCTGACGGTTCCAAACTAGTTACGAACTGCACTACGAACAGACCTAATAACTAACTAACTATATTATAGGAGTTGTTGCGTTATAAGTGAAAGAGTTTCACATAATTTAAATTTGAAATATGTATCTATCTTATACAGGGTGGTTCTTGATTAGAACGACAAAAAAATACCGACGAAACACGGCCATGCATAAAACAAGAACCAAAAGTTTACATCTTTAGAAGCGTGTAATAAACGTTTATGGTGTTAAGGCTCATTTTCACGATGATAGTATTCTCATCACGAAAGTGGGTGTCATAGTTCGACATGCGAGTTAAGTATCTACGCGGAAAGAGTGAAAGTGACTGTCAAGTTATTTACATGATGATAGTTTCTGTGATAGTTGATTTCATGACAGCAACTATCACTGAAACTACAATCGTGAAAATGAGCCTTTACGCAGAGAATCAGAGTAGTTCAGTCGTAAACCTTGACGTTCAACTAATAACAACAGCTGCACAACTAATAATGAATGGGTCGTACAAGTGTATTAACTGCTATGAGATTAATTAAAATCAATTACGTTTTCAAGGCGTACAAAATTAAAATACTTACACTGAAGTGAACAATCATTTACGACTGGTAATTACGTTGCTTTAAAAATAACATACCGAATGCACGTATTGAATTTTGTTAGACTTGTCATCACTATTTCTTTGTTACTAGCAACGCCTATTATTATTCAAACATTAGCGATAAAACGAATAAGGAACATAAAGAAAACCGACTGATTAAAATGCAAAGGAAGGATAACGCGTAATATTGTGACATAAAAAGATGCCGAAATGTTTATGACGGGCACGTTGCTTATGGGAATAAACTATATTTACAATACAATTTATATTAAAATTAAACAAAAATATTAAGAATTCTCAACACGGTGATTTGAATTGTTTTCGTGTTGCAGTGATTTATTTGTTTACCTGCCAAAGCACGTGTTCAAAGTTTTTATTCTTATTTTATACAATTTGTACGGGATAATTTGCTTCAGGTGATTTGCATGCATTTGTCAAGTAATATTTTGGAGTTCGTATTTCAGCTGATCATGTCAATTCCATTTAAAGGTCAAGTTCACGCCCGTTCCCGCGCCGTAACAATAATAAAACTATAAAACACTTTTATGACTGTATTTATTTGGTTCATCTATAAAATGTTCAGGAATCACCCTGTACATCACATTTTTGATGTTTCGTTTGAGAAACTTTTTAATTTAATTATTATTAAATGATTTGTGGTTAACTGAAATTTAAATTTCATTGAAGTAATTACACGGTGAAGCGAAGGTACAAGATTTCACCCTGAATCAAAGGTTATTTATGCTTTCGTTTAAATTACCGCAAAATTAATTGAACCGTGTTTAATAAATCGTACTTATTCAAGGATGCTACAATTATGTACTTGTCTTATTTAATCGATACTCTATAAAACTGTGTGAAGGCGAACGTGAGAAAGATTACACGTATTTAATATTGATGTTATCATTTTCGTTGCAATCAAAAAGTCACTTGCAGAAATTTTCAGCGTCCCTTTCATTTAAACGTGACTAATATTCTACTTCCTACTCGTTTTATTATTGCTCGCGTATTGCGTCATTAATTATTGACAAATGTGCCGACGAATATCAACAGAATAAAAATTGCATAGTGCGGTTTATGTATTGAAATTTAAGGTCCAAATTTGTTTGCTTGAAATTTTTGTGAAAATGAATCTCTTAAGTATACAGACTGAAGTTATAAGCAGACATACATATAATTAAGTAAACATGATTTGCTATTCTAAGACAGGTTATAATTATATGTAATTACATAACAATTATTTCAAACACATGAAGTTCGTTAATCAAATACAGTAGACCTCGGTTATAGCGAACCTCAAGGGACCAGCAAAATCGGTTCGTTATATCCGAAGTTCGTAATAAGCGATAATGCCACAAATATAGAGAAAAATGACGGAACTTGAAATGTAGTTCGTTATAAGCGGTGGATCGCTATAACCGAGGTCTACTGTACTTAAAAATAGGAAAAATAAAGTATCTTAAGATGTTTATAAAGTATAAACAAAAATAAGTTTTAATTAAATAAATATGTAAATGATATCGGACACCTTTAAATCACTCACTTATTAACGTTTCGCTTTAATGGGTTGATAAAAACGCAAATAATAAACAACTTTTGTGCAATACATAATCCGTTTAATTGAATGGAATTCTAATATAATCGTATAGTAAACCAAACGTATACAGGTCGTTGTTGTAAAGTGAGAACAATACAACAGACAGAAAGCGGTATAGGCACGCAAGAGATGGAGGCGTTGGAGTTGGCCTCTTGCGAATGATATCTCGTTTGCACTTCATATTGAACTGAATTTCTCATTGAATTTCTATGATCTCATATTGATTCAACCACCAGTATATACTTAAAGATTATTATTATGGTTACTCTCAACCGTAAGTACTTTACTAAAAATTGGCGATTTCAATAAGATTGTTGAATTTATTCTTTCTCATTTAAAATATGTATACCTAATACCGTAGTCAAATAACTTGGTTAAATAAAATACATATATGTATACTAGATATTATTAGATTACTGCTGAATTTACTGGATCTGGCTCGAATTTCTAAATTTTGAGATTTTTGTGTGTTAGATTTGATTTTTAATATTTCGATGTTCGCATTTTTCCGTTAACAATTCAGATATAAAAGCTCCAGACGGTTGTTCATATTATCAACTTCAAAGAATTCCTAAATTTCTAAACACCGAAATAATGAGTGATACTGCAACAGTTATCGAATTTATTTTGTCTTTAAGCTTTACAATTTCAAAAACCTCATTCAATGAAAGGTTCCTTAAAAAAACATCTTAATTAGAAAGGATGTGCTTTAAATTTCTAGTGATTTCTAAAATTGAAATCGAATATAAAACAAAAATGAACATTTGGGCAATTATTTAAAAGTTTTTAAAATTGTAGCAATTTAATTTCTGAAGATTTCTTTCAAGCGACACAGACAATTTATTGTCATGCGTGTGCATAATGTAATAACGTCACGCTCGTCTATACGTATAACTTTCAGTTACATTTCATTAAAAATTTTTCAGTTTCAACGATTACGACAGTAATTTATAATCTGCGACAACAGTTATTTATTGTGCTACTTCCTTCTGGACGTAGATAACAGCGAAAGCTCGCAGTAAAGGAACTGTATACATAAAATAAATAAAGACTGTAAATATTCAACTGTTTAAATTTGGCGAATGCTTTGAAGATTTTCTCATACTTGCACGTTACATCGTAACAGTTATCGGTGATAAATAAATTGTATGGTGTTGAATACTCGCGTGATACTTTTCTTTCAAATAGAAAACAACACTGGGAAACAGGTAGAACAATAGTGTACACTCGGTCGATTTAAGTCACTACCCGAATAGGTTCGCATTCATACACAGACTGTTCATTGTTGAACATATAATTAAGCGCATGGCTACTGTACTTCTTGGTGGGGAGTCCCTCTACCGGTTTATATTTGTGCCTCATACGTTATAAGCGTAAACGGTTTTGGAGTTCTTTTCTTGTTCTTTTTTTTTCTTTGTGCGAAGAATTCATTGCTTCAGTTTAACTGCGACGAAAATTATGGCTTACTTTCAGAGAGAATGAGTAATTTTGATGACACATTTGCAAATGTAAATGCTCAAGGACTGCTTAAACGGAAATAAGAACAGGTCTCGTCGAGACTTTTCAAGAATCAATTTGCTATACAAATTCCGAGCGTATTAGCCTTCGGGGTAAAACTGACCTTTGAAAAATGCTAATGCAGGTGAAAGTGACAAAATAATTGGATTGAATCATTGTTGATCTAATGCGCTTTTCTTTTCTAATTCTAATCAAAAAGGAAATGTATAGAATTACAAGTTTTTGGTACACAAACAGTTTTCCAAAAAACAATCTACGTGTAACAATTAATTTCTAACGTGTTAAGGCGGCTACAGAGTATGCGTGAATTCGCGATTCGTGATGCGCGATTCGTGATTTGTCAAGTTCGTTGTAATTCGTAGTAATTCCTGAATCAAGTGGCTACACACTATGCGTGAATTTGCGATTCGTTATGCGCGATTCGTGATTTGTCAAGTTCGTTGTAATTCGTTGAATATTTCTTTTTAATTACTTCAGCATTACTCCTTACTTCTTGGCCAAACCTTTGAAGGCGTCATTTTTCTTATTTTTATTTTTCTTATCTTCATCCCTTGGATCCCACAAATGACGTAATTGTTCAATGTCATATATTAGGTCAAGGACGCGGCCATCAGACCACTCGTATTCTTGTTGGGACTCCGAATATTCTCGAGCCATTGTTAAAATAGCAAAAATACTTCATTACTCGCGGGACGCTAGAATAAAATGAAGAATCACGAACGCATTTAAACACGAATAAGCAAACTAGCATGCATTAAGCGCGAATTTCGTTGCATCTGTGGTTCGCGGAAATGCGCAGCCTTTGATGTTCGTCAGCTTAGCGCCTCCAAGAGCGAATAACTGCGAATACACGAATCACGTTGTTTACGAATCGATTTTAAACGAATAAGTACCTACACACTATTCACGAATTGTCCACGAATTACGAATCGCGCACCACGAATCGCGAATTCACGCATAGTCTGTAGCCACCTTAATGCGAATTACTCAGAACTGGATCAATAACTAAACTAAACGCGTCCGTGATTTTTATGTTTTTCTTATCGCTGACATGGAGTGTCATGTTACTTGCTGATATGTCCATTGTACGAGAAGTGTGCCTCGTGTAACAATAGGGTGTTAAGGGCGTTCCAAGTGATCCTTGAAAAAGGCTCTATTTTTGTTAGTGGCCATCCGATATTTAAAATTCGTGTTGTTTTGAAAGTACAGGTGTTTAGAAGTATTTCTTCCTAATTTCAACCTGACATCATTTACTCCTAAAACAATCTTCATTTTTATATCATTTTCACAACTCTTCAAGTACTCTCCAAATATGCAATAAAGCATATAGTACCCCATTAAAAAAAACAAACAAATTTGGTTTGTAACTTAATAAAGAAACGTCTTCTCTAGTTGCAAATAAATAATTTTAAATGGTGCAGTATCCGAACCTGCACAACTTTTTCGCGCTTCCTCCGAACACCCTGCATTGTTATTGTGATTTTGCGAGATGTTTTCCATAATGTCATGTAAATTTCAAATCTTCGTAATATACAAAATTTCTAACACATTTAAAGTAAACGGTATTACGGTAATAAAACCACTTAAAAACTCTTTAAGGACTTTTTAACATATTTTAGTAGCCCGTTTCAGATTTTTTTGAAATTTATAAATGTATTGTAATGGTTATAAACAGGATGCTTTTTATAATCATAACGCGCTTTTAATATTGCTAATTCCTTAAAGAATTTTTTTGAAAATACATATTATATTAAATGCTTACAATAAATGAGCATTTTATTTTATGTATTTAGGGCCGTTTTCATAATAGAACTTTAAATTTAAAGTGACTTTAACCTATAAAAACACATTAGTTTTCCCATGCTTAAAGTGACTTTAAATTAAAGTCTCCTTTAGCACTATTATGAAAACGGCCCTTACTCATTTAAATTCTCCTCTTTATTTATTAAAAGTGTAATCAGTGGCGTAGCGATCGTGGGTGCAGGGGGCTGCTGCATTGTATCGAACGCAGCGACCTAAGGAGCGCCAATAAATTCAAATTATTGCCTCCAAAATTTCTTTGAATTTATTGTACGTACATCACAATTAAGCAACTTTTACTGTGCCATTCATAAATTCCATAACTCATGGAAATTATAATATTTCTGAAAACCAAATGTGACATATGACGTAAAGAATATTTTTGCGTGAAATGCAAATTTAATATTTTATCTTCTTATGCCCCGGCCACATTTGTGTTTAATGTAACTCCTAACGTGATTTTTAACATCTAATTTGACACAAACTCTTTTAAACGGACACTAAATGGCGCACAAACACTTTACGTTTCGTTATCGTTTGACAGCTTCTTCGAAGAAACGTAAAGTGTTTGTGCGCCATTTAGTGGAAGAAGCTGTCAAACGATAGCGAAATGTAAAGTGTTTGTGCGCCATTTAGTGTCCGTTTAAAAGAGTTTGTGATACAATTTTCATCGGACAAGAACCAGCTTTAATTATCTAATTTGACATTAATCTGAGGTTACATTTAAGCTTAACATCAAATTACTCGTTATAAATTGGTTTTCTTTTCTATATTATCATATCCCGAGTAAAAACTACACCGAACTAGTAAAATTAGACTTCGAAAATCACGTTATGCGTTACATTAAACACAAATGTGGCCGGGACAATACTAATCAAAAAATAAACGAAAATAAATGAAGTATATTGCTTAAAATCGTGACAAAACGTGTTCTTTAAATGCAAATTTCCATTTTCTGCAAAGAACATTGTATTCGAGGCAATGTTTCTACGTTGGTGGTTTTTTTAATTAATAAAAACTAAATACTAATAACGTAATTTTGAAACCAAAAAAGGAGATTTTGGATCAAAATTGTCGTATTGTATTTGGGCATTGTATTATTGTATTAATTTTGACTGATTGCATCAATTCTACAAGAAAGAGATTAATAATTTTCGTTTTTGAGAAGTGCGATTTTCCTAGTCTTCCGACAAATTTTAAATGATCGATTAGATTTGATTGATTCCAGTAAAATCTTTTCGGCAAGAATCAATCAGTAATAAGAATTTCTTCCATATCTACGTTATGAATGGCACTGTGTAAGAACAACTTCGGTGATTTATTTGCTTTTCAGGTAGTGAGTTTTAGAATAATGTTTGGGGAACAGTTACAAAAAGAAATGTAGAGCCCTGAAGATGTTGATTTGAAATTACAATTTCCTTAAATTTTTCGGATACAAATGAGGAGCTCGGGAGAAAAAAATGTTAAGTGCGGAGAAACAAATTTTACAGGGCACGGTTTTTTAGAAATGCTAAATATATACTTTACGTATTGTAACACGTTTTACATCATTCGATTTGATGTCATCTATTGATAAAACCGTGACAATATTTTCATAAAAAGATTCCTGAAGTAATAAATATTCTTTATAAGCGAAAAACTGAAAATTATGATTTTTGTCAGTTAACATGTTTTTCTCCTGAGCTCATTTTGAGATGGAAACATACGCGCCTTTTTGAGAGCAGTTGTCTTAAATCCCCCAATTGCCTGACCAGAAAGTGTAGCAAGGCAAACATGGCTCATCTTAGCGAGTAAGTTAACATTTGCATTTTATATATTTTATTTTATAACTTAGCCATTTCTGCTTGACTCCGCCTTTTTTCCAGTTTCAATAAAATAATTCGTATGTACAACTTCTGCCACTGCTGAGAGATCCTTCTCAAAGTTGATGAAAAAACGTCTAGTAGCTAGATAGTTCTTTTAAATATGTAACTATTTAAAATAGAGAGTAATGTCTTTTGATGAAATGGTCGATAATTTCGCAAAGTTAAGGGCAAGAAAGAGAAGAAGATTATTTTTGTCATCTTTTAATTTTCGTTACAAAAATTTTGTCTAATATTGATTGATTTATTTAAATAGAAACATTATATTTCAGGGGCGCAATAATAATCTTTCACTTTGCCAAAATGAACCATCATTACACCACTGAATTAATGCAACAGAAATGTGTCTTTTTAAAGGAAAATTTTGACGTTGCGATTTTTCCACAGCGCAATTTTACAAAATGTCAACGTGTACTATGTCGATGAGAAAAATAATAGCATTTTGTAAGAAAAATCGCAACGTCTAAATTGAGCTTTATCTGATTGCATCAATTCTACATTAAAAGATTGAAAACTTTTCGAACTACAATACAATAATCCGGACTCTCAACAATCCGGATAAAAAATGAAATATTACGTTTTTATATCATGTATTCCTTAATCCGGACCAACTATGAATCCGGATGATACATTTCACGGTTCGTTACATACTTCTCGGTGTAACCACATACATATAAAGCAGGAAGTCCCCTGATCATTAAGCTATAACGTGGCACCGAAGATTCCCTACAAAATTATTATTAAAATATTTTTTAATTGGAAATTTCTATCTTTAAAAATAAAATGTTTACAAGTGTCACAAGTGGGCCAAAAATTATAATTTTTGGAGGATATGCTCAGTAAATATTTCTGATTCGAAAACACTAAGAAATAATAATTTGTTCAAGTAAGCCGTTTTAATTAAAAAAAAAATTATGGCATCTCGCATTCACGATTTATTTTCTGTCCTCTAACCAATGGTTATACATCCTGTTCAGAAATTAGGGGACTCGGTGGTCGTAGCGATGTTTCTTGCATGATTCTAAGAAGAAAATCTTAATACTGTAATGATTCGTCGACACCAGCCGTCGTCAGACTCTCTCTTGCATCACAGCCGTCTAGTCGACGCGCCTTAGGCGACAGCCTAGAGAATTCCGACGGCGGAATAAACTACATCATTTCCAAGTGTAAATCAGAAAAGATCAAATTTATTTCAGAAATTGTCAAATGTAATTCAGAATTGTTAATTTAATTTCAGAATGTATCATTTGAAATTCAGATTTGTTAATTCAGTTTCAGATTGCATCAACTGTAATTCAGATAAATCAATATAATTTCAGAATTCGTTATTTGTAATTCAGATTAGTCAGTTTAATTTCGGAAAACATCAATTGTAATTCAGAAAGCTTTCTCTCTATTAAAAGTGACGATTTCTGAATTACAATTGATATAATCTGAAACTCATTTAACGCTTTCTGAAATTAAACTGATTAATCTGAATTACATTTGACGTATTCTGAAATTAAACTGATTAATCTGAATTACATTTGACGAATTCTGATATTAAATTGATAAATCTGAATTACAATTGATGCAATCTGAAACTGAATTGACAAATCTGAATTGCAACTGAGGAATTCTGAATTGCAATTGGAAATGGTGTAGACTAGACAGTCTGTCGCCTTCCAGAAAAATACGAGAACAACAACTTCGGTATATAAAAATGCACGCGGGCGGAAGTGGGACAGTTCGAATTGAATTCAGCGTTGGGCAGTGCGGCATTAAAGTTCGGTTAGATTGTTAAAATAAATCAGACATAAGCTTGTAAATAAATTATTGTAAGTTATAAATAAATTAGTGTTACTTTTAAATAAATTAGTTTATTAACTATTTCGTGTTTTGTTTTAAAATAAAAATTAATAGAACCCTTAAAATCGTTACAATACAAAAACTTTGTCCGAGCCCTCCTGTTTATATGCGAGGTCATCAAAGTTGAAAGTATGAGGAATGAAAAATGCTTTTGTTGTCCTTGCAGTTTGTCCTCATTTTAAGCTGTTTTAACATATCTTCAACGAATTAAAACTAATAAAGTCAATAAAATAAAAGTAAGATAAAATACATTTTTGTATTAAGATTTTTTTTTTAGAAGCATGCAAGGAACAGCGCTACGACCTCCGGGTCCCCTAATTTCTGAACACCCTGTAGATAGATTTTGTGAATCTCCTGTCCTCTAAACAATAGTTATTTGCATGCAACGTCAATTATTTATTGACAAGTGCTTTTTAAACAAATATTTTTATTAATTTGTAACACTTGTAAATATCTAATTACCAAAGTTCGTATAGGTTATTTCATTAATTTTTACCAAAATTTGATTCGTGGGAAGTTTAAGCTTCAAAAGCGAATATCTTTCTTGTCCAAGCAGACTAGCAACACTGATAATCCGAAATGTTAAATCTTCAACTAGACGTGGCTATGTTCTTTAATAAAATGTTTTCGCAAGAAAACAATAAAAAATTTGCTCATATGTTATGAACTTTATGAAAAGCACTGTACATTTTATTTTGCAACTTGCAACAGAAGTATCAGTTTCAGAAACTAAGGATGAAGTGATAAATTGGTTTGCATTCTGTCACGTAGAGTGTAGTGGGTTTTATTTTTAAGACGTTTGAATAAATTTCTCTTAAGCATTTTGCAATTTAAGTTTTAAGTTTGCAAAAACTCTCGAACTCTTTTCTAAAAAGGTCATTAACAATATGATTCATTCTATTCAAATTACTAAAACGAATGAATAAGAGAGATTATTATGACTAATAATAATAAAAAAAATAATAATTTCTGGTTGTTACTCAGCCGCATTCTTATTAGACCTCATTAAGTTTAGCATAGTCAGAGAAAACTAGGAAAAAAAATTGAAAATTGCAAAATATGCGTTAACAGGAAGTTACTTGAAAATTAAAAACCAAGCATTTACGGTTTTTGACCTTAACAAAGATAAACGTCATCATTCTTGAATGAGCTGGTTTGAGGTTTCCTGTGTCTGAAGCTGACCGCATCTAAATGCTCATATTACTATAATTTTGTTACTTTATAATATTACGGAATACAGTAATTTACACCAAAATAATAAATTCTTAAAAATTATTATCGTTTGAGTGTCGTCTTCCTATTTCAAAAAAATTATCAAGATTTATTATACAATATGTAAACAGATTTATGTGACGTAATCCTGTGCACGATGACCAATACAAGATCTTGAAAATGGGTTATACTGGGTCGGCCTGACCAGCACTGGCTATGCGTTTATCATGAGTAAATGAAGGATAGAATAGTAGAAAGCGCATGAGTAAACGAAATAGCTACATCAATCGACGTTGCCGATTGATAACGAGGGCCACGCTCCGGCCGCAGCATTCCTACCTTCGCACGCAACATTGTAATATCTCTATTTCATTTCCACACAAGTTTCAATGAGCCTCTCCTTCATTTACTCACAATTAACCGTATACCTAGTCTTAGTCAGACCAACTGTGTATGTGTACGTTGCTTAGAAATTAAATAAAGTTCATATCAAAGAATCAAAGAAGATAGATAAATGGATTAACCATAAACTTAAATAAATGAAGCAAGCCGCCAAATGCAAGGATGGAAAGAAAGAGAAATTTTGAATCGAATGAAAAAAATATTTAATTAGTCACTATTCACGACTGTAAATTTTTATATTTAAGTTTCTGCCCGGTTTACATTTCAATTTCAACAATTATTTTATTGTTTAAATTATGAATGTAGGTATATTTTAAATTCTAGTATACTCAGGATAGTACGATTTTAGCTCTCACTTGTATTTCATGAAAATCATGAGTCCTATATTGATGTCCCGTATTGCTTTCTAACTTTATTTATTTTGGTTGCCTCTATTTCCTTATTGACATAAAAAAACATTACATTGTAGACCTTGCATTTGTTGTATGTATTTTATTGTTCGTTGTTACTTTTAGATGAAGTCTGACCGTGTGTGTATATGTATGTACATAATGTAAAATATGAAGTTATTTGTATGAGACAAGTTATAAATATATTTTGTGATAAGTCGACGATGGTAAAGGTCAGTAACCACTGAGTCTTACCTCATTTTGGCCATCAAATAAACACGTCGTTAGTCCACCATCCTTCAAGAAGTGTTCAGAAGGAACTATGAAATTATAAATCTTTTCCATGAGATTCTGCACAGAATCGGCATCGTGAGACACGACTGATTTAGCAAAGCTTTCCAAAGTCATTTTTTCTAATTCCCTTTTATACAGCGCGTATTCTTGCATCACCCTGTAGCTCGAGTGAACGCTGGCCATGTATTGCGTGAGATCGTTTATTTTGACCTCGGTTTTGATCGCTTGTGTTAGAACCTTAACAATTTTCGCTGCGGTATATTCCCCAACTTCGTAAACTCTTGCGCTCACCGTCTCAAATTGACGGTCCAGCAAATTGAGTTTGTCCAAGACTTCTTGATCTCTTTTATCTAGTGAGTACGGCAAACGTACTTCCGAGTAATTTTCTGTTATCTTCCATCCAGTTTTGACAAGCTCGCTTACCGCACCAAATAACTTGAAGATGCTCTGTATGGGGAGTTGTTCTGTATCATAAGGCATGGTCAAACACATCAAAAGAAATACACTGAACTTCATTTTTGGATTTGTTTTTTTTTTCTTTTTAGTAAACCGCGCGTTTGTGTATTTTAAGCCGTCGTGAGAATATACGTGTCCGCGACATGCCAACTGTTGTGCAGACTGCTTCTGCTTGTTCAGCACAGGATGGTTGATACAAACTCTCTCCGTCTAGGGTCCCCGCCGCTCACGCTGCTTGCAGAGTGACTCGTATGTTATATTGACCTTGTGTAGGAGGGAGGTGCCCGAATATATTATAAAAGAAATTAGCACCAACCCTTCGTTAACGACAGGAAGTGTCGTATTCATTTTTTTTCTTTGAATTAGAATCAATGAACTTTATCTTACTACTATTATTATTATTAGTGACAAATTCTCTATGACAAAAATCTCAGAATGCATAAAAAATAATTAATATTTCGTATGAATTTGTGAAGAGAGCGAAATCCCTTAATAATCTTGTTCGTTTCATTCTGCAAGAGGCTATTTATTCAAATCTGTTTTGTTCTTTTTAAGTAATTTTTGGTAGAAATGTTTTATTAAACCTTCAAGTTTTTGGTGTGATATAGGGCGTCCATATTTTGGGGTTTCCTTCTGTGGCATTGATTTGACAGTTTTGAGAATTATTATGTATTCACTCATTGAGTCACTTCCTTTGTTACTTCAACAAAAGATTCCTTGTTCAGTTTTTGTGCTTAAGAACCAATGAACTTTATCTCGAGGTCCTGGGTTATAGAGTATTACATACATAGTTTGCAAGTATTTGATTACATAGAATCTTTGCAAATGTCTTTGTATGTTTTATCAAAATAGAGTTAGATTAGATGCACTGGTTTTATTTTTTTGCACTGCGTCTGGACCTTAACCTTTCGCAGATGAATGTTATCTTTTTATTTAAGAAAACATAAGCGTTTTGAGATAATTTAATATGTACTTATTTAGTAATAACAACTTAGGGGGTTCCCCGCTCTCTAGTTAGGATCCGAATGAGGCTTGTTTCATTTTATGACATGAGAGAACATATAAAAAATTATATACCGAGTGTCCTGGCCCATCTGAGCTACAGGTTTTCAAATATTGTTGATTTCTATGTTCCCAAGACAAGTACGACAAAAATTCACATTGCGTCTGTTAGTACTTGAACGAATACTACTTAATGTTTGAAATTATGAAAAATTATGTCACAATTATTTAAATAATTAAAGACAAATTTAATATGATGAACAAGAGAATGGGCCAACTTGCAGGAGTTCAATAATAAATGTATTGCATTCTTGTCACCCCAAAATCCTGCACTGTATAGGTTTGTACGGTTGTTCTGCACTTTTCTACATTTTTTGCAACTTACAATATAATGTAAGTAGGAGTGGGAAAATACAGTGTGTCCCCGGATGGACCTAACTATACTTGTAAACTTCCTTATTTCGCATTTTAGGAGGTACAGTCATTCTTCATAAAAAGTTTTACTTCTCCTAACAAGTCCTTAGCCACTACCAAAATTGCGAAATATCATACAGGGTGGTTAGAAAACGAGACAACGTGAAATTTAGTTAAGAGTAATGTACCTTTTATTTGAATGGAAAGTAAAAGTATCTTTGGAAAAAGATATTCGTAATGTCAGTAGAAGCTCAAATATCTAATCTGAACGTTGTATCTTAAAGTTGATTTTTTGTCTTCATTATTCAAGCTGATTATTAATCACAATGAAGGCAAAAAATCAATTTTAAGATACAACGTTCAGACTAGATATTTGAGCTTCTATTGACATTACAAAAATCTTTTTCCAGTAACATTTTTACTTTCCCTTCAAATAAAAGGTATTTTATCTTAACCAAATTTCACGTTGTCTCGTTTTCTAACTAACCTGTATGTTATTTCGAAATTTTTGTGGTGGCTAATGCCTGTATTACACGGTCATATTTTTGTATCAAATTTGTTACGAAGTGAGTGAGAAGTGCCAATTCAACCAATCAACATTCACTGTGGTAGTTTATCTCTCTCACTTTGTCACAAATTTGTACAAAAAATATGACCGTCTAAAACAGGCATAAGGATTTGCTAGAAGGAGAAAAACTTTTTATGAAGAATGAAAGTTTACAAGTATAGTTAAGTCCATCCGGGGACATGCTGTTTAGTAAAGGACTTAAAAGTGTAGAAAGTCCCAGAACAAATGAACAAACCTTTTAACTACTACTACTGGTTTGTAGTAATCACTTATCTGAAGATAGTAACAGGTCTGATAGGTCACTCTAGCGTGGCTCCCTCTTCAGCATGGAAAAATGATTCTGAACTATGAACGCGACTAGCCGAATAAAGAGCGTTGTCCTTTATTAATCTAGGAAACCGTGAAACAAATGCTAGTATATATATATATATTTTTTTATAATACCTAACCTATCAGTCTCAACATTTTAGGGTTTCTGTTGGAACACTGCTTTTATCACTAAATGTAGAACAGAAATTTTTGAAATTTTCTAACATTCAAGTAAGAGATATCAACATCAGAAACATTTGACAGGTATTATAGAAAAAGCATGGCCAGCTTCATTAACATTCACTGACGTGTATGTATGGCCGTTTCAATTCGCTTAAAATTCAGTTCCGATAAAGCATGCCATGGAGTATTCCCCTCAGCGCTCCCTATTAAAGATACTACAGAACTACTCATAGTAACGTAATGACAACTGCAATTACTTAAAAACTCACAAGAGGCGCTGAGGGGAGTACCTGTCAAAATTCTTAAAACTCGATTTGAAACGGCCATACATACACGTCAGTGAATGTTAATGTAGCTGGCCATGAGAAAAAGGCATATAGTTTGGCTATTCTTCTATTACATGGCGCTTTATGTACTTTACCTTTGTCACGATCACAATCACGATCAAATGTAAAGAAAAAACTATGGCCCAGTTTCATAAAACATAGTTAACCACTCGATCAAGTTAATTGTTTGATTAAGGTCGGGTTTCTGGAACGTTTCATTAAGTTAACGGTCCGATTAAAATAAATGCTCCTATTGTTTTAACATGTGTAGCTATAGCAACCTTTACTTTAATCGGACCGTTAACTTAATGAAACGTTTCAGAAACCCGGCCCAGTTGAACAATGCCAGTTTAAATTTAAGCTCGAGCTTAAACCCATAGCAACGATTATTTCAACAATTGTTGTTAAGGGTTTAAGCTTTGGCTTAAAGTTAAGCTGGAATTGTACAACTGGGCCAATGGTAACACAGGTAACTTGATCGAAGGATTAACTACTCATGAAACTGGTCCTAAGACTTGTGAAAAACACCAGCGCCTCTGACGGAAGTGTAATCATTAATACGATTCTTTTGAGTTAAATGTCGGGACTCTATACTTTGATATACTAGCTCTGGGATGTTTGCTAAAAGAGTACATTTGTGGAGGATTTAAGAAAAGTAAGAGTACACAGAGTACTCTTTTTGGCGCCATTTTAAAATTCTGAACATAAACGAATTCTGCTGAAATAAAGTTAAGTGCTTTTGAATAATTATTTTTGCTGTTTTAGTTTCAAAAGTAATTCATTTTTAGTTACATAACAGTCTGTGGCATTTAACCGGATTTCTTCATTAACGCCGTTGAATTTTATGGAAAAATGTTTTATACAAAAGTATCATCCTTTCAAGTTCCGCATAATTTAAAATTATTTTCAAATATACAGGCTGTCCCAACTTGGCTGTACGATGTGTAACTCCGTTATTTTAAATGGAACACCCTATGTTTTATAACTTAGAGCTTGTCAGGTTATTTTAGGGTAAGTTTGATAAGAGTTCCCAATACCTAAGTTCTATGGTTTTTAAGATATTAGGCTTTGTTTACGGTTTTCGGAAAATACAGATGTAACTTTTATAATTAATATCTCTTTAACGAAGAAAGTTAGAATGCAAATATTGTGGTACTGTTACAAGCTAAGTGTAAGGTATCTACCGCAGTAACAAAGATTACTTTTCTTTAAACAGGGATTCAGTAAAACTATTTCCATTTCGCCAACAATTGAAGGGCAATAACTTTTGTTTTTTAAATGGAACGGTATTATTTTTATGTCGTCGTTAGATGCGTCATAAAATTATCTTTCAATTAGCTATACACTTCCCTATACCAATTACTGATGATACTTTTGTATAAAACATTTTTCCATATATTCAATAGGAACGGCGTTAATGAAGAAACCCGGTTAAATGCCACACCCTGTATATCTATTTAAATAATTACAGATAATTTGACACCTTTCTGAGCAGACGTCCTTGTGCATTGCACAATCTGCACAACGAGCAGGGGCGGCCCTGCGTAAAGTTATCTGACTTGCGTTTTCAAAATAAAATTTTAAAGACAGTATTAAAGTAAAACAAAATTTTCGAAAACATCTTTCTTAAATTATTTTAATAATTGAATCGGTTAATGCAGAGAGCGCACATGTCGATTCAATTATAGAATAATTTTTCATAACTTCAAACATCAAATTGTATTCATTCGAAAACCAGCAGAAGCAAAGTGAATTTTGTCATATTTTGAAACCCATGTTAATTCTCTATAGCTCACAGTTAGTTGGCATGGGACATCCTCTATACATATGCTTTATTTTGAATTTGCCTTATTTTAAGCTTTGAATACATCTCATTTCTCTTACACTCCCTCAAATTTTTGGCACCGATAATAAAATTGGGAATTTTACATACATAAGGCTGTGCATAAATAGAAAATGTTATAATTAACGATTTGCCTGTTTGTATTAAAGGTGGCATTCTATGAAATATTAAATGGCTTGTGGGTAAGGAATGGTCTTCAAATAAAAGGGCAAGCTATGACGTACATCCAGTGCAACTTCTGCAATTCCATGGTCGATGCAGATTTATACCTCCTGCAGATCTGCTGCACCAGAATTTCCGCCGACTCGTTCCTTAATATCGTAATAGACAAGTAAATATTCACCCTCAAAAACAAGCTCTCGATTAACTTGCAACCTTCTGTAGGTTTCATGTTAAAGAATGGATGAGCTTAGCTCCGTACCAAGCGCCACAAAACGCCTACTTAGAAGGAGAACACGACACATCGATGTTGGAAAGTTTTCTGACGTTCCTTGTAACTCTAGTCAGTGTGCGAACGAACCTTGGTAAAGATTCGGTTTATTTT
Organism: Dorcus hopei; assembly: GCA_033060865.1. Classification (NCBI taxonomy): domain Eukaryota; kingdom Metazoa; phylum Arthropoda; class Insecta; order Coleoptera; family Lucanidae; genus Dorcus; species Dorcus hopei. The sequence continues at coordinate 21,208,426 of CM065421.1, read as the reverse complement.
GGTGTTGCCAAAAAATGATGTATTTGGTTTAGGTCTTTCTGAAACCGGCCTTAATCGCCTGGAGATGATCACCTTGCTCTGTATGAGCGATAAGACTCACTCTCAGTTGATGGAACTTATGCCTGAACGTTGTGGAACTTCCCAGAGTAGAGATTTTGAGTCTTTGTTGGCCGAGGTTGCAGATTATCGTGCGCCTGCTTTAGAAGCCAGTGGTAACATGCAGCAGGGCATGTACGTTCCAAAACCGCAAGTTTGGGAAAAACAATACGACCCGATACACGTTTTATTGCGAGCTGTGCACAGAAGAGATTTCCAGACGTCTATGGATCGATATACTGAATAGTAATATTTCGTGTGCATAATTGAAAATGTCTGTAATTCATGTTTTTAGTTCAAGACAAAGGACGAGAATCAAACCTGGCACAAGTCCTTGGCCCCCGTTTAGAGAGCCGGCTGATTGTGGACCAGCCTATGAAGATCCACGCAAAATTCTGCGATCCAGAGTATTTCATGCTATAGCTTTAGTTGTACTGTACAAAGCAATACGTGGCCATGTTTCCGAGCATGTTATGGCTCTGTTGATTTTCTTACTTGAACAAGCCGTGATCACATGTGACAAACCTGATGACGAAGTAAGCTCAATCATATAATAATTGTTGTGACCCAACAGAGTAACTGTGGTCGTTTTAGTCATCGAAAATGTGTCCCACCGGTCCTCAACCTCAGCGAGTTCTGAACGACATGGATCTGATTAATTGGTTTGCAACAGACTCTCTATCCGATAACCTTCGAACAGTAATTGGAAGAGTAGTTTTGACTCCGGAACCTGAAGTGTCTCCAATAACTTACAGTTCTGACAGTAAGTTAGAATTGGCTTTCGACGTGTGGTCGCTATCTTTTCTGGGTTTCATTTAAGGTGATTTAGAATGGGAAGGTTCCGAAGCCGACAATGAAATGTCTGACATATCCGCCGATGGGTCTAATAACGTGTTAATGTTAGAGGAAGTCGATTGGAATTCACAAACCCCCAGCGGAAGTGATCTCATGGTTTTAGTGCCAACCAATCAAGAGTCTTCCAATTATGAACCGATGTCTCTGCCCGGAAGTTCCACCCAAGGTCAAGTCTTAGCCTTACCACCACCGTCATCTTCTTCAACTACTTACAACAGCAGCAGCGCAGAGAGCATGGCCGTTGCAGTGCCCATGAATCATGTTCCTCCTCAATCAGGTACCTTTAATTATCTTGCATGAATTACGACCGTAAATAATGTCATTATAGTGTCGACGATATTGAGACCAACGCAACGACCTGCAGTTTTAGCCGGAAACGAAGTTTGCAGGACCACTCCCGGTTGGCAAGGCCAAAAACCATCCACCAGTAAAGAACTTGTTCCGTCCACGTCAGGCCACAGGAAAACGTATCCGTTTCGAAGACGACAAACCGTTGAAGTAATACATCAAATTGCTGATTCAGTTTCAAAATGAAACGCAATAATTTTTAGGGGGCCAATTCAAATCCACCCACAGTAAGATTTAACGAGAGTATAATATCGTTGTTGTTGAAGTTGCATTCACAATTGTCTGGGGTCCCCGACAGTTATAATCCGGACGAAGTTGAGGCCAGTTGTAGTGACTCAGAAGAGATTCTTTTTGGTGATGGTTCCTTTTTCATTGGGAAACTTTTAAAGAAAATATCTGAACTGGATAGTGCGTGTAGAGAGTGCATTCAAGTAAGTGATGATAACTGGTGATATTTGCGGTGTTAATATCTAATTCCTTAGGAAACTAAAAATAAATTATGGCCCAAACAACAAGAACGTGAGGAAGAACAAATACAGCGTGAGAATCGAGAGCGGGAAGAAAGAAGACGGCGAGCCAAAGAAAGGCAGCAAAAACTCATGGCCGAGTTCGCCTCCAAACAGAAGCAGTTTATGGAGAAGGCGAAGGAATCAGAGGAAGCCGCCACTGAAATGGATTGGGCCACAGAAGAAGAGGTTTTAGTTAGCAAGCAAGAATATGATTGTGTGATATGTAACCAAAGTACTCCAAGCACTGAAGACAAACCCATGGGCCTGGTCGTCCTTGTGCAAGCGACTAGCGTTGCCGGTCACAGGCGACGGCAAGGACATGCTGAAAGAGCCATCTTACCTATCTGTGATGAGGAACGAGAATTCCTGCGACGCGATGATACTTTGAGTTGTGAATTTGATCGCAGGGTTGAGGAATTGGATAGACATTTCGATCCTGTAAGTTCCCTAAAATTTAACACTTACATTTACGACTTGCGAATTTAATTTTGCAGCAATCGTGGCTTTTGTCGGTGAATTTGGGTTGGGAAGGTGGAGTTCACGTTCAAACCTGCGGCCACCATTTACATTTGGATTGCTTGAAGTCGTATTTGTTTTCTTTGCGGTCACAACAAAGGCAGCAAAGTCTGGCACCTGATAAGTAAGTCAAGTTTGTGTTTTGAGTTGATTACAATTTCTGGGGTTGCAGGGGCGAGTATTTGTGTCCGTTATGCAGACAGCTAGCGAATTCTGTTCTACCACTTTCACCTCAGTTGGGCGATTGTTCTCAAATGGTGCGTTCAAAACCGTCCAGTATGGAGTTAGTTTTAACGGAATTGGGTGACTTTCTAAGAGAAAATGAACAAGCGCCGGTATGCTATTTTGTTTATGAAATTTCGTTCTCTCAGGTTTTCACATAAAAACAAATTTTCACATTTAAGATTAGATTTGATATTGACAATTGGTTCAAGTAAAGGGTGAATTGAAAACCCAAAACTACATTTTCGTTAAGTAACGTTGTGGACCCCGTAACATTTGGCGCCCCACGTTGGGCGCCAACTGCTACTTTTGCGCTTATATGTGGAAATTCTTAATGAATCACCTTTTAGTTTCATTTCGTTTATTCGAAAGTTGCAGTTATTTTTCAAAAATTTTTAGAATACGTCTAATTTATCAGAGGCAATGGGTAAAGCAATGGAAGACATGACGAGCAACGCCCAATTAAAACCAATGTTTAAACCAAAAGATAACAAATCGAGTAATCAAAGTCTGTTCTTGTTCGTAACATCGATTGCGAGGACGAACCTCGAAGTGGAGCTTATTCAAAGAGCTGGAAATTTAGTTTTGCCGATGAACGAGCCTGCTAATCCACTATTGCCAAAACGAGACTGTATAGGTACACATCAAACCAAATATTAAAACGTACAGTTTTTTAAGTCGTCTATTTCAGTACCGCTTTTACACGTCCTGGCTGTACATGCGAGAGTGCTGGCGCTATGGCCGGCATGGATGAACCTTCAGCAACTCTGCGGTTTGCCCCAAGCCACACCAAGCAGCGCTCTGGCTTCAATTGAAAAAGAAGTCCCGCTTTTGTTGCGTGATCCGATTGCTTTACTGCTGCAATTCGTTCTCTTGTTGCCATTACATTTAGATCAGAGTACGCATGATTTTTTTCTTCATTCTTTAATGATTTAAATTTATATTACTTTTCAGCTTACTACACAACAGTTGTGAAGGTGGTTTATAACCTTCTGTACTATCAAGTGGTTGCACAGATTTCGTGCGGTTTAACGGGCGCTGAACGCGCTAAAGCTACAGAAATTGCCTCAATGACACACATAGACTCCTTAGGTGCTGCACTTTCTTTAATTAATGAAGTCCTAGGGCAAACGGATCTTTATATGGAAGATGAAGATGCGAGTTGCTCGCATGAGCCACACGTAAACATGATTGCATTGGAACAACAGGTTTGTCTTCTTTAATTAATTAGTTAATTAATTAAAGCATTTTCCCTTCGGAAATTTCAGGTACAAAAACTATGTTTGCCTTTCCTAAGAATCGCCACACTTTTACGCCATCACATATACAATCAACCATTACCAGATATAAGAGCCCCACAGAGTGAGTTCGTACGATTGGTCTACTACCTCGAACTAGTAACGGAAGGAATGGATTGGGGTTGTTTTAATGCAGCCGTCGCATTGAACTGGCCCTCGGACACAACGCCCCCTATGCACAGACGAACCCCTCAAATGTGGTGCTCCCAGTTTGCAGCTTTCGTGTCAAAAAGCCAGATAGCGGCGAGGTCATTTCTAGTTGAACAACACACCATGTGGCATACCCCTCGGCTTCTTGAGCTGCCGAAGGAGTACGAGAAGATATTCACTTATTACCATGAGAGGCCATGTACTCAGTGCCATTCTGTTCCGCAGGAAACGAGCATTTGCTTGCTTTGTGGCATGATCGTGTGCCTCAAACAGAATTGCTGCAAGCAACAGGGTGTGTGCGAGGCCGTGGCGCATTCACTTGAATGTGGAGCTGGCACAGGGGTGTTCCTTGTTGTAACTTCAACTTACATTATTGTTATACGGGGGCAGAGAGCTTGCCTTTGGGGTTCCTTATATTTGGATGATTTTGAAGAGGAAGATCGAGATTTAAAGTAAGTACTATTTATTTACTTCCATAAAAAATTATAATTAATTTTGATTTTCTTGTCTTTCCTAAATTTACAGACGAGGTAAACCATTGTATCTAAGCAAGGATAGATATCAGTTATTAGAACAACAGTGGCTGGCACATAGATTTGATCACACGAAGAAAACATGGGTATGGCACAGAAACGCTCTCTAAAACGAACAGCAAAACGCTTTGTATATGTCTTAATTAAAAAAAAAAAAAATAGACGAAAAACTTAAATAAATGTTTTTATTGAAAGCATTGATTGTTTGTTGTGCAAGTTCTGTAAGTATTTGATCATGCTGCTACTCACTAAGCTGCCGTGCTGATTATTATAAGATTTATCGGGTTATTGAATGTAATTTTTTTTGTATCACGCTTTTGCAAAAACAGTTTTCCCCCAAACGAAAGACGCTACGTTTAACTTATTTTATTATAATAACTGGTCTAGTCTGCAACATGTGTACGTACTCGAATGCAAGCGAGATTTCGAGCTCCACGTTTAGCGAAGGATCACCATGAATCTGGATTGTTAATTTTTATCTTGACGACGGGAATACAACTGGTTTTTTCTTCTTAAATTACAGGCTGTATTAAATTTTAAGTTAGGGATTGTTATGTCCTTCATGTATGTATATTTTGTAGGTAGATGTATAATTCTAAGGCAGATCATTGTATATTTAAAAAAAAAAATCATTTTCCTTTCCTTTGCTCATGACTAGAATATACAACATACATTATATTGTTTTGTGTATTATTATGTATTATATAAAATAAAATTTCTTACTAAGTAGTCGTCGAGGTTTATTTTTATTTCTAATGATGGCAATTAAATATTTGTTATATAAGTTTATTGGCTTAAGGTTTACATAGCTGGTACAAACATTGTCGTTGCGTGGTACATGAGTTATGTTACATAAGTAATACGTACTAAATTACAATTTACACCTGAACACTATGACAGTAGGAAACACTTACATAATATTGATCCCTCTATTTATTTCATGCAATACTAAAAAAGCTGCGAGAACAGAACACCTTACCAAAAAACTAATCACGGTCGTACAATTCCAACGACCTTTTTTTTTATGAAGCTAACAATCATCTTTAAGCCGCTAATGTTCGTCAAAAATGAGTAATAGGTATTTTGTGCAATGCGAGCAAGCGTTTGAAAGAAGAGTAATGGCAAGCAATACGTTTTTCATTTTTTAGGCCGTTGTTTCTACGTTATTTAATTTCATTAAGTTTTATATTAATGCTGTATAATGTCACTTCGTTTACATGCGAGGGCAAACAATCTGCGACGATTATTCTAATTTATTTATTTATTTATTTACATTGTCTTTAAAACATGTTTTCTTTTAGCACTTGGTTTTAGTAATCTTAATTAGTTTAATAACTATACCGTATGTAATATATTCAGTCTTAATTATTAACAAGAATGCTATACTGTAGCCTTGTTAGGTATATAGATATACAGGCGTGTTGTTAATTTGCATACGTGGAGGGTTAGAAAAGTTTTCCAACAAAGGCATGTGCTGTACAATCATCATTGTTTTCATTTTACATTATGCTTACATTAAGTTTTATTTAAAATAATCAGTAAACTATGTTAAAAAAATTATATAAATATATTAGTTCAGAATTACATACCTATTATTAAAAGACTTCGAACATTTCGAAGTGTTGTCATGAATGGACACTTTCCACTGGTCCTCGTATTGCGTGACCATGGCAACGCTCCGAAATGTCCGAAGTCTGATTATTAACAATTTAGTGATAGCTGCAATAGGAAATTTGTAAATATATTAATAATGTTTCCGTTATTATTTTCATAAGGTGTCCAAGATAAAATTCACCGACTCGTATCTCATTAATAAAATTAAAACCAGAGAATTGAAGTTTCGTTAAAAACCGGTGAAGCTTTCAGAAATCCAGTAAATTATTTTAGCATCTTTTTTGTGTCTTTTGCTTTTGATCATTTTCAAACTTCAGGTAGCTGTAAAGAATAATATTCATGTTAGAAAAGAGAGATAGAGAGAAAAGGAGACAGATTGTTGAAGAAACCAAAACACACAAAGAAAATGGATCCACGTAATTCCATAGAAGGAGTGGTTGTTATTCCTTTAGGAATGTACAGTGTGAGCGAAACTGATACTGAGGAGAGTTTAAATTTCCCTCCTTTAATTTTTTTTTTTTTGGAAAGTTGGCACTGGGAAAATTGAAAGTGATTCAGTATGTAAATAATAAGATGTGATTAATGATTAACCCATTAACGCCCGCCGTACTCAGCTAAGTACACGTATTCTAGATCCATTTTGTTAACTAGTGGAAAATAATTTCAATAATTATTAATGTTATTTTATTCAGTATAGTACAAGGAAGGTATCCACAATAATTTCAAACAGTTCGGTTGTGTTGAAAGTTATTGTGGCCGTTTTGAAAAGTAAAATATTTATGAATGCGGTAAGTAATGTAAATGTTGTTTATTTATCGAGTTATTTGTGAAATGTATCACTAAACTGCGACACATATTTATTTTAGACATATCAAAGATTTCTTTTGCAGAAATCATATACTAATAACCTATATCTGTCAAATGTGAATTGACGTAGAACTCTACTGTACTCAATTGAGTACAATGGGCCAATACGTATACTTTTATGTTCTACACAATTTCGTTGAAGAAATGGATAAAGTCTTTGATATCATATCTCCAGGATATTTTTATGGTCGGAAAACATTTCATAGATTGCAAGAAGATGCAGAGACTTGAAAAAAAATGTGGATGTCGTAGCCCCGCCGTCAAAACCGGATATTCTAACAGATGAGAAAGTACTTGAGGATGACAACATTATGGAATGTCAAGTTCCAAATAACGTCTAGGGACTCATTCAAGTCAATTTTAGCAGTACAAATGATCGGAGCGAGTAGTGATGAGCCATTTTCAAGTTATGTCATAAAACGCCCTCATATTGAGGAGAAGAGTGGGCCAGGTTTTCTCACATGCCGTAAAACTGTTTACAAAAAAAAATTGTTTACAAAATGTTAAAAAAAAGTCTACGCGATTATAATTCCATGCAAATTTGTGAGAAACTGTTCTGCAACAATGTATTTCAGCTCATAGTAGACCAAACAATTTTAGACGTTCGGCGGAAAAATAACCACGACTTTTTTATTACTGCAGAAGAAATAAAAAAAATTATTAGGAGTTTATTACTTTCTGGTTGTTATAAATTGCCACAGCAAAAGATCTATTGGTCTCTATTAGGAGGCGGTGTAAGAAACGTCTCATTACACCTTGTGTAGAAGGAGATTGTTTTGAGAAATACAGATACACAAAATAATTTTCAATTTTTTTTTATTTATTATATTTATATTTTTCGAAGTAGCAATTATTTAAATAATATGTTCTAACTTTTGGAATATTTTGTTAAAAACATTTCGAATAAATAATGTTTTGTAATACTTAGAAATTATTATTTTTGTACTTATATTAGCCCAGTGTACTCAACTGAGTACGGGGTCATATTTTTTTTCAAATAATCAAAAGTGCGATTTTTTAAATGTCTATCGTTTGTTAGTGATCAATTGAAGACATTTCTTCAAAAAATTCGCTTATTATATTATTGGTTCAGATCTGGGCGTTAATGGGTTAATGTAATGATGTTTCAAATGTGTAATAATTATTTTAATTAAAAAGATTTAGGTTATTATTTTTCACAAAGGCCAGGCATAAAGATTAAAACTGACTGGACAGAGACGCGGGAAATTCAAACTGGGGAAATTCAAAACCAAACGCGGGAAATTCAAAACCATTTCCTCTCATACTGTATATTCTTATGTGAAAGAGGTACGAATTTAGATGCACAAATGACTTTTTAAATTATTTTAGAAGTTGGAAAATGTTAACATAAAATGAACTTTGATAAATGCCGTTTTGTGCAAAAATAATAAAAAAGGACATAACAAAATTTAGGTATTTAAATTATCCAAATAAAACGTGTCCCAAAAATACTCAATTACTTTGAACGATTGTAGAGTCAGTATGACATAGTTCATCTTTAAACTCTAATAGAAACTGCAAGTAAATACTTTTTCAATCAACGTTTCTTTTTAAAGTGCCAGACCATTCTGGGTCAAGCATTACCGATTATGTGAAAAATGGAATCGGATCAGGAATCATTAGTATTAATAGCATCAGGAATCATTTCGTTTGGCATTTGGGCGCATTCTCTTTCAATTCTTCCACTGTTGTCGGTTGCAAACTTTACCTTTACCTCATCAGGAAAAGTCTGATGAAAGAGGAAAGGTATTTTATTGGACCTCTTAGCCCCCTATTTTGTAACTCATAACGAAAATTGTTAAGTAACATATTTTGACCAATCAGTGCTTAGATGCAAGTTGAAACTTACAGAAGAGGGGGGTTAGTCTTGCGCAGTTATTTGACATATTTACATCTAAGCTGCGTTTGTTTATTCCACTCAGTTCACTCTATTTACTCTTTTCGCACTCTAAAGAATGAGAGCGAATAAGTTTTAATATATAAGGAAGAGTGAGACAAAAGTGCGAAAGGAGTAAATGGAGTGAACGGAGTTGAATAAACGAACGCAGCTCTAGATACATCACGAAGGTACCATGGGAGTGTAGTGTACTTTTCAAAAACGTCTGGAAGAGTACATAATCCACAACAGTTAATGAATTGAGAGCGGGCCTTCGCGCTATCTGATATTTTGGGTGAAAATATGCGTTGATAAGGAAAAATATTTGTTTCTGCAATTTCTTTTAGAATTTCAAAACGAACTGTATAATAGCTGCATTCGTTTATTCAGTCTATGCAGGGATGGAGTAAAAGTGAGTGAGAGCGAAGCTGTTTTGATACAAGTTAAAGTGAGATAAAAGTGCGAAAAGAGAACGGAGTTGAATAAACGAACGCAGCTAATATATTCTGATTGTACAAACTCTCAATGTGTGTGTACCTACATTCTTTTGGACACCTATGTACATATTTCTAGTCGAGAATTTTATTTGGAACACTGCTATTAACTATTATACGTAATTAAAATTGCGTACTTAAGTGTAATATGTAACGTAATAATTTTTAATTAGTACATAAAGGAAGATATTCGTTACCGAAGAGTGTACCTATGTGGATGATTAGGTCCAAGAATTATTTATTCACTAGATACTTGGTTTGCACATTGTAAAGTTTGCCTAAATGAGCTTTACTTTAATATTCGAAAGAAAGAGATACATAGTGCTTCCTCGAGACTTCCTTGAATGAGGAATCCCTTATTAGAATGGGACTGTTGTAATGCAAGTGGCTTACGACAACCGCATTCTAAAGGGTTCCTCATTCAAGGAAGCCTCGAGAAGCCACTGTGAATACCGGCATTAATCAACTAGAACTCGACTCAGTCCTCAAGCTCAAACAACTCATGCTTGAAGTTAAGCCGAATATGAATCATCCAAATGTAGTCTTTAGAAGCAGAGAAATTAAGGGTTTGAGACACTTTGGTACGTGTAAACAAATTACTGACATTTCACATGAAATGGGCTTCGTACACAGGGTTTTGAAAAAAGGTTGAGAAATAATGGTACTTATTGTGTATTCTCTTTTCATTTTTTCCTAATTATCTATTTATATTTTAGTTTATAATGAATAAAAAAATTTATACAGGGTGTAATCGATTAATATTGTAAGTTCTTCGTTACATAAGAGAATTAATTCTGGAAGCATCAGTGGTCTATCCCAAATATATTTAAAAAAACTGATTCACCGCAAGTGTCTTGTTGGAAAACTTCTGCTCGTTCGTGAGATATACGTATGTCTACGGTTTTTATAAACCTATCCAGAAAAATTCACGGTTGCTCGGTCAATGTCACCCATATGCAATTCGATAACGGAAGAAAATTCTAAATATCCACTCGCGTTGATTACTGAATTAATTAATTATGAACCAATTTTACGTATTGTTTATAACTGCTACTCATAAAAGTGTAGTAAGTTGGCTTATGATTAATTAATTCAGTAATCAACGCGAGTGGATATTTAGGATTTTCTTCCGTTGTCGAATTGCGTATGTGCATTCACATCAATAAAACAAAGTATTGCAATCTTCAACCATCTGCTTCATTAGATAATCGACAATAATTATATCATGACATTCCATACTTTGTAAACAAATAATACACTATGCGATTTAATTTGTTAAATAATTGAAAAAATAAATGAATGTCATTATTAGTTTGCATTAGAAGACCTGCACACTCAGAAGACAAAATGCATTAAATGCATTTATTTAATTTTTTTCAATGAATACTGCACGATCTTTCGGATTTTTTTGTGTAGTCTGAACGTAATAAAATCCTAAATAATAATATTTTTATTATTATTATCATGTAATTTCTTTACTTATTGTTAGGAATGATTCATGATTGCTGTTTTAATTTACGCTTCTTTTCTTGTGTTTTAATAGCGGTTATAGTAAGTAAAACTTTTTCGATTACACACTGTATATGAGAATGAAAACTGATTCGTTCGTAAGGGTGCAAAAATGGTATATAGTGAATAATTCCTCGAACCAAATATGTAAATGATCACTCCCCCATTTTCAATTGGTTTGTGCGTTGGTGTAACATTAGTTTGGATGAAGAAGGTCGACAGGCACAGTACAAGAAAAGGCAGGCGTGATATGACAGACATGACTAGTTCAATTCTCCTGAAAACAAATTTCTAAAGACACATAATTACAATATTTTTTCTTAATTTTGGCACACGCGTTTGAAATATTAATTTGATAACAATACAATACAATTGCTTGAATAATAAAATTAAGTTCAATTTTGATACAATCCACTTTGTTTTATTTGTAGTCATTTCAATATTTTTTGTTTACATAATTTACCCTCTATATTTTTAAATAGATTTATTCAAACGCGTGAGCTTTCGATGATTTGATTAGTTTCTAAACAGTGTTAAGCGTTTCTACATGTTACATAGATACACTTATAATATTAATTGACATATGCAGTTGACTTTGGGTTACACAATAATTACAGCTTTATTCTAATTTTATTTGCCTTTAATTACTCGCCCCCTTGACTGTTTTTGGTTCTCAAATTTACTCTCAAAAAAAAAGAAATTAGCAATTTTAATTCAGATTGCCCGAGGTACGTATGTATGTAGCTAATGAAACCATCCTGATGCAAATTGTAAACGATGGAAATTTGTTACATTTTAGAATGGATTAAACATTATCATAAGTTGAAGTTTACTTCTAATAAATGAGGTAAACTAAACAGTGATGTAGAAGCTCGATTAACATCCGCTTGTATTAAGTCCAAAATCCGTAGGAACTTGCAAACATCTTATCTCCCTTAAGTACAGAATTAATTAATTAATAACTCATTAATATTGCATTTCACTATAGGCAACTTGACTTGAATTAGTGCTATGCGATGCAATTTTGTAGGACATTTGGGGGCAGCATAGAGCAATTTAACATACAAGACGACTCATAACATATGGAGAAGATTGAAGGGTTGGCTAGGGGAGATCAATGTAAATCTTTTTTCTTAATTCGCCTTTGTCCAAAACCTCATAACAAGAAAGTTACAGCAGTTTAAATTTCTTATAAATTTAGGGCCACTTATTGACTACTGCTGAAATTACTAGGAAGAATTAAAAATAATATAATAGTGTGTTGACGAGTTCAAGGAAATACATTTCTTGCAAGTGCTGATAATTTTAAAGTACGTACCCAACAAAAATTAATGGTATAAGTGGCACGTAGTTGATAAAACTTCTTTTACTAAATAAATTATCATTAAACAAACTCTAAACAAAACCAAAAAATTCACAAACGGTATTCAAAATGTACTGATGAGAAGTTAGCAATAAAATTATAAAATTTCAAAACGCTGTCGCCGCTAAAATAACGATCACTGATTAATAATATTTAATCCATTGCAAAGAGTATAATGTGTACATTCTCCTTGTGCCAAGAAATTGAATAAATATTTGATATTAAGCTGAAAACCACTATTTAAACCAGTATGTAACACATGTACACATGTAACACACTAAAAAATTTGTTTTCAATGAAAAATTTCAAGCAGTCATAAAGTAAACATCCATATCTATTCAATAATGCCTTTGGAAAGTTTTATTCAGTCGATTTTAATTAATTATAAATTAAAAGTACATTTTCACGGTCATATAACAATAGTCAGTTTAGACGCCAATATCTGATTAACCAGCATCTGCATAAACATTTTCTCTACAGAATATGAAAGTACACGTCGATATCTTTTGTTTCAAGTTAACCCTGAGTTTTAGCCGGTTGATTTTAAGTAATCAGAATTTAATTAAAAGTGAGACGTTCATAGCAATAAAACAGTACTAACTTTAAAAGCTCATATTTCATTAACCAGCGCCTGCATAAACATTTCCATTGCAGTAAATGAAAGTGCACGTCAAGATCTTTCGTTTCAAGTGAACTCTGAGTTTTAGCCGGTCGATTTTAATTAATTACAAGTTTACTTTTAATTAACTTCACTTTCACGGTCATATAACACTAGTCAATTTAGACGCTTATATCTCATTAACCAGCATCTGCATAAACATTTCTTTACAGAATATGAAAGTACACGTCGAGATCTTCCGTTTCAAGTTAACCCTGAGTTTTAGCCGGTTGATTTGAAGTAATTAGAAATTAATGAAAAGTGACGTTCACAGCAATAAAACAATACAAACTTTAAATGTTCGTATCTTATTAACGAAGAAGAAGATCTTATTAACTAGCATCTGCATACACACTTTTTACAGAATATGAAAGTACACTTTGTGCCTTCTGAAACGATGTATATTTTCCAGAAAACCTGAAAAGATATGAACCTTGAGAGATTAACACTGTTTTGTGACGATAACTGCTTTTTTTCCCGTCACCTCCAGTCTCTAAATCGTTACCATTCACAATAATTATAGAGGGTTCCTAAACGCAACACTTCCGCTTCATCTGTATTTCAAATCTTACCAAAAAATATGAAAAAAGTTGGCATTATTTTTGTTGCAAAATTCCAAACACTCTTCGTACCAAATGAAATGAAATACCTCGATGTGTACTTTCATATTCTGTAAAGAAAATGTTTATGCAGATGCTGGTTAATGACTAATGAGATATGAGTGGTTAAAATTAGTACTGTTTTATTACAGTGAACGTCACTTTTAATTAATGTCTATTTACTTCAAATCAACCAGCTAAAACTCAGAGTCCACTTGAAACGAAAGATCTCGACGTGTATATTCTGTAAAGAAAATGTTTATGCAGATATTGGTTAATGAGATAAAAGCGTTTAAAGCTAGTACTGTTTTATTGCCGTGAACGTCACTTTTAATTATGTAATTTCTATTATTATTGCTGGAATTTTATTGTTAACTTCTCATCGGTTCAAAATGATGACCCTGCATTTCAACGCATCGGAACAATTCTTTTCATAATTGTTACTATGAGAATAAACTGATACTTAAAGTTAACCAGTGATTGAGAAACCGGGCCTTTAACGGTAAACTATGACACTAGGGCCGATATTTCAATGACAAGTTAACTTTAACTTTCAGTTTATTGCCATAGGAATAATTGTTCATAATTGTTACTATGTGTTGTGCAGTGTATTAAATAAAGGTATATTTTATGGTTTATTAACGTATTGACTTTACAGTATTAAAATGTTTACAAAAAACATATGAATTAATATTGTAATCATTGCACTCTAATAATACGCGAACGAAGAGGCGCACTTTCAGTTTTTTAAATCCTTAACACTATGGGAATAAACTGATAGTTAAAGTTAACTTGTGATTGAAATATCGGCCCTAAGGGCTAGTTGTACAAAGGAGGTTTAAAGTGACGTTTAAGTGAACCAGGTTCAAAGTGAACAAAATCGCATCAGATTTTATTTATGAATGCATTAATTGCCATATGTCATTTAACGCGAATTTCTTTACTTTAAACCTGGTTCAGTTAAATTTGAGTTTAAACCTACTTTGTATAACTGGCCCTTAAAGGAATTGACATTTAAGTAACCTTCTACATCAACTTGTCTTCTAGTTTTATTTTAATTAGTCAGGAACAATTGAACGGCACTTTTTGGGCTTTAATAGAAAAAATTAAATAGCTTCAATTTTTATGTTACAGAACAATGTTATGTTTTACAGAACATTGTTCAACTAACTCTTAGATAAACCAAATTTGAATTTAAAACGTAATTTATTACTAGAATTAGTAACGACTGTTTATTAAGAAAATAGCTTTACTTTGATCTCCCCTAGCTACCCTTTTAGTCTCTTCCATACGTTACGAGACACCCTATATGTAAATACAATGTAGAACGATCTAGAGGAATTCAAGAATGCATAAAACATCAATAATCGTAAAAAGATGCGTTTCCTGAGAATCAACTAAAATATGTTCATCCTTTCAGTTTTTTTTCAATTAAAATAGTTTTAATATACAGATCGAGTATACCACATAGTTTGCATAGCATTTCAGTAATTGTTTGGAATAATCAAGCGTAGTGGGAGAACATTTAACAATTCTGAATGAAACAGCACGATTTTAAATGCTACACCAAAATTTAAAACAAGCTATCATCATTAAACAAAACTAGAATTTTTTAATGTAGACATTTGTTAGTTCTCTTAAGTTTAAATTTGTTTTTTATTAGATTAATAACAATGAAAGAAAAAGGTAATAATAACAACTTAACAATTTGGAGCATGTTAATTTTTGATAAATTTATTCTTTACTATCAATTCTTATTTCAATACAAAATTTAATGTATGGGCACCGTCTACTTCGAACAAGCAAAAAAGCTTGAAAATAATCATTTTTCTTTTGGGAGTAAATTCTTGAACGTTTTTCACGTCGCTGCTTAATCTACACTTACAAAAGGTAAAAAAATTGCGAAAAAATATTGCATCAAAGTTTACAGTAAATTAGTATTTGATCAGAAAATTTCAGTTAATATTTTTATATAATAATAAATTATTTCCAAACATAAGATACGTCCCTGATTAAGAAGAGAAGCAGGTGAACGAAATAAATACAGTCATAAAAGTGTTTTATAGTTTTATTATTACTTGACCTTTAAACGAATAGCTGCATACCTATATAAATTTAGCTACTATACAAAGTAAAGTCGGTTTAAATCTAATTGTAAGTAATATGTCGTTTTGTCACCCCTGACTTGTCAGTGTTGCACTTCTAAGATTTAGAACTTAACAAATAAGACGTGTGTGCCGGGCTTAAAGTGTTCTTTTCGAACTTTGTATAGCTAGAGTTTCATATCCCTGTTTCCAACCTGGCTGTAAAAAAATAATGAAATGATGCGTAGTTACCATAAAATACACAGTATACGAGTAGAAATTACGAATTCATATTTTTGTGAATCTTTTTGGCACAATATATCATAAGCTAAGCTCGCTTGCAGACGGTTTTTGATTACATAGCTCTTTTTGTTTTCCTTCTCGACTTTATATTTATGTAAGCTTTAAAGTGATGTTGTTTTTCAAACCCGTTTTTAATCCTCGATGTTACACCCAAAAGGACTGTAATTTAACAACATTTTTTACTATTCGATTAACTTTTAAGAAATGCGTTTTTTTATTTAAAAATTAATTACAATTCCCAAACGTGTATGTTAAGGACGTGAAAATTATACTTCAAAGGATATTGTACAACACAAACTCTCAGAGTTCAGTTAGTCGTTGTGCTGTTGTGTTTCCCTTTGAAATTCGAATGAAACTACAAAATGCTTATTCAAAATTTCACTGATTGGACTCCCACTAGCCAATTTGGGGAAATACGGGGTGTATTTAATACATGCAACTCGATTTAGAGTCGCTTGGATTACAAATTCGACTTTAGATATTTACTGCTAACATCCTTCTCTCTAGCAATTTTCGTTCTTCATTCCACAAGTTTAACTTTTTTGAAGTTGGTACCCACATTTTGGAAACTCATTTTTTATTGGATTTCTAACGATATCTTGAGGAGTTTTACAGTTTTTATTCAAACTGAAAAATAGTTCTGGCGACTTAAACAAAAAAGTCTAAAATGTTTGAGTGCTAACTAATTTAACAATTTTTGCCATTTTTCTACGTTCACATGTACACTGTATTTCGCACAAATTTCAAAATTAAATTACACAAAACAAACGTTGCTAACATTTATGCATACTAAATACATCAAGAAATAACAGATATTAATGACGGTACCAGTAGTAATTATAATGATTTACGGGAAAGCCCCCGGCTAGGGTTAAAATTAAATTAGATACGCCAAGCTTGCCCTCAGAATACAATTGTTTATTGTCTAAATGAAGTTTTATTATTGAGTAGATAATTTTAAATTCCGTTTTACACGGAGCTTTTTTCCTTACTTAATCGAATTTGTAGCAACGGGAATTGAATTTTTTTAAGCTTTTCCATGTTTAATTAAAATGTATAAGTCAAAGTTAAACGAGGAAAAGAAATTTATGGTTATTAAATATAACTTCCGATTAATTTTCCGTAAACACTTACCCCCAAAATGTCGATACGTCCCTGGTTTGTGTTGTTTATTCGGTTTATCGCAGATGTTTTAATAATAACAGACTTTGCTAATAACAAAGAAATGGTAATGACAACCAGCATTTAAAACATTATAACCAGTAAACACACATTCGTAATCTATTTGGTTCGTTAATGATTATAATTTCGCTTTGTGTGCGACGTTCAATGAGAAACAAATCTATTGTTATAAAAAGTGAATTATTAACACAAATTTGTATAAAGTCTAACAAAATTCAATACGTGCGTTCGGTGTGTTATTTTTCAAAGCGACGGAATTACCTGTCGTAAGTTATTATTCGCCTTGATGTAAGTACATATTTCATTTTTGTGCACCTTTGAAAACGTACCTTAATTGGTTTTAATTAATCTCATATGACGTAAAATAAACTCCAAATAAAAACAAAACCCATAGCCTTTATCATAAATATTCAGTTTTAAATGTAAGCCTCCCACATTAAACTTTAATGAGTCAGGGAATGGGTTTCATTACACGAAGCAACGACTGGAATCGATAATTATCAAATCCTGAAAAAGCTTTTTTGAACGAGCAAATCGAAACCAACGGATCGGACGAAATTTGCGGTCATAAACCAAAAATGATATCGTCGTTCTGTGTCCGTTCGAGCACCCTTTAGTCGTTAAGCGTTCGCGCGTCAGGACGTCAGTGATTTGGTCCCGAGTGAGATAAAATATCTGCACCCTCAGACTTTATGTGCCCCAACTTTTATATTACGGCGTCCAGTCAAATAATGACGTCGCTTTTCGATTTTATTAGGAGCACCGCTTCCTGCACTTTATTATCGCCACTAAAATTCAGTTTCGATGTCAACGTAAATTGAATTACATTTGGAAAAGCTCTTTAATTTTGATTAATTTAATTAGGTAACGGGATCACTTCTCAACACTCGAAGATTAAAAGTTTCAGCGCCCTACGATTAGTCTCCATTTAAATAATTTAACGCGATAAGCTCTTCGTTAATTAAAACTAAAGAATTTCTCAACGTAACGTCTAAAACGCTTCAGTTCAGAGATTAGCGAGAACGAATGGAAAACAAAGGAAAACGCTTCTGCGCGAATTAAATTAAATTAATTAATTCGTAAGACTTGTAAGATATAAAATTGTTACTGGTTAAAGTAGTTTTTAATTAACACTGATAAATCCAGAGCTTAGAAAAGATTTTTTATATCTTCAAAATAACACTGGATGTACATATTATAAATTTGCTTTGATTAATATCAAATTATTATTTACAACATTAATTTATAAAATGTATGTATACCAGAAAATTGTAAGATGTACGAATTCATACACTTTTAAATTCAGAAGCTAAGTGGAAGGTCTGTTTTCGTGCCACTTTCGAGTAAGCTACCGTCACTAGTTTTTAGTGGAAAAGAAGTGCAATATTCCCACGGAAATTGTTTAAAAAATTATCTAGAAATAATATAGCATTCTATTTTTAAATAGGATAGTCGGATATAGACACTGAACCGCCCCTGTCATAAATCAGTTTATTAGCAACAGATAAGCAACCGGTCCAGATCCTGTTCTAAAATAATTTAAAATTATGTCTACCTACTCAATAAGTGAATAACGAAGAAGACGAAGTTCTGTTCAACAGAAATTCTAATTGGACTCTTAAATAACAAACGACGATCAGCTCTTTGAATATTGTTAAACAACGTGGATCATATAAATGAAACTTTCTGAGATTTGTAGCAGACATAGAAAAATATTACAATTTTCACTTTTTTCTTTTGATTCGATTTTTTTTAGTTGACTTGTTAAAAATCTTTTGATGCAATATTTTCTTTAGTATTCACCACAAATAATCAACAGAAAAACATTTAAATATGTACATACATACTTTAGGTAAGTCAATTCCTGTTCGTATATTATAATTACTTTTTTTTTCTTTATAATAAGTCAAACTGATTACCAATATCAATGGTAACACTGTTTTCGATAATTTTTTCACAGTTTCCTATACATACAAAATTATCATCACTCATTTTTACATCAGTCGTTTGCAAGATGCCGAAACCGTCGTGCATACCATCCCCATCGAAAGGCATGCCATCCTTCTCTTCGAAGACGTGCACGACGTTATCGAAGATGTCCTCGTCGTTGTTGTTGTCGTGAAGGGCGTGCTGTCAAAGGTTCATGGAGTCCCTTTCGTTCACATCCACCAGCGGCCACTCGCTATCCGGGCTCGATTCCGAGCTTGATGATGTCACGCTGACTATACTCAGGGGTGTCAAGGGCCTTCTGGGGGGTGGACTGCGATTAGTTGAAGGTCAGGCGACGGTCACCACGTGGTCTGGTTCAGGGGACCAACAGTTGTCCGACAACCAACAACCGATTATAACTGTAACCAGTCCTATTAGTAGGGCCAGCATGATATAAACTTCCGCGTTACCTATAATTAAAACTTGCATTATTAACAGAGTCGCTCCCCTAATTGGAATGGTCTCTGTTACTAAAACTTTTCTAACGTCGTTTAAGATAAATTATAAAATCCGAGTAATTACAAATAAGTAAAAACATATTTCCTCATTAATTTTGCTTCCTTGAACTTTCTTGACACGCAGAAATCTATATAATAAGGTACTCTAAATTATTGCCCTGCTTGTTCAGGTCTTCCTAATTTGTGAACGACTGATCCTGAGTCATTAATTGTCCAATTTAGGAGTTACTAACCTAGTTGTTTTCTAATACCATTTCCCATCTTACTTCTCCAAAGACTGTTTATAAGAGTCGGGTCGGCTCGCCTCCACTCTCTCCAACCCGCCCAATTTCTCCGGATGCCGCCGACGACGCCACCAGACGGCAGCATTATTCCGGGGGCAGGCGTGCTTAACGAAGGACTAGCGGGTCCGTGTGCGCTCCCTTGGGGCGAAGGAAAGCCCGTCACTGAAACAAGCAACCACGCGGTTGATCTCTAATTATAAATTATGGACACGAGAGGATTAGCAAATTATCCTCATCCACGGATGATGAATGCTCGTGTCTCCGTGTTTTTATACCGAAGGATTAATTATCAGCTGCGCCAGGTGATTTACATCAACAGGAACAGTTTTAATTTACTGGCGGAGAATCAGTTAATAAATTCAAAAAGTATAGAAACTTGCAACGTTTTGATATCACACGAAAACAAAAACAAGAGAGGGTTTAAAACTAGACCTAGAGGGATACTCTTTTTACCTTGAAAGAAAACCCCATTGTTTACAAAATGAAATTGAAATGTTGCAGGGATGAACCTAATGAATTTCAATCCTTCGCTTCAACCCTTAAAAGGATACGTATGTGGATTTGTTGAGACGTTTTGGGGATTAGACCACAAACTTTTTGTAATTGATTTTTTTTTAAATCTAGCTCTCACCCATAAGTGCAATAAGGGCTAGCATGAGGAAAGCCGTTAAAAGCCAGCCCATTCCTCGACGTCAGCAGGTTTCCCGCTCGGGTAATCGTTGCATAACTTGAAAATCTGTCAATTGTCCTTACAGGCCTTTTGTTTTCGTCGTGGCAATTGTGAACGGATAGACAAAGGAAGAGACGGCTCCTTTGGGACTCGTCTTGATGGCTGACTGCTCCTTCGTTCTCTTTGGACCTGGAAAGGACGAGTTTATTTTATAGATATAGAACAATCAACGCCTACTCACTCAAATAGAGAGAACGATTTTTTAATCACGGAAATTTCAAAAATTATTCGTCTTTAGTAAAAGTTTCCTATTTCGGTGGCAATAAATTTAATAATTTTATGTCCTACGTGCACCGTAAAAGTGTACATGGAACATAATTATTATTACTGTGGAGGCGCGCGGAAAGACAGTAAAAATATTTACTGGCCCTTTTGGGAGACACAGTGCTGCCCTAGCTCGTAAATCGGACGATTTCTAAAAGTGTATGAAAGTATCGACATGGCTTTATGTGCTGGTTCTAGGGAAGAACAATTCTCACTATTATGGGAATGCTTGTCCACAAATAACATTTTATAGCTTTCATAGCTTCAAGTTCACTTATACAGGGAGAAAATTGCAAAACTTTTTAGTTTAATTTTTTTTCTTAATGATTACTTTAAAAAATAATTCCATGTGTAATAGGTATCCTCATTTTCCAGATCTAACCGTGAGGTGCCAAGTCGATTAAATAATGTAAAACTACCCCAATTGATCTATCTAAAGAAATTCGCACATCTTTTTATGTTCAAGCTATCAGAAAAAAATAAAAAATTAGGCAAGCCACTTTGGATTTCTACAATGTTAAATAAAATTCTCTGATTGTGATGATCGTGATCTACACCATCATGATGATTCAAAGTTAAATTTTGGACAAAACTTCATGATCATGCATAAAAAATCAGTTTTGTTTCCAAAGAAATTTTGACAATTCAATTCTGATTAGATTAGTTACTTTAAGACCAAGTTGTACAGTGCCAGTTTAACTTTAAGGACAATTAGGCGTTAGGTCCAGTTGTACAATTCCAATAATTGTTATGGATTCAAGCTTTGGCTTAAAGTTAAACTGGAATTGTACGATTGGACCTAACTCCTAATTGTAGGTACAGTGCCAGTATAAACTTAAGCTGGAGCTTAAATTACGATTATTTCAACAATTGTCGCTAAAAGTTCAAGCTTTGGCTTCAAGTTGAACTGGAATTGTACGTGTACATACCACTGGGTCTTAATGACTTGATATAAAACCCATCTGATATAGAACAGATGAAGATTTTTCTCTCACTCTCACATTAGCCTTCACTAATTTTCCTTTTGTGCGAAATACTGTACCGATTTTAGTATACTCCTAACAAAGTAAGAATAACTCTTGACATTTCAGTGGTGCTTCATCACAGTGCGTATACTCTAGGTATATTCTCTTTCTTCCTCTATGAAATGAGATGACATTTTTCTCATTAGTGTTTGAGATTGGGCCATTTTTAACCCAGTGTCTTTTCAAAATGTACATTTTACGACTCCTATCATCTGTGCTGTTAGTAGCAACAATTTACTACCTACTATTTATTCCATCTAGCAAGTGAATAAGAATTTCCTTATTATTATACTAGTACTATAGTGGACAAACGTTTGGAACTTTAAATTAAAACGCCTTCAAATAAATGCCTACTTGCAAGATGTTTTGTAACGTTCACATTTTTCGCTGTCCGTTACATTATTTTTTTTACGTATTTTCTCGTTATTTTGCTGTTGAAATTCAAATAAACGCCGTTTCGTTCTTTTAATTAATTTCGTATTTATGACTTTCACGCCTCTATCTCTCAGGATTTGTGTTTTAATTTTAGATAGTAATGCGGACTTCTATTCTTCTTAAAGCCATTTGTTTTGTTTCGGAAATTAATCTGTAGATGTCGTACATGGTCCCTTGGTCGATTTTATTGATCGATGTTTCTTGATGACGTATGCGGAAATTGCGTGTAAAATCTTTGACGAGTTTCCGTCCTCTTCGATGATCGTGCGATTACTTGTGTGGTGTGCTGCTACGCCATTGAGACGCGTGGCGTGCGTCTTCAAATTTTTGTGGTTTTGTGAAGCTGGACGGCTTCGAGATATTCCAGTTTGGCAAACATTTACGTCTCTATATTTCGTATGCCCTACTGTGTCATTTTTGCCGTTTGCTTTTCTCAACTGCTACCGCTTCCGTTCAAGTACGTATCCGAGCACGTGTTGCGTTAAAGTTCTCGCTCAGGAAAAACTAACAGAAGATTGTAAGTACCCTAGTTGTTTAGGAGAATATTTTCTAAGATTCCTTTTCTCTTTATGTAGAGTTTTTTTTGACTCCCGAAATTGTGTTGAGTTGCCGAAGCTTTCCTCCTACCGTACGAGTTTTATCGGAAAATTCCTTGCTGTTTACGGCGTGTCTTTTGAAGATACTGTCGAACAGGAGTTCCTCTTTTTATTTGACGTGGTTGTTCTTGGAAACAAATCCAGTTATTGCGGAGTCGTTTGAAGATATAATTCAGCGGTGTCGTAAATGGAATCCAGGTCAAGTTATTGCGGAGTCGTTTGAAGATATAATTCAGCGGTGTCGTAAATGGAATCTCAGGTCAAGTTATCGTCAGGATTGAGTAAGAAACAATCACCATTATTATCGTATCGAGAAAATTATCGTACCGTACCGTATTGAATAACTACAGTATCGTGCCGTATCGTTTGGGAAATATTACCGTACCGTATTGAATTAGTCCTTTAATTTTAATTTTGATTGTCGTGGACAATATTTATAGTATATTGGGTCACTTTCGATTTTATTTAGCGATTTGTTACATTCTTTACTTTGTCGGGTCATTTATCCATAGTTGCATCATATTATTTTTTTTCTTTAAGTTTTTCTTGTACACATGTTAGTTGTGCATATGTATATATATTTTGTTTGTTCGAATTACCATTTATGTTTAATAGTTACATCATTTTTCAATTATATTATTTTTCATTCTCCAACTTTTTTTTTTTTCTGATGCGATTAAAGACTAATTTCTTTAAAATTAATTTGCGCAACTTAAAAATGTGTATCGAGTTCATTTGTTATGTTTCGGACTGTTTTAGTAATTACAGTTTAGCGCTTAACAGTTTTCGTTTTTATCACCTAACGTTTACTATTTTTTTTTATGAACTACGCAAGTTATTTTTTAAAGAATACAGTTCGAAGAATTATCCTTCCGAATCCACCTCAGCCTCCAACTAAACTGAGCTATGGCAACCAAACAGGTGAGAATCTACTTATAAAAAAGTTTTCTTTTTCGATCTTTCTGCAATTTATAGACACCTTCAAGGTCAACAATAAGCACTCCATGTAAATATGCAGATGTTGGTGTCGTGTTTATGTAAACGATTGCATTTAAAATAAATAAATTGTTTCTTTTATCTGAAACTGAATTGCTTTATTGCGGTTTTCGCAGGCCATATGTCAAATTTTTCCGTTTGAAACATTTTATTCAACAGGTCTGGTAAATGGTGATTCCATAACTTCAGATTTGTTTCAAACTTTGTGAAATGTACCTTCAAGAAAGGCAAACGTCAGTACTGCAAGCCTTAAAGTCACTTCCATTTTTTTTATCTCGCTATAGATATCCAGTCATAGACGAGCTGATTTTTTACTTTTTTCTTGATAGCGCCCAGTCCATTTTTCTTTTCTCCTTCGCCACCAAACTATTCTTGCAAATCTTTCCTGAGGCATTCTGTAAACATGCCTTAACCTTTGCACCAGTTATACATACATAGGTTTTCATTTCAATCTGCTACTTCTTGGTTTGTCATTCTTATCCATTCTCACCCAGTTTCATTTTTGATCCCATCAAAGATTCGTCTTAAAATTTTCTTTTTCCATATGTTTAGCTTCTTTTGCTTGTTTTTGTTCATGATCCAAACTTCGCATGCATAAAGTTCCGATGCTTTTATATCTTTAAAATCTTAATTTAGTCATTATGGAGATGTGTTTGTATTTTAACAGTTTTGTTAGTGTTCTTCTTGCTTTCGATAACCTTTTATCGATCTCGCTTTCTCCCTTGCACTTACTTATTTGTTAGCACGATGCCAAATTTTCAAATTCTTGAACTCTATAAAAATTACCTATTCAAATTTGAATTTATTTATTGTTTCTTCTGTATTTGCTCCTAGTCGTATCTCCTTATATTTTCTTTTCTTTTCGTTTATACAAGTAGGTAATTAGTCCTGTATCTTCTTGATATTTCCCTCCATTAACTTTAAACGACTATCTATAGTCACTCTACTGATTGTTTCGTTTAATGTCGTTTTTATTAAATTTACTAACTTTCCGGGAACCTTAAGTTTTCAAGCAGTAGGTACAGGTAAGTTTTTTTTTAATTTAACATTTATTATGTTTCTTTATAAATGCTTAAATTTGTCATTTTTTTGAAACTATGACTATTCCACGACCTACTCGATTTCACCAGACACTTACCCAAAATTCGGAAGTGTATTATATCCGGAACGTCACTTTCAATTAATGTCAAGTTCGCGTGACTTATACCAAGTACAGTTGTATTTTCTTGCTCAATTATAGTTTTCTTGTGATTTCTTCTTTCGTTACTTATGGTGCTTCTTGTTAGGGTAACTAGCGCCAAAGAAGGAAAAATTTGCACAGGCCGGTAAAAGCTCTGTCTCGTTAAATCTAGTAGGTCGTGACTATTTCTATAATATCATATGATTCAATAAATTTGAGGTCACAGGTCTTAGCTAAATACAGATTTTGCTGTTAACTTGACATTTGGGTTTTATTTATTAATTTAACATCTAACCTTTCTTAAAACAAATATTAAATTACTAGTTTAGTTAAACTAATTTTTATTTTATACTTTTACATTTTACAAAATGGTCAGAAGGCCTACATCTTGGAATCTTGCTTTCGATTAGAGAAACAGCGCTGTAATCCAAATGCGTCTGTTCTAATTGTAAGTTAAGACATGAGATTTTTTTTCACAGCCGCCTGAGACCTGAATTTATTAAATCATATGTGTACAGGGCGGCCATTTTAAATTGTGATCCCTTAAAGTTAGAAAATAGGCAACACATTCTACTTCTGTGCTTTTAGTACATAATGGAAACATGAAATTATTTCTGATGTGATTGGTGGGTTGTCTATTCTGAAATTTTCCGGGGTCATGATTTAAAATGTGTTACGGCTGAAAAATCCATCTGTATTTGTGCGGGAAGCCAAACTTCAGTAGGCCCACGTGACTTTTGTGACATTTCTCAATATTACGTCATCAAACCCTACGCTGTTATTTAGTCCTACAGTATCTCTCCATTTCTCTCTGTCGCCCGGCTAAAAAAGATTTCATCCCGTAACGACCCCGTCTCAGTGTATAGTGGGAAGAGCGCAGCTTTGCGCTTTGCATTCAGTTTGCCGCTAGATATCTTAGCGTACAAGGCTATTTGTTTATTTGTGATGACAATCTTTGTGCTCCCTTTTCACGTGAATCTGTGAAGGAAGTAGGAAACGGAATTTACTCCGAGATTTGTTCAAGCGTACGCTGAGTAAACTTCAAGCATCGTTAAACAGCTTTTCGAAAGCCTGTCTTTGGGACAAAGTACAGGTATGTTCTACCGGCCATTTTGTGTGTACGTGCCGCTTCGTAACGCGTATCTTTCTTCTATTAGGCTTCCAGTGGTACTTTACCCATCTGCTAAAACTTTAACAACCCTTGGGGGTGAAAGAAAAGGCTGCAAATCGACGTTTGAAACGATTTGAAGCCCTAGCAACACGGCCCACCCCCGCCCGTGAAAGTGAACTCGACCTGCGGACACGACGCCACTTGGTGACATAATCGCTTCGCCGAATTACGGCATTGACGGCGCTAACCACCGTGAGAGGGGGCTCCCTCACTGTTGACAGTAAGGTTACTGTATTTAGAAGGTACCGCCATTCATTTCCGCGGTTTCGTCCCCCAAATTAAAAAGGAAGCGATGAAACGCTGAAGAAGAAAAAGGATAGGTACATAACAGGTTACTGTTGCTAAGGAGTTTATGAATGAATTTGATTAACCCCAAATTAAGAGAGATAGAAAGTTGGCGCTACCTTCTCGATACAGTAACCTTAGTTGACAGCTGTCTGTCATTACGCTGGATTTTTGAATTCCAGGTCGGAAATATTTTAATTATTTACGTTGACTTATTTTGTCGACTCACTTTAACGCTGCGTTGTTATTTATTTTAGTTCTTTGTTAACTAAGTGCTCTTCTTCATTTACTTTAAGGCGTAGTGTAAACGAGGAGCAGATCTGCTTATCGGCTAAAGTCTAATTTGATTGCTTGCCTGATAACAATGTTTATTTAATTACTTTACGTGTTCGATTCATTGGACCCCGTCTGGGTCGCACTAAACTTTTGTAATTTAATCACTTGTCTATTTTTACTAAATTTCGAGCATTTTAAATAAAAACAAGTGTGCTGAGCTGGTGACTTTTCTTTTATTCAATTTGTTCACCCTTTGTTTTTGGGGTTTCGTTGAACCCTCCGTTCTCCAAGAGTCTAGTCGAGCGATGCTGGAGAAATTTCAAAGTCACTCGCACAATTTGCTATCCTTCAGGTAGGTAGCAAGCGGCCACCTATATACACTCTGAAAAATCTAAATTGTTTGCTTCATAATTACTCAGGAAGCAATTTCCATACATTACTTATTTTCAGATTCGTTTGGGTAGTGGTCTGTGGATACCTGGTCTGTTGCTTCATGCTTGTGAGTATACTGCAAGTTGCGTCCATCTTTGCTCTTTGATTATAATGTACTGATACGTACAGTGGGGTCCAAATGTAATCGTCCGATTAGCAATAAACCTGTTCGAAATTAAAGGTTCAAACAGAATGCAACGGCGCCAACTGTCATTTCAAAAGACATGGATAGATAAGGCGGCGTGGAACGTTGTCAATCTAATCGAAAAATAGAAATAGCAAATGGATAAATTTCAAGTATTTATATTATTGTATATGGATACGTTACACCACATGAATTAATTGTATGTTGTATTATTCACATACAAGATATTACCGGATGAAGATGTGATGGTGAGACGATGAGAGTTATATTTGGTTATGTATTATGACGTTTGACGCCTCCAAAGTTGGAAGTTGTCCAACTTTTCGCGTACAACGCCGCTTGATGTCGTTCATTCTGTGCAATGACATTTAAACCTTTGTATTTAACATTCATTTGACAGATAACGGCGTTGCATTCTGTTTGAGCCTTAAACCTTATTGATATGTTCGTTAAGACTACTCCGATATTTTCGTGTGTGAATACATTTGGACTCCGTTGTACATCCACACTTACCTTTTACTTGTGAGTATGGCATGATCTGTCCTCTTTTTTAAATTTTCTGTAAAAGATTACTGGCTAATTTGGCAAGGCCAACCCAACCCAAAAAGTCTCGAGTTAAATAAATCAATTAAGGTAGACTAGAAGTTCCATATTTTTCTTTTGAAAACATATAGGCGCCATCATTGACTTCGTGGGACTTGTTCTGTCAAGACTAAAGTCGCGGGAAAATGTAAAACTTGAAAAGCACACATCTCCAAATCAAACAAAACGATCCATACAATAATATTTCCTCTTCCGGGAAACGATATTTGCTGTAATGCAATTTTTTGAAATCGCAGCGCAAATAAATTGAATATCGGCTTGACTTTTTTTTCATAAGCGCAGAAAGTTCTCTGCTTTATTCATGGCGAACACAATCGAGAAAAATACATCCCGAGACAGGGGCGCATATTTTAAAGTCTGATTTCCTCTCTCTTTGCGTCGTTTTTTTTTTTGCAACGAGCGAATCTTGCGATTCAGATGCCAGGATATGCGCTTTTCCATTATTAAAGTTGGTAATATGGGCTGTTTGTTGTCTGGAGTGAAGTGCTCATAAACGATTTAGCACTGAATATCTCCTGCGTGTTATTACACGAGCTGTTTTTGCCTTACAACTTGAAAATAGATACTAAAATAAACATTAAATTTGTGTAACATCTAATTGCATGAGCTACTTGAACGCTAAAAATATTTTTCTCCTTTAAAAGCACCATTTTTTTTTCTTCGCTAAGGGGCTGTTTTATGTTTCCACAAAATGAAAACTTACCCCGATAATTAAGTATAAGTTTGTACAGCGCCCTCGAAAACTCAAAGCAAATATTACTTAGCAAGTTTGCAACATTAATTAAATTATTTGGTACGTTCACGTGAAATCCTTCATTTCCGGCTTTCCTCGGGTCGGTACTAATAAAGATTTAACGTAATAATCTGGGGGCGTCTGCTTTAAAATGTATGGGCATGTGTGCTCGAAGACGAACATTCAACGCACCCCTCGTTTATCTTCTTTTTTTTTCTAAAACGCCGCATTATTTTTTAATTATTTTTTTATTTGCCTCGAACCTTTTTGTGTTTTCGGACAGTAACTGCCAATTAGGGCTTCGCCTCCAAATTACTCATTTAGGGGTGTTCCGCGCCATAAATAAGCAGCGATTATCAACGTAGTTTGCCCCTTGCTGTGGTCGGATTTTTTATTCTGTTTTAAAATTTCGCACCTGAGGATTAATTACAAAGAAAATGCTCTGCATAGCACCATCGTTATTATCTATATGACTGCGAATGGCGAAGTGCAATATTTAAAACATTGTTGGTATTAAAATTTTAAGCGTACCAATATTTTATTATTTATATTATCGTCAAAAATAAGTATACGACTTAATGTTTTCTTGATGACAAAATAAACTTCTAAAGCGTACCACAGATAACGATGTCGCTTCCCTTTCTGTCTGCTTGTAACATAATAGGCCGACGTTTCGTTTAATTCTCTACTGATACACCGAATGATGCAAACGAAGTTGAGCACGTCATAATTCTCAAAAAAAAAATAATAATAATAATGGATATATAATCGACTTTGGATGCCCACTTGCGACCGTTAAGGGAAAAAAGTAGCTGAAGTTGACTCTTTAATACTTCTCATCGTATTCTGGGGAAGTCATAAGTTACTCAAACGATTGGATGATTTGTAATAAATTCCTTCAGTAAAAGAAAAAAGATAAAAAGAATAGGTTCAGCCCGATAAAAATACAATAAATTTTCCTTCCTCTCGTTAAATTTACGCGTTCATAAAAACAACCCAGCGAAAACATGTACGTTTATTCAACGTTAATTTCACGTTGTTATGGTGGAAATAACGTTATTCGTTGAAAAATGCAACGTTGTTTTTTGGTTGAATTAGCAACCATAATTATATCACGTTTGTATGACGTGTTTTTTAACGATCAGTTTAATATGGACGTAATTATAACGTGAAATAAATGCGTAACAATTTTGTCTTTTTACGACGTGATTTATACTATGAGTAAATGCGATGTATCTACCATACGTTGATTACCACATCATTTCAACGTTAATTCAACATCTACTATTCTACGTAATAAATGAGAAAAAAATTAACGAAACTAATACGTTAGATAAATCATAATTTACAACTAAATTTTTAACCTACGTTTTATAACGTTATTTTAACGTATACCGAATAAATATGCCTTACAAAACGTGATGTTGACGTTAGAAAACACTTAATTTTACAGTGATTGTCTATCATGTTTCACACCTTTGAATTCTAATTTTACTAAAATCTATGAAATATGAGGTTCTTCTCCGTATGCAGCAGCTTTGAAATGAAACGAAACAGGTATGAAAAGTACTGCTAATTTGGACATACAGTCAACCATAACCCCTTTTTAAGTTGACGTAATCTGTCAAATTTTTAAGTTAGTTTGAATTTGATGCCCAAAATCTGTGATTAAAAAATACTAAAGAACGCAATAGTCAATCAATTATACATACATATTGTCACGAATACTCATTGGGGACAGCTGTATACAGAGTGGAAATAACTGGAATAAATTTGTAACTTAGAAGATTACGGTTTGTAAAAATTCTTGGAACAGGTCAATTTTTATTTTAATGGCGCATATTACAAAGGGACTTTTTAACTTTTCAATTATTTGGATGAAACGACCCCTAACTATGTTTTTTTTTTTTAATGGAAGGATATGTTGAAAAATTGGGAATACAGCTACGTTTTATTTTTTTTATTTTTCTTTAGCAGTAAAGGTAAAACAAAAAAAAAAGAATTTTTTACTAAAACCGTTTTAATGCCAAAAATTCAGGAAATCCATTTTTATTATTTGATAAGAAGAAATAAGCATTCCATATGGTATCGTATTGTTGCGTGCAGCCAATAGATGGCGCTGCCAATGCGCTAAATTTTTAATTGTACGTAATTACCTCACTGAAGTTTTTCCCAATAGGTGGATAGGAAGAAGAGGACCGATGACCGATTGAGTGGCCAACAAGATCTCCAGATCTCACCCCTTTAGACTTTTTATGGGGGTATTTAAAAATAAAGTTTATGTGACTAAACCAAACGACATAGCAGAACTTCAGAACTTCAAATTCTGCATGAAATTAGAAGAATAACGCCGGAAATGTTACAAACTGTTAGGGATGGAATTTATAATCGATTAGGGGTATTGTCAAGTGAGAGGTGGCGAGCATTTTGAACATCTGATGCGTTAAAATCGTTCTAGTCAAAAATTTATTTTTATTTTTTCGCCTTTACTGTTTAAGAAAAATTAAAAAATAAAAACGTAAGCTAATATTCCCAATTGAACAAACTTTAAGAAAAAATTACTCAACATACCCTTCCATTAAAAAAAAAAATAGTTGAGTTGTTTCATCCTTCAAATAATTGAAAAGTTAAAGAAATCCATTATAATATGCGCCATAAAAATAAAAATTGACCTGTTCCAAGAATTTTGCTACAAATGGCAATTTTCTAAGTTACAGAATTTATTCCAGTTAAACTTTCCCTCCACTGCAGTGTTTATGAGCAGCATGTAATTTTTTTTTAAATTTTCATAAAGAAATAATTTTTGTAAATAATAAAGTAAATTGAGAGTACTGTATTAAATGTGTTTTGTCAGAATATTTTATGTTAGTGTAAATATTTTTTAGAAATAGGAGATTTATAATTACATGTTTATTATAAATAAATAATTTAGAATTTTTGAAATGTATATACAAATAAAATAAGCTTAGGATTGTAATTATTAGAAAAATTGATTTAATGATGTTATGATAATATGGATGTTAGAAGGAAACTGTAGGTAGTAAAGTTCGGAAATTGAACGAGTGAGGCGGCGCGTAGCTATTGTAAGTTAAAGTCCCGGTTCGACTTTATTACCAGCCTCCGTCCGGTTTACGAATTAGTCACAGGAAGCAATATGGAACTTGGGTCGCCAAGTGGTTTAGCAGTTTGGCCTAGCTGACTTTGAAACTCGTGTCACTCGGCGGCGTGGGTTCGAATTCCACCATTAGCCATGTATGTTTGTTCAGTCTAATGATTTGGGCCAGCTTTTTAATACACGTCGTAATTGTCTGATTCAACGTTACATGTGGACATTGTCGCGACATTTTTTCGTTGTTTAAACGTAACCATAACACACGAATTCAACGTTTGTTACATGTTATTCCACAACGTTTTTTATACGTATGTATGCACTGGGATTTAACGTAGAAATACCGTGGACAAAGATGTTTAAAAGAAGTTGATTCGAGCGTTGTTAAAACGTATTAATAACACACGAATTCAACGTTGATTAATTGTTATTCTACAACGTTTCTTACACGTGGACAGAGACGTTTAAAAGAAATTGATTGCCGCGACATTTTTTCGTTGTTTCAACGTAACAATACCACACGAATTCAACGTTTGGTTACATGTTATTTTACAACGTTTTTTACACGTACGTGTTTTCGCTGGGAACCCTTAAAAACTGAGGAACATTGAATGCAAGTTAATTAATTAATAAACGCTTTTGTATTTCTTCTTGTCCTCAATTTCCTCTAAGGATATAAGTAGGAGCTGCAAAGCCAATTGAAAACAAGAGTACTCTAAAGAAGTCACAAGCCTTTGAAAGAAACGCCTCTCCAATTTCATCCCTGAAATTTGAATACCGCCCTCCAAGCCGTTATACAAGTCAAGTAATTACGCTTCTCTAAAGTAGTTCCGGGTCGTCACGGCTAAGTTTCAGTTTCACACTTTTTAGTCTTTAGTTAATCGAAGTTTATTAAGCCCGGCTCTCCGGACTCCAGAAACTCGTTCAACTCGATCCGTTCTTATCGATTTTATTCCGGTGGTTTTGCTTGGATTCATTCGTCTTGAAGTAATTTGCGCTCTAACATAGATTGATTTGAGGTGCTGTGCCAAATTAAATGTGTTGGGAAAACAGTATCCACTGAGTTTTTTTCAGAATAGTAATACTTGTAAATACAGGTAAGCCAAAATTACTAGGAAACCAAGAGGTGGGGAATTTAAATGAGGCTCTCGTAACGATAATACTTAAAGGAGTTATCATTTCTCTTGTATATTTTAGAGTATCCCAAACTTTATTTAGCGAAAGAGCGAATTTTCATCTTAGGTTTATGAAGTGTTGATTACATCTTAAATTATGAAAGTTACAGTCCTGGACTTATCCTCAACAGTATTGCAAAAATCAAACTGTAATACCACCAATAATTTTAACTTCGAATATAACGGCGGCCAAATTTTATTATAACTTTCATTTAGTTATTTTTAATTTTTGTTGGTGTAGAGGAGACCCAAAAAGGAGGATCTGCCAATATCAGTAAATGCAGGTTTTTCAAGTCTCCAAATTAGGTAAATATGGTTTTCCTGTAAAATAATTATTTGAATACTTCAAAATTAACAAGGATCTGCTTAAGTTGCATCCCTTATACAAAAAGCGTTTGAGGGATGGGGACATACCACATACGAACTTCTGCCTTTCATAAGTAAAAAAGTATACATAGATGCTTTCATATCCACAGAAGCTTTTGGATTCAATTTTCAAATTAAAATTAGGGGCCTTAATCGGTAAATATAATTTAAAATGTTATAGAAAATATATTATTGATTGTTTGAAAACGTAATATATAAAGGCTGTTCATTTATACATGTTTATTCACGTTTAATACATATTTAAGATGATGGCTGCAATGCCCCTTGGAGAGCTTCCGCTACTTGGCCGATTGTTTCAAGTGCCTGAGAAGTTAAGTTCCTAGAAATTTCTTGAAAGTTGTTGCAACCCTGAAATGCATGAATAAATAACGTGTGGTAACTGTATTCCTGGTCCATAGGATTTCGTTGCATTTTAAATATCTAATCCAATCTGAAATATCTTTAGAAACTGAGTAAGTATCAAAAATTTTGTTTCAATTCGGTTTTGATTGCACTGGATTCGTCGAGCATCCTCTGTACAGCCGTTTTGGTCCTATTTGGGGCCTCGTCAGCAGAAGCGTAGCTCGAGAATTCCACTGCAAACCAAACCGATCTGTCCTAGGTTATTCGCGACATCCTGCGCAGGACTTTTCATGAATAACTATCGTTAATTTTGAAACTGTCTTATTTTGCAGAATGTTAAAAAAGAAACTAATAGACAGTTCAACTGAATTTGTGTTCCTTACCGTTACAATTTAAAAAAAGTGCATAAATAATAATAGAGCAAATAACGATATTGATTAATTGTTTCAAATATTTATATTTACAGTTGGTTCTTGTCCGATGAAATTTGTATCACAAAATCTTTTAAACGGACACTAAATCGCGCACTGTACAGTATAGTGCGCGATTTAGTGTCCGCTTAAAAGATTTTGTGATTCAAATATTTATATTGACTAGAAATGAGTTTTACTTTTCATATTAAAACTGAAGTAGTCAAAAGTATTGTTAAATGTTAGGAAATATGTACTTACGCGTTTCTGTTCAAATTCTAACGCCGACATAACATTTGCCATAAACACGATAACTCCAAAAATCATCAAAATATGGAGACCTGTCATCTTGATGCAGTAAATTCGTCTATTTGCAGCAGAAGCCAAATTTTAGCTTATTTGATATGGTTCTTCATCATTCGATTTGTTTAATTTATATACTGAAGCAAGCACAATCACGTTTTGTGCACGGGATCATTTTTTACAGCGAGATACACAAACGTGATAGGATTCGCGGGTACCTACAGGAAATGCATTGTTAATAATCGCAATTTATACAACCTATAAAGCCATTAGTGTCAACGAACATCGAATGTGGTAAACCATTTTTATTTTTTCATAATTTTAGCCGGAAAGAAGTAATCGGTCTCGGATTGTAACCACACATATTTTGTTTAATTAGGTTTGAATACACTGCTGTTGGAAAATTTAATGAAACATATACCATACGTTCAAACAAACGTCCTTAGCGATTTAAAAATGTCCATCACAGGCGACCACAGCGAAGAAGTGACTCTTGTGTTCGCATTAGTATGTATAATTT
Source organism: Dorcus hopei (assembly GCA_033060865.1). Lineage (NCBI taxonomy): Eukaryota > Metazoa > Arthropoda > Insecta > Coleoptera > Lucanidae > Dorcus > Dorcus hopei. The sequence goes on along the minus strand of CM065421.1, from coordinate 21,173,481 downwards.
TAAAAAAGACAGCTGGTATAAAGAAGTAAAAACTAGCACTAAAAAATAAATAAATTTAAAAAAATTAGATTAAAAACATATTAAGAGTCGGAATTATTGAGGAAGAGCAAGAAGTAACAGTGTAGATAACATTTTTACAAACGAATAACCAAGAGCCCAGATAGATTTAGACTCCTTGCATTCGTCGATATATTTAAGCGCTCTAGAACTGCTTACAGTACCTCTGTATATGTATCTACTTATTTATAATTGTATATTATATTTCCCTGAACAAGTTATTGTCAACATACATATATATTTCTTCATTCCCATATTCTATTCTTCTCTATTTTTCTGTATTTAGCGCTTTCTCTTTCCAGTTTCTGACATTTGCAATTCCTAAGTTTTCTGTTACGTTATTTCATCACCTTTTTCTCATTCTCCTCTTCCTCTTTTTACCAACCGATCGGTCTCCGTAGAGGGCGTAGAGGGTTAATCTTTGCATCATCTTTCTTCCCAGCCGCAACATATATATTTCGTTACCACCTGTTTCGTTGTACTTTGATGTAGGCGCTGATGTTTAGTTTTTTATAAAGTTCTTCTACTTTCGTTAATAATAGCAAATACGTGTTTTAGAGAGGAAATTACTGTTTCTGCTGTTTTATTTTTTATCTTATTAACTACTGTAAATTTGTTATAATAATCCACAGCAACCAAGAAATTTTCTGGACCAATCCAATTCCAATCTTCTTCCATGGTAAGCTTGGTGGAAGATGTGGTATTAACCGTTCTCTAGAATTAGAAGTAGGGCCGGGTTCGTAAAGTCTCCATGGGTAATGATAGGAGTGAATAAAATGAAAAGCAAAATACATATACAAAATCATTTATATGAGAAAGAAAGGATATTACTCAGGAGAATCAAAGGGAGTTTATGAACACACTCCAGGATACTTTTGACAGATTAAGCAATTTAGCACAAATTTTTCTATATCACCAGATACACCTGGCCAGTATATTGAATCTCGAACTAGTTTCTTACAAGATATTACTCCTTGATGTGCTTGGTGTAATAGATTAAAAAATTCTTTATCACTAGACGTCTTCCATAGAATATTACATTTACCCCAATAGGGTTTTACTAAACTAGGAACATCGGCTTTGTGAGATGACCAACCGTTTAAAATATAAGATTTCACTCTTTGAAGTACTTGCATTTTTAAGTCTTGACTCATTTTCTGGACTAATTGAAATGATTGAATATACTCTTAAATGAGAATCTAAATAATCAGTTTTCATAGAAGTTTGCATTCTTTCTCAATGTGATTATACCTCTCTGTTGGAAGTTGGTAGTAGCATTCACATATTCATTAATTTATTGTAAGTTTTTAAGTTTTTTGTAAAAAAAAAACAAGTTGTATTTCATAGATATAAAGAAAAAATAAATATTGCTGTCAGATTAATTTATTATTAATTCTTAATTTCTCCTAAAACGCTGGAATTACTGAAATAAAATCAACAGATTATGGGCCCAGCTAAGGAGAATAAAGTGTGCATCGCTGTTTAAAGTTTTTTGGGGGTGACAATCAAAGTGCGTGTTTGAACTGTTTTGAACATTTTCGAGTACGTGTAAGGTCACATAAAGAATGGCAGAAGCAAAAGTAAGCATTGCAAAATGGAACGGCGAGAACTATTTTGTATGGAAATATCGTATGGAAATGTTACTGATGAAGAAAAAGTTGTGGAGCGTTCTGAACGAGGATAGAGACCTGATAGCGATAGTACAAGTAATGAAGAAATTAAAAATTGGCAGACGCCTGATGATCAAGCTCGCGGATGGATTGGTCTGTTGGTTGATGACAGTCAGTTGTGTCACATAAGATGTTCCAGAACAGCAAATGAAGCATGGGTGGCTCTCAAAAACCACCATGAAAAGGATATGTTGAGCAATAAGGTATGTCTGATTCGACGTATTTGCTGTACCTACAAAAATGATTGACAAAATTGTTTCAAAAATTAATTGATCTCGGCGAGGAACTTAAAGGATAGCTGGATTGTCGGTATGATTTTAAGCAGTTTGCCTAGATGTTACGACACACTTGTTACGGCATTAGAGGTAAGACCGGGAGCCGATTTAACACTGAGTTTAGTTAAGTCAACACTTTCTTGAGTACTATTTAACGATACTGACGCAAATTCAATAGGATGACCATCCTGAGTAGTCACTGCTCCTAATCTATAAGGATTGCTGAAAACATGTATAAGGAATAAAATTAGCATTTCAAGAAATTACTCCAGCAATACTTGAAAAGGTGCAGAAATCGCTTAAAAAAAGAAATTGACTATTTTATTTTGACTTGTTGAACTTTTAATTTAATGGACTTATTATTTTTTAATTTTGAGTTGTATTCTTTATTCAGCAGAGCTGCTCTCTCAAACAATCAATTAGTTTTTTTTTTTCAGTGACCAAAACAATATTCACTGGATACTCATGTTTGTCAATTTGCACATTTTAAAAATAATGGAGACAAGAAACACAAGTTTCTAAAAAAGTTTAACAATTGAAGAAAGTAATTTTATTAATAGCAAGACAATTAAATAGCCTACTTAATGGTGGTACAAATTGTAGGCCATTTGTTTAAAATCTGAATTTAATAGCGTTAGTTGTCCTCCTCTTCTGTATTTTCTTCTTCTCCTCGTCGACATAAAAAACGTAAATGATCTGCATATAACATTTGTATCCAATTTTGAAAGAGTAAGTTATCAACCGATAAAGAAAGATTAGACCCATGATATGGTGGAACTCTTACAATTGAGTTGCAGGATCGTTGAATTAATTGTTTTTAAGTATTACGATTAATTAATATTTCGCACTTTAGAACCTACTACTACCTCTACCTACTCATTGAAGAAGCCACTCAAATGCTCATTGTCTACTGTTAAATTTTGACATTTATTTTTTACAGTGATTCTAACACTAACACTTATTTTCACATTTACACGTAACATTGTTAATAACTAATAAGAGATAATATATTAAATAATTTAAATAATTTTTTTGAATTTAAATATCTGGGGCAAACACTAATGAGATCATAATTGTTGTATATTAATGAATTTTTCTGAATGTTTACTAAATTTTATTGAAACACTAGAAATAGAAGGTAAAAAAAAGAATTTTTGTAATGAATCAAACTTTTCAACGGTAGTGTATGTTGGATTATACATTATGTAAAATTAGTGTAAACTATTAGCTAAGAGGACCGGAAACGTATTGTAAAGTGAAGGTCACACGAAAAATCAGGAGATTCTAGATATCATCGAATTAAATGGTTGTTTAACGTAGGGCGTATGTGGAAAAATTCCCTAAATTTATTACATATTCCTAATACACAAAAGTATTAATCCTAAGCGCTAAATTTCTTAATTTTCTTGAGTTAAATATGTTCAAATTTACTAGAAACTTATCCAACTAGATTCTTGCCCTATGAAATAACTTTTTTGTAACTTGTCAGTGGAGAATTTAAAAATCGTTTAAACGACAGCGAAACGTTGATATTTATAAGATTTTTAAGCTGCCCGTTCACAAGAAACAACGAAATTAATATGAAGAATTTATTTCAAATAACTCTTGACGTCTTGACCAAACATACATACTTAGTTTTCTTCAAGAATTTTTTTCCGTCGGTCTTAAGCTTGATCCGTGAAGTAAATCGTGCATCTTTAATATTTCTTCTATTTCCTGCTATACTTGTTATTAAAGTAATCTTAAATCTTAAATAATGACGACAAAAGAACCTTTAATTTTTCGTTTGTTTTGAGCTCGGTGTTAAAAAATCTAATAAATATTTTGTTGATGGAAGTATCGGAGAAAATGTAGTTGGGTTATATAGAAGCATATTGCACAGAGTGATAAAAATGTATATTTTAAGGGAATCAAATAAAACTTTAACAAAGTCGGAAACACCCATGCTTTTTATTTTCGGCACGTAAGCGTACAGACCTATTGTACCGTCCGTAATAAAGAACTTTAATAAAACAACAACCACAGTTAGCCTTTTTCAGCGTTAGTCTCTATTTATTTACGTTTCTCTCTTAGTACGTTCCATTTCGTTCCAACAAGGAACGATATTGTAATTAGTAATCTCGTCAAATGCAAATTTTATTTTTCATCATTTGTATATCAGCTATAAATAGAGGTTAGAATTTTATTTTTTAAGCTAAACAGTGGCCATTGTTTTTAGGACTGTAGTATACATTAGCACGTCATACCGTCGTAGACCTACATGAAAAGATTTTATTGTATTTATATCAGTTGAAAAGATCGTAAAAGATTCGCGTGTGCTTTTGAAGTGTGACGCCAAAATATGTTATTCCGATCTCTGGTTATAAATATCCAACACAGTGGGTGGTATGCATAAAACGAAGTACATGCTAATACTTCAAGCACCTACTTCGAAAGTGAAGTACCTACTACAGTAACGTAGGATTTATTATGCGATCTAGTAGATACTAGAGCACAAGAGCACATAGAAGTTTTTACTTCGCTGTAGAAGCACCTACTGTAGTATCTACTTCAAAACCTCAGATTCATTTTAATAGTAAATACTACTGCAGCGTAGTACTTAATACGTGCTGTAGTATAAACTTTGCTTTCGTAGTATATGCTTCAGAACTGCAGTAGGTACTTTATGTAATAGAAGATACTTCGAAGAATATACTAATTTGAGAAGTATTAATAATAATAATAATAATAATAATAATAATAATAATAATAATAATAATAATAATAATAATAATAAATTGCCTTTATTTTTTCTGCAGTATTTCCCCAAGTAAGGCGAAGTTTAGCTAAAGCTACTCTTACACTTAACCTTACTTAGGGACAAGTAAAATACAAGAAAATTTCAGATACAGTATGCCAAAAAATAAAAATAATGATTATAACAAAAAATAAGAAATAACCAAAATGTACATAGAAATAAATAACCTGTGAGCAACTAAAAATCAGACCAGAGCAGGCGGCGCAAAGAAAATGTACGCCCGTGACTAAATAAAAAGTCAAGAAATTTGACAGTCCATGAATGTATTACATTAATTAATTCAGTTAATCACAGATATACATCCTCCCCGCATCGCCCACTCCAATCCGATTTCCATTTGCTCACTTTTTATAATTGAAGAAAAAACACATAGAGATACCATCTACAACTATTCATGAGAACGTAAAATCAACTTAACTTTCTTCTTGAAAGACTTAAATGGTAAATGAACAAGATTCTTTATTGTGCTATTATAGAGTTTCACAGCATGATATGAAAATGATCTCCGAAACATGGCAGTCGAATGACGAGGAATACTAAAGTTGTTTTTTGACCTAACAGAAACAGAGTGAATATTCGAACGTTTTACTAGTTTCTCAAACAGAAATAAAGGTGTAGCATTAACTAATACCACAGTATAAAGATTACACAGTAGCGCGACTCTCATGAAAATATTCAGTTCGCGCATAACATCCCGCGCAAGGTCTGAGTCACAATCTCGGGATGCAGAGCTCATTCATTCACGGCTCTGGTACCGAATGGATCTTTATAATTATGTTAATACACATTATTTATGCCTTGTTTTTTTTTTACCACGTCCACTAAACACTACAATCCGGCCCTAGTGTGTGGGCACGTGTAAATTTACAATTTACAACAAAATCGCTCACACGTAAAGCAGAACAAACAGTTCGACACACCCCTTTAATCTACTCGAGGTCAATGAAAATCCAGTAAACAGATCAAAGTGCCGACAAGCGAGTTGCGCTACTGTATTTTTTATACTGTGCTAATACCTTGAAAGTGATATTACAAAAGTTATATATTCTCCTATTTTTCATTGTCAGCCAATTTAGATCTTGCCGTTTAGAGGACACATGATCATATTTACGCAAGCCAAAAATAAAGCGGCAACAGATATTTTGAACTTTTTGGATACGACCCTGATCAAAGCAGTTTAGGTGAAAGCCGTATACAGCATCACCATAATCAAAACATGAAAGCACAAGTGATTCACTTTAAGAAGTTTTCTTAAGGTAAAGTTCAAAAATGTCGATTAGAAAATAAAATTTTTAATGTTGCATAAGACTTTTTAACAAATAATTTACGTGCAATGAAAATTTTAAGTTATTATCGAAAATTATTCCCAAATTTTTGTGTGATTAACAACAGGTAGTTTCACATAATTTATATTTATGTTTAACGAGCCAGTCAATATTTCTTTGTTCGTTTGTTTCCAAACAACATAACAAAAGACTTAGAACTATTCAACTTTAAATTACTTTGAGACGCAAGAGAACTGATAGTATTTAAATCACGATTGATAATAGACTCAGCGTCTCTAAAATTTTGCATTTTAAAGTTGTAATATATTTGTGTATCGTCGGCATACGCCTGAACCTTACATTTGGATACGGAAGTTAAAATATCAGCAGTATACATTACAAAAAGCAAAGGTCCAAGGACGGATCCCTGAGGAACTCCAGAGATAACATTACGTAATGATGAATATGAGTCATCAATGCACACCTGCTGCATACGTCCAATTAAATAGGACTGAATAAAATAAACAAATTCTGAGGAGAAACCGTAATATTTCAATTTTATTAGCATCTACTTCGTTTTATGCATACCACCCATTGTTTAAGAATGTTTAAATATGTTGACAACTAAAGGATTTTATTGTGATTGGTGTTCATAAGAATGAAGATTTATTTTGGGTCTACCTATTTATAGAGAATGTACTATAACTACCTGAAAATATTCACACCACCCGATTCCTTCAGTTTCATAAAATGTAAATTATTAATGAACCTGGAAAAAAAAAGAGGCAAGAACATCAGGTTTTATTTTTGATGACATCGGGTGGTATTTGTCAGACTTTATTAAATTAACAAATAACAATCAATTTTCAACACCAGAGATTAAGAGGAAAGTAGTATTGTAATTTTCTGTACAGTAATACACGCAGAATCGTATGGTATTAATATTTGCCTGAGGTTGTATATAACGAGCCTGACAAAGGCGTACTTAGATTAAGGGACAAGCATTAGTGCGGGTAATAAACAATAAACATAAAAGCCGCCTACTCCTTGTTTATGCTAATTTATGAAGACCTTAATAAAATAAAAGATAATGAGTACTTTTTGGAGGGTATTCGCCATTAATCATTCTGTATTATGAGATTGCAACCATAAATCGCGAAATATATACCCTCCTACCTATGTATGTATAAAACCTAAAAGTTCTTGGCTTCATCTACAGATCCGGGGCACTTCTAAATATCGATGGTACGACTATTTCATAGTGAAATTTTCTTTGTAAAAGCTTATAAAGCTCACAACTAACTATAAATAATTGGTAATCTTAGTTTTTGAAATGTACCTAAAAGTAAACCGGTGTAAGGTAATTGGAGTTCCAGATAGAATGAATAAATTTAAATTATTGCATCAAAATATTTTCCTTTACAATTAGTAACACACATTTATTAATTAGTAAATGCAAGAATAGAATGTATTTCCTCCAAGGTCTGTAAACACTGGGCGTGGGAAGGAGTAGCAAATAAAAGTCTCCGAATTGTCTATATCAAGTCTGGTCTCGCCTCAAATAAAGCTGAAAGAATCCATGGAAGCATCCAATTGCACAATTATGTAGTACTTTGGTGGCGCAGAACAAATGCAATTTATTTTTTCATTCTTGGCAGAATTACAGTGAATTTCATGGCAGTTTTACGAATTGGGGGTGAAATTAAAACAGTGCTAATTAAATTAAAAATAACTTAATTATTTACTTTCAAATACTCAACAAACGAGTCACTGTGAGCCTTAGAATATTACACGATTCTGTATTTATACTATCTTTCATACAATCAACTTTGCCAACTTCACACGCACATTTACTTCTTCGTTTTGGAACCGAAAGCACATATTTGAAAATTGACTCAAAACTATTAGACGGAGCAGGTCATTCTGCTTTGTTGGTGGCCTATCTATTAGGATGTAACACTATCAAATATTAAAAGTAATTTTTCTTCAATGTAACTTTATTACATTTCTAGTCATAAAGTAAGTTCAGAGCATTCAACGGCGCTGATGGTGACATACATACATATACATGTTTTATAATCCATAAATATTTAAATCGTTTCCTGAAACTGTGTAATGTACCGCGTGTGTGAAAAATTCATAACAAGCACGTCACTTTAAACGAGCTTTTAAAAGCTTAATGATTGCAGTTGTGCGGTTTGTAGCTCTAGACTCATAAGTTGTATTATAATTTCGAAAATTAAAAGATTAAAAGCAAGTAAGTAAAAAATCGTTCCTTAATTGAAGTATTTAAAATTTCTGGCTGTATGATTTGAGAAAAAGTATCTAACTTCATTTCCTGCACCTCGCAATGATGTAATGCTCTTTTCTCCCCGGAGTTGAACATTTTTCGAAAAAAGAAAAAAAAACTATGAAGCAGGAGATTTAATAATCTTGCCAGGAAAGTCGGACTACTTTATCCTAATGCATCCCCCTTTGATGTTAAACTCGCTCATAATCGGATTCCTACATTTATTATAATTAATTAACGCGTGATAAATTTGCGCCGCGAAGGTTTTAGCGTCGCTGCTAGGACTTCTCGTTAAAAGGATAATACATTTATTTTCGGATTATTTTCATGAAGTGCTGCTATGACGTTCTTAAATTTCCTTTACAAAATCCAAAACCTGAAGTAAAATAAAGTGTACTAAAAGCTTAATTAACGTGAGTGACGAATTAAATAATATTTATTTCCATCTTATAATTATAAGTCGTGCCTACTAAAGTTTTTCTTTTATTTAAGCAAAATGTGTAAGTATTTAAATATCAAGTAAAACATTTTATTGTTTCTTTTTAAATCCAGCGAATAATATTCATCTATGGTTTAGATGCGACTCTACATCGAAACAAACGTGCTACGCACTTCCGTCTCTTTCAATCAATCGTGCGCACATGCCCTTTGTTGCTCTTCATGAAACCACTATTGGCTAAAGTGAAAGTCTTCAATCTGTATAAAAGAAGTCTTTTTATTTAAATTATAATTAGCAATTTGGTTAACCTAACAAGTACGGCTTTACTTCCCCATACATGTTTGTAGTGATGGTTTGCAATCTATCTTGAACTTAAAGTTAATAACTAGGTACTACTTGTGTTAAGTTAACCTATACTTGGTTCTCCTCTGAAACTCAGACAATGTTACAATTAATTAATAGGCTTGTCTTTGGTTTACAATTTAAAAACTTAACCGAGGTGATATTTAGATATAAAATGAATTTCTGATTTGAATTTCCAACTTTTGCGCAACTCAGAAAGTTTAGGGACAGTTTTAATTAAGTAAGAACTTTTTACAATATTTAATTTAAATTTAAATTTGATTTTAAACAAGTTAACTTTGCATTCGTTGTTCCTAAATTACAAAGTTGACATAATTATAAATAACGTGATTTTTTTGTTTTCTTTACATTTTCCATAACACGTAATTTATTGCCAAACAGTTTTAGATTTATTCCTCAATTAGTTAACACGTCTTGTTTATATTTTAAAAGAAAACCTACTCTCTTTAACGCATAAATTGTTTGCATGCAAAATCAACAGTAATATAAAGCGTTTTATGAATTTGAAACGAATTATTGACGAAACCTTTGGGTTATGTAATAACAGTGTCTATAAATTTGAATTGTAACCACGAATTTCTCCATAGCTCATGGATCATTAATATATTCATCAATAAGTATTTTGTCGATTTATTTTATAATGGTACGAGAAATATAATGTAATACCTACATTATCGAAGACTAAAATAAATTTTGCTGTACAGTGATAAGTAGGACGTTCAACTTCTGCATTTTTTGTTACTAGGATCCATTTTAATTAATTTTACTTGAAGGGCTTTATAATGTTCATCAAATTCCTTCACCTCGTTCATATAAGCATTATAATATGTAAAGAACTACAGATATTTAGTGGTGGCTTTCTCATTTCAGTGTATGTAAGGGAGAGGAATGCCAATGAAATGCTCGTTTCTTTTTAATAAACGGTGGTTCCAAAACACATTTTTGCTAAAGTTTTCAACTTTAACATTTTCTTGGCACTTTCCTTTATCTCGACTTCCTTCGCGTAACGATCTGTTTCAGCTTTCTGTATCGTCCTATGCCTAGGGACGATTGATCAAGTCGAAGCAGGAAATTAACTTCTAGAATTCCCTGTCTATTAACTCCATCGCAAATTCTTCCAGAGCTTGTGGCCATTCTTCTTCGCATAATATTTTTCCGCTGAGATTTTGAATAATCTCTTGCCCTGAAATTTATTGTGAGTTTCCTTCATGCTTTCCTTCATCGATCAAGTGGAATGGCTAATTCCAAATTTAAATTTTGAAGTTCCGAAAATATCTTCAATAATTCATTCGCATGTGTAAAGTACAATAAAGATTCCTTCTGCTTTACGCAATCTACTAGAAAGCTCCAACGTGTTCAATCCTGAGCTAATGTTTACCGGAATTTTTTAAAAAGTGAACTTTTGGTTTCCATCAAGCTTTGATGCTGTGAGCCTGGTTTGTCATGAATGGCACAGGCCCGTCTAACAATAAGTAAAGACATTTTTGATACACCTTGCAATTCCTTCATTTCTCTTCTAAGTTACATACAGAGACTTTTAACGCGCTTCTTGTTCAGATTGTCTTAGCACTTGGCTTAGTGCTGTGGTCACGTGCAAAAAATTGTTCATGGATTGCTGATCCCTGCTCTTCAATAAAATTTTAAGTAGTATAAAAAGATCGAAATTACAACAAATAATGAAGGAAAGTGAGATACCGCATAAGCTCATAGCAGATTAAAGATAAAAGAAAAAAGACAAAATATTTCAATTACAATAATAATAATATTTTATTTATCCACAAGACCTTACAAAGATATAGGATACGTCGGGATAAAAGATATATATGGACAATTGATTATTACATAAAGATTATTCATACATTGTCTGACAGATATTCGTTTATCGAATATTTATTGATAACAACATTTTCCTTAATTTACTCTTAAACAGCCTTATGTAATTGTTCTTAAAACTAACTGGTAGCTTATTGTATAATATGATGCCTTGATACTTGGGGCTGGTTTTGAAAATAGCTAAATTATGCTGAGGAATCTCGAGTAGACCCTGATGTCTAATATTTTAAGTATGATTAAAACCCAAAGGTTTAAAGTCATTAATGTGAGTAACTACGTAAACCAAAGTTTCATAGATATAAAGGCGAGGAACCGTGAGAATTTGAAGTTCTTTAAAGTATTCTTTACAGCTTTCTAATCGTTGTACGCCTTTGATATTACGTATGGCTCTTTTCTGCATTCGGAACACTTTTAATGAATCCGCTGCCGATCCCCAACATATAATTCCGTACGACAACACAGAATGAAAACAACCATAGTAGTACATCATAAGTGCATCCTTGGGTATAATTTTTGAAGTCTATAAGTAGTATAGCAGATTTTATTGAGACGTTTGCAAACCTGATCAATATGCACATTCCACTTAAGATCACTATCAAAGCGAATGCCTAGGAATTTAGTTGTGTCAACTTGAGCTATCGACGTTTTGTGTAATTTTATCAAAAAGCTTTCATTGTCAAATTTAGATGACGGACAACTTATATTAAGTTCAAGTTTATTTGCCTGAAGCCATTGATGAGCAACGTTGAGGGAACTGGTACTATGTGTTACCAGCTGTGATGTGCTTGCAGACCAAGTAACTACTGTGCAGTCGTCGGCATACATCAAAACTGCAGACGATTCCAAGTTAGACGGTAAGTCATTTATGTAAATTAAAAATAAAAGAGGGCCTAATACAGATCCTATTTCAGAAACGGGTTTTTCAGATAGAATGCCATTTATAGTAACCTGTTGAATTCTATTCGACAAGAAACTTCCAACGAGTTCAAAAGCTGGGCCCCTAATTCCAACAGCAAAAAGTTCTTGTAGGAGTATCGTGTGAATAGAAGTGAACATTTCAAGATAGACAACTAGACACTTGAAGAAGTTCGTTTGTATTGCCAGAAGTTACTCTAAAAGCTATCAAATGAAGTTTTCAGTCAAATTCGAAGTCTTTCGGCGCGAGATAAACGAACAAACTTGACCGAAAACTATATTTGACAGCTTTTAGAGTAACTCCGAGCAATACAAATGAACAGACCTAAGGTTAAACACTTAGGAATACCAACAGAGTGGGCTACAAAAAGAAAAGAAGGAAAGACTAAGTCTCGGGGAATTTTACGCAATCAAAAAGTTACCAAGAACTTGAGTAAGAAAACGAAACTCAAAATATATAAAACGTTGATAAGACCGATGATGGTACATGTCGCGGAGATGATCTACCTCACAAAACAAGAAGCAGAATATATAAGAAGAAGCCAGAGAAAAATAATGAGAAGTATTCTAAGACCAGTCAAAAAATGAGTTTAGACAAAAATGAACCACGAGATGCAGGAAATGGGAGGAGAGGATATAAGCATATATCTAAGACCCCGAAGAATAGAATAGCTAGGAGTTATAATAAGAAGCAGAAAAATAGAATTTTTAACAAATTAGAAACCAGCAGCAGAAGGAAGACTAAAATCGAGATGATACTTAGAAGACCTGAATGTGATATGAGTGAAAAATTGGAAGAAAAAAGCAGAAGGCAGGCAAAAATGGAAGGAGATAGTTAATGAAGTAAAAGCACATCCGGAATTGAAATGAAGCTTGGAAAAATAGGGGGAAAAACGAAGGTTAAAGCAGGAAAGAAATGCAAACGGAGTGATTCATCCATAAAAATGAATCGAGAAGCTCTAAGGGCTCCTCGGAGACGCAAAGCTAACTATATTCTCAGCTCTCCAATAAAATTTTCTTCAATTAACGTGACCTTGTCTTCCCCAAAGCTGAGAGATTCACGTCTTATAATCTCGGATGTTAAATTTTTCTCCTCAATGATCGTAAAAACAAATCAGGATTTATATTCAGTATGGTTTTCATACTTTGAACGGTGAATCATTAACATAGAATCGATTTAAGACATTCAGCTGCTGAGTCCAATGATAGTTAGAGGATGGTAAGAGTGAAATTCAAGATGAGAAATATATTATGAAACGAATAAGAAAAAACAGCTATTATTAAAAATTTAAGTGTCACCGCAGTAGCAGTATAGTACCTGGAGCTGAAAGGCATGTAATCTGTAGAAATGCTTCCACATTTAATCCAGTATGTTTGTATTTGTTTTATTTATTTATTTATTTATTGTTAGTGATGTTTGCATATAACTTTTTAAGCAATGTAAAAACTTGTACGTTGTAATCATGCTCAGGCATTAATTACGAATGTAAATTTGAAATTGAAAGTTAGATCTCCGACTTTTTCCAAATCTGCTGCTCTGAATACTAATGCGCCCGTTTAAAAATGATTTACGGCGCATTAGCATCAAATGCGCCCGTAAATGTGGAAAACGATTCACAATTCGGAATGATTTACACACATTGGATTTTTATCACACGTTCAAGAATTGCAAATAAATGTACGTTCATTTTGAGGCTTTCTCGTATCAAACACAGATTAGAAATGAAATAGCTAGTTGGTGATTGTGAGTGGTAATTAATTTTCTTTCTGACAATATCGAATGAGATAAGTCGTAACTTGTGCAGCACGTGCAAATGTGTAATATGAAGGGTATACAAATATTATGCTTGCAAATACAGGATGTTTCTTTTAAATCGTGCAGAAATTTTAACCATATTACCGTGAGAGTACATAAAACACGGAAAAATACAATCAATATACTATACCATACGTTCAAACAAACGTTAAAAATTTTATAACGAGTGTTCGAAGTGACGTCTGTCATTAGCTGGACACAGGCGAGCACGGCGAAGAAGCGACTCTTGCGTTCGCATTTGTACGTCGCGATTAGCACGATTACAGTCGGCGGAGATGTGAAAACTCACTGTTAAGTCATTTATAATGAGTTTGTGGAAACGGCAAACACTATTTGCTTCATGTGGCCCCACAAAAAATAATCGCAGGGATTTAGATTAGGAAACCGGACAGGCCACCACATGGGTCCGTTTCGGACGATCCATTTTCCTGGAAAATGTTCGTCGAGCCAGGTTCTAACAGGAACAGTACTATTTGGTGGAGCTCCATCATGTATAAAACCACTAACTATGAAAACTAATAACTGCATGCGTTGTTTAGCTCAACCGAATATCTCAACTACTACAAATACGAAACTGTTGTTAGCAGATAATACAGAGCGATAAATTACGAGCGTCACAAGCATAGAAGATCAGACAAATTCTTTACTCCGTTTCAAAATATCTGTAATACAATTTATTGCGACATCTACACAAATGTTCTATTATCTTCTGACCTCGGAAAAAATCACACCACATGTCGATCCATACATCTGTAAAAACTGTGTTGCAGTGAGGTTTTTTTTATTCCAATAAATGTTTTACCAATACGACTGTCGTTTTTCTTGACCTTAAATCTTTTCGTATCAACAATACCTTGACGTGCAGATTTCTAAGAAATAAAGTGCGATATATTTTAGAGTTCAGTATAAGTTATCAAATCTCATACAAGGACAAAAACGTCAGTGATGGTTCGTGAAATTTTTTAAAACTTAAAATGTTACAATACAAATTCCTGCAGCTCGTATGGATAGTGGGTAATTTATTAAGTTTTCACGAGCCATCTTTCAGGTGTACTTGCGCACACCCGATAGGGCAATAATTTATCTTTCGCTGCCGCAAACTAAACCAGATTTATGCCTGAGAGAGAAGTTTTTACTATTTGCTTTCTCTCCCATTCCGCGCATCAATCTTCGTCTTTTAACTTAAGAAAAAAAACTTAGTACCCATTACTTTTTTTCAGAAAACTCATATAAAAGTTTAGTAACGCCTGTAAAAGTAATCAAAATTATTATTCGTAACTTTAGAAGTTGAAACACGATAGTTTGTAAATCCTACTGAAAAGTAAGTTCATCTGAAGTCTCCACAGTATTTTTTTTTGGTGTGACTGTTCAGCGTGTTAGTGTTCATTGTGATACGAAGTACATTCTAGTTTTCTCTTTTTGTCGCATATTGTTTCCAGTGGAAATGCATTTCCACTGGAAATTTGGTGAGGAGAATACACACTTTCGAAAAGCTTATGGACGAAATTCTTTTAACAATTTCAATTTAGACAGAATCATTTAGATTTGTTTCCTTTGTTCTGGGTTAACAAATAAATACCAAAGACTTTGTTTTGTTTCCATAAATATTGACCATTGTATCAAACATGTTTGTCGGTGATGTACTTAGTTTTGTTGCACCGCGAATTATCATTAAATTTTTATGTGCCGAGGTTGAGAAACCTGGAACGAATTATTACCGTTTATAAATCTTTGGTGTACAATTAAATCCCTGAAAGCAAACACTCAAATATCGCCGCCGAAGAAATTCAAAGCTGTACCGTCAGCAAGCAACGTGATGGTTATGGTATGTTGGGATATTCACGATTTTAACAGATTTCTTAATTGATTGAAAGTCTATGAATTCAAAGTTTAGGTCTCTTAGCAGGTACTTAGGACGCAAGAAATCTATGTCGAATGAGTAGGTAATAGAAGCGGTGCAAAATTGGCTTTGCAAACAACCAAAATAATTTTTCTCTGTCGGTATTTGCAAGTTGCCTGATCGTTGGGATAAGTTTCTATTGAAGAAAGGACATTATTTTGTGTTCTTGTCGTTGTATAAGAAAGTCCAGATCAAATCTATACTCTGTTATAAAACAAGACAGTTCTAAACTAATTCAATTGCACGAAAGAAACACTGAAACGCAAAAATGTCCTGTGCTTTTTGTCATTAGTTTGCAATACGTTCAGAGCATATAACGCTCAAATGCTCACGCATACAAAGAGATCTTAATGCTCGACTTCACATTATTTTTTCAATGGGAAAATTAGAAAGAAAGTCCCTTTGAAATTTTTTCCTACAACTTCAGCTACGCTCTACGTAACAAAACTGCTTATAAATTGTGAAAAGTGGAGGGCTAAATTGGGCCGGCAAAAAGCTCCACGTCTCGACCAGTTTTTGCTCCACTTCCAAGTTTAAGGCGGCGAATATGTGGTAAAATGATTAATCATCTTTTCTAAAGTAAGTAAACTCAAAGCACCGTATGAATCTACAAGACCCCTTGAACTTTTTTTGTTTCGTTATAACTAGAAGAAATGCAATTAATTTCGCGAAAGCTCTGATTATAGAATACGAGCTTTTGGCTCGGTTATAATTCACGGTATTGTTGATGTCGCAATTACTCTGAATGTAAAAAAGTTTGCTTTTTTTCCTCGTAACAGGCAGATAATACAAAACCAAATTTACGATTCAGACTGAAAAAGAATATTTACGAGTGTGTAATTCATCAAGGAATTCTGGCTTAAACTAATTTATCGTGAGTATAATTAACGGTGCAAAAACTTTGCAATCAGAAAAGTGCTGCCGGATGCAATAATGCAAATGCAAGATAATTACCTGCTCTTGCTTTGATAAATTGGTTGAAATAGATCTGTTGTTAAAGAGCGATAAATTAATCTGTTTCAGTCATCCGAAATTTATTATCCCACAAATTGCAAACACTTTAATCATACGAAAGCAACAGTTATAGTTGTATGCTCAAGATTCAGAGTCGGAGATATATTGCATGTGCTTGTATTTATAAGCAAAATCGCACTAAATCTTATGAGCATACTCAATACAATCCTTGATCAGTTGTTTCAAACGAGAAAATTTACTTTGTAATTTTACTTAGTTTATACGATTTCTTTTATAGCAGCTCGTTTTGGAGAAACAGTGTAAAAGTTACTGCTTAGAATAATGATGGCAGTTAAACTTAAATGATCATTTACACTGCTGCATGAATTCTAATAACTTTCATTATTTTAACTTCCCGCTACTTCAGCTTTAAAACTTTCTGAAAGGACTATGTAATTTGTTTGTCGTCCCCATAGAATTAGCTGCGTTCATCAGGATTAATAAGCAAAACAAATTACCAAAAGTACGTAATGTAAATGATTCGGTAACATTCAGAATTTTTACGGAGATGTAAAAGTAAACTCGAATAATGAAACCGAACTAGGTCATCGGGACGCAGCTTTTACGTTACAATAGTTCTTTATCCTTCTGGATGACAATGAGCTTGTTTGCGCCGGTTGTTAGTTCTTGGCTTTCAGAAAATTAATGGTAATATCTGGTATAATATTTTATAACATAAAAGGCACAGAATTTTACTTATCATAAAAATGTTATGAAACTGCTAGAACAAAAATGTTATTGAGACATATAACTATTTAATACAAGTGTAAAGATAATATCTGTGGTTTTAAATCGTAATCTTTTTAGAAAATCGAGCTATAATGAAGCTAATTTTTTGTAGTAATGTAGTGCAAAGTAGATTATTATTTACAATCGTAAATTGTTGAATTAAATACAAACGAAACTTTAAACGGCGTTCGTAAAATGCCGAAAGTAAAATAAGCAAGCAATTAGGGACATTAATGGTAATGTGGTTGATGGGCACGAGAGGTCTGTCTCATTTTGAACTTTGAATTGCGAATAACAAAATAAAGTAATTTGTCAAACTCAGGCCGCAAGAAATTAACATTTACTCCGGCGCGGCGCTTCGGAAAGTTCTTAATTTACAGGGTGTAAAACTAATGGAACAATTAGCGGGGCACCAAACGGATGTTTAAATACGAAAGGAGCACGTCGGATGTCGACGAAGACACGGGTTGACGTCTTATTTACGGCGAATTACCGCCCTCGCCCTGTTCTGCCAACAAGAAGTTGTCTTATACGAGATTAGTTGCTGCAGATTTGTCGGTAAATGTTACATTAATACTTTGCGCATGTTTGCACCTCATACTGTCTGATGGTAGAATTAATACTCCTTTAAGGAAAGGAACCTTAATATATATGAAAGGTTATTTTTTATAAATGGTTCGATTCTATTCCTTTTTTTCCAAATATTGTAAATATAATTGTACTTATGTGTCATGAGTCATCATTGGAGAGAGGAAGTTTTACGGTTTTACGGTTAGTTGGCCGACTAAGCATGCTTTCGTCATCTGTCATTCCTCTTTCTGATCATCATCGTTGGTAGAATCTTCTTCATCTTTCTCTTAAATTCTTTGGCCAAGCAACTTGAGGCTCATTTTGCCAGTCACTAAGTGTACTATATTTGAAGGTTTGAAGGAGGGACTAAATCTAGATAGCACAAACATTCATAACCCCGGTGGGATTCAAACCCACATCACCGAGCGGCACGACTCCTTAAAGCCGGCTACGCTAATCGCTAAACCACTCGCAAGCCCCTTGGTAGAGTCACATCACAAATATTTTTGACAAGAGCAAGAGGCCAACACGTTGCAAATTATATTACCAGAAAAGGTCCGAATTTCTTGCGCTTTCGAACCTTTTTGGAACATAAGAAAATGTTGAATTTGGAAATTTTATGGTGAATTTATCTAGAAATGGTGTTAGAAGAAATTTTAAGTCTACAGAGGAAACTTCGCTTGCATCTGGCAGCAATGCTTGCACCACAATGTCTAAATACGGGGTGATTCTTGAATGCACTGACAAAAAAAAATACTGACATCCCAGAACATAGGAAAAATATTTAAAAAAATTCTTTACAATTTATAATTATTTATATCGTTGCAATCCAAGAAATTAAGCAAAGGGATGATATGAACATCCAAGTAGGAGATTGTACTTTAATGAGTAGTGGGTGCAGGCGAAAGATGTTTGGAGTAGGATTTATGGTTCAGGAAAAACTGAAAAGTACAATTAAGAAATTTGAGTCTACTTCAAATAGAATATGTTATATAAGGCTAAAGGGGAGGTACAGAAATATCAGCATGATTAATGTCCACGCACCTACAGAAAATGCAGAGATGGAAGAAAAAAGTCAGTATTATGAGAAACTGGAAAAGGTGTTCGCGAAAATTCCGGCATATGATGTAAAGGTGATAATTGGGAAGCAAAGCCTGCATAAGAATAGTAACAATAATGGGGAAAAACTCATAGAATTTGCAACAGAATAGAAGTTGAGAATTATGGGTACTTTCTTCAAACACAAAGATATTCATAAAGGGACATGGAAATCGCCAAACGGGGTGACGGTAAACCAAATCGACCATTTTTTAATAAATGAGCAACAGGAGCAAGCTATAGAAGATGTATATAGAGGAGCAGATGTGGATTCAGACCACTTTTTGCTGAGTATAAAGATGCAAGAAAATATACCAGAAAAAGTCAGAAGGAGAAATAAGAGGAACAGGTACAATTTACAACTTCTAAACAATAAAGAGGTATTGAAAAATTATCAGTGTAGAATAGCAGAGAAGATAGGAGAGTACAGAAATAGCGACAGTATAAATGAAACATGGACAAAATTGGAAGAAGCTCTAGGATATGGTGCAGGTATTTTAAAATGTAGGAAAGGAGAAGGCACGAAGAGAGGGTGGTTTGATGAAGAGTGTGAAGGTTTATTGGAACAGAGAAGAAAAGATAGAATGAAAGTTATCGTGTATCAATCGAACGAGAACGTGAAAGCATATAAAGAAGCAAGGAGGAAAGTTAAACAGGTGTGCAGGGAAAAGAAAAGGAGATATTTAGAAGAGAAGTTAGAAAATATAGAAACGGAGTTTGCCAAAAGAGATAAAAGAAAGTTTTATAAGGAAGTAAGAGGTCTGAAAAAAGGATATGAACCTACAACAACTCTTATCGAAGATAAGGATGGAAACTTAATAGGCGATGTGGAGGAAATAAAACTGAGGTGGAAGGAGTATTTTTGTGAAATTCTAAATGAAGGAATGAATCAGGACGGGGAATTGGAAATAGAATATGGTAGGGAAGAAGGAGGCCAGACACCGGAAGAAGGAGAAATAGAATATGGTAGGGAAGAAGGAGGCCAGACACCGGAAGAAGAAAAAATAAGGGATGTGTTAAATAAGCTTAAAAATAATAAAAGTCCGGGGGAGAACGATAGAGATATATGTAGAGATGCTAAAATGTGGAGGCGAGCGATTACAGAGGTATTTAGTGGAACTAATTAGAGATACTTGGGAAAGAGAGGAAATTCTGAGTAGATGGCAGGAAGCGGTACTTGTACCGTTGCTGAAGAAAGGAGATAGGAAGAAATGTGACAACTACAGGGGAATTGCTTTGCTTGATGTGGTGTATAAAGTAGTGGCTATACTGATCAAGGAAAGGTTACAGCAAAAGATGGAAGAAACAATAGGGGAGTACCAAGCAGGGTTTAGGAGTGGGCGGTCAGTAGTAGATCACATACACACGTTAAGACAAATACAGGAAACGGCCAAAGAACATAAAATGAATATGCATGCGATTTTTATAGATTTTAATAAGGCGTACGACAGCATAAGGAGAGGAAAAATGTATAAGATTCTGGGCCAGTATGGTATACCAGGCAAAATTATTCGCCTTGTAAACATGACACTGAGTGACACCAGATATAAAGTAAGAGTGGAAGGACACATGTCGGAGAGTTTTGCCGTAGGGAAGGGTCTGAAGCAGGGTGATCCCTTGTCCACTGTCTTATTCAATTTTTTTTTGGACCAAGTTATACGAAAAAGTGAGATGCAAACGCAAAAAATTATATATACCAGGAGTCGCATATGCCGATGGTGTCGATATGTACTTAAAGAGGCATTTAAGCGGTTTTGGGAGGAAGCAAGAAAAGTAGGACTAGAAGTAAATAGTAATAAAACGAAGTATATGGAAATGGGAACTCTACAAAGGAGAGGGGGGATAAATAAGCTGGTAGTAAAAGTTTATGAAAAAGGGGAACTGAAAAGTGTTGAGATCGAAAGAGTAGAAGAGTTCAAGTACTTGGGCGCCATGTTTCATGAGATGGGCGGAAATGATATAGAAATAAGAGAGAGGATAAAAAGAGGATGAACATGCGCGGCGATATTGATGAATATCCTAAGATCAAAGGTGGTATCGAGGAAATCGAAGCTAAGGATATATAAAACGGTAATTAGGCCAACAGTAACTGCGGCATGTGAAACATGTGCACTAAGTCAAGCATCAGCAAGCAGTCTGGAAATTTGGGAGAGGAAGATGTTGAGAAGAATACTAGCGGGAAGAAAGTACATGGAATGTGGTATAGAAGGAGTAACAAGGAACTGTATGAAGAGTATAATGAGCCTACGATAATGGGAATAATTAAAGCACAAAGGATAAGATGGATGGGACATATTTGGAGAAAGAACAAGGAAGCAATAGTTTGTAAGGCAATAAATGATGGAGCGGTCTGCAATAGAGGAAAAGGGAGACCAAGGATAGGATGGAGGCAGTAAGTAGAGAGTGATCTGAGGACTATGCGAATCAGCAACTGGATGGAAACAGCTAGAAATAGGACAAAATGGAAGAAAGTGGTTAAACAAGCCCTGGGCCACTAGGCCTGCTGTGCTATATATTTATATATACAATTCATAATTAATAAAAAATTTATCCAAAATGCACGTTACGCCCATGCATAAGACGAGAGCTAAAAGTTGACATCATAAAACTATAAAGCACTTTCATGGCTGTATTTATTTCGTTCATCTGCTGCTCTTTCTTAACCAGGGATGTATCGTCCATTTTGGGGATAATTATTTCTAAAAAATTAATTGAGAGTAATATTTTTAATAACCATAAATTTCTTTCCCTCGTTTAACTTTGACTTGTGCATTTTCATTAAACATGGAAAAGTTCAAAAAATATTCAATTTCCGTTGCTACAAATTCAATAGGTAAGAAAAAAAGCTTAGTGCAAAACAGAATTTAAAATTATTTACTCATTCATTTAGGCAATAAACAATTGCCTTCTGACGGCAAGCTTGGCGTATCTAATTTAATTTTAACCCTAGCCAGGGGTTTTCCCGTAAATCATTATAATTACTACTGGTACCGTCATTAATATCTGTTATTTCTTGATGTATTTAGTATGCATAAATGTTAGCAACGTTTGTTTTGTGTAATTTAATTTTGTAATTAATGCGAAATAAGTGTACATGTAAACGTAGAAAAATGGCAAAAATTGTTAAATTAGTTAGCACTCAAACGTTTTAGACTTTTTTTGTTTAAGTCGCCAGAACTATTTTTCAGTTTGAATAAAAGCTGTAGAACTCCTCAAGATATCGTTAGAAATCCAATAAAAATTGAGTTTCCAAAATGTGGGTGCCAACTTCAAAAAAGTTAAACTTGTAGAATGAACAATGAAAATTGCTAGAGAGAAGGTTGTTAGCAGTAAATATCTAAAGTCGAATTTGTAATTCAAGCGAGTCTGAATTGAATTGTATGTATTAAATACACCCCGTATTTCCCCAAATTGGCTAGTGGGAATCCAATCAGTGAAATGTTGAATAAGCATTTTGTAGTTTCATTCGAATTTCAAAGGGAAACACAACAGCACAACGACTAACTGAACTCTGAGAGTTTGTATTGTAGAATATCCTTTGAAGTATAATTCACACGTCATTAACATACACGTTTGGGAATTGTAATTAATTTTTAAATAAAAAAACGCATTTCTTAAAAATTAATCGAATAGTAATAAATGTTGGTAAATTACAGTCCGTTTGGGTGTAACATCGAGGATTAAAAACGGGCTTGAAAAACAACATCACTTTAAAGCTTATATAAATACGAAGTCTAGAAGGAAAACAAAACGAGCTATGTAATCAAAAACCGTCTGCAAGCGAGCTTACCTTATGATATATTGTGCCAAAAAGATTCGCAAAAATATGAATTGGTAATTTCTACTCGTACACTGTGTACTTTATGGTAACTACATCATTTCATTACTCCTTTTTACAGCTAGGTTGAAACCAGGGATGTGAAACTCTAGCTATATAAAGTTCGAAAAGAACACTTTAAACCCGGCACACACGTCTTATTTGTTAAGTTCTAAATCTTAGGGACAAGTCAGGGGTGGCAAAACGACATATTACTTACAATTAGATTTAAACCGACGTTACTTTGTATAGCAGCCAAATTTATACATGTACTTGCAAGTAACTAAAGCGTTTAGTAATCTTAAGTTACTGAGCTATTTCATAAAACACTTTCATAGGAAAAGCTTGTGTAATACTTATTCTTTTGGAAGTAATAATTTAGCTAACGAAATAAATTCGAAGCTGAATTATATTTCAGCGACGTTTATGGAATTTATAATTTTGGTATATCACGTTTTAAATTTTCATAAATTCATTTGGATTATGTTGTAGGGCTTCGGGAAATTTATTTCATTAATGATTAATTGTTTGGGCAAGCGCGGTCTCTCTTGACAAAAAGCTCGCGGGGTTTTAATTTAGTAATATATTAAAAATTTTATGATATACAGTTGATTCATGTTGTTTTGTACTCCTATGTAATATGAAAAATAATTAATTTTTTTTAGGGAATGTTGATACTACATAAATTACAAATACGTGAAGGATATATCGACAATTAATACAAATAAATAGGTAATTTAAACTTCATTAATAAATAAATAAAATATCCAAGGAGACTTTTTCATGAACTTTTGAAAACCCTTAGTCGAAAGGGATTGTAACTGTTCAACCAAATATTTTCTTTAAAAACAAGGTCTTAAAATGGGGCAGTCGTAGTAATTTCAGAAATAATTTATTTGAATATGAATCGTAAAATTTAATTTTAAAATTACACAACCAAAAATATCCTTCTGTTTTACGGAAAATGTAATGTAAATTTAAATTATTAAAACAGTGAAGTTCACTTGTTGAAATACCTACTGAAAACTGTCTGTTATTAGCTTGGACCTAAGTAAACTCAGCTAAACCCCTTCAGAGAAATTTCATTTGAATGATCAAGCTTACACTCAAATGGCATGAGAGTTACAATATATGTACAACCTCAATCAAAAGTAATGAAACGCTCAAAACCGAAACGCTGTAGTCAGAGAGAGAAGATACTAAGTGAGATGAAGTCTTATGGCGAACAAATGTTTCCGAAGACCTTCGGAACCCCACAACACGTTGCGCTCTCTCTAACTCGGCACCGTTGCATTCTGACTACAGCGTTTCGGCTTTATAAGTTTCATTACTTTTGATTGAGGCTGTACGTGTTATGATGAAAAGTTAATTTGAGTGAAGAAAACGATACAGAAAATTGAATTATAAAATAAAACAAACTGAAAACATTTTACTTTTGCAAACATATTTGCGAGGGCCATTTCGTATTAAGGTACCTACCTGACTTATGAAGGAGCTTCTCCATCTTATAAAACTATAAAATTTTGAATATTTCAAGTAGCGACATCTTTTGATCGCTTTTTGACCTGACATTGCTCAAAAATTTTTTGTAAAATTTTGGTCCAAAGAATTTAAATGGGGGGTGAGAGTCTTTATCTGTAAGTGCCATCAGTTGCATTTATTATTGTTTCCTCAAAAACGTCAGATGACTTTATTGCTTCCTTTAAAGCTATACGTAATTTAATAAATTAGTTACTTCAAACTCCAATAAATAGTGCCATCAAATATTAAATTGCCGCTGTGCAGCTAATAAATGATTGCAAAAATGTCTTCTTTCTGTTATAAGAACGATCATTATAAACGAAAGTGTAACAATCTGATTCAACTAGATTTCATTTAACGTCCTACAACGACGGTCGTTAGTGAATATCAGAGCTCTCTGATGGTGCAATTCTCGAGGGATAAAGCGACAATCAACGTTGCAAATTAGCGGTCGTCGTTCTCATTTTAATGACGGAATAGAGCACTTAATGAAGTAAGGAATAGTTAGGTATGGAACCACTCTCACATTATTCGTTTCCTTAAGGGTTCTCTGAAATAGGGGACAAACAGGATGTCACTTGAAAACATATTTCTCTGCGATGTTTTGCAAAAAGGCGATCATATTTCAAAGACAGATAGACCATTGAGTAAACTGACATGTATGAATGTACATTAATAAATAAAAGCACGTTTTGATTTATTATTTCCTTCTTGTCGGAAAACTCAAGTTAACAATGAAATTTTCGTTATAATTTAAAATTGCGTTTACAATAAGCATTTAAACCAAAACAGACTTGAAAATGTACGATTTTTAAATGAACTCTTATTAAAAGCATCTAATACACCAAACTCTAATTTATTTCTTTTTTTCTCTTTGTTACATGCAGTATATCATCGAGCTTTCTGAATCCGAGAAATTCGTTTAAGTCGCTTTCGCTTTTATCGGTTGTCTTCGTCGGTTTTGCTTTGATTCGTTCGCCCTGGGGTAATTTGAAATGTAACTACACGACAGAGTCGAGATGTCATAAGGAACGAAATATTTTCCTTATGTATAACACAAGAAAATAATATTATATAGCGGGAATACAAAGCAGTTCGTCGTTTTAACGATAGAAATACGCTTTATGAAACTTAAATTCACTTAGTTAAATGTCAGTGTGGTCGTTATTCGAGGATATAATAGAAACTAAATAAGTAGAGACGAATACAGTTTTGTTAAAATAAAGGCTTCGAGAAGAGGAAAATATAGCTTTTATTTAATTTTTAGACTAATAATAAAATGACAGTTGATGTCGTCGTTGTATTGAAAATGAAAATAAGTTATGTTTGCAGAACAGTGATAACAACAATGCAAGACGGCATTGCTAAATGTACTATTAAAATGAGGGGAGTATAGATTTAACCTGGACTTTCTAAATTTCTGATTGATAACAATGAACAATATCAAAATTTACATAATAATAATCAAGACACATATATAGCTGATAAAGACCAAAGACTAATTAATATCTTCGCCTGGAATATTTTTCCAGTAGGACATTTTCTTCCTTTCTATCCACCTTTCAGTCCCTTTTCTACACTGTATCTTACTCAGACCATAGTAAGGTTAGAACCTGTGGAAGAAGCCTCAGTTTAGGGTAATTTTGTTGCCCTTAGCTAGTTGCTTGAGAGATTGCTTACATTCCCATATGGAAAAGGACTCAGTGCAGTGTGCCTTGAGTGCTTATACAGTTTCCTGACTATCAGACAGAATAAATATCTTTTGGCCCTTTGTGTTTCTTCTCAAACACTCCTGGACACATAGATTTATTGCAAGTGTTTCAACTTGCATAATTGTTGGGATACTACCTGAGGCTATTGATGTCTGGTACTTTGGGCCGTAAATACCTATGCCTGTCCCCTTTGTAGTCTCTGATCCATCTGTGTGCCAGATGGAGACATTGTTGCCTAACTGTGCTATTTGGCTTCAGCCACATGGAGGCTACTAATATTCACTTCATAAGGTATGTCAAAGTCAAACACTTTCGGCATCATGTGTGAAGGTTTTTCTAATATGTCTGGCTGCCAAAAATCCAGTATTCTAAAATGACTTGTGCGATCATCTAGTTTGTATCACCTAGTTCGGGTTAGTCTCAAGGAAGCTAGCATGCCCTCCCTCTGTACCTGTGAGTGAAGTGGTAGAATGTCTGGCAAGAGTTCCAGAGCTGCTGTTGGCCCCTGTTATTCCTAGACACGCTAATCGCTGCAATTTCTGCAGTTTATTTTGCGTAGTTGCCTCAGTGGTATTCGTCCACCATACTAAGTAACTATGGGTCCTACTACTGCCGTATATGACCATTGAATCATTCGCGGTTTCAGGCCCCATGTTTTACCATAAAGCCTGCGACATGCCCAAAAAGATGCCGTTGCTTTTGAAACTGTCTTTTCAACATGTGCTTTCCAATTGAGCTTCGTATCCAGGGTTATTCCTAGATATTTCACCTCTTTGGAGAGCTGTATAGTGAGTCCGCTGAAACGGAGAGCTATTAAATTCAGCTCCCACGTTTCGTAAATGGTACTATGATGGTTTTTTTAGGGTTTACACTGAGTTTCTCCTTATGGCACCATCTATCGATAGGTAATGTTCATGTGCATTAGGTTAGAAAATACGCCTACATGTTTTCCTCTGATAAGTATGACTATGTCATCCGCATAACCGAGAACATGATGATCTTTGTCAGTCATTTCTTTTAATAGGTCATCGACGACAATAGTCCACAACAGCGGTGATAAAACCTCACCTTGTGGGCAACCCTTTGCTGTGGTTATTGTTGTTTCTACCCCTCCTAACGAAGCCGTCACCTTCTGACTTTCCAGCATTGATTTGATCCACCGAATTGTCGGTGGATTAATGCCATGTTTTATGGCAGCTTTTTCTATAGATTTAAATGAGGTATTATCAAAGGCACCCTCTATGTCTATATCTTCTTTTACCGTGATGAATTTTTCCACAGCATTCACAAGATTGTAAAGTTCATCTACCGTGGATTTGCCTGTTTGTCAGGCAGATTGCTTGAGGTGAACTGGAGCTTTATCGGGCAGATCACCTCTAATTTTATTATCTAGGATTTTCTCCATAGTTTTGAGGATAAAGGAAGACAGGCTTATCGGGCGAGAGGATTTAGCGTCTTCTACAGTCTGCTTACCCGTTTTTCGTATGAAAACATTTACCTTCTTCCAAGATTGGGGTACATAATCCAATGCATAGCTGGCTTTGAAGATGGCTGTCAAGCAGGGGTGATAAGGCTGGAAATATTCCATCATTACCAGGTGATTTGAAGGGCTTGAAACTATTTAAATAAATTTATAATAAAATTTAAATACTTTCCTCGTACAATGACTGCCAATGTCGTCGTTCTTACTGCTTACAGCATTATTACTCACTATTTTATTTCAACTCTGTTTATTGATTTGATAAGTAAAAGTAATTTAAAATAACGCCCAATTTAGGCGAATCAAAAAATAAATGAGAACATGAGAGCACATAATAAAATATTCAATTTTTATATTTTTGATTTTTTTAATACCTACTGATCTTAAAATCGATCTAGCGCCAGCCCTTTAATTGATTTTACAATAAACGGAAATTAGAAGACCTGAAATTTACATCCAATTTCTCTCTCTTTCTCCCTCCTCTTACATAAACCAACTCGGAAAGGGTAATTGCGATAACTTATTCCGTTGGAACTCGTGCATGGCCAAAGTTTGTTAATATCGAAACTAATATCCGTCGCTGTAACTGCAGGTATATACGACTCGATAATTAATTCGTTGTAGTAAGGATGGTACAAGGAAATGAAATTAAAGTTGCCTTTTACGATTTCCAGCGATGGAACCTCCCCTACATTAACCCCATAAATTTTCATCCATTAAATTCATTTCCTGATTTCAATGAAACTTTACTTTCAGTACATGCTCTCCAATTCAATATTTCTTATACGATGGGAAATTTCTACGTGCGTTTTTTATTATGACATTTGTCTGTTTACCAACTTTTAATAATACAGGGTGTTATCGAACTTAGTGGAATAATTTTACAAGGTGGTGGCTTGGATCAAAACTATCAAAAATTCTTATATAATATGGTGTCCTAAATGGAACCGTTTTCGAATTATGAAGGAATAAATAATGGCATACAATACTTCGGCCAAAAGCGGATTTTGTTGGTGTGTTGTCAGACGTTCATTTCTTCATTTATTCGAAATTTAAACAACAAATAAATTTAATTTCGCGAAACTGACGCAAAAATTGAATAAAAAAACATTATAAATCGTTTTTCCCCAATGGACATTCTTTTTGTCGCTATCGATGTAAGTTTTTGAAATTCATTTTTTTTTTTCGAAAACGAATATATTTTTTATCGTCTTGATCCA
The DNA here is from genome assembly GCA_033060865.1 of Dorcus hopei. NCBI lineage: Eukaryota > Metazoa > Arthropoda > Insecta > Coleoptera > Lucanidae > Dorcus > Dorcus hopei. The sequence continues at coordinate 21,144,700 of CM065421.1, read as the reverse complement.
AGCTTCAACTTATTCCACTCAATTCGATGATACTCTGTATACAAAATATTATTTCATAAAGAGAAACTGTTGGCGACCACAATAACTTCTCATGACAATTTAAATTCGACGTACAGAATTCATCTATTTACCCCATTTAAAAATTCACAAGTTAAGTACTTTGTGACCCCATCAATCACATTTTTGAAAGCTAATAGACCGCCCCTTAAGTGCCGCATAAATCCTCAACTCTATCGTATCTCAATCATTAATTTCACTTATAATTGACGTGTGAAATGATTTGGAAAATCTACCGGTGAACGTTCCCTGTAAGGATGATATTATTTCAGACTGTCACTTTTTGTAGCTTTTTTCAAATAAATCATACGCGGTCTTAGGATGAAAGCTGAAGAGAAGTTAGACAAAAATATAATTAATCCCGGAGCACGTGCCAATGGCAAAATTCTTTGGAGACGGCATACAAAAGAGGGTGGCTTTCGGAATTATTTATAAGCGTTTTTGCCTGCCGGATTCTGATCCGTACAAATTCATCGACGCAAAGCGGCTTTATTTCGGGAGCTTATATTAATACCGTGATTCACGACTTGCTCATGAAACTTGGTGGCTTTTATCTCTTGTACTTACGACGATTTTAACGATATGCTCATTTTGTGAAAGTAAAGAAAGGAAAGAATTTCCATAAAATTATAGCAAATATCAAAGAAGCTGACAACTTGTAGGTAATCTGATTCATTCTGTGTAATCACTAATCGGTATCAATAATTTACACGTTAGTCAGCCAAGAACCCATTCTTCTTCCCCAAACATTTATTTTTTGCTTTATTCGCCTAACTAATCCAAGGATTAAGTGAGATTTGTTGGCTACTTATCGTTCCAGATTAGAACGACATTTATCAACGAGAACATTTCTCCTGAAATTCTCATTTATGTTACCGACTAAAGCACGAAGTCACAATACGATTTAAAACATCACATTTATATTATTTTTAGGACAGAAAAGTAGAATTTCACAGTTTCATTTTTAAGGCACATTCAAATTAGTGTTTAATTTAATTTGTATCTGTTTTAAAAGTTTTAGCAAGAAATCACTCCTGATTTTTTTTCATTAAAATCTTATGTAAAGTGGTAGAAATCGTTCTCTGGGCTTGTATTGTTTTAATTTGGAACTTTGAATATTTCCGAGGTACTTTAAAGCCAAATTAAATGCTAATTAAGACATTAATAAACGCGGAGCTTAATTGCGTTTTATCTGAATTCGGCTCGGCGAACAAGACCGAATTAAAATATTTCCATAATTTCGTCCTTAGACTTGAGATGGTCATAAGTGCGATAAATTAAGCCAGAATATTCGGGCTCAATTAAAATGTAGGGCTAATTCCGAGTGCTATTTTCTTTCTGCGAAGCTGGGGGGGTAGTTTTCGGATTGTTTGGTGAAGATTGATGCACGGCACGGGAGAACAAGAAACAGTAAAAACTTTCCGTCCTGAGGCATAAATCTGATTCCTTTGTGGCACTGGAAGATAAATTATTAGTTTAGCTTGTGCAAGTACCGTTGCGATGAAAACCTAACAATAAATTATTACACTATATGGTGCAGGAAACTGTATTTACCTTGTCTATACTTAAAGTTTTGTTTTCTTATTTATCTTCTGTTCTAGGCAAGACCAAATACGAATGTGTTATACACATTTTACTTTTATACAGGCTGTTTCAATGAAGGTACACCAAACTCGGTATGTCGGTGGATATCGATAAAAGAAATAAAAGTTTCGTATACCTGTTTTTTTTTTTAACGAATAGATTTTGAGAAAACCGAAGGGAAAGGAGAAACGTATATTTTTAAAACGTACCATAGATGAAGTCGAATGGAATCCTTCGTCAAAAGAATCGGTTATGTGATTAAACACATTTAGTGCGTTCTGGTTATTGAATGACTTTTAGATTTTAATAAAAAATAAAGTAGTTGGAAGCGAAGCAAAATTTGCGTCAATTTGGTGTAGTTTGTAACTTTCATTTTTAACAGTTTATTAGTGTATGTAAGTGTGTTTGTGTATGTGTTGTCCTACATGTTTGTGATGGGCGATTTTACGTTTCAAGAATACGCAGACATGCATATTGCACATTTTATACGGAGAATGTAGAGGAAATGCGTGATTAGCAACACGTCTCTATGCGGAAGGGTTTCCTGATCATCAACGAAATCTGCATTATCAAACGTTTATCAGAATAGCTCAAAATGCATGCTAAATGCACATTCTTTCAATGTTGTCACTTTTAATACGTCATTCGGTCAAAGGTAGAATTAAAAGTCGTTCATAAATTCTTCCGCTTGGATAAATATTTATTGCCTTCTTGCATTTTTAACAGTTTATTAGTGTATGCAAATGTATTTATATACATATGTGCTGTTATACGTGTTTGCGATGAGCGATTTTACGTTTCAATAATACGCAGACACGCATATTTTATACGGAGAATGTCAAGGAAATGTGCGATTAGCAAAACGTCTCTATGCGGAAAGGTTTCCTGATCATAAACGAAATCCGTATTATCAAACAGTTATCAGAATAGCTCAAAATGCACGGAAAATCCACATTCTTTCAATATTGTCACCTTTAACACGTCTTTCGGTCAAAGGTAGAATTATAATGTCGGAAAAGTGTCCCCTAAGTTTGGGGCATCATCATCGAAACACCCTGTCTATAATTTGTAGGTACAACAAAGCAGGGATTACAAGATAACAAAATTAACTTGAATATATGAATTTTCATGCAATTGTCTACGAAATAAATATGTATAACTAATTCTTTTATAGATTTATGATTGTTATGGTACGGCATCGGGCGTGAACTTGAGCTTTAAACGGAATTGACGTGATGAATTGAAATACGAACTCCAAAATTAAATGCAAACAAATTACCTGAAGTAAATAATTCCATACAAACTGTATAAAATAAGGATAACAACGGCCCTTAGATTGAACACTTGCTTTGACAGCAATCAAATAAATCACTACAATGCGAAAACAATTCAAATCTCCGTGTTAAGAATTCCTAGTGCTTTTCTTTAATTTAAATTTAAATTGTAGTGTAAATAAAGTTTATTCTCACAACCAAAATGTCCGTCATAAACATTTCAGCATTCTTTTATGACCCTTCCCTTGCATTTTGATCAGTAGGTTTCCTTTATTTCATTTATTTGGTTTATCGCTGATTATTAAATAGTAATAGACTGCTAACAACAAAGAAATGGCGATGAGAACCAGAATTTAAAACATTATGTTCTGTAAACACATGCGTAATCTATTTGGTTTGTTAATTATTATAATTTCGTTCTGTGTGCGCCGTTCAACGAGAAACAAATTCTATTATTATAAAATATTAATTATTAACATAGATTTGTACAAAGTCTAACAAAATTCAATACATGCGTTCGGTGTGTTATTTTTGAAAGCGATGGAATTACCCATCGTAAATTATTGTTCGCTTCGATGTAAGTATTTCACTTTTGTCACCTTTGAAAATGTAATTGATTTTAATTAATCTCATACTCTTGATGCATTTATCATCAGCAGTGCAACTGTGTGTTATTAATTTACGGTCGAGTTTTACGTGTTTTCTAGATTTAATAATTTACGTGGTGGACTACGTTTGATATCTTTGATGTTAATTAGCGCCGAAAAACAACGAATTTTAGTAATTCTGTTTAAGAGGGCAGGTGGAAATTACATTTGTTTTAGGTGCTGGCAGGTCACGTATTCTAAGCGTGAACGCAACAAGTGGCGACAACGGTATTGATTTTGGCGATGCGATAAATAATAGGTAGAACGTCTCTCGTTGATGTCATGAAAAAGAATTTGCATAATAATTCAAAGATACAAATCCAAAGTGCTGAAAAATTAACGAACAACAATAAAAAGCCACATGAAAACTTCAACTTTGAAGACCAATAAAATGCAAGAAAAATGCTTCAAGAATTTTTTAATTATTTTTCTAAGAAGCAAAATTTAATTAGAGTAGGTCCATCAATTTTTCAGCACCCTTTTGCCGGTTGACTAGTGTCAAATGCAAGTCAAGTGCAATAAACGTTTATGATGGTTGTTAAGTTAAAAAATCACCCCTGCATTTGATTCTAAAAAAAGTTGAATGTTGTAAATAATATAATAAAAAAGTATCCCGTCTGTCACGACTCTAAATTTTTATAAGCTTTTTAAATATGCTCCGCATCAATTTCACCACCCAAATAACATGGTCCTTCGAGCCGGATATTTATGTTGATTTATGTTAGCTATTTCAAACAAACTTCTAGTTGCAAGAAAAGGAGCTGCAGTGAAACCAAGGGTTACTGTGTTTAATTCAAATATTTTTAATGGTAAATTAAAATTTTCGCGCCAAAATGTTCGATAGTTTTGGCAGATTAGTCTACGATGTTCAGGATGTAACTATATTTGACGATACATCTGAGTAACGTTCGCAGTTATCACTAATTTATGAATTCTGAATCTTGTTAAAATTGAAAAAATATCATTTTGTATAACCGGTTCTGTATATTGACATTCATTTATGGAAATTCCATTGAATGAATGGTTTACATGATGCATCAAAAATAACTCTCATTTTTGTAGTTTCACTAGATTCTTTGACTACTGCATGGTGCGGTAGAAAGAAACATTCTTCGCTATCATCTGACACCTCTACATATGACCTTGTTTAATATAATCATTTATCACCTGAATGTAATTGTTTTTGAAGGTTTCATTTTTCATTAAATTTCTTTTCTAAGTTTAAAAACCTAAACTTTGTATGTTAGTTCTTAATGGTAGTTTAACAATAAATCTACCAGATTCGTCGCGCTTTGTTCTATCTTTATAAATTTCTTCACACCTTTCTTCATCAGAAGTAAAAGAATTTTTGTTTTCATTTAATTCATCAAATGTCCAAAATTCTTTCAATTGGTCACTTAATGAAAAAAAAAAGACAAGTTTGTGCCAATTGTGTTTGAATGGGTGCTTGAAATGACCCAGAAACGATCCACCCCTAATTTTGTTTCTTGATAAATTAATTCAGTTTCCGTTTTAATTTCTCCAATGCATAGAAGCTCCCAAAATAATTCTGCTCCTAATAACAAATCTATTTCTCTTGGTTTATAAAATTCTTTATCTGCAAGATTAATTCTAGTTGGGAATTCCTTTATTTGAATTCTATTTGAAGGCACAGAATTTTAATAATTCACAAATCTTTTTCGTAATATAATTAGATTGCGATGATGAATCTAGTATTGCTCGAATTGACATCTTTTACATTGATTTCAGCTGTTGATAAAATTATCTCATGAGTTGTTTTTCATAATAAAGTAGTTGATAAATTTGTAGTGCTTTCTTGAGAACAATTTTCTTCATTCGTGTTATCAGATCTCTTTATGTGTAAAATGGTATTGTGTCTTTTTTTAACATAAGTATTTGACAGTTAGAAGATTTACAATTTGCCACAAAATGCCCTTTCCTCGTGCAATTTACACAAAGTTTTAATTGTTTCACCTTTTCGCAACGGTCCTTTACATTAAGTTTCAAAAATTCTTCACAATTTTTAATAAAATGATTTTTGTAGCAGAAAGAGCATTTTGAATTTATCGTTGTTGTTAATGTTTTTGAATTAACACCTTTAAAATTGTTGTGTGTATTTATTTGAATGTTTATTTATGTTTGTTAACTCGTGCATCACTTCTAAAGTTCTTTGTTTTTTATTTAAATAATTTAAAAATTCTTTGTATGTTGGAATTTCTTCTGTATAATTTTCATTTAATTTTGTTTCCCACTCATGAGTTAATTTTTTATCTAATTTATTTAGCAACATTGGCAATAATATTGCATCCTAACAGACCGTCCTGCGTGAGCGAACAGTTTTGCGAAGCGGGCGTTGCGAGCGACGCGAGCGAATCGCCAAATCGCGCGGTGCGAGCGGCGTGACATGAGCGTGCAACGTCCTGCATTAATAAACTAATATATCCGCGAATCGCGCAAAAATTCACAAGTATAAAACAACAGATCGTAGCTAGTCACGTAAAAATGGGGTGGTCGAACAAATACCATAAAATGTTAATATCTGACAACGTAAGTTTAAAATTACGCTACTGTAGTAGAAAACAGAAAAAGAAATCGTCAGTGCACCTGATTTATCTGGAAAGAATGAAATTTGGCGAGTTTCACCATTTATACGGAAGACTTAAAAATTCTTCCAGTTTATTTTACTTTTACTTATTTTATTTTGTTTTAATAAAATACGACTCGACAAGTGAAACGGTCGGTGTAGCGATACGCGCGGAAAAATCAAATTATTTGATCGCGTCAACCGCGCGAAATTCGCGCGAATCGCTTTTGCGGACACCCAGGACACGCAGGACACCCCGTAACGGGGTGTCCTGCGTGAGTGAATACTAGCGGGCGCTGCGAGCGGCGCGGGCGTCGCGAATTTATCAAACTCCAGCAAAGTAATGTAGGTGTCCTACGTGAAGTCGCATCGACCGCAAAAGCGATTCGCGCGAATTTCGCGCGGTTGACGCGATCAAATAATTTGATTTTTCCACGCGTATCGCTACACCGACCGTTTCACTTGTCGAGTCGTATTTTATTAAAACAAAATAAAATAAGTAAAAGTAAAATAAACTGGAAGAATTTCTAAGTCTTCCGTATAAATGGTTAAACTCTCCAAATTTCATTCTTTCCAGATAAATCAGGTGCACTGACGATCTATTTTTCTGTTTTCTACTACAGTAGCGTAATTTTAAACTTACGTTGTCAGATATTAACATTTTATGGTATTTGTTCGACCACCCCATTTTTACGTGACTAGCCACGATCTGTTGTTTTGTACTTGTGAATTTTTGCGCGATTCGCGGATATATTAATTTACATGCAGGACGTTGCACGCTCATGTCACGCCGCTCGCACCGCGCGATTTGGCGATTCGCTCGCGTCGCTCGCATCGCCCGCTTCGCAAAACTGTTCGCTCACGCAGGACGGTCTGTAACGGGGTGTCCTGCGTGAGCGAATACTAGCGGGCGATGCGAGCGGCGCGGGCGTCGCGAATTTATCAAACTCAAGCAAAGTAATGTAGGTGTCCTACGTGAAGTCGCATCGACCGCAAAAGCGATTCGCGCGAATTTCGCGCGGTTGACGCGATCAAATAATTTGATTTTTCCGCGCGTATCGCTACACCGACCGTTTCACTTGTCGAGTCGTATTTTATTAAAACAAAAGTAGATAATAGTGCAGCGGATATATTAATTTATTAATGGAGGACGTTGCACGCTCATGTCACGCCGCTCGCACCGCGCGATTTGGCGATTCGCTCGCGTCGCTCGCATCGCCCGCTTCGCAAAACTGTTCGCTCACGCAGGACGGTCTGTAACTGTCGATGGGTTGAGCAAGAGATTCTAAGCATTGCATGTTATTATCTAAATCATTGATAAATGTTCGCAACATAATGTGGTAGTCCTTCATACTAGTACAAATATTTTCTAATTTAAGAATTTCTCTGTCATGATTGTCTATGATTCGCCTTTTTTGATTATATCTTTTGCACAATGAATTGAATGCAATATTATAATTTGCATCTGTTGTTTTCAAAGATTTTAGCAGTTTAGCAGGTTCGCCCTTCAAAACACTTTTAAGGTAGCAAAGTTGACAATGAATTTGAATGAATCATAGCTGTGTAACTGTCATAAAATTCTTGCCATGTAGTAAAATCGCCCTCAAAAATTGGTAATTTTATGTTTGGCAATTTCATTTTCATCGTACTATTTGTATTTGATGTATGAAGTGTATGAGAAGGAGCATCTGAAACATTCGAAATGTGAGAAATTTTAGATGCATCAGAACGGATTGAGTGATTATCAATTTGAGATTTTTTTTTTAAATTCATTAACAATAGATCTAGCGAGTGAAATTATTTGAAAATAAGAATTATGAAATTGTTCCCGCTCACTAATATTATTCAAGAGTGTCAATTTGATCTTGAATTTTCTCAAAATCGAAAATAAATTCTATTTTTTCTAAACAAATAACACACCGAACGCACGCATTGAATTTTGTTAGACTTTGCACAAATTTGTGTTAATAATTTGTCTTTTAATTATAAAAGACAAATTCTATTATTAAATAGAATTCTATTATTAAATAGAATTTGTTTCTCATTGAACGGCGCACACAAAACGAAATTATAATAATTGACAAACCAAACAGATTTCGAATATGTTTACTGATTATAATGCATTAAATTCTGGTTGTCATCACCATTTCTTTGTTATCCACAAAGTCTACTACATATTATTCAAACATCAGCGATAAACCGAATAAACGACATAAAGAAAACCGAATGATTAAAATGCAAGGGAAACGTGAGCCGTAAAAAGAAGCCGAAATGTTTATGACGGATACGTTGCTTGAGGGAATAAACTTTATTTACAATACAATTTAAATTTAAATTAAATAAAAATACTAGGAATTTTTAATACGGAGATTTGAATGGTTTGCGTATTGTAGTGATTTATTTGTATACCTGTCAAAGCATGTGTTCAAAGTGGGGCCTTAATTTATGCAATGCATACGTAATGATTTACTTCAGGTGATTTGCCTGCACTTGTCAAGTAAATATTTTGGAGTTCGCATTTCAGCTGATTACGTCAATTCCATTTAAAGGTCAAGTTCACGCGCGACGCCGCGCCCTAACAATCGTAAAACTAAAAAAATACTTTTATGACTGTATCTATTTCGTTCATCAGTTGCTCTTTCTTAACCAGAGATGTATCGTATTGTAATGATTCGTCGACACCAGCCGGCGTCAGACTGCCTCTTGCGTCACAGCCATCCAGCCGACGCGCCTTAGGGCGACTACATAGAGAAAGCAGGTTGCCTGCTTTCTGGCAGTCGGCGCCGATACGCATTTATAAACTTTTAAAATGAAGGCATGTTTTTTAAATAAGTTATAACACAATGATTTTTTGATTTTTCTCAATAGATATATGTTTTTATCGGTTTTCACTCTGTATCCGTATTTGCGAAAAACTGGAACCTATCGGCGCTGATTACCGGAAATCAGGCAATCTGCTTTCTTTGTGTGGCTACCTTTAGGCGAGAATTTTCTGCAGACAGCCTAGAGAATTCCGGCGGCGGAATAAAACCAGACATTCTGGAACCATTCGGGAAAGTTCACGTACAAACAGCCCCGGCTTATATAAAAGCGGCAGCCGGTGAATGTGGGACAATGCGGCATTAAAGTTCGCGTTAGACTTTCGCTCGGCTGTTAAAATAAATTAGATATAAGCTTGTAACTAATTTAGTGTTAGTGTTATATTTAGTACAACAAATAAATTAGTTTGCTTTTAAATAAATTAGTTTATTGACTATTTCGTATTTTGTTTTAAAATAAAAACTAATAGAACCCTTAAAATCGTTACAGTATTTTAGGGAATAATTTTTCATTAAATATTTCAGGAAAACTAAAATACATAAACATTTTCTGCGGCGTCTATTCTTTCAACATTTTTTCTTTGTCGGTCTGTTCAAGACATACGTCTCTCTCTCTGTAAACATTTGACGACTTAAATTGTTTACGTAACATATTTCAATTTTCGCTCAAATTTCAGCCTTCAAGGAACCGTCTGTTCGACGACTCGTCTTTCAAATGCAAACAGTTTTTGATCCTTTGAAATCATATACGCGAAATTATAAACCGCTCTTCTGAACACACGCGCTGATCGATTTAGAGGTGGGCCAAATGGAAACAATATTTCAGCCAGGCCCGACGTTTATGTTTTCTACGTGTTTTGTGCAAGGTTCGATTCGTGGCGATAATTGAAAAAGTTCGGAAAAGTACTAATAAGTTAGCTTCTCCGGGGGGTTTTATTTTTATTTTTTTCTTCTCAGGTGTTCGTTGAAGTTGGTGGAACAATTAGCACCCTCGATGGGTGGACAGCTAACCACGGTAATAAAACTAAAAAAAATGTTAATGACACAAACAGATCTTTTTTGCAAAGCTAGGTGACGAAGATTAAATGTAAATTTACTTAATTTCTACACACAAAAAAAGCAAATGTACATTTTAATTAATAACATGCAATTAACTACATTACTGTTTTTTTTTTCGACGGAATTACGAACGTAAAAGTACAGTCTGGCTTCGACTTATATGCAAATAATTTTAATTAGAAATTTTATTCGTGTTTTACAATTTGGGAGCGAGGTAGATATTTTAATTAACGTAAGGTTTTATTGTTGATTGCAACCAAAACGAGCACAAAAGAATGAATACATTCATAAAAGCAAATTTCAATGTGAACGACCAGATTGTTAGCGTACAAACGACCATTAAAAAGGTTTGTTGTGCACGGCAGAGAAACCACACATTGCTACAGTCGTTCCACGTGAAGTTATTATTCCGGTTAAAGTCGCCGTCCATTAATTGAAATGAGAATGAATAGAAAACAGCCGAAACTTTTAATTGCAAGCCCCGCGACCAGTCGTCGCGTAGGCAATATTTTGTCTCAGTTTACGTAATTAAATTTGTTCTTTTATGATATTGGGTGGTATGCATAAAACTAGTACATGCTAATACTTCAAGCATCTACTTCGAAATGAAGTACAGTATGCGCCAAAATATACAGTACTGAAATGCGCGTCATTGTTATGCGTATGTCTGCTGTTTGACATATGACATATAAGTAATAAATAATATATTTCAGTACTGTATATTTTGGCGCATACTGTACTTATTATATTAGCGTAGTACTTACTATCCGTATCTAGTAGATATTAATATGTACAAAAATACATAGAAGTTTGTACTTCGCCATAGAAGCATCTACTGGACATTTTGTAGTATTTAGTTCAAAAGTTTCAAATTTCGACTGCCGCGTAGTATCTACTTCAGTTTAAGTGAAGCTGCTATTTAGTAAACTTCTCCGACACGCAGTAAGAATCATAATAAAATATTATGGCTGCTTTTATGAATATGCGTACCCGGAAAGTGTATAAAGAAAGGAGAATATATCGTCGGGTTACTGCCAAAACAAGCTAACTCTACTTTTTGTCAGTTCGGAGTTAAGTGCTCCATTAGATTAAAAAATGCTCAAAAAACATACTGACAAATTCATACAAATCCAAACAAAATGTTAAGGTGAAAAAAACAAGTGGCTGAAATAACACAACTCAATTTTTAAAAAGATATCTGGTTTTCGCTGTACTTTTTTCGGTAAAATACACAATCTTCATCATATTCAGTAAAATAATTGGCACTCAGCTTATTTTGGCAGTATGATATTCGGAAACATTTTGTGTGCTTCTGTATCAGCTGTTCGGAGTTGTCTTATGTTTTTGTGTAATCGTATATAATTGTATAATTTATTTGAGTTGTGGTGTGCACGTGTTGCCGAACTGTGAAAAAATTTATATTTTATATTTTTATTTTATATTCCTAACCATTAGTATTGTAGGAAATCCTATCAACACGGTAGAAAAAGCTAAAAATTTAGGTCTAATAATTGACACTAATCTTCGGTTCACCGAACACGTTAATAAAATGATTCAAAAATCGCACTATTCTTTAAAAGTAATCTACTGTAATAAACACTTAATAGATACTTAATCAAAAATTAAAGATTATACTAACAGACACACTTGTACTCTCACACTTTAATTACTGCGATTCGGTCTACGGCCCATGTTTACTTGCGCAGGATGTGGCTAGGATTCAACCAGCCGTATTCACCATTCACAAATTAACAGTCAGTTTACTAAGCTACCTTTAAATTTAAATCTCTGTTAAATAATGCATAATTAAGGCGAGTTTGACAGACCATTAGCTCTTAACAGTGGTTGGTGACCTTTAAACATGTAACTGAGGAATGGTGAATACGGCCGAACGTGTACAGAATTCTTGCCTAAGACTCATATTTGGAATTCATAAATATGACAAAATTTCTCACAAGCTCATTGATGTTGGATGGTTAAATATGGTAAATCGACGGCGCCTCCATTCTCGTTTTCTGTATTACAAAATTTTAGCCACATGAACACCGCCATATCTTTATAATAAAATTAGATACAGAACGGATGTCCACAATATAAATGTCCGTCGTAAAGATCTCGTCTCATTGCCACATCATAATACTGCTTTGTTCACAAGATCCTTTATACATATACAACATCGCTACGTTTTGGATTATCCTCCTATCGCAGCTAAAAATGCTTAAGCCATCTATTTTCAGAAGCCAGTACAGAAAAACGTTATTCGGTGAGCAATCATCACAGTTTGCCTCTAACTAATTTGACTCTTCTGCAGACTATCCTATTATCTTCTTTCTTCTCTTCTTCTTCATTTCTCTTCTTCACTCTACGCATATCAAAATCTTCACATTAATGTAATTTCGGGTTTAAGTTAGGGTCCAGGTGGAATATCAGATCGTGCTTCATAGCCAAATCTGAACCTGCACCCATTTAGCAGTATAATTTCTGTTAGTGTCAGTGTACACATTGTATTTCTTTGTATTTATTTATTTCTTTGTATTTATTACTGCTAATAAAGGCATTATTATTATTATTATTACTTTGTTAGTTATTATATTAGCGAAAAATGTCTTCGCATAGTTCTCGTATGTTAAAAATGGTGTTAGAACTTACATTACATAATGGTAAATCTTTATTGCATTAAATGAGATTGGTATTTACATGACATATTTACATTTTACATTGTTTTTGTTTCGTTTGTTAGAAGACGAAATGGTGGTAGATAACTTACAAACTGATATTATCGGCGAAGCACCATTAGATTCCAAAAAAGTGGAAACTGCGAAATCATTTCCGTATGATATTCGAGAAAATTATAATAAGCCAAATACCTCAAAATGCTATGCTAATTTAGATAAAACGGCATTATCCGATTTGAAGCTCGAACAAGAGCGATTAGATGTTGGAATTGGCAGCAATTGCGGACGATTCCGATTGCTCGATAAAAGACAAAGATTGTGTGCCAGAATGAGACAGCTCTTCGGGAGAAGGTTTATTTGTTATATTATCTAATTTCGTTTTTCAAAAATCAAAAATGTATAATATTATGAGGTAAGTTTTGAATCGTTACCGTTATATTTAATTTTTGTTTCAGGTATTGTAGAGAAAAATGGCAATTTAAATAATACTTTGCGGAATGATCTAACATCTAGAACACGCTGAATGTGATCCGAGCAAATGGAAGAAGAACATTAAAAAACGCCATTGATTGTTTTAAATGCACAGATAAGTTATCTAAAAATGCAAGAAATATGATATGTAACAAGTATTGGTTAACCGATTTTAATCGGCGAAAGGATTTCATCTTAAGCAAAGTTGAGAACCGTGCACCCAAACGAAGAAGATCAACGCCAGGGAATACTAAGAAGTCGCGACTCGATTCTAAGTGCTATTTTTTTCAATAAGAAAACATTAGGAGCGGAGTCTGCGGGGATTTTTTTAATAAAAACGCTTTGCGTAAGCAAAGAAGTGGTTGAACATGCCTTCAAGTTTAAAGGAGAAGGAGGCTTGTTTGGCAGCAATGACCAAAGAGGTAAAAGGAAACCCTACAAGAAAACCAACGATTCTGAGGTAGAGTTGGTGAAAAGTCATATCCAAAGCTTTCCTGTGATGGAATTACATTATACTCGGAAAATCTAGGAAGAGGTAATACCTTGATTGCAAGTTAAGTATTGCAAAAATGTATACCTTGTGTAAGGAGATTTGCGCAAAAGATGATCTAAAACCGGTCTCTCTCATAACATACAGAAGAATATTTTCCACGAATTACAATCTGTCTTTTTTACCCTCAAAAAAGACCAATGTCAGACATGTACACAATATGAGACAGCTGATTTACAAAAAAAGGAAGAACTGCAAAAGAACGATTGCTACAGAGTCAAATTAGAAGATAAAGGGAGAGCCCATCGAGAAGTTAACTTCGTAAGCTGCACTTTTGATCTTCAATGCGAACTGCAGATTCCAAGTAGTGATGCTAGTCAGATGTAATACGGCCGTAAAATTTGCACGTACAATTTAACAGTGTATGAGTTAGCCACACCCAATAATGCATATTGCTTCTCATGGACTGAACTAAATGGAAAAAGGGGAAGCCTCGAAATCGGTACGTGTCTCTTGAGGTTTGTAAATAAACTCTCTTCAGCTCATCAGCTGTAACAGAACTGTCTCTTTTCTCTGATACCTGCAGCGGACAGAACCTTAATCAAAATATTAGTGCTTTGTTTTTGTATTTGGTTCAAACAAATACCAACTTATCTGTGATAGAACAGAAATTCCTAGAGAGTAGATATACCTATATGGAGTATGGACGTAGACAACGAAAAGGCACAAAAATATGTTCCAGTTTACACTATGCATGACTGGTTAAATATTTTTCATATGGCAAGGATGTCTAAGTCGAATAAAAAGCCGTTTAGCGTAAAAGAGCTTCAGTATAAGGACTTCTTTGATTTAGAAGCGCTCTCAAAACTAATCATGAAAAATAAAACAAAAAACACGAATGGGGAAAAAGTCAGCTAGCTGAAAATAAAATGTCTGAAATACTTAAAATCCAAACCAGGTATTATTGCATACAGGTGTGATCAATTTGATCGTAGTTCCGATTATAAGGAGATAAACGTTCTTGGTAAAGGCCACCCTCATTCGGATCGAATTAAAAAAGACATACTCCAAACCACGATCCATCAGTATTCAGAAGAAGCAGGATTTGCTGAAGCTCTGCAAATCAGGGATCATTCCGGATGAGTTTCATCAGTATTATAAGTCGTTACCGACATCTAAGAACATGGAAGGCAGTATCCCTGAACCCGATATTCAAGACAATGATGTTCAAAGTGATGTTGGGGACGAGTAATTTTGTTCTGTCAAAACCAGACAAGTGACATAAAAAAATGTATTTTACTGAAAAATAAAATAGTGTTTTAGATTTGTAATGTTTTATGTGGGATTTTTCTTTTGTTATATTACTTACTTTGATTTCTTTCAGTCATTAAATCATATTTAAGCTCTGACGATTTTTCATTTCAATTTAAACTATCAAACGACGATTTCTCTAAAGTTCAAAAAATGGAGTAATCTTGTTTTGGCAGTAACCCGACGATATACTGATGACATGTATATTGGGTTGGCCTGACCATCACTGGCTATGCGTTTATCATGAGTAAATGAAGGATAGAATAGTAGAAAGCGCATGAGTAAACGAAATAGCTATATCAATCGACGTTGCCGATTGATAACGCGGACCACGCTCCGGCCGCAGCATTCCTACCTTCACACGCAACATTGTAATATCTCTATTTCATTTCCACACAAGTTTCAATGAGCCTCTCCTTCATTTACTCACAATTAACCGTATACCTAGTCTTAGTCAGACCAACTGTGTATGTAAGTTATTCAGATAAAAATGTCTTAATTTGTAATTATAAAGTGGTTAACTGATGTACCAATAGATTGCTATAAAAATACATAGACATAGATTTGATAGATATTTCAGAAACCGTATTCGTATATGACAAATGAACGAACAAGTCACTTGCTTTTCTTGCCACGTCTGTAGTAGATACTTCATTTTAATAGTAAGTACTATTACAGCGTAGTATTTGGCTGGGTTTCTCAGTCCTAGTTTAACTTTAAACTCCTGTGTATTCCCATGGTAGCAATTATAAAAACAATTGTTCCTATGGAAATAAACAGGAGTTTAAAGTTAAACTAATACTGAGAAACCCAGCATAAGTGTTGTAGTGTAAACTTCGCTTTCATAGTATATGCTTCAGAGTCGTAGTAGGTACTTCGAAGAAGATACTGATTCGAGAAGTATTAGCAGCTACCACGTTTTATGCATACCACCCAATATCTCACCCAAGGTTTGTACAAATTGCATGTCTCTATTTCTCTGTCGGTTCATTCAGGAATCACAGTGTAAATGAAAACATAATTTCGTAAATTATTATGTGCTACGTTGCAATTACTCACTTTTTAATGTCAACTTTGATGGCTGTTGGTAGGTACATAAAAAAATTAAATAATATTAGTACCTAATAAAAGGTATTTTAAAGTATACGAGATTTGCATGTGACAGTGCAATTTGCGTGGGATTCGAACCGCTTCATTATTAAAACAAGTTCAAATTGCACTGAACCACAAATAGATAGAGTTTCAGTTGTGAATGGCTTGACCACAAAAAGCGGAAAATTTACAATTCGCCTCAATAAAAGTACAATAATTGTGGCCGCAGATTTGATTGAAGTATAACATCCGGCTCTTTTAAATGTATACGTTGTCTGGAGGTCCTTCTTGAAACCTTCTCGCTGTTTTACGTCTTCCTTCAGTCCACGAAGAATTTCAAAAGTGTATTTATTTTCATCTGCAGAATCTATTTTCGGAATTTACTTGTATTCACTTCGTTGTATCGATTTTCAGCGACTTTACGAGACATTTTCCAGACAGCGTGTATATAAAATTAGACTAGGAAAAGTATACCCTGCCTAACTCAATAAAGCCCTCCAAAGTAGTTCTAATAAGTTTTGTTTCAAAACTGTCGGACTTTTTCAAAGTTGTAATCCCACAACATGAATTTTGAAAAAATTAAGAGTTGGGAAAACCCGAACGTAAGATTGTCGGGATTTTAAACTAAACAAATAAATTAAATTAATATCCTGACGTAATTTGAATTGGCTTCCGGTTGGAACCGCGTCACGTTGACTTCTTCTGCTGCAGCAGAAGCCATTTTAATTATGGACGATGGCCGCGGAAGCCTTCAAATTAAATCCTGACGTAAGTTTCACTTTAAATTAAATCCTAATAAATTTTGTGTTTAAAGCGCAGTTGCATTGTCCTGAATAGTAATCGCGATTTGCTACGTGAATTTTTAACTAACTTTTGATTCCTGCAAGAGCAAGGCCACTAGGCAATCTGAAGGGTGGAGATTTTGCCCGGTATATCATAAAATTTATAAATGCCTTACGCCCTGTAAACATCGACAAATGACGCTTGTGAATCCATTCGTCTCTACAATGCGGTTATGAAACTTTGCAATAAACTTTTGTAACTGTATTTATTTTGTTCATCGTCTACCATTTGCTTGCCATGGAAGTATCGTCGTTTTGGGTAGAATATGTCATTAATTATTATTTTTGAAGCTGTAGTAGGTTTTTGTGTGATAATGCAAATTATTTAAAACGATACTGTAGATTTGAATTGTTCGTTGGACTTTACATGCGCTGTGTTATGCTTACTTTTTTTACTCCTCAAATTAAGAAATGCTCTACGCATACTATAAACGATTGGCAGGAAATTTTATCACAGATTATTTAACTAAATTTGTACCGCCTTTGTTGAGATCGCAATTCAAGATTTTTTACGTCGCCTTGATCTCCCTCCAGAGATTCCCAAGAAACTATTGAGGGGGAGAGCTTTGTCTTTACGTAATAGAATATTTTAAAACTGAAGGAGACGACACAGCCCAAAACGCTGCGTAACACCTGTAACAGTAGTTTCGCGACGCGTCGTAAAACTGCGAACTAAATAAAACATCCAAGTCTTAGCTGTCGCGTGATAAAACTTTAAGCCCGAATTGCAACGCTTGACTTTGCTGCGGAAATGTGACCTGAAGTATTAATACAATGACAGCGAGGGAAGTTAGACTTTATTTTTAACTTTGTCTCGGACAGCTTTTAATAGATCTCGTTCTCCGTCGGTTCCTTTGCTATCGTTGCAATATTTGATGACAGCTGCACAACGATGATATTGTAACGATTTTAAGGGTTCGATTAATTTTTATTTTAAGAACAAAACACGATATAGTAAACTAATTTATTTAAAAGCAAACTGATTTATTTATAAACTTACAGTAAATACAACACTAACATTAAATTATTTATAAGCTTATACCTAATTTATTTTAACAGCCGAGCGAAAGTCTAACGCGAACTTTAATGCCGAACTGTCCAACGCCGAATTTAATTACTCATTCCCGGTTGCCTGCTTTTATAAGCCGGGGCTGTTTTTCGCGAACATTCCAGTACGCGACAGAATGTCTAGGGTTGATTCCATCGCTGGCGTGATCTTGAAATGCCTGAAGTTTCTGGTCTAAGGCGCGTCGGCGGTGACGCATGAGATGGGCTGGCGCCGGAATCGTCACAATATTGAAATGCGAGATAAAACTAAAAGTTTATCTGACATAGAAAGCCTTAATACTTCATTTAGGGCCGGTCTTTCCAACTTCCCGTTAAAGTTATCCAGCGAATAACTTGATTTTTATGAATGGTTGATTGATTTTTATGAATTGTTTCCCTTATATGTATTTATCCGTTAGTCAGTTTATCAAGAGATGGAAAGACCCGCCCTTAGTCTCCTATAAGATTAACGATAACAAATCAACGACAAATGTTTTCAATATAAGGAGGACATGATAATAAAATGCAAATACTACTGCCCTACAAGAGAATGAGAAACGCTCTCAGATACACATTTGCCCAGAGACATCGAAGTCGTGTCGAAGCAATTGTTTGGATCTCAAGATTTTATGTGAGGCGAGCCCCTGTCTCCGTAGACAATTTGGCGCCTTTTATTCGTAGTTTTGCTGGCAGCTTGCGGTATTCATACTACCTTTGGGAAAATAAATCTCACCACCGACTAATGTAACCTGCCACGTTCACATTTGCTATTCAATACGCGTATGTTAAATACGGCTTCAAGACCAATAGAAGAAAAACTTTTCAAAATTATATGGAAATAAATGGGAAATTTCAATAAACGTGTGTTACAGTTTCAAGTTGCATAAGGAATAGGTTGGCAATATTTGGAAATTTTTAGTAAACTTAGAATTTATTGTGGCAACCCTGATAACTCGTTCGTCCCCTAACATGTCCAAATATGGGCATTTCGACAATAACGGTTTCTGATTGGCTGAAGTTGACGGCATCCGAGCTCATCTTGCGTGCGTCGTCCTGTTTGGCTTTGTTTTAGCGCATCACTTCTCGTTTAACACTGGCGATATCTGTGTTGTTATGATTAAGTTATCGGAGTTTTTACTGAGTTTCGCATTCGACGTGGTCGGAAATTCTCAGTGCATCATCAAACGAGTTAGCGTTGATTCTCACTAAAGTATTTTTCTTAAGAGAAGAGCTCTGCGTCATAAATAAAACGCGTCTGGCCTTGCATAATCAGACATAAAAAGCATAATACCATCCTTCTTTCTTAGTCAGCATTGTCAAAGAAATAATACTGAAATATTTGTCGGTTGTATAGTCGCCCAAGTTTTCTATTGGTTTTATGATCTTGCTATAAAAAACAACTTCAAAGAGACCGGCCTGCGGTCGCCTTTCTGTCGCTTTTTTTGGCAGGGCAATAAAACCGCTACCAAACTGGGACGACTATAACTTCGGCGATTAATGACGCAGAACTCTTCTCTTATGGAAAATATTTTACCCTGACAGGGCCTGGTTTATCTAAAAATCCAGGCTCTTACTTTTGGGACACTACTTTTGGTACTTTTACTTTTGAATACTTTTACTATTGGGATATCTCTTGTTGCCGTACTCGGTTGAATCGGTGACTGTTGCAGATTACTCCACGACGCTTTGAACAACGCGCAGGAAAACGTAAATGTCCTTGATCTAGAGGATACATTCTTGGTTACGTGAGACTATTCAGAACCTCTATTAACTGTAGCGTGACGCTGCATTGCTTAAGAGCAAATTTTCTACAGATCTTGTGCCTTTAATTAGTTGATGTCAATTATTGTAGTAGTAATGAGGCGGATTAAGTAAAGCGAAATAAGTAAATAGGTGTACACTCGAGTACAATATTTTTGAATAGCCTTAGGCCTAGTATTTCGCCGACATTCTGTCGCATTGAATTAACCTGTTTGTAACTTTGTAATTGATCTTGTAAGTACTCTGTGTATTTGTGATGACAATAATTATTATTTTAGCTGTTTGTGTACTTGTGCCACTACTCTAAACGTACGTAAAAGTGAGTGTAGATAAAATCCTCTGTGAATATTGCGAATATTGGTGCTAGTTGAGGAAAAGCAGACTTGTTACCGATCTAAGTAATTAAGACAGGAGTAATTCACACTAGAGTTTTGTGGTAGCACGTGACACTTCAATAATAATAATAATAACAATTTATTTGTGTTAAATACAAAAGTATTTCAAATGTCATATAGGGCATATGTATATAAAACAATGTAAAAGATATAGTAAGTTATACAAGAAGGCGCAATCACATAATAGACAATACTTGTAGGTATTTTAGAAGACATGAGAATGGTGAAGAAAGTCCTCGAAGGAATAAAAGGAATGCGTTATCAAATACTGTTTGATGATAGATTTAAATTGTGGCAATGGTTTTTTACGTATATCTGGTAGTAGTTTATTGAAAAACTTGACTGCATAATAATTACTGCCATAACGAAATCTATTCAATTTGTGTTGTGGCACCACTATGTCCGATTTAAACCTGGTGTCATATTCGTGGTTATATTGATAGTAAACGAAATTATGAATATTAGATTTTATAAAGAGTAAACATTCTAAAATGTAAAGTGACGGAAATGTTAATATTTTCAGTTTTTTTGGTTTCCCTGCAGCTATCTATATCCTAAGCCACCCATAATACGTATTATTCTTTTCTGAAGTATAAAAATTCTTTTGGCCTCAGAATAATGGCCCCAGACTAAAATTGCGTAAGACACATAACTGACTGAAACAAACCGTAGTAAGCAGATAATACATTATTCCAGGGAACAGAAGTTTTTAAATGTCTCATAAGATTTGACTTAAGACTTTAGTGAGTTTGCTCGCAATGTATTCTGTATGTTCGTACCCATTGTAAAGAGGAATCCAAATATGCTCCTAGATATTTGATGGACTTCACACAGTCAAGGTTATCTGTTTGAAGGTCCACATTTCTCAGAGAGAATTTCATGAAATGCGTTTTTTCATCGTTTAAACTAAGTTTATTGCTTAAGAACCAATTCTTAATACTTGTTACAGCTTCCGCAAAGTTCTGAGATCCATTAACAAAACTAATATAACTGTTTAGTAGTATTGTATCATCAGCGAATAAAGTTATCTTAAAATTAGGAACACCTCGATCAATATCATTAATATATAAGAAAAACAAAATTGGACCTAGAACAGAACCTTGGAGGATACCTTCGGAAATGTCTATTGATTCAGAAAGTTTATCCCGGCATCGAACAACCTGCCTCCTGTCGCTTAGGTACATACGATGCTATTAGCTTTATGCTCATTAAGTCAAAATTATAATATTTTAGCTTGGATATTAGGATATCATGAGAGATACAATCGAAAGTCTTAGTCAGGTCAAAAAATGCAGAAAAAGCGTATTTACTCCTCTCAAATACATCCGTGATATAATTGACAAGCGTTATAGCTGTTACAGTGGATCGACTTTTACGCAATCCTTACTCATGTCTACTAAATAAGTTGAACATATTCTATTTTTCATTACAGTCTCTATAACTTTAGATAGCACTGGAACTAAGGAAATAGGTCGAAGTTCATCAGGGTTGTCCTTCTTCGATATACGAGTAGGTACAACGCAAATTTACGGGATTAGTGAGAGGAATATACAATAAGTTAACAATTTTTTTTATAAGTATAACGTTAAATCCATATACGTCTAAGCTTTTAGAACACTTCATTTGTACAATGATATCACGAATCTCTATCTTCAGATATGCAAGTATAATTTACAAGAAGATTTAAACTAGCAAGATTTAAAACTAGCAGTAATAAGAAGGTGCTGGATATGAACCTTCTATTCGATTAACAAGGTTTCTTTTAATTAAGAAGCGATATGTTAATAAAAAAAGGTCGGCAAAACTGAGACTATAAGATTTGAGGTCGATCATAATCAGTCCGAATTAATCAAGATTCCTATTACACAGAGGTGATTCCTTTTGTTCGCTTTGTATTATCAGAGTGCTCAGTATCTTTTAGAGGATTACTCAATGTTATTAACAGTTGTATTGATTGCCTTTGTGAGAAGACAACTTACACAAAACACTTTAAAATTAGGTTTTCTTTCTAATGAAACACTCTGTATATTTCCGAATATAACTTTCCAGTTATTCAACTGACTCACTAAAGGTTTGTTCTAACAGTAGATAGTTCGAAACCGTCAAAAGCGTGCTTTCATCAAAGTTGTATGTACTGTTACGTTCAAATCTCCCGCCAAACAAGATGCAGAGGCAAAGTGATATATGAACCGCGTTTGGATACAGGTGACTACCCTGCATCCCTCCTCGTGTGGCACACCTCGTGACTGTTTTCGGTTTCGTTTCCTAGCAACCTTCGCCTGCTACAATTTCGCCTCGTTGAGTTCCTTTCTTGTTCGAAGTGTCTTACAAGTTAGACGTGTTAAAACATGTTAAAACATTTTATTATGCATGTAAATATGCATAATAAAATTATCGGAGTTCTCGCTCTTTGGGAGGAGTAACTCAATTGCGGCTGTGTCGGAAGATCTCGTGACACCATCGAACAAATTTTGGGCACTTTTAAGCTCCATACTAAGCCTGGAAATTTAGAAAATCCCAGGTAAAGCGTGCAAGGGCGTGTACCTAACATGGTCGCTAATAAAAATCATTTCTTCTATGTAGGCTTTTCTGTTTGGGCGCAGTTTTCTGGCGCAGGCTATTAGACCAGGCTTTTAGGCCTAGTTCTCCGGTGGCGCTCCTGCCCTGTGAATGTACCGTAACCCGATCGTGGAAACCTGATCAGCCATCTTGACGATCCGAGCGGATCCAGTTTGGACCAGATTGTCGACCGCGGGACGCGGTCGTTGTAACTACCCACCGACTAGAGTCCCTCCACCGACCACCACGCTTCGGTTGGTAACGTTGACCCTGACACATGACTGGACGCGCTGTCAAGAGGTTAGGTTTCCCAACTTAATTTAGCCTGACGTTTTGCGGACCGATCGGTTTATATTTTATTCTTTGCTCGTGAATAGTTAAATCGCGAGGAAGAATTTCGAACTACGTGTTACGCTGCGTTTATCGTCGATAACTAAACAGTCAATTGTAATAGTATAAAGTGTTGTTTTGACTTGTGTAATTAATTTCTGCGTTCACGCACACCAGTGAGTAAAGTCTCGCCTCTGTATTTATTGTTGATTCATTTTCTGCCCGATCTGGTCGATTGAAGACGTCGACTGGTCGATTACGTTTTTAGCTGAAGAATTGTCTTTTGGCGCCCTTTAATAATTTTACTACCTTAATCAACCCGCCCCATTCTTCACTGTTGCTAGCCTGGGGAACAGCTGATACGTTTCGTCAGCAGAAGCTTGTCATCTGTCAGTGGTAAGTAAGAGGCAAGTAAATTAAATTTAAAATTTGGTGACAGTACTCTTGACGGCGCTGTTAAAATCGATCATTATTTTGGTGGGTAACTGATTACGATGGTTCCGAATCAAAAATTGCTGCAAAAACAAATCTTAAATAGATCCGCCGTTGAGACTGTCCAAGGTCACTTGTGAGACTTCCCCCTTTCTCACTTCTCAAGGTTCACGCTGTTCTGAACAGTTTTTGTATTGCATTCTTCATGTAAAAAATATGTATACAACTGATCGAGAAATAAAAGATATCCACAGAAAAATCGCCAAAATCGTCAGTTACAAAATTTGTCAACCAAATGGGCGACCCAAATCTCCAAAATTGGCAGCACTAGGCCTAAGGTTTAAGACACTAACTGCTTTTCATAGATACACCACGATTTACAGCAGTCTTTCGTCTTCCTTTTCGCTTTGTCCTATAAACTGCTGGGTCTAAATTTGACGTTAAACTTAACCAGTGCTGGGCCCAGGTACGCGTTCAAAGACAAACTGCATAGTTACGCCGTTGCTCATGGATAAAGCTTCAGAATAAAATAAAAACATTTTTTAAGTCAGTTTTGTCGATTAGTTTTTAGTCGATTAGCTTTGAAGTTTGTATTTACGAGCAGAAATATAATTTGGTCTTTGTTGTTGAAGTGTGGTGTCTCCTTTACTCCTTTATTCTATAAACTGTGGATGCTCAATATGACGCTAACATGTACTGGGTCTAAGTAGGTCTTTGGTGTCCTTTAGTTTTGTGCGCCCTGGCACAATTGCATCCCCTGCACCTTCGATTGTACCACTGTCACACATGTACTATGCACTTCGAATGGTTTTAGTAAAAATCTTTCAGTTGTATCTTGTACAGGTACACATACTGAAACGATCGCGAAATTGTTGTCAAAACAAAATCGATTATTGCATGTTTAATTTCAAATAACAAACACGTATTCGAACTGTACGCTGTAAAAATGTGGCCCAGCAGTTAGGGGCGACGCTCTGTCCCTTCTCAAGAGGCTATATACCACCCGGAGAGTTCTTTAGAATTCTATAATTGCGGGCACCATTCAGATTGCACTATAGCTACACAGACATTATAAAACAAATCTACTTGACATTTTGGATTGTTTCCTTTAGATTTTTGTATAGAATTTAGTCGCGTTAAATTACAAATTAGGTAAAGATATCAAATTACGTTGCGAGTTGAAATCCTTCGCTTTAGTCTGATCTCTTTCAAACAAGCAACAGATACTTTTAAAATGTCAGTCTGGACACTTGTAAAGTTAAAATTATGAAGGGTTCATTTGCGACAGACTACCTGCGAGTTGTATCTGATAAGCTAATGGGGGGTTGCTTGATGCATGCAGAGCATCTGGAATAGGCGTGATTGGGAACTAAATGCAGCGATTATTATTGGTCGAGGTGATTTCAAAATTTAGCTTGCAAGTCCGAGAGGTGTGTTTAATTTTTACTTGGAAAGGACGGAGCACGGAAAACAGGCAAAAACATTCGAATCTCGCTAACAAGCGTTTGACTAATTACTTTTGACTTGGCGGTTTTTCTTTAGCGCTTGTCATTTACTTATTTTTCTAGATAAATCATTTATTTCGGTACGGTTAAAATACAATGTGTTAAGAAAGGGCAATTAAAACCAAACACGTGCACGTCGCGTCGCGGGTGTTTTAAAACAGAGTGTGCGAAGTGCATGAGTGTTCCACGGAATACGCGGCGAGGTAATTTGCATTTATTTGTATGTCTTCGTCGCACATTTGGTGGTATCAATTGAGTAAGAATAATTTAATTTGCATTAATTAGTGTCTAAAAGAGTCAGTAAAGTTCAGTATTACCATTGCATTTAGATACTTTTAATCAAACTATTTTAGTTACATTTGAATCGAGTATTAAAACTCCACTGGTGACATTCACCTTAGTAAAATTTGTTGGTCATTGTTTCTTTAATTATTAGGCCAGTTCTGTGCTTTAACTAACCAGCCGTAATTAAGTATTCCACAAATTTACCTGGAATTCAATACAGTGTACTCTTAGAAATAGTTCTACACTTGGAGATATTCTCAGGCAAGTTGGAAACACGCTAACGGTTGTTTTTCGATTTGTACAGGGAAGTCGCCAATCCAAATCACTGGTGTGAGGCAAATTATATCTGCCGCTGAAACCAAGTGCGCCAGCACAATCTAAAACCCAGAAATTAAGGCCAATTAATTGCTCGTTACGAATTTCGTAATTGCAAGGCCGAACAATTTTAACCACCTAATCATAGCCATCTTCTTAATATAGGTTCTCTCTCACTCTCTCTGTATGGTTGTGGACTAAGCTGTGGTCTTTGCCGAAAGATTTGCAGGTTAATTAGAAGCGATTTGCCGAGAGACTGAAATGGCCATAACCACCCATAGTGGAGTGTCGAAAAACAGTCAATTTGGGTCCTTGCGCAATAAATTAGTTAGATAGGTTTAGCCGCCGAAAAAAAACGACGAAGAGAGGGATCTTGAAAAAAGGCGTACATAGTACCACCCTCTCGAGGCGATTGGACGTAGCTGGGAAGGACCCTACCCATTCGACCTCCGTTAATTATTATCAAGGCGATTGGACGTAGCCGGGAAGGACCCTACCCATTCGACCTTAATTAATTAGTTTAGCTAGCGTTAGGGTTTACCAACACCTCCAAAAGGAGTCCCTGAAAAACTGGTGATTGCTATTGATTGTCCTGCAAATTGATCGCCGAGGGCGGCATTTTGTACCACATACTTCTCCAGAACGTTTGATTAAGTAATGAATTGATTCCATTGATTAAGTACACTGAAGACCCATTGTGTCACATTGTGCGTTGGTTGATTAAACAGAACGAGTCTTAGAGTACGATCTGAAGTGACAAACACTAGTACCAAGACCAAATCTAAGTTGAAATTCAATTAATTGTTAATCGAACTAAGGAGCAGAGCTCTTCAACAAATATCTGTGTAGACATTAAACCACCAACGGTGTGATTTGAAAGAAAGTAGGCCGCGCCGATATTCGAAAGTGAAATCTGTTAAGCGAGTTCTACTGTACTTTCTGATAACCGTAATTTTTGTTTCTTTGTATTGATTTCAACACAAGGTTTTTGCGCTCATTATATCAGACCCCAGTGGCTGGTACAAGGAGTTTTTACCTTTTTTTTAAAATAAATAATTAATTAAATCTAACTTATTTTATTTAACGTAATTAGCTCCTTTGTTCTCTCAACTTATTTACCGACGCACCAAGAAGAACAGGTTATCACAACATAGATCCAGATTCACAGTGGTCACAAGATTATAATTATTATCAATAATATTGTGGTTGTAACGAAGTGACCATTCCGTTACTATTTTTGTACATATTAGGTTAAGTTTTGTATATATTATTTAGCATGTATTTTTAGGATGTGCTTGCGCAGTTTAATTTAGGTGGGAACTCCAAGAGAGGGCTCACCACGCGCGCAAGCTCTTTATAAGCGCGTCGGCGCACGATTTAATCGAGTCCTCGGCCGGCGCTTGAGCCGACGGTCGTGGCCTGTTGCCGCCATCGCCACCGGACGTGGCTTGAAGTTAGTGACACGCCGAGTATTCCGAGCCACCGGACGTGGCTGGAATGCAGTTTTCTCGCGGAGTCTTTCATCCGTCGATGTTTTGACTCACGCGTTTAACCATCTGTGCTACGTTCGCGTTACCTACAACCGCTCCTCCTGTTTTATCCTGACCTTTCTCTTACTGAGTGCGGGCGTCTCACATCCTGATCCTAGAGTGGCTGTCTCACTCTTCCTATCCAGTGCGGGTGTCTCATATCCTAGAGTGGGTGTCTCATTCTCTCTACCCGATGCGGGCGTCTGCATATCCTGACCCTGAGTGGGCGTCTCACCACAACCATACCAATTGATCCGATCCCTAGAGCCTGTACCAGAACGTATGCACAGTGCGTTACCGTCCTGCGATTAGTGTCCGTAAGACACACCGTTTCCGAAAATACCGTCCTGCGATTAGTGTCCGTAAGACACACCGTTTCCGGAATTACCGTCCTGCGATTAGTGTCCGTAAGACACACCGTTTCCGGAAATACCGTCCTGCGATTAGTGTCCGTAAGACACACCGTTTCCGAAATTACCGTCCTGCGATTAGTGCCCGTAAGACACAGCTTGTTAAAAGACCTGTAAATATAGACTATGTTTGTAAATAAAGTTGTTGCTAAGTGATCGACGCTTTTATTTCCGCTGAACCCGGACACCGACGAGCACACCCGAACCGACGTCAAGCAGAGCAACGATCGGCAGCAACTACAGACCACACCGACCCGAAAATGACGTACCGTTACATGGTAAAGTTTCTCGTTGATTCCGAAGGGTCGTAAACCGAAACAGAATATAGGCCAGTAGGATTAACCTTTAGCGCCGGCGGTATGTCCTAGGTACTTAGCAGGTAGCGATAGATAGGGTATGCATGATAAGATTCAATACCTAAACATCTGGATGACACTTCTCGGAATTCTCCGAAAATAAGCTTTCGGTCCAACTATTTAATTTGACCATAAATTTAAGTGGTGTTTGTTTGGACATTTTTATTGTTTATTTACTTGTACGTAAAAATAAACAAACAAGGATTTTTAAACGGGCGCGTTACAATACACATTAGATAAGAACATTTTTAAAAATGGTAACTCAATAAAAGTAGGTATTTTCTTAAGCCCGGACGTTCCCCATGCATTTTATCAAGACGCTGTTTCTCGATTAAATTGCTGTGTAAGAAGGTATAGGGCGGTATTTTTACAAAGAGATCATCAACTCGAATCCACTAATTTATACCCTCTCGCATGTAATAGAAAAGGAGATTGAAATAAGAGTTGCATTAATATTATCAGCCAATCAAATGACAAAATCTAAAAATTATACCCAATAGTAGTTATTGATTTTTGATCTATCTTTTTCCATCATATTTAGAACCGTAAATAGCTTATTCTTTTTTTTATTGGGATCGACTGAAAGCACCTCAAAGCATCATCTGTTTTTATTAGCGGAAATGCGCCCACAAGGATGTCGTAAACTTCTTTAGTAACGGTCGCTTTGCTTTAAGAAGTGGAAATTGTGAAACAGTGCCATGATAAACTGCATACTACTATACGTGCCTATTTCCATAATTACGTTTGCACAAGCAAAGACAATAATATGAATTTCTGCCCCCAAAAGCTAACTGGAACACTCAAATTTAGCGACTTACCCCAACATACTTGACAACATTGGTTGTGTTTATAACTTACGTCCTCGATTACTCGTGCCAATTTATCGTTAACGCCATTTTTATCTCGCTGCTATCGCAGTATTTTACAACCGCCGCACCGGAAACTTTCCTTCTCATTTGTTGGGTAAGATAAACGTCAATCGTGTTCCCTCCTCTTCAGGATGCTCCGATGGATGCGTTTCATATCTATGGATAATTCCGGTGAAAGCGCGTTGGTATTCATGTGATAACACATCTCGAAATTTAGAAAGAAATAGAACCCATAAAATACACTCGGTTTTATCAAAATTGCACAAAGAAGAGGTACAAGGTAACAACTGTCGTAAACTGCTCGCTCATTAAATTGATAATTAATTGTCGATAAATTAAATCCAGGTTTGTTTCTTTTTGTTGGTGCGATTTTTATGGAACGTTTTCGATTCGTTTTCGCTTTAGAGCACTCTCACCTTCTGTTAACCTCATTAATAATAACAGGAGATCGAGATGTTCTGAGAGTACCCATAATAATGATGAAAAGAACCAGTTTTTAAGCTGATAGTTATTTACATGAAAATCAATTGTATGAAGAAATTGAGAGAGAAAAGCAATGAAGGTTGGATACGTTATATACAAAAGTATCCAAATATATTCACGTACGTGTACATTCAGTAAAATATAAGACAAATTCAGCGAAGAGGAAAATAAACATTCTCAATCGATTTACGAAACATATTGCATTTGTTCCGTTCTATAAACCGCCATCAACCCCCAAGTAATCCCCAGCTTATATTCTTCAATGAGCAACAGGAAAGGATTTCGCACGGCTCAAACTTGAAAAGGGAAGTGTGATTTTCCTTTTAGAATCAGAACGGGTATTAAAAGAACAAATTGACATTTACTTTTATGCATCGTTTTATAGGCGAGAAACACTCGAAGACTAGCCGATCGAGAGGTGTCGGGGAAGATTTCGGCTTGAAAGCTTTCCGGCACGGTATTAAAAGCCCCAATAGTTAAAAACGCCGAAGTTTAATCCGATCAATGTGCCAGTTTTACGGGGTATTACCGAAAAGAAAGTTCCCTCAATCCCAGTAAAATTTAAAGTAAACATCTAAGCATAACGAAAATGTTTCAAATTTTGTTCACCCTGGCACCTGTTTTAAGATGCGTTTACTCACACTCATTCTTCTAGTTAAAAACGTCGAAGTTTAATCCGAATAATGTGCCAGTTTTACGGGGTATTACTGAAAAGAAAGTTTCCTCAATCCCAGCAAAATTTAAAGTAAACATCTCAGCATAACGAAAATATTTCAAATTTAATTTGAAAATTAAAAGAAAATGAAAACACAATGCTGTACTTAAATGGGATGACATACATAGTACAAATCTAATTCATCAACTGTAAATTAAGGACTTATCTGTATTGGCAGACACAAACAATGCTCAGTTGTTTGTGAAAATTCTGTCATGCAGAATTGAAGGATAACAGATTAAACTGCAGCTATATTAATTTCCATTGTCAGATGAGCGTCCACGTGGAAACGAGCCAGATCGATAGATCGTATAATTGGCTCAATAGGTCCTCAACTATTACTGCAGTAAATTTGGTTGCGGTATTTGTGTAATTCGTGTTTATCAGACTATGAATTACAAACACGCCTTCTTGGTGCTTTTATCGTGGTACATTCCATAGCTAAAGCAAGGATTTAGGTGCATTTTTAGGTCATGAGTCATCACTCCATAATGCGTACAGTTTGTTAAATTATGCTTCAGTAACTAATAATTATAAAAATATTAAAGAAATTAATAGTTTCCATATTTTTTTTATTTTATGACAACGTTATGACTGAGAAAGAAAACGAATGTATTCACAACTGGAATATTCAACTAAATGTGAGAGTTTAACATTTTTTTAGTATAATATGCACATTTGATAGCGCCATAAAAAGAGCATATAAACAAAGCAGGCATGCGGAATAATTAAATTCGGTGGTCTGTAGTCAGCACTTCACGTGTATCGCGTTTTTATGATGATTTATACTGACTCTTTACTTACCACCTCGCGACTATATAAAACCAGGTGCTTTATTTTGAAAAAAAAAATCAGTAAAACTTAATTACAGTGGCATATCAAAAGTTCTTCAAATCATACGCTGGGGTTTTTATAGCTTGAAGTTGAATAGGTCAGATGGATAGTTACGCCACTGTCGTACTAGTTTCCACTTTAAAAGAAATTAATAATTTCAATTATTCTTTAAACTCTTTTTAGAAGTTCAATAAATTCAAGAATTCGACAGTTATAGTGCCAAATTATCGAAATTATTCTGTCGAAGCAAAATTGCACTGAGTCTACGTATATTCAAAATTTCTAAATTTAACAAATCAGAATTCAATTCAATATTTTTATTGTTGCAATTATTTTCAAGTATCTTTTTTGTCTTTCCATTTACTTACATCTATTAATTCATACAGGCCGCTTCAATGAAGATGCACTTTAAACTTAACCCAATACAACTCACTAGAGAAGTAATTCCCATTGTAAGTACCTGTAATCTGGCTTATAATGAAGTTCGCGATGCGATCGACCAACTAAAAGGTAACTGTAGCCCTGATTGTTTCGGTATAAACAGTAAAATCATAAAATATATTAAGAATATAATCTTAATACCTTTAACTAAATTGCTAAATCGGGCCATCGAAGAAAATATCTTCCCTAAAGCATTTAAAATTTCCCGTGTAGTTCCAGTACACAAAAAAGGTGCAACTTCTGACACTTCAATTACAGACCCATCTGTATTATCCCTGTCCTGGGTAAAATTTTTGAAATAGTCCTAAACTACTTGCATTTTTTGAATCTAATAACTTATTGTGCAATTCCCAATTCGGCTTCAGACCTGGTAAATCCACAGAATCTGCACAGTTCGATTTTACTTCATACTTCATTGACAACATAAAGCATGGACATTATGTTAGCTCTCTTTTTTGCGACCTTAGTCGCGCCTTCGACTGTGTTGGCCATCAAATTCTTCTCAGTAAACTCAAAATTTACAATTTATCCTGTGATCTTATATTGTTACTCAAGTCATGCTTTACCGACAGATATCAATACGTCGACATTAATAATAAAAAATCTGAAATGGTTGAAATAAGAAATGGAGTCTTCCAAGGATCTGTCCTAGGGCTACTTCTCTTTTTAGTTTATATCAATGACCTAGCTTATCATGTACATGATGCAAACTTAATACTATATGCGGATGATACTACAATTTCGGTATCCAGTGATAGTCTCAAAAATTCCGTACTTTCTACAAATAATGCTAAATCTTCATGCCAAAACTGGTTCCTTTCGAATAAATTAAGTTTAAATGATTCTAAAACACAACACATGATCTTTTCTACTCGACCTATTCATGATTTTCGAAATCCAACATCGGCCAAATTACTTGGCATACTTTTCGAACCGTCTCTCTCATGGCAGGAGCACTGTGAATCTGTAGCAAATAAACTAACATCCCTTATCTATCTATTTAGGAACTTACGTCATAAAATCACACGTAATAACCTTATTTGTATATACCATGGACTGTTTGAAAGCTGTCTTTCTTATAGTTTGCTCATCTGGGGTCACTCCCCACTTTTTAAAAGAATTTTCGGCCTCCAACGGAAAGCTATTAGAATAATTGCTGACAAACCCTACAGAGAATACACGAAACCTTTATATCGCGTACTAAGGATTCTTACCGTACCGTCACTGAACGTTCTGAAATGCCTTGAATACATTAAAAAGCATGAATTTAATTATGATAATGTTCACAATATTCATAATCATAACACTAGATCAGCTGGAAACATATATACTCCATACCATCGCATTCACCGTACTAAAAATGGGTCCAATTATTTTGCTATCAAGTGCTTTAACGTGCTACCTCAGAAAGTAAAAGAACTACCATTAAAGAAGTTTAAACATATTATGAAAAATTTCTTGATCGACAATTCTTAAATTATGATTTTTCAAGCTTACAATCATACATGCAAGCCTAATCATGGTGCCTCCATGACCAAATGCTTACTTAGTATTTATTTATTTCTGTTTGTTGACTTAACGTAAATTTCTCGTCATATACATTTGTGTGTTGTTTGAATATTTATGTTCAATGTTGTATTCTGACCTGTGTAATCCATTTTAAATGGAATTGAACACCAATAAATATTATTATTATTATTAAACTCGGTATGTCGGTAGTTAAGGACAAAAGAAATAAAAGTTTCTTAGAAGTTTTTTTTTTTAACGAATAAAATATTGAGAAAACCGAAGGGAAGGAGAAACGTACCGTAGATGAGGTATGCCTTAACGTTCGTCAACAGAATCGGTTTATTGTTTTATTGCCTCATAAAATGTCGCCTCAGATGATGTGATGAAACATATGTATTTAGTCCGTTCTGGTTATAGAATAATTTTTAGATTTTAATAAAGAGTAACATTGGAAGCGAAGCATAATTTGCGTGAAATTGGTGTAGTTTGTACTTTTCATTTTTAACAGTTTATTAGTGTATGTGTTGTTATATGTGTTTTCAGGAATACGCAGACATGTATATCTTATACGGAGAATGTCGAGGAAATGCGCGATTAGCAACACGTCTCTATGCGGAAAGGTTTCCTGATCATCAACGGAATTCGCATTATCAAACGTTTATCAGAATAGCTCAAAATGCACGCTAAATGACATTCTTTCAATGTATTCTCCTTTAACACGCCTTTCGGTCAAGGGCAGAATTAAAAGCCGCTCATAAATTCTTTTGCTTACGATAGATATTTATTGCCTTCTTGCAGCTGTGTGATATTTATAAAACAATTTAAATAGCTCGTCTTGTTTCACGGCGGCAGAAATATAAATTGTTACAATATTTCTAAAAACATTGACTCAAAATAATGCAAATTTCAACTTGCTCAGATTGCAAAATTGTATTAAAATATTTTATTCCAAATGTCAGAAAAGTGTCCCCTAAATTTGGTGCTCATTGAAACACCCTGTATTTGATAAAACAAACACGAAACTAGACTTGTGGAAACTTATTTGCCAATTTTTTTTCACACCCTGTATAGATGTAATTAATTTGATTGGATGAATATTTGGTTTACATACATATATTTCCTTTTAATTACGACTCGATGTATTAGTTCATCGAAATGTTATAAAAACAATTTTCAGTTGAATTTCGGTTTAATAAAACGGAATTAGTTTTTAAATTAAACATTTCGCTCGAAATTAAACTCGTAAAATTGCATGTAGTGCTCAAAATTCTCACGGATTAAATTACAAATAGGACGGCTACAATTTCATATATTGCTACTGAGAGCAAACTGATCGATTTACGCATGTAACAACTAAAAAAAAGTAATTAATTGTGATGCAAAAATATTATTCCAGGATTTGATATGTCATTTTACTTATAATAATAATAATAATAATAATAATCAGTTTTATTTTACAATTGTATGGAAGTCGTCATAGAATCTTAAATCTAATAAACTGAAAATACAATCATAATAGTACCTAGTAGTGAGTAGTGAGTACACTAAGCGACATGGAGATGTACTTATTTTAAATTGATGAAATTCGACAAATTAAAAAAAATATATAAGACATACACACACTAAAATCAGCACCTACAAAATCACAATACCAGAGGCATACATATGAATGTAAAAATACATATGAATGTAAAAATTCCGATACACTACATAAGCATTTTCAATTAGAAATTCTTTTATTTTTGTTTTAAAAATATTTAAATTTTTTGCATTTTTAACATTAACAGGTAAATTGTCAAAAACCTTCGGGCCTAAAATATTAGGAAATGATTTTCCTACTTTAAAATTTGCAAAAGGAATATGTAAACTTAATTTTTGTCCTGTATTCAAACCATGATACATATAATTAAGTGGAAATTTGTGCTTATATATTGTATAAACAAATACACATAATTCATACAAATAGAATGAAGGTAAAGTTAAGATAGTATAATTTCTAAAAATATCTTTACAGCTATTGCTCTTTGACACACCTGCCATACATCTAATAATTTTTTTTGCACTATGAAAACTTCATGAAAAGATGGTGAACTGCCCCAAAAGAAAACACCATATCTGAGTTTAGATTCTATCAAACCGTGATATAATTGTAACAATTGAGCTTCTGCTAAAGTATTTCTCAAATGTTTAAATTTATACAAATCTGAATTAAGTGAAGATATTAACTTAGTACAGTGCATTTTAAAATTTAAACGTTCATCAAGACACAAACCCAGAAATCTGGTGTAAAGCTCTTGCGTAATGTCGTTATTTTCTATTTATCAACATCTCGAAGTACAAGATTACAATTTTCATTTAACATATTATCATCCTTATTTGAAATTATTATGGATGCATCATCCGCGTATAGAGTGAAAGATGCCTCACTGAAATTACGTTCTAAACTATTTATATAACATATAAATAAAATAGGCCCAAGGAGAGAGCCTTGAGGGACACCTTGATGTGTATACAGTTTTTCAGATTTAACGGGCGAGAATACATTATTTTCTATATGCATTATACTCACAAATTGACTTCTGATTGATTTTCCTTTTAAAAAACCATATTGATTTTCTAATAAAGTATTATTTTCATTGAGATGCTTCGAAAGTCGATCTAAAAAACAATATTCAAAGATTTTTGAGAAAGTGTAAGATAACGTTATTGGACGGTAATTGTCGATATTCAAAGGACTGTTCTTTTTAAAAATAGGGATGATTTTACCCGTTTTTAAAAGTGTTGGAAAAGTTCCTGTGCAAAACGACAAATTAACAAGATGTTAAAGGTTTAGTAATAGAAAAAAGATTTTTTTTAACAAAAAACTAGGCACTTCATCAGGTCCTGAGGAGTGTTCATTTTTTAGATTGTAAAACACTAAAATGTAGAATTCTTCTTCAGCGAAGGAACATAATATCATAGGCGAATAAACTTCTTGTTTAACAATTACTTTATCTATTATATTATCAGTTTGATGTACAGGGTTTTTGTTTATATTTTGAACGGTACCTATACATTTTATTATTAGACATATCGAAAATTGTTAAATACAAAAGTTTTAGGGATTTACCCGAACCGCTAGAATTTACTAAAAACAAAAACAAATGACGATCGGAAACCTAACAAATGAGTACCAACTTTGTTATTTTCAATGGAACACTCAGTATATTTTCTTGAATTAAGAAAGATATTTTTCTCCTAATTGCAAAAATATGTAGTTTGTCTACATTTGGTTTCATACTTTTTACGATATTTAAGTTTGAAATTATAAGTGTTTTGGTATATTTTTATTAATTTATTTCATATAATATGTTAATTTCTCTTAGATGTTAACATTTTGACTTATAAAGTGACTTTTAATTAGTTTAACACTTGCCACACATAATAAACTCAAAGTAAATGCATTTTTTTTTAACTTAAATAACGCAAGAAGTATGAAACCAAATATAGACGAACTACATATTTTTGGAATTAGAAAATAAATGTCTTTCTTAATTTGAGAAAATATACATAGTGTTCCATTTAAAATAACAAAGTTGATACTCATTAGTTAAGTATGCAATCGTCATTTGTTTTGTTTTTTAATAAATTCTGACGATTCAGGTAAATCTCTAAAACTTTTATATTTAACATTTTTTTGTACGTCTAATAATAAAATGTGTAGGTACCGTTCAAAATATAAACAAAATCCCTGTACATTTTTGTTTACAATGTTTTTCGGAATAAGTTTGAAATAATTGTTGAATAAATTCGCTATATCAAAAGGATTAGAGACTGGAATCCCATTTATTTCAAGGGATATGTTTTTTTGATTCTTTTTATCTGATTTCTGCGTAATTTCAGTGATTGTTTGCCATGTAGCTTTATTTTTGTCGTCCGATTTAAAAATTTTATTCTGGTAATATGCGCGTTTTGTATTTATTATTAAATCTTGATGTTTCTTTTTTCCAACTTATATCTCTCCCTGCATTCAGGGAAAACAGTTTTTAAATAATGTAAATTTCTTAAATCATTACTAGATTTTTTATTTCTGCTGTTATCCAGTTATTATTATTGATTTTTTTAACCTTATTTTTACTAATTCTGATAGGCCATTTTATTGTTGGTTTTAAATTAAATTCACTTAGAATATTACAAAGCTCAAAAAAGTCTTTGTTATCGCAATCATCATTACACGAATTTCTGATGCACGCATTTGCAGGCCATTTACTGGGATCCATGGCGGACATGAAGTTAATTTGAGATATTGTAACCTTAAAAGACGAATACACATCCGGATATTTGGAATTTAATTTTTCACATTTAACCTCGGGAAAATGACTAGCCAAGAAATTCTTTAAGTCATCCGATTCTATACAGGGACCAATTCTTCAAACATGTAAAGATACCATTTTTTGTACTCCTTTAATTAATCCATCTTTAGTGTTAGTGCCCACAACACAGTTTGGCCGACGTCGTCTCTTATTTTGATAGTTTTCCACTCATTAGATGTTTCTGTTTTTATAGTTGGAATTGCTTCTGCTACTGATTGTTCGTTCAAATGTATAATTTCGGACATTTTTCTTTGAGTTTCAGTGTGTAAAACTTCTGTTGGAGTAATCATATTTTTCGTTTTTTCAGAAAATTTCAGTGCCGGTCGAATTATTTTTAAAATTATTGGTTTCTTGTTGTAAACTTGTTGGTGGTTTATTTTTCGAGTGCTTATCTGCAGACTGTTTTTGTCGATCAGTTTTTGTCAGTTCACTTGATGTCATTTGTGATTTCAGCATGTTAATTTGTTCTTTTAGTTCCGATATAACGGCATCCTTTTGTTTAATAATATATATAAAAATCGGTAACCCATTCTTACTTCCGGAACCCGAGTTCATTATTTCTTCTAATGCATCAAAGAAGCCGTTATCACTTTCTTCTGCGTCACATGCGATTTTCTCACAACAGTTTACTGTATTGTCTTTGCTTATTTTAAAGTTTAAAATTTTCGCACAGCTATGATGAAAGCTGGAATTACACTCGGTACATTTAACATCGTTTACCACTTTAGCTTTACATTTTTTGCAAATTAATGAAACTATCGTTGATAACGACGACGAACCCGGAGCCATCTCAATCGCACGCTCGAGTCTCTCGTCTTATTATTATTACAGTTAGCAGACAATTTACTTTAAATTAAATACTTAATTAAATAAATTACACATTTAATTTTAATCATTTTAAAATGCTTAGCCTTATATTTAATTAAAGAAAAACTTTAATTTTTATTGCAAATAAGTTTACCGAAATAGACTGAGAACCATTCATTTTCATTATCTATGTAGTTGTTGGGAATAAGCTTTAAATTTACAATACTATTTCAATTAAAATTAAAGAAAAATACTAGGAATTTTTAACACGGAGTTTTCGTGTTCTAGTGATTTATTTGTTTACCTGTCAAGTCACGTAAGGAATAGGTTGACAATATTCGGAAATATTTAATCAACTTAGAATTTATTGTGGCAACCCTGATAGCTCGTTCGCCCCGTGACACGTCCTAATAGGTATGGGCATTTCAACAATAACGGTTTCTGATTGGCTGAAGTTGACGGCATCCGAGCTCATCTTACGTCATGCTGTTTGGCTTTTTTTTTCGTATCATTACTCGTTTAACTTTGGTGATGCTGTGCTGTTGTGATCGGAGATTTTGCTAAGAAAGTTTAGAAGAACTCGTATTCGACGTAGTCGGAATTTATTAGTGCATCGTCAAACGAGTTTAGAGTGATTCTCGCTACCCTACCAGAATTTGGTTTTCCTAAAAATCCAAGCTAACGGCATGACGCCATCTAGTTACTAATTATATCGTTTCTTCTTTTTAAGTCAGGCTCTTAGTTTTGGGATACCACTTTTGGTACTTTTATATTTGAATATTTTTACTGTTGGGATATCTCTTGGTACTTTTTGTTTTGGATCCCTTTTTGGAAGCAGTTGCCGTTACTCCATAACGCTTCGGACAACGCGCCGAAAACATGCAAGGAAACGTAAACGATCTTGACCTACAGGATACATTCTTGATTACGTGAGTCTACTCAGAACTTCTATTAACTGTTATGTTACGTGACGCTGCGTTGCTTATGAGCGAATTTTCGACAGATCTTGCGCCTTTAATTACTCGATGTCAATTATTGTAGTAGTAATAAGGCGGATTGATCTGATTTATCGAGTAAATAAGTAAATAGGTGTACACTCGAGTACAATATTATTGAATCTTGTAATTATTCTGTGTGTTTGTAATTAAAGTAATTATTATTTTAGAAGTTTTTGTATTTGTGCTAAAGTACCCTAAACGTACAAGTGACAAGTGAGTAAAAAAATAAAATCGCTTGTGATTACTCCGAACGATCAACTGCAACGCGAAGATACATTGGGAACACTGTCGAAGCCTATTTCGGATCAGCTGAGTATTTTGTTCGCCCTGGCACCTGTTTTAAGATGTGTTTACTCACACCCATTCTTCACTGTTGCTAGTCGAGGAAATGCTGATGAAAATGATTGTGGGGCCGTTGTTATCCTATTTTATAAAATTTGTATGGAATAATTTACATCAGGTATTCGCATGCATTTGTTAAGTTATGTTTTGGATATCGTATTTTAGCTGAAAACGCCAATTCTGTTTAAAGGTCAAGTTCACGCCTGACGCTGCGCCGTAACAATCATAAAAATAAAACACTTTTATGACTGTATTTATTTCATTCATCTGCTGCTCCCTCTTAACCAGGGGCTAATTTTTTATCGATCATTTCGGGAAAACTAAACTCCAAATTTAATTAAGTAAAATCTAAGTAAGTAATTGAAATGAATCCTTATCGACATATTCAAAACGTTTTATTTTTGGATTCTTTTTTGTTTCGCTTTTTATGTACCTACTGAATTTTATACCGTTTCCTCTTCCGAAATGATAAACCGATTTAATCAAATTTATCATTTCATGTCTATTTACGACTTAATAAAAACTGAATCAATTGGACCTAAAGTTGTAAAATTGCAATTTCATCGGAACTAACAGAGCAACACTCATAGAATGGGGCAGATAAAATTCTTCCATATTTTCGTACAGTTAGTAACAAAAGTAATTCTAAAATTCAGGAACATTAAAAAAATATTTCGATCAAGATTAAGAATATATACAGTGTGATTTAAGATTAGCTGAAAACTGTTACGTTAGGAGTGAAAAATTCTGTAATATTTTTCTCCTATATAAATATATGTAGTTACCGGGAAGTTGATTAATTAATAAATAAGGAATCAAGAAAAAATAAAACGGTTCTATATCGCATTAATACTACAGCACATTAATTTCCTGCCTTTAATAATTACTTCCGCAGAAATTAAAATCATGGTTGGGTAATCTACTTCACGTTGATGGGAAACGTCACTTTATTACGCGGGTGAAAGCGTTAAAAGGGTACATAATACATGATCACAACGGGCATCCTCTTTGTGCTGCCACTAAATGAAATGCAGAAAGTTCGACAGTAATGCGAAAAATTTAATAAAGGCTTTCCAGTTTTTTCTTTTCAATTTTTAATTCCTACGAATAGAAGATAAAATCGATCAAATTATTTGCTACACTGCTATTTATAGGTATACAGGGAGTTATGGGACTGCTGTCATTTATTAATACTGTAGGTTTCCCGTCGCGTCGTATAAGAAATTGATTTTCCAAATGTCAGTGGTCTAGCTTAAAAATGTAAAACTGACTTACTACAAGATGAAATTCACAGCTCACGTCATGTATTATTAAACGTTCGTGTTTCATTGGTCTAAAATAAGTTTTTATCTGAAACTGTGCACGTTTTTATCTGCATCACGTTGTCCTTACCACATAAAACTCCACCATGGCGAGTACAAACGGCGTATTATAAACGCCGGTGAACGTGTTACATCGTTTAATATTTAAAATCTTTACAATGCCTGACAACACGTTTGACGGCGGTAAATGTTTT
The DNA here is from genome assembly GCA_033060865.1 of Dorcus hopei. NCBI lineage: Eukaryota > Metazoa > Arthropoda > Insecta > Coleoptera > Lucanidae > Dorcus > Dorcus hopei. The sequence continues at coordinate 21,104,005 of CM065421.1, read as the reverse complement.
ATCCGGACGTAAATACTGTCTGTCGCTCCGGTTGGATCCGGAAAGTCGGCCAACTTCCCTCGCTGACAGTGACGTATCTTGTCTGCTAGTCCTATTCAAACATCGACCTCGATAAAATTCTTTCTTGCGGGAGCTTTTTCTGTGTATTGTGTTCTTGTTGGTATCGCTGACATCGTGTGGATTTTATTAGCGGGAAAATGCGAGAAACGTGACGTAAATTCCGCTACTCACGTTAATGCCTTTATCTTACAGTTATGTATACGCACATGAAATAAAAAAATAGAATAAAATTAGAACACCTTCTATTAGGAGATCTGATAAATAAATTAATGATTTTTAATTGGGAAAAGTAACGTAATAAATATACGTACGTATGAGATAAGATTGACCTGAAATTTCTTATACAGCGATAACAATAATAACACAAAGTTAGTGAAACAAATTTTATTTTTCAAAATCATGTCCTTTGTTTAATATAACCTACCGGTACATCACCGACAAACATGTTTGATACAATTGTCAATATTTATGGAAACAAAACAAAGTCTTTGATATTTATCAATTATATAAGTGTCTTGATTAATATCAACTAAATTTGGATGTTGTTCATTGTTATCAATCAGAAATTTAAAAAGTCCGGGTCAAATCTATAAGATAACACAAAAGAGCACAGCGACTAAGATGTGAAACGTTCAGGTCAGGGTATATCCGATAAAATTTTAACAAAGTCAACAGTATCAAGGAAACGCTTGTGCGTGTCTAGAAAACGTACCATCATAAATTTATATCTTTTCCTTGCTTGCTTGCAACCCAAGCGCGCTGGTCATGTATTTTGCGCAACAATAGAATTTTAATAATAAAATACACCGTAGTCCGTTCCCGTATTACTCTTCGTTCACTTGGGCCCGACCGAAATAGATACGAATGCTTTTTTATTAGTTCACTCCGCGAATGCAAGTAGTGAAGGGTTTGAAATTTTTTCATTAAAAACGACGTTGAGTAATCGACTCCGCTCATCGCTCTATAATTACCGTAAACAGGATTATGAATTTGCGTTGCGTTCGCCTCGAAGAACATTTAATTTTCATTAAAATCACCTGGCTCGACGGCGAGGACGTGCTTTAATTGAATCTCTCCCTGCTTTCTAATTATAAGTAGTAAACAGAATTTGTAATCTGGAGAACTTTTAATTGTCACTTAAATAAACAATCAAATAGCTTAAGTTCACATGTTAGGAACGAAATAACAGAGGAACACAAAAAGATTAGATTGGGACAACAATAAACCCAGTAGCTCTACAAAAACATTCTAAGTAGAAAAGAAATAACAACAAAAACAAAAATGATGGGGTACCAGACTGTGTACTTGCCAGAGGGGGGAGGGAGAATTGGTTATTAAATGGAAGGCAAGAAAAACGTCTGCAAGTCGCCGAGATCAAATATTTAAGGAAAGTGTTAGGCATGAGGAGAATAGGGAAGAAAAGAAATGAAGACGTTAGGCATGAACTGAAAGTAAAAGTGGTGAAGAATAATTTAAAATGGATAGGCCACATGTCTAGAATGAAGAAAAACAGACAAATAAAGAAGGTCTGGTTAGCTAGGAATATTAGAAAAGAGGACAAGCGAAGAAAACATGGAATGTTACCGACGCGACATTCTCCAGGAAAAAAGACAATGACGGACAGAGACGAAGGAACTAGCTGGGAACAGAAAGGAGTGGCATTAATTTGTAGAAGGAAACTTACATTAGTAAATAGATCCTCCTCGACCTCAACCTTACAAAAACGAGCATCGAGTAGTAATAGATTTCTCACAAAAGAAGAAACTCCAAAGCAAGTACGAGATAGGATATTTGCGGTTTACAACGAAGCTTCTCCATCTTATAAAACTGTAAAATTTAGGTCCAAACAATTTAAATGGGGGTACATTTGAGTCGTCTAGTTCCAAAACCGGCCATCTCCAAGTAGCATTTTTTTTTTCAGGAGAAGAATAACACTTTTAGATTAAGCAAAAATAAAAGTACTTAGTGAATAGAATTCGATAACCTAAATTTTCATTGCATCGATTGTAATCCTTGCAATTTTTTTTATTTTGGATTTGGCCTGTTTTGGAACAAACTTTGGGTTAGACCGGTTTTGGAACCAACTGGAACGGAGATGGACGGTTATGAAACAAAATATCGTTTAGAATTCATTTGTTTTGACTGCCTATCAATAGTGAAAAGAAGTAAATAAGTGCAAGATATAGATTTTCGGCTAAACATGTATTAAACGAAACATGCCAAAAAAAAAAAAAAATAGAGAAATCTACTTAATTTTACAATCCATTTTTACTAACCCACAGATTACAAGCTTACAAACTCATAACCTCTAAAAACGTGGATCAGACTTACTGCAGCACCACCTTCACCATCGACGGGCATTTCTGGAACGAACATCTGCGAAGATAGCCGCTTTTGAAACGAACATCTGTAGAGGCGACCGCTTTTGGAACGAATCGACGTTTCTGATGCTTAAATAACATGTGTTATAGCCGGTTTAGGTTCAAACCTTTTGAATGCAAAGTGTAAAAGTGTCGGAAGAATATTTTTTTGACATAAAAGCTATTTCATGAAATTGTGGAGATGGCCGGTTTTGGAACTAGACGACTCATTTAAAAAATCGAGAAATTAATTCTTGAAGACTGACGAATTAGGATTCATCAGACAGCTGATATTTCAAACATTAGTGAGGAAAGAATTTTCCACATAAATCATGAATGACTGGGGATGTCAAACGTGAGCGCAAGATGAATGCTCCAAACGCTCACTTCTTTCGATAAACAACGGAGAGTTGAGAGTTCGCAGCAATTTTTGACTGCCTGTGAAGGACAAGACGAGAACTTTATTGAGAAAATTGTGACAGGGGAGGAAATGTGGATTCATCACTTTGACTCTGAGAATAAACAAAAATCAATGCAATCGAAGCACACTCATTCTCCAAGACCAAAGAAATTTTAAGTTCAACCATCGGCTAGCAAAGTGATGGCTAGGATTCTTTGGGATTCCAGAGGAATTTTGCTGATAGATTATCTTCCCAAAAGACTATGGTTAAAGGAGTTTATTATAGTAACCTTTTAAGAAAATTGCGAGGAACTATCAAATATAATCGGTCTGAAAAAACAGGGCAAGGACTTTTGATTTTGAACCGCAACGGTCCTGTATACAAGGCTGTCATTATTGGTGATTCCCTGAAGGATTTACATTTTGAAGAGTTATACCACCCTCCCTACAGCCCAAATTTGCCCCCCCGCGATTATTTTCTACTTCACCAATTGAAATTAGAAGTGTTACAGTTGGACGACTTTCTGCAGAAAGGAACCAACCCATGGTCAAACTGAGAAAACAGTGATCTAAGTTTTGAACAATTCTAAAATTCCTAAACAATTTGAGGCCTATTGTATATTTGTGTAGTTTTAAACACTGACGTTTAAGTGTCCCTACTGAGTAGTTTCTTATACCCTGCCATTGATATGACATTATGCAGAAATGAGCCAACCCATATGGTTCTGTTTTGCAGATCTTTTTATTTACCACTATTGAATGTATTATTACCATTATTTTGGGGCTTCGATCTATTCTGCAGTAGAATTTTAAATGCTTAACACATTCATAGCCCGAAGAACTCAGATTTTGTCAATTTGCGGTTTGGTTCCTTTCTGCAGAGAGGCATCCAGGTGGAAGTAGAAAATTTCTTTGCAGTCCAAGAAAGAACATTCGTGAGTGGTTTATTTTCTTTAATTTCGAAATGCAAAAAGTGCATTTAGGACGCAGGAGATTATATCGACAAATAAATTAAAATGTTTTTTAATCCAGCACCTTAGATCACTAAAATTATAGATGTGCCTTCAGTAGAGTAAGTACAGTTGCGATCATGTAAATCGAGAGCGATTGAGAATTTTGTGACCCTTGCTGCCAGCGTCAATAAGAGCACGATTGCAATTTCGAGGATCTCGATTTACATGATCGCGACTGTACATACACTGAAGTCGCCTATAATTTTTAATAAATAGGAATAGTAAATAATTTATTGGTGGGCTTATCGATAGTGTTTAGTATCGATAGTCCTATCGATAGGGGACTATCGATAGCAAAAACTGTAGTATTATAGGATTAGTATTAGGATTATCGATAGTCCTATCGATAGGAGACTATCGATGGCAAAAACTATCGATAGTACTATCGATAATCCTATCGATAAGAGACTAGCAAAATAGCAAAAACTATCGAGTAATCTAGTAATGGTTTTGTTATCGCGGGCGAACAATATTTAAGTATTTGTATAAAGAATAACAGCTCCTAACAAAGTTCGTATTTAGCGAGGTATTACGGTAGTTTTTGCTATCGATAGGACTATCGATAGTAAATACTATCGATAGCACTATCGATACTAAACACTATCGATAGGCCCATCACTAAAATAAATTATAAAATGTAAATGTATCTGTTTTTACAAAATTTTACTCCACTTATAATTTTAAATTTACAATTTTCTGGCATAAATCAGGACTTTTAATCTAAGTAAGAAATTGAGACGAATGTTTCAAATGCAGTCCCATCTGCGAATATTTTGATTTTATTTACCAAAGGAATAAAATAGTATTTTGGGACATATCGCCTGTTAGTCTCGTTTTTCTGAGTTCACTTTTCGAAGCTCCAAGATGGAATGGTTTAAGGAAAAGAGTACTGTTACGATTTCGGGGTTCACAAATTGTAATCGTTGTTTATTTTAAAAGTGTAATTTTTAATGACTGTGGGCGATTTGAATTTACCGCCATACTAAATTGACGTTAAGAGCGATTTACACGAACAAGTTTTTCTTTTGAAGCGGCTTTAAAAGTGACGTTAAAAGTACGCCCACGTGTACAAATTTTTCTTGTAAATTCTCTTGCTTGTACAAAACTGCCAACTTTAAAACGAATGTAAATATAAATATGATAAGAACCAAATAAGGACATAACCTTTGAAAGTGGAAGGGACAGAACAATCTTTCACTGCTGCATTTTGTTTCACAAACAATAAAGACACAAGCTTTTAATTGTCGGAATTAAAGGTTATAATGAATCACACGTTGTAAGGTTAAGTTGGTAAACCGTGAAATCGGTAAATTGCGCTTGCGCAAACCGTTAACTTTTACAGAGACTTGTTGAAAACAGCGTTTGTTCCAGTCTTTCTGTAAAAGTTTTTTTGTACAAGTAAACTTTTAAGCAATTAGTTGTTTCTTTCTAATGCATGCAAATATTAAAGAGAGAAAACTTTTAATGTCACTTGCAACGAAAAACTTGTTCGTGTAAGTCGCTCTTTACGTTAAAATTTACGTACGTTACGTACGTTGAAACTCGATATCTGATTGGCTAAATCCACAAGTTTGCTAAGCAAAATAGCCTTTAACGTACGACATTTTTGTCGTAACGTCTTGCTAAAACTCTCTATTATGTTGGCAGCACCTGGTTCTGTCACTCACGTTTACCATTTTTCTTCCGATATAAAAATTGTAATAACAAAATAAAACATGCGCTTGCGAAAACCAAACAAACAAAATAACGTGTCGACTCGGAATAATATCAATATTTGTTCATCGTAGCCACATTTCAAACGTGAAATACACTAAAAACTGGCGCCAAATTCAAGACATCCTTAGCCTAACCTGTTCGCATAACACCAATGACTTGCTGAAGTGACTGCTTTTTACAATGTTCTTCTCTTTTTTTCTTCTTCCTCTTCTTCAAACACTAAATAAACAGCATCCTGAAAGTCCTTATCATAAACGGTAAGCAAATAAAAATCAGATTGGAGTAGGCGGTGCAAAGAAAATGTATGTCTGTGATTAAATAAAAAATCAATAAATTTGACAGTCCATGAATGTATTACCACAGTTCACAGTCAGTGATGTGCCGTGTAATTTACGTTAATTCTTTACCCAATTTTTTACACGTAAATTAGCAATTATTTACTCAGTTTATTGTTTACGTCAAGAATGTAAAAAATGTAAAGATAAGTAATATATTTTTGATCGATGTAACTAGAGTGCGAAAAAAATGGTGAATTAATTTCAATTAATTCAGTTATTTTGTGTTCAATTCAATTCGATCAGAATTCCAGTGAGTTCTGTTAAGTCAAAAACACAACTCACTTTTAATTATTTACATTGTCTACATTCTTTACATTTTTACGTATTTTTTATATGAAACGTAAAGAAAAATTTCTTTACGCGTAAATGCACATCACTGTTCACAGTATAAGTAATTACCCAGTAGCGTCACTTAAATGTCAGTGTCAAAAAAAGCGGCCATACTGTTTGATGCCCTTATGGAAATGTAATGTAATTTGCAAAACGGTAGGTATCAAATAAAATGGCAAATGTGACGGTTATACTCTTGTGACGCTACTGTGTAAATTCTTATACTGTGGTATTACATTAATTCAGTTAATCGCAGACATTGCACCGCCTACTCTAATCTGATTTTTATTTTTATTTGATGATAAAAACAGATATAAATCTGTTTTTATCATCATTGTTTGCTAAGACGTTATCTTCATATTTTAGAGCTCAAGATACTGAATACCAGTGTCGTAACAATCGGGATTACAGAGCCAGGATGCCCATAGCATAGAAGTAACAATTTGTTTTTTGTAATTTTCGCTCTCATCCAGCATGCATATCACAAATGTGGAAAGATTGAAATTTTTTTTGCAAAAACAAAATAAGCATTAATATAACTATTTGGAAGTCAGGAAGACTAATTTAAAAAAAATTAATTCCATAGGAAATAACAAAAGGGAATATTGAAACAACCAACAAGGACGATCAGGCAGAGTGCGATTGAAAATCAAGACTATGAATGAACAAAAAAAAAACTCTACATGAATCACATATGGATACGAAAAATTTATTCGACTAAAAGAACAAAAGGAAAATGAAACACGAATTACATGAACAGAAACCAATAAATAAAAATAAAAAACTATAAATAAAAAATAATGCGTTAGAACTTTTTTTGTAATTTTTCAATTCTGTTGTTGTTTTTTAATTTTCTCACACACCGCCGCAGAATCGTCGTTCTTATACTGTTTTTGAATCACTTTGTTCTTCGTATTTCTAGGTTATCTTTTTGCACTTTTCTATTAATTCTTTTCCTCGAATTATTTTTCGTACTTCTTCGATTCTTTTCGCAGCTTCTTCTTTTGCTTTCTTGTCAGCTTGCACCGTTTAACGCGTCCCTATAAATAAATCTGACGGGAGCCTTAGAGATCAAATGGCCCCTCGTAACTTTTAACATCCACGGGATTTGACATCTACTGTTTGAGAGATATATTGAAATAAATTTTATTTTACTGTAAAATGTAACGACTTCTTCTGTTAGCTATTTGTTTTCTTTTCTGTACAGAGGAGGAACATATAAAATTTTACATATTCAGTGATGTAACAAATATATTCACAAAGAAGCAAATTTCTAAAAATTCCATATTACCAGAGTTCATCAAGCCAAACCGTATGCTAATCTAATCTTTACTTGTTTGTGTTAGTAAATGAAACGTACACAGATCGGAGCAAGCAAACAATAAGGGGTGCAGACCCAGAAGTAACATCCAATTATACTCTGGATCGCGCTGACTCTAGCTTTTTAAATCAGTTTTGCCGGACGAAAAGGGCCAAGCAGTTAAAAATCCTCAAGTTTTCTCAATGTAAAACAATACCTAATTATATTGATTCATGTCCCAATCGAAGAATTGGTTTATTAAAAAACTGTAGATCTGTCAATATAAAAAAATCTTGTTTATTTTTCAATCCTAAAGAAGCTGTCAACTCATAATGAAACGTAAAGCTGCTCGTACAAAATTGTTAAGTAAAAAAAATTCTCCGGTTTTGTTTGCCCACAATTATAAGAAGACTTAAATATCTCATCTCTAATATAAATATGCTTCACTTACAAAATTAAATATTAATTATGTTCGGAAGTGAAATAATCTCAACCTTAATTGCGTACGTGCCTTACTTTTACAGAGGCCGAAATAACTTGTTAAAGAAAATTTCTTAAATGCATGTGGATCCTGAGTGTAAAATGTGATATGCTCAGTTACCTTAAGCGACTGTAAATATTGACATAGCTCCTTAAAATAGAGACGTTAATCTCAAGCGCAAACAAGACTTATCTCTCTGCGAAAATCTTCAAACAGTACGCTCGACTCTGCCACACATTCCTAGCCTTAAACTTCCCACGCCAAATCTAAAGGAATCATTTTCCTGTTATTGATTTTTACGTTTTCTCTTTAAACAGAATTTCTTTTCTGGAAATTTTAAAAATATTAACACCCTAGTTGCACTTAGAACGTAATGAAATGTCAAGGCGCCAGCTCTTTCTGTTTTCCCTCCAAGGTAATAAACAAGTGTTTTCTTTTAAACTCAACTTTAACGATAAATCCATGTTGGGCAAAATACGTAAAGCACGCTTTTAAGCTGACAACTTAAACTTTGCTCCGACTTAGAAGCTATCACAATTTATTTATGTTTACGGGGGACAAAATTTAGTTATATGCGCAGGATAATCAAAGTTACAGTCACACTAGGATTGCTAACTTCGTTATTATAGGTTTTAATTAATTATTATTTTTCAAGTTAGAATGATATATAATTATAACTTTTCTAATCAAAAGTGCTATTATTTCTCTAGTTAAATTTTACTGGAAAATTTTGAGTTAGCTGTTTGGAATTGTTGTGCCTCCTATTATCCTGAGCGTCAAATAAAATATTACCGAATTTTCAAATGAAGTTTTTTAATCTATTTAAATCAGCAGCATCCACAACATGTTTAACCTTTCATCGACAATATGCATTCGTACAACTACGGAACAGAGTTTGTGCGTTGATGTTCTGGACATAGATTAATTTTTTTCCGGTTTCGATGAATAAAAAATAATTTAAATCGCGTTGTCGCGCATTAATGTTAAGCTATTGTACGTTGATAAATTATGGTTACTAATAATTAATAATTATACGTTTCCTGCGTTTGCTAATGGTATCATGTTTTTCATCTCTTGATGGAAAATGTTACCGAACGTGATTGTGTCTGCAGATACCTCGGTATATAAACTGCAGAGGATTTAATTTGTGTCAGATTAAGTTGCATTTTAATTCTGAATTTACTGAGTTTTCTGCATAAAATGAAGTCTTTCAAAACTTTGGTAGTTTTTGCAGTCGTCTTGCTGTTTCTGACATGTGCAGTGATGTCCGTGGAGTTGGAAAGAAAACGCGTAAGTACACTTCTTTTTTTAAAGTTATTTTAATGTTTCTTATAAATATTGATCATATTGATGTTTTATATACAAATAAAAATTATTATCATTATTATTATTTAAAGTTGGTTCTTGTCCGATGAAAGTTGTATCACAAAACTTTTAACCGGTCACTAAATAGCGCACAAACACTTAACGTTTCGCCGTCGTCCGAAGCTGTCGAACGACGGCGAAACGTTAAGTGTTTCTGCGCTATTTAGTGTCCAGTTAAAAGATTTTGTGATATTATTATTATTATTTAAGTAAATTCTCGCTTTAGCACCTGAACCCTTGAAAGTAGAACTCCCGAACTTCAGATATCGCAGCGCCGACTATACGTCAAAAGACTTACTTCCTCACGTCGTTATTTTGCCCCTGCTAAGAGAATCAGGCTTAAAGATTCAACGATAGAGAGTTTTATTAACTTGTTTTAGGGTTTCGAACTCCCCCAAATTCCTACAAATTTGGACAGCTTTCAACAAGCAGCGCAGGATGTCGCCTCTCAGGCAGTCGAAACAGCGAGCAGAATGGCCGACACTGTCCAGCAGCTGATACCATCGACATCTTAATTTGATTGCAAAGAAGATACAACGTTATTGCACTGTTTTTATTGCTTCGAAGTAATAAATAATAATATATCAATTTTTGCAAGCAAATATGACTTTCTTTTTAATGAAAATGAGGAACTGCTTTTCCTGCCTTTCAATTCATAATAAAATAAAGTAAAATAAATAGACGAATGATTGAAGTTTACGAACAGTTTCTAGTTTGAAATGGAAATATTTTCTGGAACGTTTATGGCTGGAATAAACTAAAACTAACACACAGAGAGAAGCTGCCAGAGGTGTACCCGTAAACCACAACATGTGAATAGAGCCGGTTTAGATTTGGTGGATTAGTTAAACTTTATGCTCATTACAAAAGTATCTAAAGAAAAAGTTTTAGTACATGAATTCGATGTGGCTTAAAATTTTCCCACCACCAAAACCACAACACTTCCTTGCGTTTCTTTTTAACAAAAGCCATTCATTTTTATTTTAGTGTTTTCAAGCGTCCCGAATTCCTACAAACTTAGGAACAAGTTTGCAACAAGCATCAGAAAACATGGCCTCGTGAGCAATTCAAACGGCAAGTCGAAACTTTCCAGCAGGCCGTCTCAATTTTATCGCTGTCCAACAAAGGCGGCACATATTTTGTACAAAAAAAAATAGGCAAAAGCAATGGCTGTTAGTGGCTATTAATTTTTGGGAATAAGTGAAATTTGATTAGAGAAAAGTTGCAGAAATTCGAAAACTTTTATGTCCATCCTCTGATTTACGTCGGCACCAGCTAAAGTCGATAGGAACATTTCTCATAAAACTTTGGGAAGTAAGTTCCGATTCGCAGACGTACTTACATCTAAAAATCCTTATCTCAGCAACACTAAATTTTTAACGTTTTATCACCTGTCCGGCGACATCGTGCGCGTTGTGACACATTCACCTCGAAATATATCCACGCTGCAGTTCATGTCTCTTTTTTTCGGATTAAGTGTGGACTCTGTCGGTCTTATTGTAGCGCCAACCGGAAAATACACATCACATAAATTCGGATGCTGACCGTAAAGCTCGCGCTTGAAAAAAGCTGGAGCTTTAAATCTGAAGCTACGAAAATAACACCAGTTTACTACCCCCATTTTGTAATAATAAACTTCTGCTATAGAAGAATTATTTATTTCATTACTTCTAAGGTCTGTAAATTTCAATCTGCAGCTCTTCAAATAATAAGTCAAGTTTCATACATCTGGAGCGTGGGCAGAAGGGAATAATAATTGTCACTCACAAATCCATATCGTTTATATCCTTATGCCCTTTAAAAGCGTTGGATTTTGGTTTGACTATATACGTTACCTCATTGGATTCATTTTCTTTATACCTTCCAATCCACTTGCACTTTCATTATCTTCATAATCTCTTTTCCTCCACCTTATTCTATCCTATCATTTTCCCAGGGCTTCCTTTTTTCTTTCTTGTTTCCATTACTTTTGTCACTAGTCTCATCTCTTTCGTGCTCATGATGTGATTTACTTTAGTCATCAATAGCTAGCCATACACGAGCATTCATTCATGCCATTCTGTCTTTCGACAATCTTTCCCTTCAAGAAATTGAAACGAAACCAATCGTGTTCTATCCCACTAACACAAACTGAATTTTGTTGTCTTTCTAGCCATTAAATAAGTCTATACGAAACTATTTATCGTATCGGTCAGAAACGTCGGATCATCCCCCGACATCATGATTTCCGAAGGAAATAAAGAATGTTGGCTATTCATTTCATACTTCACTAACGCACGTTTTTTCTTTCACGATTGCACTTTTCGGCGGAAATGAATGCTCGTTATGGCTAGCTAATGATTCGCACTTAGAACTTTGGTGCTGGTGGTCAAGTTTCAAGGAGCTCCTGTTGAAGCTGTCAAAAGATAAAAGAACGTTGCGATTTGTGCGATTTTTAAGCCGTCAGTTGATGAGCTGTTGAAAACTGACGTTTCTCTAAAGGCCGTTTTACATTACCCTATTTTTTGTGCTTACAAGATTTGTTCAATTTCTTGAATAATTTATACTTTGTAGTAAATTATATCAAAAATTAAACTGAATCAATAACTACCTGACAAAATAGAACGTGTTCTGTCTCCTGCAGCCCAGCATTTATTATTGAAATTGAACCCAATCTTGTACAAGAAATAGGCTGGTCTAAAACAAGCGCCTCCAATTGCTACAAACTTAAATTAAATTTAACCCTTTACTGCCTACCTGAAGGCCAGCAAATTGTGCGAGTGACTGACGTTTCTCCAGCACCGACGTTTCTCCAGCACCGCTCGGCTAAGCTCTTGGAGAAGGGAGGGTTCGACGAAACCCCAAAGCAAAAGTGAAGAAAATAAAAAATCACCAGCTGAGCACACTTGTTTTTATTTAAAACGCTCAAAAATAGTTAACGAATAAGAAAATAATCTACAGGTATCGAGTGCGACCCAGAAGGGGTCCCGATGAAAAGAACACGAAATGTTGTAATTAAGTAAACTAACAAGTTAGAATTTATCCGATCAACAGATCTGTTCTTCGTTTACAATTAACGCTTAAAGTGATGAAAGAAAATTCTCTTGATTAACAAATAAAAGAAAAATAAAAATAACAACGCCGCGGAAAGTTGAGTCAACACAAATAAGTCATTAAAAATAATTAAAATATTTCCGACCTTGTAACCAAAATCCAGCGTAATGACACACAACAACTGTCAGTAGTGTGAGAGCGCCCTCCAACGGAGGTAAATGCAGTCAATGATGTACGTCGACGCAGGTGTTACGTCAGTAAGTGGCGTCGCGTTTGCAGGTCGGTCGGGTCCACTTGCACGGACGAAGGGTAGGCAGGGATGCCGGGGGTTTTATACGTTTCAAACTCCGACTCCAGCCGTTTCTTCCTCCCAAGGCATGACGATATTTTCAACCAAGGTAAAACTACCACTAAAAGCCTAGTAGAAGAGAGAGATACGCGTTACCAACAGAACATACGCACAAAATGGCCAACAAGGTATACCTGTTCCTTATCTCAGAAGCAGGCTTTCGAAAAGCTTTTTATCGAGCTTGAAATTCACTCGGCGTGCTTTAACAAATCTCGGAGAGGATTCCGTTTCGGGTTTCAATCACAAAACTCCACGAGAAAAACGCAAAGATTGAAGACACAAATAATCGATACGCACGCCAGGAGCGCTACTGAAACATTGCGCGCGAAGTCGAGGGTGGTGTTCTCTCCTACTATGCGCTGAGACGTAGGTTGTTACGAATGAAGTGAGTTTTTAACCGGACGACAGAGTGAAATGGAGATATACTGTAGGACTAAATAGCAGCGTATGATTTATTTGATGCAATATTGTACAACATTGAGAAATGTGATGACCGGCACGTAGGCACCCTGAACTCTTACTTCGCGCTTAAATACAGGGCGATTGCCAAATATTATTATGAATAACTCAAATGAATTTTTCAACCGTAACACCTTGACTATCACCGACTTCAGTTTTCTAAACATACCAATACTACTTTGATCCTTGCCTTTACCTTTCGTCGTTTTGTCCGTAAATGTAATAAATAAAATAGGGCTCAAGAGGCTAGCTACCCTGTCTGACTTCCTTTTTATACGAATTCATTTGCGTTATAATGTTGCAACCTTATTACTTTGCCAATTTCTCTGTATTGCTTCTATCATATCTTTTGGTTTTTTAAAAAATACTTTTTAATGCTAGAGGAATCATAATGGCAGGTAATCTTTCCTTTATTTGCCTTTTATTTTAGTAATTTTTTTAACATCGTTTCCCCTTCTTCTCCCATCTTCTTTAACATTTCTGGTTTTATACCGTCTGCTCCCGCCGCCTCCCCGCTTCTTAACTTCTTCATTGCTTCTTTAAACTATTCTTTCGAAATGTCTTCGACGTGATTTAGTTATTTTTGCCGGCATTATTTTTATAGTGTTCTCTTTGCTCTTTCATTATTAAATTCTCTTCTGTACACACTAGCATTTCACAATTTCTTTTTCCTTTATCTTCTCTTACTCTTTCATTATTAAATTGTTTTCTGTACTCTCTAGCATATCACATTTTTCCCTTTATCTCCTCATTACCCTTCAGTAACGTTACTATTGCTACTATCTTTGACCAATTGACCTATTTTAGATTTGTAAACATAAAAAATATCTTTCTTTTCCTACACTAGTAGAAATTCAATTTTACCGGCTCATCAGAGAGGAGAAAGCAAACGTTTCCACGGCTAGCCCGGCAAAATGAACATAAATGCCTAGCCGAGAAAATAATTTACGAGGCTTTACCACTAGGTGGCGCGACAATAATTTCTGGAATGCATTCTCATCGACATCAAAAAATTAACAAACGTAAGTTTTTTTTATTTAATTCCACTGGTATTTGGTTTTAAAAAGGATTAAAATTATCAAGAAAAAAAAATGTGTAAACCATGGCGGTAAAGCAGTTTTCGAGGTCTCGAGAAGTGGCCAGGCTCGGCTCCTCGCCTCGCCTGTCCATATCTTCTCTCGACCTGGAAAACAAGCACTTTACCGCCTCAGTCTACAATATACTATTTCTCATTTCCACCTCTTCCTAGGCATTCTTCAAATATTTTCTAAGCTCTCTTCTTTAACCCCTAACAATTTCTTTAACTTTTCTCCTGATACGTAGTATAGTCTTCATTTAATTTTGTAGCCAAAAATAAAAATTAACCAAATATTCGTGCAAATCGTTTACTGTAAAACTTGACTTGTACTATTCTGTTCATATTCAAGTCGTCGTTTGAACTAACTCACACTTGTCGCTCTGGATATGCGCTCCACGTGGTTCACCATGATCGATGGGTTTGGTTGATCAAGAGAATCAGATGGCCTCAAGAGCAGTGGTAGCTCGGATCCGTTTAAACGAGAGTTGCCCGCAAAATTGTAACCGACAATGAAATCGTCTGAAAGGAAAAAAGAATAGCCTGAAGGAGAAACAACGCAGTTACTAACAAGATATGTCATTTACGATTCTCACGAATTTTCACCTGCGCTATTGCACTTGCAGGTTTTTTCATAAGTGAAATAAAACACTTTATTGCACTAAACTCCGACAAATGAAGTTATTATTTACAAAATTTCACACGCTAATTTGTAAGTACAAACCTCAAATCATCCCAAAAGCACGTCTGCACCGTGCGAATCTAGGGTGTTAATGACACATCATCGGCATTGTTGCTTAAATTTCGTGCGTAAATACATCCAGGGTCGACTGAATGAAAAGATGGAGTGGTTTGCACTAAGCGTAAGCTCACCCTCGCGTGGTATGTCTTGGCAGGGTGTTACGATTGAAAAATTCATTTAAATTATTTACAATATTGCCAGTCGCCCTGTATTTGTGCGGGAATCGAAAGGATAGTTTGGGTTTACGTAACGTTTGTCATATTTCATCATATTGCATCAGAAAACCATACGCCGCTACCTAAGCCCTACGGTATTACTCCATTTCACTCTTTCGTCCGGTTAAAACTGAGTTCATCTCGTAACGACCTCCCAGCATAGTTGGGCAGAACGCGTCCCGACCTGTTTGTGCGTGATTACGATTTTCGTGTTTCTTTTCATGTGAATCTTTTTATTGAAGCCTGAAACGGAATTTACTCTGAGATTTGCTGAAATGCAAGCTCTTTAGAAGCTTCTCTAAGCCTGTTCCTTTACTACTTTAGGCTTCCAGTGGTAGTCGTACCCCTCTTTTTGACAATCAACAACAACTTTTTGTATGGAAGAGAAAGCCGTAATCGGAGTTTTAACTGCCAAAAGACCTGGCATCACGGTCCACCCCTCGTCCGGTAAAAGTTGGACTTGACCTTAGACATGATGCTGCAACCAGAGAGTTCGTGACTTAACGCCGTTTGACGTCATTGGCAGCACTGTCCTCCGCTGGGTGGTTCTCACTCGGATTCTTCCATCCCGCTATTGACAGCTGATTGTCAAAACGTGGATTTTGTTTACAAGGTCGGAAATATTTTAATTATTTATTTGTTTGCGTCGTCTAAACGCTGTGTTGCGATTATTAAATTTTAATCAAGTGACTTTAGATATTTACTTTTTCTGTAAACGATAAGCAGATCTGTTTCTCGATCAAACTTTAATTAATCGTAGATTGATAACAAGCTTATTTATTTCTTGCTCAACGATTAGTGACTCCTTTTCTTTTATTACATTTTTGAGCATTTCAAATAAAAACAAGTGTGCTCAGCTGGTGACTTTTATTTAATTTTTTTTTCCTTCCTTTGCTTTTGGGGTTTCGTTGAACCCTCCCTTCTCCAGGAGTTTAGCCGGCGGTGCTGAAGATTACTGAATGTACTCGCACAATTTGCTGTCCTTCAGGTAGGTAGCAAGGTCGTTATTTTCTTTACCAGGGCGTGGAAAAAGCGGGCGATTTTGCTTTCAGACCGTCTTCATGCTGAACCGTCGCACCCTTCATGGTCACATGGTTGCATTTGTATGAAGAATAATTAGTATACGTAATCTTTAAGTTAATTCATATAGCATAACCGAATCCACGTCTCTAAAACATTTCGTCTTGAAATAAATTATCTTCTTCAAAATAGAGTTTCATTTTACGCAAGTTCATAAAGCATTATTTCACAGTAATGCCACAATTAATTATTTAACCGCCAGGAACAATCGAGCCTGCGTTGCGAGAATCAGAACGAGAATGTGGCCCGCTTTAATTATGTATTTTGTGCCGCGTGCTTTGTGATTTACGAGACGAGCGATGCAAACATTCCATTATTGACAAAGGGCTGGGGGAAGAACCGGTGCAATATTTCACCGAAGATCGAGAAACAGACAGGATTCGTCATAGTTTTAGGTTCTGCCTTGTGCACGCTGCCTACCGGGAAATACATAAGGAAGGGAACGCTCCATATTTCTGCCACAGCGTTTATAATTCAGCATTACCAACTTACAACGTACGATGTCTCTGACAACACGTTTGTAATGCTATATTTCACGTGTGATAAATTTTGATATACAGATTGTTGCATATTCGAAACATGATGGTATGAAATGGCGCCACTCAAATTCATCGTCGCCAAAGAAATTCAAAGCTGTACAGTCAGCAAGCAATGTGATGATCACGGTACTTTGGGATATTCACGGTCCAATTTTAACAGATTTCATAATTGACCGAAAAACTATAAATTCAGAGTGTTAGCCTCTTAGGCCCGGTTTTTCAATCGCATGTTAACTTTAACCTTCAATTTATTCCCATAAGAACACAATTGTCGCTATGGAAATAAACCGAAAGTTACAGTTTAACTTGATATTGAAAAACCGGGCCTTAGCAGACACTTGGGACGCAAGAAATTTATGTTGAACGAGTAGGTAATAGAAGCGGTGCAAAATTGGCTTTGCAGACAACCAAAAGAATTTTTTTCTGTTGGTATTCGCAAGCTGCTTGATCGTTGGGATAAGTTTATATTAAAGAAAGTACATGATTTTGAAAAATAAGATTTGTTTCATTAACTTTGCGTTATTATTGTTATACTTTATACTCCCATCGTAAATAACAATGGTTTTAAAAAAAAAACTTAAAGATCATAATGTTTGGTTATTTACGTATGGAAAATTAATAATATTCATTTCAGTGGGCAGACACATAATGCATTAATTGTTGTTTTGTGTATTCGATGTTAAATGAAGAGAAACGAATTTGAAAATATTAAGGTAGGAACTTCGTCGGAGTTCGACATTAAATTCACGACACACACAAACTTAGCACATTAGTTTCCATTCAGGTGCAGGCAGCTATTTGTGCTAAAACGTTAAAAATAAGAAAGCCAAGAAAAATATTCATCTCCGAAACCGATTCAACGCAACGCGCCAGCTAATTCCGTGCAGCGGCGATTCATTTGAAAATATGCTTTTAACAATCTACATAAAAATTCCATTAGATTCTACTGCCTTGGTGTTTTTTTTTCTTTTACGGCCATAAACATTATGCAAATTTTCTCGGGAAGTTACATAATTTTACGAAGAAAACTTTTTCTCCTATGTCGTCTTATATTTATTTTTTGCAACGTTAATAAGTTTCGTCCTGAAATCTTTATGAATGCTGCACTTTTAGGACACTTTCAAGATTACAAGTTTTCTTAAATTTCGTAATGAAACTGTTATTTTAATGTGAAGAAAAAGAATTCTAATTAACGTTATAATACACGCAATGAATTAATTTTGTAATTTGAAAGAAAAAAAAACAGAAAGTTTCTCCAGGGTTGTTTAAAAGTTCTTTTATCGTGATTTTCAGGCGCAGAAGTTTTTCGTTGATATCTCTCGAACATTGTCGGGGAAGATCCCCCCGGATTACCCGTCGACCCGCAGGAATGGCACGAGTGTAACTTTCAGGACTTCGGGGACTTAAAATTTTAGTGCAACGTCATAAAACGGAGACGAAAATCCGACCTTTTCGGTTAAGCACGTCTTGTTATCACACAAGACGTCTGGGTAAAAAACCCAGGAAAGACGCCATAGATTTACACAGGAAAACAAAATTCACGTTCTGCAGCGTTTTGTGAACTATTTAGTTGCATTTGCATAGAAGTATTTTACAAAGTAATCCGTGTAATACGAGGAAATAAGAGCTCAGCACTTTCGTCTTCGAATTAACTACTATCACGTGTATCCATTATTTTTTATCGAAGCAATATCTTTTTTTAATAACCAGAGGTAACACGTGCAGTAAAAGTTCGGACATTAATAACCCCAAAAGAAAATTGCAATAGTTATAAAGTACAACAGATGTCCAAACTTTTCTAATAATAAAATGATACAACGTAGACGTCTATCACAGAGACTGTGACTTGTTCAGTTGCACCACAGATTATAATCTGTGGTTGCACCGACATCGATTGAAGTTAATCTCGAATTAAACCAAAGAAAATTGCTACCACGGTTTACCAGGGCTGTAACAAATTAAGAAGGGAGTACGGATTCCATCAACTTGCTCAAGCTAGGTCATTATGGAATGAATTCTAGTGCAGCGATAATTTACTGCGATTAAAATCAGGGCACCCTTTTGTTTTGTGGACGAAAAATGCTCGTTTTATTTGAATTAGTTAATAATAGTTTATTGGTCCATGTGAGAAACAATAATATACAGTGTGACTGACAATTGTTCTAAAAAAAAAGAGAAACACGATAAGAAGCGTTGTCCGAGAGTATAGGAAAAATGTTAAAAAAAAGTCTTTCTACTTTAGTTTTCGAGAAATCATAAAAGTTTTATGGTAGGCACGGCGACGCAACATCGATGGTGAACTTGGCCTTTAAGTTGAATTTCACGTCAACTTCGTTTTTAGATCAACGTCCGACGCCGTGAAATACGAACCACAAAATATTTACTTGACAAATGCATGCATGCAAAATTAGAAACAAGAAATATAAATGAAATGATAAGACAATAAAAATTGACACACTGATTTAATAATAAATGTAAATATTTGATTAATAGTTCACACTGCGTAGTTTGAATATACAAATTTTTAATACTTTTCGTTCTAAATCTAAAAGAAGGAGATTTTCTTAATTAGCCTCCAAGTTTCTTTTTTATATCTGTTTCCCAACCTCAACCAAATTAATTATTTTGAGCTATTGTGAACATATTAAAAATTTGGAGTTACATAGAAAACCTTGAGAGCATATACCTAAAGATCAATAAAGAAAAATAAGACAAAAAAAATGAATGAAGAAGAAGAAAAAAGAAAAAAGCAGCACAAAATTAGAATGAAGTAAACTCAATAGGTGAAAAAATTTAACTTCTTCGAATTGATTACAACGTAGGAGGGAAAGTAGATGAAGAAATTTAAAAGAAAAACAAGAAAAAGAAAATTCTCAAAGCAGCAGACAAAAAGTTTAAAAATTGTAGTTAAAATTACAACGTTGTTAGAGGAAGAAGTGAGAAGTATGAAACTTTAGAATAGTCAAAACTCATTCATCATAAAACACGACGAAAATTAGGCGAAGAAATAAAAGAAACAGCAGTAGTACGAAAATGAAAAGTACGAACATTTTCTTAGAAAGAAACAATGAAGAACTATTTTAAAAAAAATACTCAGATAATAAAAGTGAAACACTCAAGAAATTTGAGAAAAAAACAGACTCAGATTAAATTCAAAGTCTACGTTGAGAAGGGACAACGGGAAGCCATTTGAAAATGTGTAGAGCAGAGAATAACGAAAAGAAGTTACGAACTAAGAAGGGCCAACAAAAACTTGATAAGAAGAAGTGAGAACAGCAATAAGGAAAAAAGGAAAAAAATTGTGAGAAGCAAGGGGATTGCATCAAGCAGAAAGAGCTGAGTAGAACTGTGGAGGAAAAACGCAACTTAATTAATTAGCTGAATAACAAATAGAAGGAAGACAAGGAAAGAGTGTAGACCCACAATGGATTAAGGACAGAAACGGAAATTTACAAAAGAAATTGAACGGATTAAAGAGAGTAGGACGGAGGACTTTTGCGACGTACTTGAAGGCACAATGCAAATAGATGAAAATGTATGTGGGTTTGAAACAAATGACGATATCGACGAAGGAGACTGCTAAAATGATAAAAAAAAGTCGCAGGTGTAAATGGAATGAAGCCGGAACATTCATTTAAGTTATTCACAATATTTGCCTGTCGCCCTGTATTTGTGCGGGAAGTAAGAGTTTAGTTTGGCTTACGTGCAGATCGTCACATCGCACCAGATTGCAACACAAAGCCATACGCTGCTACCTAGCCCTGCGGTATCTGTCCATTTCATTCTTTCGCCGGTTAAAAATGACTTCATCTCGTAACGACTCCCGTCCTAGCATAGTTGGGCAGAACGCGTCCTTTCCGCCACGCACGTAGTACTGTTGAAGATCTCCCGGCGAGCACATCTATTGGTTGTGTGTGATTAACGATCTTTGTGCTTCTTTTCATGTGAATCTTTGATTGAAGCCGGAAACGGAATTTACTCCGAGATTTGTTTAAATGCGCGCCGAGTAATTCAAGCTCTTTATTAAGCTTCTCTAAGGCCTGTTTCTGGGACAAAGAACAGGTAAGTCTTATCGGCAATTTTGTGCGTATGTATTGTTTCGTAACGCGTATCTTTCCCCTACTAGGCTTCCAGTGGTAGTTTTACCCCTTGTGTAAATCATCGACGTCCCTTTGGGTGGAAGAAAAGGCCGTAATCGGAGTTTGTAACGAGTTTGCTTCACGGCCGGGAAAATTGGACTTGACCTGCAGACGTGACGACACCTTGTGACGTAATACTTATGCTGATTTACGTCATTGGCAACACTAGCCTCCGTTGGAGGGCGCTCTCTCATTAGTGACAGCTATTTGCCTTTACGCTGGATTTTGGTTATAAGGTCGAAATTATTCTAATTATTTTTATTTGCCTTTTTGGTTGACTCACCTAAACGCGGCGTTGTTATTTTTATTTTATTTAAATCAAGTGATTTTCATTAAGTACTTTAAGCTTTATTTGTGAACGAAAAGCAGATCTGTTTATCGGATAAAATCTAACTTGTTCGTTTGCTTGATAACAAAAATTATTTAGTTTCATTTTCTTGTTCGATTCATTGGGACCCCTTCTGGGTCGTACTCGATACTTGTAATTTCTCTATTTTTTTAATTTTTTTTTACCAATTTTGAGCTTACAAATAAAAACAAGTGTACTGAGCTGGTGATTTTTATTTTATTCAATTTGTCCACCCTTTGCTTTTGGGGTTTCCGTGTATCTTCCCGTCTCCAGGAGTTTAGTCGGCGATGCTGGAGAACATTGAAGTTACTCGCACAATTTGCTGTCCTTCAGGTAGGTAGCAAGGAGAAACGTTATTAAAAAAATATGATGTGTTTGAAAAGTTCCAAAGGATTGGCAAACAGCTGTGCTTATTCCACTACGTAAGAAGGGAGAGAAAAAGCGGCGAGGAAATTATAGGGGAATCTCCTTATTATATATTGCTAGTAAAGTGTACGAAAGGATACTAGATAGGAAACTATAGGATAGGAAAAATTTTAGTTGAACCGACCCTATAATATTTCCAAGCAGGTTTTAGAAAAAGGCATAGTCCACCAGTATTAAGGCACATATGTGAAAAATGATAAGAAATCAATCGACATACAAAAGCGTTTCACATGGTAGACAGGAAACAATCTGGGAAATTCTGGAGAAGCGAAGAGTGCCCAGCAGTTTGATAGCTGCTATTAAAAGTACACGTCATGATAGAACTAGCAATGCGAAAAGTTGACAGCAATTTACATCTAAGGATTTGTTTACAAAAAGGTGTTGGGAAAGGCAGTACATTAAGCTCTTTGCTATTTATGATCGTGATGGATGGAACTCTAAAATCAGTAGAGGAGAAGATTAAGATTATCGAATTAAGGAAACTAAGTCCAGTAATAATAAAAGAACCAATGTATGCAGATGACCTGTTACTATGTACACCGTCAGAAAAAAATATTAAATGAGGAGAGGAATTAGAAAAATAGAACATGTTTATTAACGTAGACAAATCAGACAATAGACGATAGACTCGGAGGAAGAAGAATTGAATATGGAAATAGAAAATCAGAAAATAAAAAAGTTAATAATGTAAAATATCTGGAATCGGTAGCAGAAGGCGATAGAAAAATGAAAATGGGAATAAACAATGAATAAGAAAGAAGTGTGTAAAAATACCAAGGTTAAACTTATAACTCAGTATTCGCACCCACATTATTGTGCGGGTGGCGAAGGATTACGGGGGTGACAAAAAGGGATAACCTCAAGGCACAATTATAAGACAGAAGCTTAATGTTGAATGAATCTACAGAGGACATCATAGCCAAGAGACAAATAAACTGGTGGGGACATATGATAAGAATGCCGGAAAGTAGGGTAGCAGAAGTAGTATGAGAGGTTAAAGTGAAGAAAGAAAGAAAGAAGAAAATCATGGAACGATGAAAGAGTTAAACGACAAAATAGTGCAAAGAGAATGGCGGAAGACAGAACCAAACTCAGCTCAAAGCCCATCACGCCGAGAGCTAGAGGAGGGAGCGGATAAGCAAGCAAATAAAAAAGAGGGAGGAAGAAGTAAAGGTATTTGACTATAAAATAATGAAAACATTAAGATCAATAATACCAAGAGGAGGCGAAATAAGAGCAAAACGAAATCATCGGTGAGAAGAATATCACTTTGGATTTCGATACAACGAAGGTGTAGAGGAAGTCCATATTGAGTTGGTTGGATGAGAGTGAGGGTCATGAATGTTGAAGATTTTAAAGCAAAAGAAAATCTTGGGTTTGGAATAGTGAAGAAGCCAGGACACACAGCAAAGTCTAACATCAAGCAAGAAGAAGAGGAGTAAGCGCCACACTAAAAAACGTTTTAATCTCTTTTCAGAAGATGCCATTGTCTGTTGTGTAAGGAAAAGTTGAAATGGAGTTGAATTGGAGACTTCAAATTCTCTGTAAATCAGAAATTGGTAAATTAAATGTACTGCAACTTTCAAAATTGCTCAATTATTTCTGAGGGACAAATGACTCTATATAGTTTTGAATACTATTGCTTTGGAAGTTAAGTTTTGCCGAATCATTCATTTCCATCCATCCCATTACAATTTTTTGCGATTTAAATCCTCTAATTTCGTATTCAGTTCATGTTAAGCAAGTAAGAAAACGTAACCAAGGTAAAGCAACGGGGAGAGAAACACGGAAATATCGAAATTAGCGTAAAGCACATTTAGGTGGATCGCATCCACTTTTTATGTTAGAACCATCTCATGCATACCAAACTGATCCCTTGGATTTGTGTGATACCTTTTAGTGCAGTAATTTACTTATGATGCGTTTACGTCAGTTAGAAAACTCTCTTATATGCTAGCAAAGAGTTATCGTCATTTTCTTAGAGAGTAGAAAACTTCCAATATATTTCCTCCATACCTGTTTGCAGCTAAATATTTCTTTCTATTTCTTTCATACTTCTTTGCAACTAAGTATTTCGTATATTAAAAGATAAAATTAATTAATTGGATATTAAAAATTAAAATTTCAAAATTAAAATTTCAATTTAAAAAATTTAAAAATTGTAATTGATGTACAGGATGTATTATAACTAAATAATTATTCTCTTATTTTACATATTCACAGCATCTTCTCAAATGCAAAGAATTTGCTGCTTAGTTTTTAACGCCAGGTTCTCGTGGTGTAAATATTTGACGAGAGTTGTAATACACTCTGTGTATCAGTCATATATTTTACATACAACAAACTTCTGCACAAACTAATTACAGTTCCGGCAATTCTCGATGGGAATAATTTGTTTGTCTCTCCCCTTGGCGTGTTTGTTCATCTGATTAAGCCGTGATCATCAAATAATCAATAGACAATAATTGAACATCTTGATGCTGCCGGAAAGTTCCACCAATTAATGGCTTGTGGTCTTCATGAATTACGGGGGTCACTGAGTAAATAACATCCATCTATACGCTCCGAGTAAATCTGTGTGTATTTAGTTTGTGCCCGATCCAATATGGCGGAAAACTTTTTGCACAAACCGAGTAGAACTAAAAATAAAAACATTAGAGGCTAAGGCATTAAGGGACAAGCAGATAATTTAATGGTCACGTAATTTATTATATATCAACCCTGTATATGTATTTCATATTGTACATACGTAACTGTTCCCTCTGAAAAAAAAAAATTTTTATCGTACTTCTTTTCTGCTACTATTTTATTATACTAAGGTCATGTAGACGTTATTTATTGTTGTTTTCCAGTAAGCTTGTCGAGACTGACCCTTGTAACTCTTGTTGTAATCCTGTTCCCACTTATTTCAGAGAGGGGGCAGAAACCACGATGAAAAACATCAGAGGGGTTTAACAATTCAAGAAAGCGCACAGAGAAGAAGTCGATATATGAAAGCGGAAGGAACGTGAATAATTTACAGGCGAGGTTTATTCGTGATGTGAAATATATACTATACAGTATGATTCTCCAAATTGGATGGTATACTCTAGTTATCTTTGTTAATAACGGAAATAGAATAAGAAAGTATCATATATAAATATAAAAAATACAATAAGTAAAACTGTAAAAACTTAAACGAAAAAACTAATTAAGGTGCTGGAATAAGATAGAGTTCTAATCGTAGGTGATTCGACTACACATTCAGATCAATGACGCAAAGTTACTTCATCCCCGCACGGATGAAGCCCTATAAAAGGGAGGACGCTAACTGTTCCAGCTCAATGTTTCTTGTGCAGCCATTGTCAAGAGCAACTGCAAGCCTCTTGTGCAGCCGTTGTCAGCAGTTATCAAGAGGATCCATAAGTCTCTTGTGCAGCCATTATCAAGAATATTCATAATTACTACAACATCTCTTGTGCAGCCATTGTCAAGAGTTCACTCAAATTCCAAATACACTCATCATCGTCGAAGCCAGCTGTTGAAGAGATGGAGTAGGAAATATTGTAAGAACCAAGACGTTCTAAAGATGTTCTTTCATCAGACTTGTCTCTGCCAGTGCCTTCCAAATTCCTAGACGACGATAGCGAGGAGAGCAGTTTTATTTCCAATATTTATTATTCAATGTTTTTATGTTGTTCGTGTTGTGTTAATAAAAAATAAATATGAACACGCTCACAAATTAAATCAACTAAATCAGACGCGCATTTAGCAAAATTATGGAATATTAAACGTTTAAGTACGCGCTAGATAAGCGTGTACCTTTCTAAATAATGGCTGTACATAATATAAACGGACTTATTTGGCTAAAAACGTTTTCAAAAAATAATTACGTGTTATATTTTGATTAATTAGCAAATGCTCTTCCTGCATTAAAAACATAAAATTTATTTTATGTGATAAAACAACACATGCAAACACAAATACAAATTAAATGCCGCGTAAATAATTGATGTAATGGCTGTGTTAACATGATGGATTTCGAATACCTAGTGCTCAGCCTGATTAACAATAATTATTTCCGGATTAACAATAATTATTTCGACGGGATCTCTTTAAAATTCGCATTGCATCAACGCAGCTCCGAATAAACATCTGTTGCTTGTTTTGATGCAATTTTATGCGTGATGAAATTATCAATAACTTTTTTTACTGATTTACATTGATATTTCCATTTACATTTCCTATTCTAAGCTTGGCTTTATATGTTGTTCAAAAATTAGTAATAATAATTAATGTCTCAAAATAGAATAAAGAGCTCTTGGAAAATGTTTTAATACTTTCGCTGCACTCCTTCTTTCGTTCAGTCGACAAACACCAATATATCCCCTTGATGTGTTCACTTGCGAAACTTAACGTCAAAGATGTGTCATTAACACCCCAGATTCAACACGGCGCAGACGTACTTTTGGGACGATTTGAGTTTTGCATTTACAAATTGATGTTTGGAAATTTGTAAACAATAACGGCGTTTGCCGGGGTTTAGTGCACCCCATTTCAATAAAGTGTTTTATTTCACTTGTGAAAAACCCTGCAAGAGCATTGGCGCAGATAAAAACGCCAGAAAAAAAAACCCATTAACTTATTTTTTTCAACGGATAAATAACTTCAGATGAAAGAGAAGAGAAAAGTACATTATTCGCCACAAAACATTTTTACGTTAACACGTCGTCTTCATAACGCAAATTAAGGTCAAAAGCAAAGCCGAAACATGGCAAAAAGTTCGCCGTTATTTTACGAAATCTGTGCGTGCCTGGCTCCAATTTTCCTGGGGCGACGTTGATTCATGCCGATTTCTTCTGAAGAGCTTCGTGAATTAACAACAATGGCCCACACGAAAGTGTTCGCAAAAAACGCACTTCCGAATCCCTGCAGATTGATGAGTTCGAAGGGTTTGTATCGTTAGTTTATTTTGATGGTTTGATGTCGGATTTCAAATTTGATTTATCGATTTTGTCGTCAACAGACAAATTAATTAGAAAATAAATTCTTTCCATGTAACTTTCCACGAACAAAAAGAGTCTTATTTGTAAATTTGAGTTCTGTGTTAATTAATTGGCAGTGTGACGTGAGCGGAGGGCAGATAACTTGCATATCGGCTAGGACGATGTAACTTATGGTTTCATGGGAGGCTATAACTCACGTACCGAGTGGAATAGAATTTTCGACCACAAATTCTCTGCGCATGAATATGCATTCGATGTGAATTTTGATGTGCGGTAATAATCTAACTAATATATACCGATTTACTGTTCTCATCAACAATACATAGATCGCCGCATGCATGCAGAAACAACATATAAAATTTTAATAAATACATGTATGAACCTAGTCAAAAAATTATGGAGGTAATTTTATAGTCCGTGAGAAGTAAAATAAACACTAAACACATAGTCATATATCAAAGTCTAAGTAACAAAAAAGAACAGTAAAAAGTGAACAGTAGCTTTACAATAATGCTGCAGAACTTTCATTAGATAACTAAACGGTAATCGATTTCATTACACGAGTACGTAGTTCCATTTTTCTATAGAAGACAGAGAAAAAAATGTTTAAATTAAAATATTGTAGTTTTGCTGCACAATTTTGAAGTAGTTTTACAGACTAATGCCACAGAATGTGACTTAAAAAAAATTATTGATATTGTAACAAGGAAATTAGAATGCCACCAACGCAAGAAATCACAACTGCATGAAATAGGCAGCAAAGTTTCCAGGAAGGATAATTAACATAAACAATTACATAAGACGGTCCTTCCATGCACGGCTTCACCAGTATGAGTCATTGGAAAAGCATGAGTGTTAGTCTAGTCAGAGGAAAGTTTCCTCCTCTTGTAGTGTAGTGCAAACCATGTAAGTCTACTGATTATTACCTTTAATAAATGTACAGTTTAAGGTAGTTGTGTAATTTATTACGTAACAATATACCTCGGATAGATTTGACTGTCTGTATTAAACCATAAGAAAATGGCATCCAAGGCATTATAACTTGCTTTTTTTTTTAATTTCTCCTCGTAGTTGGCCGTGAATTGTTAGTTGTGAATCAGCCTCAATCAACCTGACGTATGAAACAGCATTACTCCACTTTTAAATTAATAAAAGCAATGAATAGGCGCGCTCCAGGTTAGCGTCGAAGTAGCTGGAGTAACTTAGAGCTACTCCGATATAGCTCAGCACCACTCCGACGCTAACCTGGAAAGCGCCCGATAAAAGAAACAAAAATGAGGTTATGATATACGTCAATTTATTAAGTTTCGTGCAAGGCTGGTTCACAACTAACAATTCACTGCCAACTACGATGAGAAATTTTAAAAAAAGGCACGTCACAATTAATTACCTTTTTAACGAAAACACATTGTATGTTTTAATGCAAAATTTAACTTTGATTTTAAATTATTATATCGTAAAGTTTCAGTTTCTACCTCGCTAATGCACTGACTCATAGATGCTGGGAGTAATTCTCATAAATAAGGTTTCTGTTAAGATAATACTAACTTGCAAGTTATGGCAAGGCCCTTGCAAGACCGGTTTGCTTCCGAAATACCATAGGTTATCGTTAGCAGGTCAGCTCAATAATAATAAGTACCTACAGTCCGTTTAGAAAGTTTCCGAAAATTCTATGAATTTCTTTCGATATACATATTGCTTTTCCGGCATCTCAGGAGCGCAGTATTTTTTTCAAAATCTCACTTTTCAAAGAATCTTGCAAAAAAAGTTGAAGTTGATGTTGAATGTTAACAATTTCAAACAAACGGAAAAATTTGAGTAATTGTGTCAAATTTCAGAAAAGAGCATATTTTCTTTTTTGTCAGATGCTTTCTAGACAGACTACATTCAATTAATACTTTACTTTATTCTCGAATCTCGCAACACAGAAATTCAATTATAGGTAACTAGTAATTCACGATCGTAATATCAATACAAACTAAAGTTACTTATTTGGAAATGAACGACGTTAAAATATTAAGAAATAAAAGGATTAAAAAAGAAACAATTTTAAAACTAAATTCAAAATTTTCAGGACTTGTATCTGTACCGAGGTGAGATTTAAAACAGTAGAAATATTTCCGGAGGAAAGTATTTCAGAAACAAAAAAGAAAGGATTCTAAAAAAAAGGTGTTACGTTAAAACCTCGGAAGACCTCGTAAACAAAACATAAAAAATAGTATATTAATTTATAAGTTTAGAAAAGTGATAGTTTTCCAGTGAGTGTAAATGTTTGAATTCACGAGTGAGCGTAGCTCACGAGTGGATCAAATTTACACGAACATGGAAATTCACTTTTCTCGTGTAGTTGACGAAAATAACGAAAATAACTCATCGCCCTCTAGTTACCGTTTTACGCACGAAATAGTCAACCGGGAAACACTACAGTGAGTCTATAGAATACAGTGGCGACAGTAGTAGTCTTATTTCTCATTTGCCTGTTAATGGCGACAACTAATTTTGCTTATTTTTAGTGGAAACGTGTCTTTTTTGTGTTGTGTGCACTAAACAGTCAATAAATAAGCATAAATGATTGTTTTCGCTTTTTTTTCTGTTCCAATTACATAAAAATATTTCTTTTTTCATTTGACATTTAGCCTGTTAATGGCGGTTCCTGACTTAGTGTCGTCACTGTGGTTATAAAGTCACTGTAGGAAACACTATTTTCCGGTCGAGTAGACCAGGAAATAACGTCAAAAACACAGGCCCTATGGAGCATTCTTAAATAAATCAGTGTTGATAATAATAAAATCCAGTTTATAAAATACCATTTTACAACAACTTTCATTCATTAACAGGCCCAGAAAGGGGAGAAATCGTTAAAAATTCCAATAAATTTGACAGCATTGAATACTGAAGCATGGCTTGCTTAATTTTACATTTTTGGTTTGCCATGACACGAAATTATATGAAAGTACTTCCAATTAAATTTTTATATTCGTTTCAAAAAATATAATACGAAACTCTTGCGGGAATCATTATCCCGCGTTCGCGCATATGAAGCGCGACCGACGTAGGAGGCAGCGCTTCAAAACTGCGCTCACGCGGGAAAAATGTGTTCCCGCATTCGGTTTGTAAATAACTAATGAGAGTGTCGAAGAATAATAATATATCAAGGTATGTCAAGCATTTGTTGACATAAGCCGTCCTCCATTTACAGTCACTTCACCCAAAATCAAATCAATTTGATTTTGAACTGAACTGATTTCAAAGTGAACAGAGAGACTCTTAAAGGAATGACGTTTTGGAACTAAAATTAACATAACCTCAAAATACTGTCGCGTAACGAAGAGAGATGGTAATTTATTTTAGTTAATTAACGAATTAAAATTACGAGAAATGTCTTTCGATTACTTTTATTTTAAATTATAAATTACTCTTAAGTCTTTTTTACTTTAAAACTTAATTAATCATTACAATTATTTTAAGCATAATTCTTACTTAACGAACTTATTTACCCTTTTACTTTAAACTAATACTCAATTACTCTAAGCTCATCCTTACTTCTTTAACTTCACTTATTTTCAACTTATCGAACTTATTTAATCTCCTACTCTTTTAAACTTTAACTTAATTACTTGACTTTAATTAAATTCTACATTACTTTTAGGCAAAAGGGCCTGGCCCAAGGCCAGCCCTGTGCTCGTGGAGATCTCACTCGCTTGCTTCGGCTTCCGCGCACTCGTTCACAAATACTGACCAATTAGTTTTAATACTACTTTACTGACTGCTTCACTAACTACTAATACTACCTATCACTGACTCACTTTTAATACTACCTACTACTGACTCATTTTTAATACTACCTTCATTCTACCTGTGGGTCGATCTTTTATACATCCCTATCTCTACGTACCAATTGGTTCCTTTACTCTGGTGGCCGGGGTTCGATCAAAGTACAAAGTTCTAAACCGCATCAGCATCAATTAATCCTTGCCAAATTTGTTTTTCTTAAAGCGTTCTAATTGCCTCGATCTTAATTGGCACATGTAAACAACACGCTCGCATTCCGCGAAGCTTGCATTTATGCGAGCATGTTTAACGCGACTTTGATCTACTTCAATGGATGCTGATTCTGCATAATTTTGAAATGCACATGATTGCAATAATTACGAAATGAATTTGAATTTACTTATTTCCTCAGATAATGACATCGTGACAATACGAATGAAATCACATGAAACTGATAACTGATCATGAACTGATTAGAAAACCAGCTTGATTAGTACGGGGTGCGGGAGGGGAAACTCATTCACTTCCTCATCACTGATCGCCAAATGAGTAACTGCAAATGGAATGCAATCAGTGATTTTTAAGTGAATTTGAATGGATTCGCGTTCAAATAAGTTGTAAATGGAGGACGGCTATAATAACAAAATATCAATCAATCAATCTTCGACCTATGAAACGTCACGATAATAAATAAAATGAATGAAAAAAGTGTTGCTAACTGAAATCGTGAAGAATAGTGTTGCTAACGAGACAAGTTCCACTTTTCTTCACGATTTTTGATTAAACATTGCGTCACTTTTCTGTCAACTACACGAAAAAAACTGTTTTTCCCTTCAAATTGTCTAAAGTGATTTTCTCAACTAAAT
The DNA here is from genome assembly GCA_033060865.1 of Dorcus hopei. Taxonomy (NCBI): domain Eukaryota; kingdom Metazoa; phylum Arthropoda; class Insecta; order Coleoptera; family Lucanidae; genus Dorcus; species Dorcus hopei. The sequence continues at coordinate 21,072,614 of CM065421.1, read as the reverse complement.
TTGTGAGATTTTTAATACTCTTTCAATATCTTCGATTTAAACGTGACTTAAAAAAAAGTTTCCATAAAGAAAAAACGTTTAAATTGTTTATTTGGCTTCATTCAAGGAATACTTTCTTGCTACTTGGTCACCGATTTTTGGAGCTCTCGGTATATGGCGTAAAACGAAAATATTGAATCTATAGCTTTATTCAGAGTCCTTTGTAAAGACATGAAGTGAAAGTTTGGAAGATTAATGGCGGAATAAACAGCTGACCAATCAAAAGCGTTTTGCTCTCTTTATAAATGGATTTAGTTTCTTTGATTGGCCAGGTGTTTATTCCACCATTAATCTTCCAAAATACCACTTCATGATTTTACTCTTTCTATATGTAGGAATTTCAAAATGCACTGACGGTTTTTGGGATGGAATGAGTTTGTAATAGTTGAACTTAAAAAAATTACAAGCACAACATATAATCTACAACTCTGGAAGTCTCTTTCCTTAAAAATTGAACGGCGTAAGTGGCTTCCTTCTGTGTATTATCAGCCACAGGAATTATTGGCCCTTTTTTTTGAAGAGCACTAGCATACCGTATAAGTAACACCAGAAAGATATTGTCACATGATCAACACCTTTTTCCAGCCAAGGTTGATGGCAATTAATGGTTTCAGCAGGATGGGGCATGCTGCGTGATATTTTTCCCAACCTGGTCCCTTGATTTAACAGCGCCGAATATTTTTTTGTGAGAATTTTTTAGAAAGTCGTGCATGCAGTAATAGACCCCGTAGTCTTCATGAGCTCAAACGAAATTGAAGCAATTGTGCGACGGCTAGAAGAATGTGTAGCAGAAGAAGGAAGCCATCTACGCCATTCAATTTTTAAGCAAAAAAAAAAAAAACTCCTAGCGTTGTAGACTAATATGTTGTGTTCGTAGTTTTTTTAAGTTCAACTATTAAAAAGTTATTCCATCTCAGAAACCGTCACTGCATTTTGGAATTCCCTGTATAAAGGACTTTGGTTTTACTGATAGGTAGGCGACCTACAGAACAGGGGAAGATGACCAGCTTGTTTAGCTCCAGAATAGTCTGCATCTTTCTAGACAATTCCAGATGAAATGAATCAATTAAATATTATTATTATACAGCCTGTGGCATTTAACCGCCGAGTTTCTTCATTAACGCCGTTCCTGTTGAATAAATGGAAAAATGTTTTATAGAAAAATATCATCCTTTCAAGCTCCGCATAATTTAAAATTATTTTCAAATATATAGGCTGTCCCAATTTGGTTGTACGATGTGTAATTCGTTATTTTAAATGGTACACACAGTTAAAGGCTGTATATGCAAGTTTTTATGAGAGAAATGTGTATGTAGAAATTTGGAAAGATACATTAATTACAGTGTTTATTTAATTATTCCTGCTCTTTTATTTATTGTATTGAAAAAATAAAGCTGATACTCGTTGTGCAGAAATGGGTAAATTCTAAAAGCATTCTTGATGAAAAATCATATAAATATGTACCTTTGCTATCTATTGAAATAAATAAAATTGTAGTTAAGAATTAAGTTTACGAAATTTTAATATGGAAAGTGTTAAGAATTTTACTACTAGTAAAATTTAGTTTTCTTATTGATTGACTGCAATTCATCCTATTTAACGAAATCTATATCTCTTATAGTAACTGAAATTCCTGCATTCAGAATTTTTTCTTGTATGTACACACTGTATAGAATTCATATACAGTGAGAATTTTTTTACATCGGTCATAAACGCGTGTTACAAAACTGATATCCATAGTAACCAATAGACTCCTAGTATCCCAATTTAGGTTCTATTTGAAAAAGGTTATTTTTATTGTTGTAAAGGAAATTTATATGTTCTATGTGAAAAGGTTCTCACTGTATAGGTAATTCGTATAAAAATTCTGTTGTGAAAATGATATGAAAGCTTCAGCAATTTATTATTCCATTTGACCTTTGCAGAAGTTTTAATTAATGAAGAAAATACAGACAAAAAAATTGAAAAGAGTCCTACTGCAAGAGACGTTTGCACTTTTTGCGTCACGATTCGGGGCATAAAATATTTCTTGCCTCCATATTTTTCTAACTCGACGCAAAAACTTCCAGCTTTTTATTCAGTTTTGCTTTAATATGAAATGGTCTTTAATTTCCTTATTAAAAATAAAATTGTTTTACTTTCAGCAAAACTCAACTGAAAATTAATTTTAAAAATAATAAATCCTACATAGCATACTAGGAACATACAGAGTGACTGACAATTACTTCGCCAACAAAAAAAAAAAAAAAAAAACAGGATGGGAACTGATGTCACCACAAAAAGTATGTTATGCAAATGTGTATAGATTAAAACCCCCGTCGCAATCTTAGCTGTAGGTAAGTGGTAAGTGTGTTTTGTATGTACTCAGAGAATAAAGTTGTGAAACTTGACATACCTAATAGGTACATAATAGATGAATCATTTTTGATTAATTACTTTTCGAAAAAACTAAAGTACATAGAATTTTTTAAACATTTTCCCATACTTTCCGAAATCGCTTCTTTTAGTGGTTTCATTTTGTCGGCCTGTTTTTTTCCAATTCGATTTAAAACAAACAAAATTCGTCCTTAAAGATGACTATACTTGAGGATACGTAGACAACATACGTACATGTTAAAATAATTTGTAAAATATAAGATGTCTGGTGTTTACTTTATGTTTTTAAAAAGACAACAAACAGCCCTAATCGCCCGAGTCTTCAAACAGAATGATGCTCAAGATCCATACAACTACCATCACATATCTATCTTAAGTGTCTTATCTAAAGTGTTTGAGAAAATTATGTTCAAACGATTAACACAGTTTCTAGAATCTTGTAATATGATATGCGACTTTCAATATGGTTCAGGGTGGGTAGGTCGACAAAGGGAGCCGCCTCGGATATTGTAGAGTACATATACCGAGAGGTCGATGACCGATGAGGGAAGTTTTGTTGCTGGGCTCTTCTTCGACTTAACTCGTGCCTTGATATCCGAATTATCTGTGAAAAACTTGACGTGTTGGGAATGGGAATAAGAAGAACAATTCTTATTTGCTTTGAGAGCTATCTGAGTACCCATAAGCATTGTGTTAAATTACAAAAGTCAAAATCCTCTGAATATGAGACAAACTGTGGGGTTCCTCAGGGGTCCACGTTGGGACCTTTGATTTTTTAAATTATTTATAAACACGTGGTTAAGCACGTTAAAGCCGACAAGGTAGTGTCATTTGCGGACGATACGTCTATGGCTGTTGCTGCACATACGCCTGAGGAACACCAGCGAAAGGTTCATAGAGCTTCCGTCGGATTTGGTGATTGGTGCGCCAGAAATAAACTCATCTTAAATTTACAAAAAAACAGTAATTATAAAATTCTATAATAAAAAAAATCCTGGTGCGGTAACATTCAAAGCAAACAATTGTGATGTAGATACTAGCAGATCTGCTACATTTCTTGGCGTATTAATTGATGAGCAGCTAGGCTGGCAGCAACAAATAACTATGGTTTGCAAAAAGCTAAGTAAGGTTTATTTTGTTATTTAACAATTGAAAAGTTTTCCCAATAACGAAGGGTTAATAAATTTATACTATGCTACGGCATATTGCCACTTATCCTATCAGGTCACCTTATGGGGTAATGCTACTAACGTTAACAGACTGTTGTTACGGTTGAAAAATTCATTCAAGTTATTCATAATATTTTCCGAACACCCTGAATTTTTACGGGAAGCCAAACCTCAGTATGCGTACGTGACTTTTATCATATTTCTCAATGTTGCACAATTAGACCACATGCTGTTACTTAATCCTACAGTATATCTCCATTTCACTCTGTCGCCCGGCTAAACTAAGTTCATTCCGTCTCAGCGCATAGTGGAAGAACGCCGTACTCGTCTCGCGGTCATACTTGCATCATACTCGAGCCGCGCGTTTGTGTTGGTGATTAAAACCTTTGTGTTTCTCTCATGGAATTTTGTGATTGAAACCTGAAACGGAATCCTCTTCGAGATTTGTTAACGCACGCCGAGTGAATTTCAAGCTCGTCAAACAGCTTTTCGAAAGCCTGTCTTTGAAATAAGGAACAGGTATGTTTTGTTGGCCATTTTGCGCGATTGTTCTGTGAGTAACGCGTATCTCTCTCTTCTATTAGGCTTTTAGTGGTAGTTTTACCTTGGTTGAGAAAATCGTCATTCCTTGGGTGGAAAGAAAAGGCCGGAATCGGAGTTTGAAACATATAAAACCCCCGGCATCCCGACCCACCCTTCGTCCGTGAAAGTGGATCCGACCGACCTGCAAACGCGACGCCGCTTGATGACGTAACACCTGCGTCGAAGGTACGACTGTACTTACCTTCTTTGGAGGGCGCTCTTTCACTACTGACAGCTGTCTGTCATTACGCTGGATTTTGATTACCAGGTCGGAAATATTTTAATTATTTTTATTGACTTATTTGTGTTGACGCACCTTATCGCGGTGTTGTTAGTTTTATTTTTCTTTTATTTGTTAATTGAGTGAACTTCTTTAATCACTTTAAGCGTCTATTGTAAAAGAAAAACAGATCTATTGATCGGATAATATCTAACTTATTGTTTACTTAATTACATTTCGTGTTCTTTCATTGGGACCCCTTTTGGGTCGCAATCGATACCTGTAAATTATTTTTCTTATTCGTTAACTATTTTTGAGCGTTTTTAAATAAAAACAAGTGTGCTCAGCTGGTGATTTTTATTTTATTCACTTTCCCCATCTTTTGCTTTGGGGTTTCGTCGAACCCTCCCTTCTCCAAGAGCTTAGCCGAGCGGTGCTGGAGAAACGTCTGTCACTCGCACAATTTGCTGGCCTTCAGGTAGGTAGCAGTGTTCTTTGCACAGAAACGAATAATAAGGCTGATTTTTGGTCTTAGACCTAGAGATTCCTTTAAGGAAATCTTTACAAATCTTGGACTCTTAACGTTCCCGGTAATTTACATATGCAATTGTTTAATTCAAGTTAAAAACAATGTACACATAATTTTACCAAAAATTCTTATTATCATAACCATGACACACGAGCAAATAATCACATCGTGATACCAACGCACAAGATAAATAAATTTGAACATGTTCCATCTTATATGGGCATGAAGTTTTTCAATAAATTGCCGGAATCGATGAGGTCTCAGTTATTTAAACACGCAGTTAAAAATTTCCTTTTGCGTAAGGGCTATTATACGATCGCTGATTTCTTAAATGACAATGTAGTCTATAAGTCAAGAACAGTATATCTGTATGTTTGTTATTTATGTACGACTTAAATCCTTTGTAGTTTTTTTTTCTATACAAACTAACAAACTTGACGTATACAATATACATCGATTATGTAACGGCTAAAAGTATAAATAAATAGTATGACTGTATGAGTATGTAAATGGTTTCATGTGTATGAAAGCGCACTCTATGTACTTGTCATAGCGTCGTAAGCGAATGCAAGTACCTTGACACATCATAGGGCACTTTTCAGAATTGACCGGTTACTCTACCGGTAGACATTTTAAAATTCTAAAATCCGCTGTAAAGCTGTAATATGTTATTATAGCTATAATAAGTATGTAATAATAATACAGTTATAATAAGTTAATAACTGATTATAGCTAAAATAACATATTATAGCTTTACAGCGGATTTTAGAATTTTAAAATGTCTACCGGTGGAGTAACCGGTTAATTCTGAAAAGTGCCCATAGAAACGATGAGCAAATAAAAATCAGATTAGAGTAGGCGGTGCAAAGAAAATGTATGTCTGTGATTAAATAAAATGTCAATAAAATGACAGTCCGTGAATGTATTATATTAATTAATTCAGTTAATCACAGACAGTGCACCGGCTACTCTAATCTGATTTTTATTTGCTCACTTTTTATGAAAAGAAGTCCTGTCGAACACAAACGCTAACAACTATTATAAAGACGTATTTATGGCCTAAGAAATTATCTGTGGCCTTCGTTTTGTTGATTATTTATTGTATTTGATTTCTACTACTCTTTCGTATAATAAATCTTTCTTACTAGCTTAAATGCTTAATATTGCAATGGTTCGACGCCAGTCAGTCTCATGCGTTACAGCCTGGCGCGATATAGTCTGGAAGCTTCCGCAGACAGCCCAGAGAGTTTCGACGCCGACAGCGGAATCATTCTGGCACCCTTCGATGAAGCTTCGCGTAAATGAGACCGAGGTATAAAAGCGAGCAGCCGGTGAATGTAGTTAGTTCCGCATTAGAGTTTAACACTGATCGCTCGGCTGTTGAGATAAATTAGTTATAATGTAACTTTGTAAATAAATTAGGGCCAGTTTCATAATCAAATTTAAAGGAGACTTTAAAATTAAAATCACATTCAGATGTGTAAACAAATGTGTTTTCATATTTGTTTTGACATCTGAAAGTGACTTTAAATTTTAAGTCTCCTTTAAATTTGATTATGAAACTGGCCATAAGTGTTTTATTATTAATGCTTTAAATAAATTAGTTTATTAAGTATTCCGTGTTTTGTTTTAAAATAAAAATTAATCGAACCCTAAAAACATATTGTCACGAGGGGGATTTTCTAGAAACCACGAGGGGGTTTCTGTGCCGCGAATAAAAAACATAAAAAGTTTTAAACACGAACTTGTGTAATCGAGGGCAAATTGCGACCGTATCGAAATGTAAACACAATAAGGAGGTAACCGATATAACGTAAAGGTTCACATTTCATAATAACACATCAGCGGAATTTGTTACAAACGGGGCCACGCGTATACACTAGCGTATACGAATGACGCAAACGGACACAAAGTAGGTGACAAAAAAATGCAACGCTCGAATAGGCAAAAAATGTGTATTTAAAGTGCGGGCCAAAATTGGGCAGGCAGTCGAGATACCGGACCGACTCAGTGGGCACTAGTGCCAACTCAACGAGGGGACCCCAACATCGCCATCGTCGCCGCCGCCCCAGCATCAGCGTCGCTGCAACCACATCAACTGCCACTGCCGCCGACAACATTGCCGAACCGTCCTAAGAGAACGAGGACCATCTCCCTCGTCAGCTGTCCAAGAGAAGACGCCACCGGAGCCTGCCCTGGCCACGCTGTTCCAACCCAATCACCCCTAGGCTGAGCAAGGACGTGTCGCGCTCCACTCCAGCCAAGGAACGTTGCCACCGAGGACCGACCTTGACCAACCACTCCAGTCACGGACCGGCCTCGAGCTTCGCCAGTCTTCCCCGGCTAAGGAAACGTCGCCCGCTCTTCCGTCTTAGTCGAATCAACAACCCCGGTCGCCGCGAACGACCCAGGACCGCATCCCCAATTAACGGACAAACCAACCTCAACTAAATTAATTATTTAACGTAATAAAGAAGTATTAATTTTTTAAATCATTGTCTTAAAGCTCTACCCTCTGATAAACCTACGCACCCTGAATCAACCCCAAAGGCTAAGGACGCACCGTCGCGACATAGTGGAGGCCCAGCGTGACATGGTAGCCGCCCTTAGCGCGACATGGCGGAGCCCCTTAGCGTGACAATATTTCACTTTTTCATTATTAGAATAGCTTGTATAAATTGAAAGCAGTATTTGATATTTCATATAGATATTTTTTTGCACACATGTAAAATGCATGTATTGTTGTTGTGTTTACTTAGTTTTACAATTAAAGCATTATTATTGGAAGAAACCAGCATTTCGTAAATCATTAATCTCATTACGTAAGTTAAATTTGGTAAAATGTCATCTACGCGGCCGCGAGAAAATTCACCCACCCAAAAAAATCATGTAAACAAACGACTAGCTTTATCAAAGACTTTGCCATCATGAGTCAAGACTGGTCTTTGTAATAAAACTGCATTCTTTCTAGTAAACAGGAGATCGTGTGTTCGTATCCCACCGCTACCACCAAAATATGAGGGACGATGGTTAAAAATGACAAAAGGAAGAGAATGAATTATCCCTTACTTTCAAATTTACATCAGTAAGTGAAACTTAATCGATTACACTCTGTACAGCGAAGTAGACATGGCGTAGTGATCAAATGAACGTTTCATTTTTAGCTTTTATTTGAAAATATAGCCTGTCCTATCTCTGCCGTTTCTCTAGTTGTATAAGCACACATACTTGTAACGTTATGAGAGGTATTAGTTATTGTTCGTCTGGGTTATTTAGTATTTATAATGTTGCATGTCATAAGCAAGTGGTTGCAATTAAACTTGATCCGATTAAGAATGTATGCACTGTGTTATGTGAATTCACTCCGGCGACAAACCCTATTATGAAATAAATCACCGCTTAAGAACTCGACTTGCACTACGTAAATAGAATTTATAATAAGTTGGTGAATTTATCTTCAGTAAGAACTGTCACCGACAGTTGTTTTTTTTCTTTCAATTTTAAACAATCATTCAATTCTTTTACCATATAATTTTAAAGATACAACTGCTTGTTGAATACAAAGCTTTGAAACGTGGTATTCAACATGTTTGTTAATACAAAAAAAATTATATATTTTTATTACTAGATAGTACCGAATGATGAAGTTTGTTGTAAATGTAAAATGCCTGAAATGTTATTGGAACAGTTATTTCCCCGAAGATGGTCTTGTCTTAAATACACAATAAAAGGGAGAGAAATTTCCTTTTTTATTCGTACGTATCAAAAAATATTCACGAAACAATTCTAAAATAATAAAGAAACAAAAAATTGCCCGTTAGGGTCGTTGTTTAAATTAAAACAAAATGTTCAGTTGAAATTGTTCTGTACCTACAAGTTACTTGATACCTTGATATATTGAAAGGCAAGAAATAAAAATAACAAGAGACGTAAGTACGTATCAGGTTACTCGATGAGGAAAATCCATTTGGGAGCTCTTTCCGAGTTAAAAAAATAATAAGAATGGTCTGACATTAATAACCTAAACAAAAATGTATATTGACATCTGTTTATTATCAGTAAATTATACAGAAAGCCGTTGATTATAGAAAATTTAGATGTTATAATAAATGGCTCTTTAGTACAGAACATGAAGCATAAACTTAAAAAGATTTTTTAACTAAGAAACTGTAATACTTAATATACCGTTTGTCCATCTGACAATGAGACATAGGGATTTAACATGGGAAAACAGAAATTGCTTTATATTATCTACCTGAGTACATATATATGAAATTCTGGGTTATAATCGGAAAGATTATTGCATTCAAAGTGTTTTGATACTAAATTTGTGCAATTTTAGTTCTTAATTATTTAGAAATTAATAAAAAAAGTTATTATTTTTTTCCGGACAAGATTAGTAAGTATTTAACGAAGAGTTTACAAACGGATGTCGTGGTCAAGCTAGTTTGTTCATGTTTCACAACCGTAAGGTCACGAGTTCAAATCCGAATGAAGACACTTTTTTTTTCTTTTTTTAAATATTTTTTTCAGATTTGAAATCACTTAAACTCTTAAACTACTTTATTATTTTATTTATAAGTTTCCTTTTAATATTAATTATGTAACATAATAAATAAAGTTATAACTTTAACATAATAAAATTTTGCAAACGAAAAAATACACATAAATGGAACATAATTAATATTAAAATGAAACTTATAAATACAATAATAAACTAGTTTAAGAGTGATTTCAAATCTGAAAAAATATTTAAAAAAAGAAAAAAAAAGTGTCTTCATTCGGATTTGAACTCGTGACCTTACGGTTGTGAAACATGAACAAACTAACTTGACCACGACATCCGGTTGGAAAATCTTCGTTAAATACCTACTAATCTTGTACAGAAAAAATAATAACTTTTTTTCTTAATTTCTAAATAACTAACAACTAAAATTGTACAAATTTAGTATCAAAACACTTTGAATGCAATAATCTTTCCGATTATAACCCGGAATTTCATATATATGTACTCAGGTAGATAATATAAGGCAATTTCTGTTTTCCCATGTTAAATCCCTATGTCTCATTGTCAGATGGACATACGGTATATCGTTTGTTTCATTGAAACTTGAAAAAAGGCGGAGACGTGACAGAATTGACTTTCCTCGTGAAGTATTTATGGTGTTATATGTAAGTTACCAAAACACGAACGCATTTTTGCCCATTCTGTTTTTCCATTGTTCTCTCTTTATTCCATTCTTGTATCCCACGTTACACGCACTAAATTTGAGCGCACCGAAACAACAAGAACGTTTAACTTAATTTAAGTATTAATGCAAAACTGCCTTTGTACTTTCTAATTACCCGTATGTGTTCAACGTAAAGCAAGTAATGAGTAAGCGCTTTTACACTTCACGTCAGCTTTTACATTCGTTTCAAGGCAGATAGGAGCGACAACTATAGACGAGAAAGTAGAGAATGCTTCAAAGAAGTCCGCGTAAAAGCTTTACGGCCTGAAACAAATGTTCTCTAATTTCATCATTGAAATTTAAAGAACGCCCTTCAGCCTCCATGTAAGTTCAGTAATTACCCTCCTCTAAATTCACCCTTTGTCACCGGCGTGGCGTTGCAACGTTGCTTTTCTATTATTTAATTAGTCGAAGATATTACTGAGGTTCTTGGGTTTAGTTGAATTTCCGATTTCCTATCTGAAACTGAAATGAAAGCGAGCTTCCTCTTTTACATTAATAATTCAAAAAAGTAATACAAAACGGTATTCGAAATTAGCTCTTAGAGGAATTCGATATTACGCAAATATCTTTCTGAATTCTTTCGCGAAGTACTGTTTTATTATATTTAAGCGGAGAAAATGGGGAATCAGAGGGAAATGGTTGTGGGAAAGAAATAATAACTGTAGATATAAAAAATGCAAAATATATTTTGAATTCCGTACAGACTTTGAAAGAACGAGAATGTCCTAAAATTTATTTAACAAGTCAAAACTTGACTTGATCAGCTGGATTAATAACAACAAAAATATGTAGATTCAATATAATGCAATGATGGTTAGACGAAAGGCAACAACAACTGATTAATCAAAGCTGAATTTATGCAAATCAAATATCTGCTAAGCAAAAGCGTTTACAAATAAATCAAAGAATTCTATTAGCATATTTAAAACGCAAGAGAGTGGCCATTTATTATTATAAGAAACGAGGGCTTTGTACTTTCAGTGATTATTCTTTTCTTTTGCGCTTCGAATTGGTCGTAATCTTAAAATCGCCGATGATTTATTCGCAAGGTTGTATCCGACAAAAACCTGAAATAAAAATTTGCCTCCGCGGGGAGCATTTATCAAGAGATTTTCCAAATCATTAGACCCGTCAAATGAAACAAAGAAATGAAAGCTGAAAGAGATTTGCACGTTTATGCAGAGTTCTATTAAAAATTTCAATGGTGATTTTTATACTAGAATTGGAATCGTTGAGACTTTAACAAATAACAATTAATTGGATCGACTGGGTAAACGCCTCTTTACTTTATTATTCATTTTAGAATAGATACCTTCCTTTCAGAGATGAAATAAATAATAAATGGGCTGGGCATAATAAAGAAAAATCCATCGTCTTTAACAGCTGAAGAGGAAAATGAAATACACGAATACCTTAATACTCCCTTTTAAATGGATCTTCCTATTCGAAAATGTAAAATAAATGAAGTCAAACGAATAATTATGAAGCAAACTGGTTTCAACCTGATTACTTCGAAAGAGGCATCTGGCAAATGTTTTAAAGCTATTACCCAAATATTCAACGCGATCATTAGAACAAATCACTTTCCCAAACAATAGAAGGTGGCACAAGTTGTAATGATCCCGAAACCAGGGAAACAACCTAAAGAAGTCAAATCATTCAGACCAATTAGCTTGCTATTGCTACCAATGTCTTCGAGAAATTGTTTCCTGAACGCCTAGAACCTATAATTGAAGAGTAAAACCTTATTCCTAATCACCAGTTTGGCTTCAGAAACCAACACAAAATGATTGAACAAGTCCATAGAATAATCAGAAAAATTAACAGAAATCTAGAAGACCTTCCTTGACATCAGTTAAAGTGTAGCACTATGGACTATAATACAAACTGAAGAAAAATCTTTCCTATTCCTTCTATCTGATCCTAAAACGCTATCTAAGCAACAGGCAGTTTCTCATCGAGCAACAACCGAATGTACCGACCTATACTCCGTCCGATCTGGAGTACCCCAGGGCAGTGTCCTTGGACTCATTTTATACCTATTGTTTACATCCGACTTACCAATAACAGTTTGCTAATGATACTTGCATCTCACAATGATTATACATGAGCATAAAGGAACATTAAAAAAAAAACTTGAATAAGATACAGGATTGGCTTAGGAGGTGGCGTATAAAAGTTAGTGAAACTAAATCAATACTCGTAACATTTACGATGAGAAGGTCGAACTGAACGACTGTCAGCTCCCATAGACAAAAGATGTCAAATATGTCGATATCTGGACTGAAGACTAACTTGGCATAAACACATCTTCACGAAACGCAGATAACTCGGACTAAAACTAAGATAAATACATTGGATAATTAGAAGAAAATTACAACTATCCTTAGGCTACAAAGTTTTACTCTATATGTCCGTATGTACAGATTGCTCACCTCTAAGAGTTTATAAACAGACAAATCACATCTCAAAATTATCTTAGAAATTTGCTCTCTTGTTTGATACGTTGAGGAGATAATTAAGGTCGAAATCGGGTTTCTGCTTTTCCCCATTTTGTAAGGCGAATGCCGAAGGAGAAAACCATTTAGTAAATTGGTCGCAGGCGCAGCTAACAATACATAATTGTAGCCAAACACCATGCCCGACAAACTTCTATTAAGCTTGGGACTACTCGTATTCAGCGTTAATGGAAAAAAATCTCACAGTTTAAATATTTTTTAATTTAAGAATCCTTCTAAATGATTTTGATAAACTCACTTTTATTTTCGCTGGTTTTTAATTAGATGAATTTCTTGGACTTTAATTAAACTTGTGCATTTCGACGTAATTAAAACTTCACTCACTTCGAGACGTTACTTTCGGCCATTTTATTTCGTTAAAATTACCGCGGCTTTAAGAATTCATTCATGTCGTGTATAATTTTTCCACGCAATATGAAATTCGTTTCAACTTTTGAACTCTTTCTAAATTTCTTATTTATAAGCCAATAGAGCTTTTAATTTGAAATTTGACACTATACTTATTTGCGATTGGCAGGAATGCAACAAGTGGTAAAGACGTTATTGATTTTCAGTGGTATGATAGCGAATAGACAGTTTGCAGTTTGCAAATATTGGGGCACAATGAACTCGCCAAATTTATTCCAAGAATGTTTTGGAAACTTCCAAAACGTTGAGCGTTAAATTTTAATTGCGAATCAATATCTAACAAGATCCATTTTTAGAAAGTAGAGTCTAGTAAATCTTCAAATTTTATTTCGAAGAAATTTTCAGATGTAATTTAAAATCAATTAATTCATAACAACATATGGGTGCCGAAAATCATAGTAGTGTAAGTCAAAATGTTTAGATTTGAAATTATTCTCGTATATGTTTTTTTTTCTGAATGGTATTTATTTATATGTATATTCATCCTGATCTAATTAAACAATTACCCTAAAAAGTTGTTTATAGTTTGAGTTTTCTATAGAGATGGCCTCAAAATACGATTTTTTAAGAAACGTGTTTCTCAGCAAATAACAGTGAATACAAATTCAAACAAAAGGACATCCATAACATGGCATTCAATAAGAAAGGAAAGACGTAATTGATTATTTTCAGAGAACAAATTAATTTACATAAATAAGAAATTGCAAATTGTCAACACAAAGAAGGTCAAAATAATGGTGACAGAGGTGGAAGTTCGAGCGATACAGAAAACCATCGAAAATGATAAAATACAGCAACTAGAGAAAATGTAGTACTTATGCACCTGAGATCAATGTTAGAATGAATTGGAAACATGAACATGAGATACGACGTACCACTAACGAGATCTATTGTGTGGTTTATAAATAGGAAGCAAGTTAGCAAAAAAAAAGAAACAAAGATTAAAGTTTAAAACTCTGTATACTTACCAATTACAACGGAACGGAATCTAACCGAAAAGCAAAAGTATGCTGACATTATGAGAAATAAAATTTTTGAGAAGCATGCATCAAAATTAGGCAGATGAAATTAATAAAGACAGTTAAAAAAAGAAGAAGTAGCCATCTGGGAAGAACATGGGATGAGCAGGTAGGCAAGGTTCTGATAAATAGAAAATTCGAGTGGAATAGGACTGTCAAATTGGCAGTGGTTAGAAAGAAAGGAAAGAAGGACTTGTGTAAAGCCCGTTTTACATTTGTTAAATTTGATACCAATTTTTGTTACAAAGTGAGAGAGATAGGCTACCACAGTGAATTTTGATTGGTTGAATTGGCACTTCTCACTCTACACAGATTTTAGATAGAAAATGTCATAGTGTAAAATGGCCATAAGGGAAATCTAAACTCAACTTCCAACCCTTATCATGAAACGTAAATACATGACGACTGGATAAGCCCATAAATAGGAAGTTGTAAACTTAAAAATAGAGTACATAAACACAAATAGTACCTATAGAATTAAAAATAAGTATAAACTCTAGAGATCAAAACATAGAAAATGACAGAAGAATATAAAAATTAATCTTTTCAATCATTTTTAACATATCTCAAATCGATTATAGTATAACTAATCAAAGTTATCCTTTTTAATTTTCATACCACTTCGTTATTAGGAAATTTTATGATCATACTGTATAATTGTATACCTACTATACTGGGTGTCCGGTAAAGAATGGGCCATACTTCAAGGGGGGCTTCTTTGGGTCAAAACAAATCGATATAGATCAATTTATCTTAGTACAATTTTGCTTCTTTAAAAAGTTATGGCCTTTCAAAGATATTTTTTTTATTTCAATATTTTAGCAAAACTCTTTCATTTTTGGAGGTATTTAATTGCAATTTGGTATTCAAAGGTTTCGTGTACTGCTGAATCTGAATATCTTCCTATTTTTAACGTAACATATAGGGGGCGCTCTCGAGATCCTGACATTCCTTTGTTTATTGCTGTACTTTTTTTTAACGTGAATATTTTTTAAATTATATTCATTTTCCTAAAAGAACTTCTAATTTACTTTAAAAAAGTATACTTGTTACATGTCGCTAAAGTATACCAGTTTTGAGAAAAATGGCTTTGAATATGATAATGCTGAATATTACTGTTTTAGGTCTACATTGAATAAGGCACATAGACCCGTATTTCAGTTACAGTTTAACTTTAATCTTCACTTTATTTCCATGGGAACAACTGTTTTTATAATTGTTACTATGGGAGTAATCTGGAGTTGAAAGTTAAAATTATGAGTGAAATACGCGGCCATAGCAAACATAATAAGATTTTTTTACGTAATGTATCGTTGATTTAAATGTGGAATTGTAAATTTTTTTCAATTTTAAGTAAATTACGAAGTAGTGCAACTTTAGGTAATTGTCTTTTCATCCTGCAGTAGCGTTACTGGTGTAGTAAGTATTCAACATTTTCACATTCAAAGCCATTTTTCTCAAAACTGGTGTACTTTAGCGACATGTAATAAGTATACCTTTTTTAAAGTAAATTAAATGTCGTTTCAAAAAAACGAAACATATTTTAAAAATATTCACGTAAAAGAAAGTACGACAATAAACAAGAGAATGTCAGGGTCTCTAGAGCGCCCTCTATATGTTACGTTAAAAATAAGCAGATATTCAGATTCAGCAGTACAAGAAACCTCTAAATACCAAATTACAATTAAATGTCTCCAAAAATGAAAGAGTTTTGCTAAAATATTGAAATAAAAAAAATATCTTTGAAAGGCCATAACTTTTTAAAGAAGCAAAATTGTACTAAGATAAATTGATCTATATCGATTTGTTTTGACCCAAAGAAGCCCCCCTTGAAGTATGGCCCATTCTTTACCGGACACCCAGTATAAGTACTGTTCAGACACACAATTTCTTCACTTCATGTTGCAGTTAATAATTCTGTTCGGAGCTTCGCCGGTTCATTTAATGATAAACCGGAATAATAATTTTATGAGAGACAGCAAAGCAATATGTGGTCTTTGTGCCTTTTGTGTAGTTGCATCCTGCCTCGTTGCAGATCGTGTTTATGGTCGCTTGGACATTAACGATCCGTACACCCGTACTGAAATTTGTTTCTATTGTTGAATTTACATCGCTTGTTGTGCAATACTCATGCAATAATATTTGTTGTGAATTGAAAGTAAAAAGTTTAAGAGTGTGTTAGTATTGGTTCATTAATGCTTGTACACGCAGTATACAATATACGTATTGGAAACTCATTCGTGTCAGAGAAAGACTTCACATTAAATACGTTAGTGAAAAGGAGAAGCAATATTTTCATGTTCCTGCGCCGAAATCTTGATGCAAAATTAGTGCGGTTCAAAACGAAGTTGAGCGGACTCAACAACTTGCCCGATGCGTATCCCCACACTTTATTGCTTTACACTTTTCAAGTGTTCATATCAACAGGGTGTTTTTTTTTTTAAATAAGTGCAGAAATTTTAACCACATTACCGTGAGAGCACATAGAATACGGATAAATAAAACATAAATTCCTTTATCCGTCCCTTATGCGACGCTCATGAAGCAAAAAAAAAACTTACGAAACCCGCTTCTCCGATCGTAGTAAACATCGCATACAAAAGATATTAGGATACTGTCGCGAAGCCGGGGGAAGACTGCGGCTTCACCATGTCGCGAAGGGCCTCCACCATGTCACGAAGGTGGTCCTGAAATCTCTTTAATACGTTAATAATTAATTTAGTTAAGGGTGGTTTGTCTGATAATCGGGGATGCAGTCCTGGGTCGTTTGCGGCGATTGGGGTTGTTGATTCGTCTAAGACGGAACAGCGTGCGTCGTTTTCGTAGTCGGGGGAAGACTGCGAAGCTCGAGGCCGGTCCGTGACTGGAGTGGTTGGTCAAGGTCGATCCTCGGTGGCAACGTTCCTTGGCTAGAGTGGAGCGCGACATGTCCTTGCTCAGCCTAGGGGTGATTGGGTTAGAACATCGTGGCCAGGGCAGGCTCCGTTCTCTTAGGACGGGGTTCGGCAATGTTGTCAGCGGCAGTGGCAGATGATGTGGCTGCAGCGACGCTGATGTGGGCGGCGGCGACGCTGATGATGGGGCGGCGGCGACGCTGATATTGGGGGTCCCCTCGTTGAGTTGGCACTAGTGCCCATTGAGTGCCTTTCCAATTTTGGCCCGCACTTTAAATACACGCTTTTTGCCTATTCGAGTGTTGCATTTTTTCGTCACCTGCCCTGTGTCTCTTTGCATCATTCGTATACGCGCGTGGCCCCGTTTGTAGCAAATCCGCTGATGTGTTATTATGAAATGTGAATCTTACGTTATATCGGTTACCTCCTTATTGTGTTTATATTTCGACACGGTCGCAATTTGCCCTCGATTACACAAGTTCGTGTTTAAATATCTTTTATATTTTTTATTCGCGGAAACAAACAACCCCATCGTGGTTTTTAGAAAATCTCCCTCGTGACAATACAAAGGCACACCCACCAAATATTATCTGTGGGGATGATCACTATACCATACGCTCAAACAAACATTCACCATAGTGACTTACAAATGTTTATAACAAGTGTTCGAAGTGACGTCCGTCATTAGCAAGATACATGTGAGCACGGCGAAGAAGCGTTCGCATTGGCATGTCGCGATTAGCACGAACACTGTCGGTGGCGTTGTGAATACTTACTGTTAGCATAGAAAATCAGACAAATTCTTTGCTCCGTTTCAAAATATCTGTGATACAATTTATTGCGACATCGATACAAATGTTTTATTGTCTTCTGACCTCGGAAAATGTCACACCCTATGCCGATTCATACAGCTCTAAAAACTTTATTGCAGTGTGTTTTTTTTAATTCCAACAGATATTTTACCAATACGACTGTCATGTCGTAATAAATACTTCATTCGTCTTAAGCTACCTCAATTCATGGGCACAGCGTTTATTTCAGCTGTAAATTCGAATTGTTTCCGGAAAATTTAGCATTACATTTATGGCCTGAAATTTCTGCCCTTATTTAAAAGCACCCGGTATTTCTTCCTCCAATATGCAAACATGCAAATCGATTTTTGTATATTTTTGTAGCATCAAACTATAAATAGGTCATCGTCCATTCAATTACTACAAAATCATTATTCCATTGCTTCTTACACGTTTTTCTACTTGAAAAATAAAACTGCTTTTAGAACGAATAAAAAATATATTCATATATGACATTTTAAATTTATTTCTGTCACTTTTCTGCCGTAATTCCAGTTTTGCTCCTTTTAAATGACGGATTTCATCCGCTCTAATTGTGTAATCCCGAATCTCTCGGTGGAATGTTACTTCCGTTCGTGTTTCCCCGCTCTGCCAATATAATCGAATAAATTCTGCGCGATCCTCATAAATATGCATCAAAGTACCTATTCGCAGATTCCAATTTAATATGTAGTTATAATTATACAACATTCGAATATACATAATAGTTATTTATGTATCAAGGGCATAATTAGGAGATTATACCCCGACGCGAAGCGGAGTGCTTTTAAATGCTCGAGGGCTATTATCTACAATTATGCCCGTGATACATACAATATTTTATTTTATTTTCGCCAAAATTTATGGATTCAATATTTTTATGTCGTATGCGAGTGATGTGCACGTCGCTTCCATAAAATAATTATGTAAATTTTTTGCGTTACTATGGATTTGTTTAGGGGAAAGTGTTGTACCTTGGACCTGTCCCGGTATTTCTATTATAATTACATTGAACTACAGAATTTTTTATATGTCTAATCAGTATCGCTAACACTAGATGTCGCTACCTCCAATTTTCTTTGAAATCGCAAGAGTTCGTTGGAGAACAACAATTTAATGCTTGAAACTAAATATTTCACCCGTTTTCACAGAAGTGCTACAAGTTTATTGTTTTATATAATTGCAACGCGTTTAGACAGGTAAGTTTGTTATTCATTTTTCTTTAAGAGTACATCACTGGCCGAATCGAGATCATGAATTCAAAAAATTCTTTGTTGGATATTTCCCTAACATGTCTGACATGTACCTTGGATCAACGAATTGTTTGTGCCTTGGACCAGTACATGGCAATCTGTATTTTTATTTTAATCGGAAAAACTATATAAAAGCAAGTTATTTTTAATTTCCAGAAGATGCCACGCAGTAAGAGCGGGAAAAAGCGAAAGGCAGTGGATAAAGATAAGTTAAAAACTGCAGTAGAAGATGTTCATTACTTTTCAAGCATTTATTTTAGTTCTGTGTTAGCTGAGGGATTCTTATTTTTCGTTTTTCTTTTAGATAATAAAAGTTCTTGCACAAGAATTTATGTCTAATTATTTATTCTGTTGAACCAAGGAAGAATCAGGTTTGGTTCAAGGTACAACCATTTATTGTACCTCAGACCAAATTACATTTTTATTTCAACATTTTTTTAAACTAATTTGGCAAATCACTTCAAGTATTACAGATTAACAAATTAGAAGTTTATAATCTACAGGAACATGTGCATAAGCAGATTAATTATTAAACGCTTTCCCTGAGGTGTACGGCCTTCAAAAAGAAATTTATCCAAGGTACAACACTTACCCCTACGTTACTACGGGTTTGTTTACTTTAAAGCCCTTGAGCAATAAAGGCCAAATTATGCCCGCAATAGGGTGCCAATAAACAAGATTATGGTTCCAAAATAAAATAAAACATATGAACATTATTACACAATTATTTATTTACCATTAAGTTTAATTACTTACTGCATAATTTTGCTTTATGGAACCTGTCAGCAAACAATTCGTTTATAATAGTTTTCCAGAGGCATTTTCTTTTATGATGATGGAATATTTTATGGTGCTCCTTTAATACCGGACAACAAAAAGTTATGAAAGTTGTGACATGTTTTAAGAAGTCCTGATAACAATATGCTCACGATGATGATACTGATGGTGATCTTGAGCCTGTATGTAAAAAAAAATTAAGATTAAAATTCTAACAAAGTGTAATTGATTCTCCGATGACTTTGACATGATAATAAACACAATTTCAACTCTGGGTAATAACATTTAATTTTATTGTTTTAATACATAGCTCAGTGTATCACATATTCGCGGAACGCGTGTGTAACTCGCAAACTTGATTATTGCGGAGGCAATATAATTCCATCCGTCGCGTCGGCGTCGTCGGCGTCGTTGTAATGTAGTTTATTCACGTCTGAAGATTATTTGGCTTGACTTGAGCGATGACGATGACGTTGATGGACGTTGAATTCGACAGCATTTAAATTTTCAGAATATCCACTAAAGAAAATTACACACGTGAATATGATATGATGTTTTTTGGCATATCAGATTTTCAATTAAATCCTATACTACCCTGCTTTATCTGAAAAACATTTTAATGACTTAATTTGTACATCGGATGTTTTTTTTAAAAAGTGTAGAAACTTGAAGCCATAAGTGGCCATGATGTGTGGAATGTAATGCTAAATTTTCCAGAAGCAATTCGAATTTACAGCTGAGAAAAAAAACCACTCTTGAAAATCGGACAAGAATTAATAGTGCGCCTACGAATTGAGATAGGTCAAGAAGAAGGAAGTATTTATGACAACAGACAGATTGGTGAAACAACTGTTGGACTAAACAAACCTAAATATAGACAATAACAGCATTTGTTTTGATGTTGCAATAAACTGTGTTACAGATTTTGAAACAGAGCAAAGAATTTGTTTGATTTTCTATGCTTGTGACACTCGTAATTTATTTTTTTGTATTATTTGCTAATGTGAGGGACGGGTGGTTAAAAAAAAAATTATGAAAGAAAGGGGATTAATTATTTATCCCTTACTTTCAGATTTATCAATTTTACAAGGCGTCGTCGAGACGCTGTGCTCCTGTAGATATCACAACGAGAGTGAGAGAGAAATTCTATTAATTTCCGTCCAAAATCAAAAAATAAAGTGACTTTTTTATATAAATTTTTTTCCAAAAGTGAATAATAATAATAATAAGCCCTGAAGGGGGGTGAAAAACATTGTTTTATTGGCAATATCTTCTGCATCCTTTAAGTTATTAAACTAATATTTTAAACTCAAGTATAAGGCACCTAACTGCGCATTTATAACGTATTTGTTAGATCCTCTCTCCTTTTTAAAGGGTAGTTTTAGGGGGTGACTTTTCGGTATTTTATCCCTAATTTTTTATTTTTTACATATTTCACCAAAAATTTACGAAGAGAAATATTCTTTAGATTATTTATTTGGCACAAAAGGTCTCTCTTGTTGCATTTAGATAAACCGAAGCGCTTTCGAGTAATTGAGGTTTAAAAGTTAGCATACACCTATTGCATTATGTTACTATACATCATCCCCTCAAACTACCCCTTAAAAAGGAGGGAGGATCTGTGATGTGCCTTCATTGTGTATAGACGTGTCTGTGTTAAGCGAAAATCGCTGTCTTATTAATTTATTATAAAGTAACGCAATATATTTAAAAATGTCTGATATCAAAACCAGATCTGCATCTGAGGATGAGAAAAAAAACCAAAAGCTTAATTAAAAGAATAGTGGAAAGTGTCCTGAACTCGTCTACTTTTTTGGATACCCTAATAATTGCAAGAAAGTTTCAATCGTTTGTTTGCTGAAGAAATCAAGGAGTATGCAGAAAAAGAGGAGCAACTTGAGGCTCGACTTGAACAAGCCAGACGAGAAGCAAATGAGGCCCAAGATGCTCTGGAACAATATTCTCGACTTAACAGTGTTCGGATTTTTGGCATACCAGAAAGCAAAGATGAAAACACTGATTTAGTGGTCACCAAGTTCTGTCGGGAAAAACTGGGCTTAGAAATTTCTGCCAAGGACATTGATTGCAGTCACCGTCTTATGGGGAGGGAACCACAGCACCGCCCACTGTTAGTAAACTTTGTGAGCAGAAATATAAAGAAGATGGTTTTCAACAATAAAAGCAAACTTAAGGGTAGTACATTAATTGTTATTAGGGAAGACCTTACCAAGAGAAGAGTGCAACTATTAAAAGAAGCCGCGAGAAAATATGGAAGCAACAGAGTATGGTTGAGCGGAGGTAATATCTTGCCAAAAGTTGGTGAATAAAATCTCTGAATGATTTAAAGTAATATTGTAGTGTTACTAAATTGTATTGCGAGCTTGACTAGACCCTACCTTGCCTGACTCTCTACTTGGTCGACGCATTGAAAAAATTATAAAACCTTAAATTTAAGAAATTATCGATTTAGGAGTTTGCTTGTTCGGACTTGTACTTAGTATTTAATTATATTATTATGTATTTTCACATTATTTAGATTGCTGTTACGGGAGGATATTATTATGAATCACTATTTCAAATTATCCCATCTTAATATACGTTCTTTGGTGTCAAGAATTAACGACATTAAACTATATTTATCTCATACTCGTTTAGATATTCTTGCACTGAGCGAAACATGGCTAACTAAGGACATAGATAATAGTATAATTCACATTCCGGGTTATTTTTTAGTACGCAGAGATCGTGCTGGCCGGGGAGGTGATGTATGTATATACATAAAAAATATTTTTAAATACGCAAATATTTTTTTTACGTTAACAATAATTAAAGTTGGTTCTTGTCCGAAGAAAATTGTATCACAAACTCTTTTAAACGGACACTAAATGGCGCACAAATACTTAACGTTTCGCAGTCGTTCGACAGCTTCGTCAGAACGACTGCGAAACGTTAAGTGTTTGTGCGCCATTTAGTGTCCGTTTAAAAGAGTTTGTGATACAGTTAACAATAATGTTGAACAGGTGTGGCTTAGTATAAAACTTAACAATTTATCCCTTGCAAGTAGGGGTGGTATATAGACCTCCTTTGTTTCCACATAAAACCTTTACTGATGAGGTTGAACAAAGTTGTTCTCTATGTTTGCCACTTTTTGATAAAATAGTTTTTCTGGGAGATATAAACATAGACATGCTTACACCTTCTGCTATTGATACTCTTTATTTTAATAATATGTTGGAGTCATTGGAGCTTGGTCAGGTAATAGTTGAACCTACCAGATTTACTGACAATTCGGAAACTTTAATTGATGTTACATGTGTATCGGATGGTGGTGGTGTAAAGTAAGTAAATTTATCTGATCACGAGCTAGTTTACTGTGATCTCTTAATAAACATAATTAAAATTATTCCCACCCTGCGGACTTACAGATGTTTCAAGAACTTTGATCAAGAAAAATTTTACAATGACTTATTACTTATACCACTGGACTGCATTTTTCATATGGCAAACATTAATGATAAAATAACATTTCTTAATTCTCAATTGCTTTATTTATTTCATTTCCATGCTCCTATACGTGAAGTCCGGATAAACAAGAAAAGAGCTCCCTGGATCACAGATACCATCAAGTTGATGATGTCTCTTCGCGATAAAGCCAAATCCTACTTTGGCTAAGTGGAAATATTATAAATCATTGCGAAATCTTACCAATCAAGCAATAATTAGAGAGAAAAGAGCATATTTTAACTACATTACTAAAAGCCGCGATTCTAAAGCGATGTGGAAGGAACTAAATTCTTTAAGTATTTCAGAATCCAGGACGATCATTCCAGATAGCTTGCAAAATCCGAACGATATAAACGACTATTTTCTTAACAGTTTACCTGTTATGCGTACTGTTAATTCCGATATACTAGATTTTTATACAAAAAATTGCTTAAATAACAATATCCCAAAACTTTACTTTAGACCCTTTGAGTCTTCGGATATTTTAAAAATTCTGAAGCAACTCAAAAGCAAGTTTAGATATGATACTTTACTCTTGTCCTCATATAATTCCATATTTGTCCCATATTATTAATTCTTGTTTGTTATCTAGTTTTTTTCCTAGCTGTTGGAAAGATGCCATTGTGATACCGGTACCTAAGATTTCTACACCTTCTGAATTTAAGGACCTTCGTCCAACTAGTATCCTTCCTGTCATGTCAAAAATTCTAGAAAAAATCATCAATGTTCAATTAAGAGAGTTTCTTACAGTAAATAATATCTTGCCAGAATGTCAGTCCGGTTTTCGTCCGGGATACAGTTGCACCACAGCTCTTTTGCATATCACGGATGATTTCATTGCTACTATTGATCGGGGTCAAACTACTGTTCTTGCTTTATTGGACTTCAGTAAGGCATTCGATCCCTTAAATCATGTTACCCTATTGGCTATTTTGAAATACATCGGTCTCAGTGAATCTGCAGTTACATTTTTCGAATCATATCTCTCTGGAAGAACGCAACGAGTTCGTATGCCAACAGGAGTTTCTAATCGAAGATCGGTAATCTGCGGTGTTCCGCAAGGGTCCATTCTTGGACCATTGCTGTATATAATTTATACTTCGACATTCTAGAAATGCGTTAAAACTTGCAAAATTCATATGCACGCTGGCACTGACGATATACAGTTGTACCATTCGTTTTACATAATGTGATCGGCAGAATGCATTATCTGAAATTCAAGCAGACCTTACAGCAATTGTACAAATATCTGAAGCGCATTCCTTAACTATTAATGCTTCCAAACCTGCCTTGCTTTTATTTGGTAAGTCCGATGAGTGCGCTTTACTAAAAAACATATTAAGTTTAAAAATTAAGGACGCTAAAATTCCGTTGCAAAATGAAGCTAAAAATTTAGGACTAGTTATTGATAATTCTTGTAGATATCGTGCTCACGTTACAAATATGATAAAGAAAGCTTACTGTAATTTAAAACTTATTTACCCCCATAGACGTTATTTATCTGTAAGTACTAAAATCTTGCTCTGTAATTCCCTAGTTCTTTCGCAGTTAAATTACTGTTCTGATATTTACGGACCTTGTTTAACACAGGACAGTATTGCTGAAATCCAAAGAGTCCAAAATTTATGTTTACGGCTTACATACGGTATCCGTAAATATGACCATAACCTATAAATTAGAAGAAGCTGGCTCGTTGAATATGTCTAACAGAAGAAAGCTGTTAACCTCATCTCTCTATCATAGAATCATCATAGATCAGATGGCTCTTTATCTTTACAGGAAAATTAAATTTCGTACTGATATTCATAATGTCAATATTAGATTCAAAGGAACACTTACACCACCTATCCATAAAAGTACGTTATTTAAGCGTTCATTCAGATATCAAGTATCTTACGTGTACAATTCAATTCTTGTTTCTTTTAAAGGTCTTTCCTCAGCCGTGTTTAAAAAAACGGTTTCGTAGATATTTATTTCAACGTCGATAATGTAGGTATATTCTTTGTAATTATTTCATATCCTCCATTGCAACTCCATAGCAGTATTGCAAGTATTTTTGTCACAGAATGTTATTGCTTGTTTTATTATTTATCTTTTCTTCATTAATTGTGTTAATTTTAGGCTTGCGGAATGAATAATCAATACAATTATGAAATTTCTTTAGTTAATTATCATAATAAGTTAGTTTTAAGCTTCGTATTCGGTTGTTTTTTTTTTCTTTTCATTTCTAGGTTTCGGTGGAAGATCAATCTCAGCGTTTGCTGTGTATTGAACCTCTCCTAGTGGATTTCAAATTTATTTGTTTTAATTATATTGTTTCAACACGCATTTACATTTGGAAATAATAGTATATTACATATCGAGAGTTGTAAATAGCAAATTACGCACGGTGGAAAAGTTGCGCATGAGCCGCGCAGCGGCGAATGCAGGTAATTCCACAAGTGCGTAATTGCTTTACAACTCGAGTTTTGTACTATACTTTATCTACGACCACAAAAATTACCTTATTATTCAAGTTCAAAATAATCAACAATGACAATTGAGCTTAATTTTTTTTTTATCTGTGGTGATTGCCCAATGGGGTCCTAAGTCAAAGACTTGTCAGGACCTCAGGAGCGGGAGTGTATTTGAGTGTGTGTAAAGTGTTCCATGGCTTTGTTACTTCCAATCTTCTCGCCGTTTAAGGGGAAGCAGTGTCGAATTTTATCCCCAACACTGAAAGGTGCCTGAAGTCGATACCGACCACCTCCGAGAAAAATTCCAAGTGCGGTTCGAACCGACGACCTTGCGATTGCAAGGCCAGTCCTCTTACCACTGGACCGTTCAGCCGTTAAATGATTTACGAAATTGCCGATTTTTTACACTAATAATAATTTGTTTGTTGGTTCATGAGCGCCGCATAACGGGTGGATAAAGTAATTTTCTGTTTATGATAGAATTTCTTTTTGTATTTTTGTAATGGGGTTAAAACCCCTACACTTATTTGAAAAACATCCTACATAGAATGTGTTCGGGATAAAGAAACGAAGTGTTTGCAACATACATATAAGATGCGTTATTTTATATTTATATTTATATTCGTGTTTTCAAGTGCTTTTAATATAAGATGTCAGAAATGTGAACTGTCTAAGTAAACAATGAGCATCAAAAGCCTCCTCTTTTATAGTGGCTAGGCTTGAAAAGAACTAGCAAACGCAATGCTTTACTATCAGCAACGGAAACCGAACTTTCCGGATACAATAGTCAAACGTGACGTCAGTTATTGTGAAAATTTTAAATATAAAACTCGTTCCGGAGAGTTATTTAAAGCCATGGGAATTTTCCACAAACGCAGCAGCAGACATTTCGTTGAAACTTAAATGCTCGGTATTTCATTAAAATCTAAATGCGTTTTAAAAATTTCTAACCCATTTTGGTGTTTATCCTTATAATTCCATTATTTATTTTCTCTGAGACTCGAAAAGAATTTCATAATGTCGAGAGCTTTATTGTAGTTTCTTGTCGAAATAAACTAAAGTTTTTAATCAGTCACGTAACTTGCACTAATGCACGTTCTAGTTGGAGAAGAGGGTTCCAATTTCTAACTGAATTGTTTTCAAATGGAGTTTAGTGTATTTATTATGAAATCGTTATAATAATTTTTTAAGACAGCAAACTGTAATGTATTGATGTAAATAACATTTGTTTTCAGCATAACGAAGGTCTGTTCTAAAGGAGCTCTAAGGACTATACAATTGTGTGTATGACAGTGCTTCAAAACATCGCATGACTGAGCAGTTCTCTGTCGAATCTGCGGACGCTCGAAATCAGGATCTTAGAACTTTGCATTTCTACAAAGCACCACAAAAGGGTTTTCAAATTTCAGTTATAAACAGAGAGCAACTTGTATATGCTAATTTCCCTTAGGAAATAGTATAAAAAAGAAAACACCTTATCTTTTTACGCTGTTTAGTATTTCATTATTTAAAAATCGATGCAGCAGTTATATTTCGCGACCGAGCGGTTCGGTTTTGAAAACAATTTTATTTATGTATTCACGAAATACAACAATATTTGAATACTATAAATATGTACAGGCTTTTCGTTTATATTTTGAACGGTACCTACACATTTTATGGCAGAGGACCGGACAGAAAGAAACTAACACTGAACGCAGAGGAAATCAACAAATTTTTCACAAACATATCAGGTAAAGTTAAATCTACAATTCCAGCCGGACAAGTCGATGCCTGCGAGCTGGTTAAAAAAGTCAAGATCAATGGTAGCTCCATGTTCTTCTTTCCCACTGTTGAACAAGACGTTATCAGACACATAAATAATCTAAAGAGTAAGAACACTCCAGGGTGGTTATTCTCGAACTGGAGAGAAGCGACCGCTCCCGAAAATGACGTCAAAATGACGCATTTCTCGAAAGGTTTGTATAGGTTTATACGAGAGCCTACGTAATTTTGACGTCACTCCCACAAAACGAACCCTCTCTCTCGTTTTGAGAATTCAGGCCCAGATGTACATAACATTAGCACGAGACCAGTTAGGACCGTGGGCAACCTGATTACAGCTCCACTGACGCATATCATAAACAATTGTCTCGAAGAAGGAATTTTTCCCGAAGATATGAAGACAGCCAGAGTTATTCATCGTCTTTTCAAGAATTCTGGAAGAAGTTATGGCCGAAGAAATCACAAATTTCATAGAGAAAAAAGGCTACTTGCATGATAGCCAGTTTGGTTTCCGCCGCAACAGAAATACAAGCAAGGCAATTATGGGTTTAGGGGATCATTCTAATCGGGGTTGCAAGTTACTTGATACGATCCTAGTTCCGAGCATTAGGTATCGAGACTGCACAACGTTGTATCTTGTAGCTTCTTATCAGTTGCTAAGGTGGTACCACCGTTGCTAGGTTGCAAATCCGATTAGAATGACCCCCAGTCAGATACCTGTAAATGCGATAGAAGAACAGGACGTAGCTGCGGTCCAATTCTGCGACCTCTGTAAGGCTTTTGATTGTCTTTCTCATGAGATTTTCCTTTCTAAAATGCAATCCTATGGTTTTAGAAGTCTCTCCCTGAAGCTATTGGAATCCTACTTCACCAACCGACGAATGGTATGCATTGGTAATAGCTGCAGCCCGTCCGAACACATCTCGCAAGGAATTGTTCAAGGATCCACTTTAGGCCCACTATGTTTTATATTATACATCAATGATTTGCCTTCCAATGTAGACGCCCAAACTGTGCTACATGCTAACGACACTACTTTTGCTGTCAGATTCTCGACTGTCATTTGTTCTTTTCAAAAGTAAATACTGGCAGTTCAGGTAAATCCTTAAAACTTGCGTTTAACATTTTTTTGTATGTCTAATAATAAAATGTGTAGATACCGTTCAAAATATAATTGAAAACCCTGTACATAATAACTTTATTGATTGATAAGTTCAAACTTTATCGAGACTTTTGTATATATGTGAACATCACAAAAATTCTACCAAGACTGCTTTAGAAAGATGATAATTACTGTTATATACACATGAAGTGCGATGTTGATAAACAAGATGAAGGTTGCGCAGCTGCAAATTATGAACACCTGAAATATGATATTAGTAAAGAAGGTCAAGGTTGCACAGCAGCACTATTTACGTAAAAGGATTCTTTGTTGTCGTAAATATAACTCAGCTTGAAAATTTATAAAACTTTTAATGGAGCTAGAGAGAAAACAGAATCTAAAATTTATTTAGCCGAGAGATTACTATTTACTATTAGCAATTTAGTAAGTGAATTGTGATTTCTAAAACAACTTGTAGAAACCTTTGATTCAAATAGATTCTGACAAGCATAAATATAATAAAAAAATAGTTCTGCATCCTACGAAGGTATCATGAAATGTTTAACGACGTTTTAATAGGCGAATGATTTTTTGCTTCCTGCAGTAATTATCCTGAAATTGGAGCGATTCTGTCTGCCCGATTTTACAGTTTTCATCGTACTCAACCTGCGTATAATTACAGTTTTTCCCGTTTAATTTCAAACAGCGTAATTAATCCACGAAACGACTTTGTTTTATTAAGCCGTAATTCAACACGAAATGCAGTTTTTTTTTCATCGAACTTGATTAAACCAGTTCGTTACCGTTCCATAACGAGAGATGTAACCAGTATAATAAAAGTACATTTCTTTTAAATTATTATGACAGAGATGGCACTATTTATTTTTCAGAGATATGAATTGATTGACAACTGATAATATAATTGAGTGAAATTGATTGATCCGCCGCGCCATTCAGTGACAGATTTTCCGGTTGTGTCACTTTGATGATATTATTTTATTGTAAAAATATTTGAACTGAAAGCAAGGACATAGAACTTGATATCCAGGATAAAACAAAAAAACCAATTAATATTCTGGAGATAATATTTAATTGAAATCAAAGAATCAATAACGAGCTAAACATATTTTCATTTCCAGTGCTTTTATTAAATTACTTACCAAATCATAATCATTTGCACATTTTCTGTACATACAAAATGTTGTAAGATAAGAAAGGACATGAGTTCTACTTTATTACCGGTAATTACCCCATCAATATGCAATGGTTATTGAATACATGTGCAAACATGCAGACGTGCAACCTCATTTTGCAATTTGCGGTCTGATAAGCTGTTTTTGCATGAATACCACCGTAGAATTTACTGCTGCAGTAGCTTGAATCTATGGGTTAATTATTCGATTTATCAGAACGGTTAAGTTCCATGTGAATTTCATGTGACAAAGAACATTGGCATTACTATGCTTCATCGTCTCTGATACCGGTCATTTCAAAACAAGTTATATTTTTATTATTCCGTACAAAAAAAGGACATTTACACGTAGCTTGTATCGAACACTGCGTCAAAATCTCCCAATCTGAAAGCGAGCGCTTTCACTGGATTAAAGTTTCGCACGTGGAGATAGTGAGTTTTAATGCGGCGCAGTAAAAGCTTTCAAGTGGAAATCTTACTCCTGAATCTCGGTTGAATTGACTGAATGAATATGTTAAGGAAAATCCAACCTCCCCCTCTCAGAAACAAGAGAAAGGAAAAGGTGATTTTTTTTAATATCCTTGGTGTGAAAGCGAAAATTACTTTTCACTTTCAATTTAAATCTGTACAAAGTTTATTCCTCCTCCTCTTCCTACATTTATGGTTTTACTCCTTTAACTACGTAACAAATAAGGGAATGTTAACTATTATAGAAATTAAAGGGAAACCTAAACAATTCCTTTTTAATTCTTAATGGCTGGGTTACATAAAAAATTTAAGTCTGAATTAAGCTCCAGTTAGCATGTGGCATATATTACGACGTACAATATATTGTGTGCCACATTCTAACTTAGGCTTCAATTTAATCTTGACTTAAACCTTTTACAATCCAGCCAATAGGATTCAAAAGAAACATGTAAATGAAAGGCACACCAAGTATTCAAAATTAAGTACAGAGTTGTTATGAATAGGCGTTGAAATGTTCCGCCTCTTTCCGATTGTGGAATTATTAAATTTCCGACAGCTGTTTGTCAATTTTCTTTTTCTGAGGTCACTGGACCTATGAATCATTTATAATAACTCGATATAAACAAATTGACAGATCAGGATAAACAGAGTAAGGACATTCTTCAATAGAAATCGCCAATGATCCAGATGGAGATGATGATTTCTTTGGACATTAGGTTTTTAGAACGTCCGGGGAAGTCCAGCTAGAAAAGGTGTGTGGGAAAAGACATTTTATATCGAATGATATGACCATATGACTTCCCTGAGCGTTCTAGAAATGTAAACATGTTCAGGGAAGTTCACAGGTATTGTATTTCTAAAACAATGCGATATTAATGACAAAAAAATTAAAACTCGTACATAAGCAGTGAAGGCACTGATAAAATATGACCTATGGATCTAAAGCATTCAAGAGCAAATTTATGGAGATAATGCGAGAGACAGATAAAGTCTTATAAATAAATTCAAATGTCAATGAAATTACGCAAAATGAAAATCTTATTCTAAAAAAAATATATAAAACTAAGTTCCATTTTGTATATAAAATAAAATTTAAACTTCTTAGAGGTTGTCAGATGAGGTAGAGGCGTCGTGATAATTATCAGTACATTTAAAAAAGTCTGGAAAACAGGAATATAATTAAAACGAAAATAAGTATCAAAACAGTCAACCCAAAACATTGGGGAATGTGTTAATATTGTAACGAGTTTAAGGGTTCGATTAATTTTTATTTTAAAACAAAACACGATATAGTTAATAACTAATTTATTTATAAACTTACACACTAACATTTATTTACAAGCTTATATCTAATTTATTTTAACAGCCGAGCGAAAGTCTAACGTGAACTCTAATGCCGTTCAACGTCGAATTCTTGCCGAACTGTCGCCCACTCTCGGCCGCGTGCATTTATAAGTCGACGCTATTGTTCTCGTACTTTCTAGAGCGCGACAGATTATCTGGTCTAATTTATTCTGCCGCCGGCATTCTCCAGGTCGTCTGCAGAAGCCTCTAGTCTAAGGCGCGTCGGCTGTGACGCAAGAGACAGACTGACGCCGGCTGCTGTCGACGAATGATTACAATATAAATATTCATTTCCAAAATTCATAAGAAATACGCATTCCCAAAGAGTTTATAATGTAGAAATACCTCGAGTAACTGCTAATTATTTATTATTGTGAAACCAAGCGTCATCATCATCACTGACTTACATACATTTCCTGGTAATGAAGCCACGACCATATATCGCCAATTTCTGATCGTTAGATTTTCTTATGAATGCTCTCTAATGAAAACTGAAAGAAAGCAAGTGCAGTGAAAAGAAAAATAATTCCGCCAAATCAAAATTTGGGTGGCAAATAAAAAGAGTGAGAAGATGAGACTAGAAAGTAGAAAGAGAAGAAGAAGTTAGAATTGGAAAAGTAAATGGAGATGCTTAGGAAATATACACGATCCGGAGAAGAGAAACGAAACGTGACGAAGAAGATTTGAAATTTAGGGACCATAGCTCTAGAGAAATTTTTGCACTCCAAGATCACATCCTAGTAAGACGCTCAGGAAATATACACGATCTGGAGAAGAGAAACGAAACGTGACGAAGAAGATTTGAAAATTAGTGACCATAATTCTAAGAGGCAAAAATAAAGATAAATTTTTGCACTCCAAGATCACATCCGAGGTAAGTGAACAGAAGATGATATCTTCGAAACGAAACTTTTACAAAAATTGATTAAACAGTTTAAGAGAAAATCAGAAATGGAAAGCAGGTAAAAGGAAATGTAGAGAATTCGTGCAAATCGAACAAATTAGTCTTCCGTCCTTTACTCAATTCGGATGAAATTAAAGAAACGACAGGTATTACCTTTTCAGAGAAAATTGATTGGAAATACATAAAAGAAATTTCGTTCTCAAATCCGATGTGAAACTAAGCCTTAGCAGGCGTCATCTTGTTTCTCTTTTAAGACAATTGATTAGAAAATAAATAAAAATCCAAACTGGGGAAGTTAGTAAAAAAATTAACTGTGTAACGAAGAGGAGATTAAACACACATCTTCTCCATTGTAATGTGAATTTACTTTGTACACATCTGAGGATTCTGAGGTTAAGAATTGTTTTGGATATTCCAGGACAAAAGAAGATAGAAAGCTACAGCCACGATAAAATTAGACTCCATTAAAAATCAACGAAATTTGTATCTTAATGGCACGTCAATTTACTATTTTCTGTGATTAGAGCAAATTCAAATTATATTGAGTTGGGCACTTTTGCTGTGCAATGCACAATCCGTGTAGTTTTAATAATGTAGTAGTTTTGGATTCAGCTGTAAATTGCAGTGTCACATAAAACTGCATATTTTACGAAATCGAACGCTGAAATATTTTTAGGACCACCGTAGAGTTCTCTATTCTTAACACTGTACATAAAGCATTCATACACAAGTACACAGAAACTTACTACTCATTAACTGATTGTGAGTAGGTCAAAGCTCAACAATGTTTGTTAATATATAATGTAATTTGTACGTGACATGTTCTATTTATATCTCTACAAAATCATCAAAGACTAATAAAGCTAAAGTATTATTATTATTATTAATTACAAACAATTTACGAAATTTAGAAAATGATACAGACTTAAATAAATAAGTACACGTTCATATGCAACATAATCACAACAATAAGGCAGCTGCCAAAAAAAATGTAGGGCCTCAAAATTATGTAACTTCCCGCGTAAATTTACAAAATGTTTACGATCGTAAAAGAGGAGAATCTTCTTTAATTAGCTTTTGATGCAGATCAGGTTTTAAGTGTCGCACAAAAATATTTTAAAATGTAACCCTACAAAAAAAGGATTATTAACATACAAAGTAAAGGGCTTCAGTATATGTGTGAAGTGCCTACTCTTTTAAGTAGAAGAATCAACAGAATTGAAAAAAACGTACGCGGCAGGCCACTAAAAAAAGTTTCTTTATTGTGCTGCCTTGCGAAGACCCTTCCTTGGATTACAACATCGACCTACGGGGACCCAAGGATTGTAAGTTTCGGGACTCCGGGATCATGAAATAAGAAACGCGGTAAACGTGAAACGCTTCAAGATATCTCCGTCGCGTCGTCGTCTTAAGTCAAAGACATCTCGAAAGCTTACGTAAAACGCAATAACTTTTTCAATTCGAATTTGTGATGTTAAAAATAAGTTTTAATGTAGTTATGTTAAAAAAAATAAATGTAGAGCTTATATTAAATTACGAAAGAAAAATTAGGTTTTGCTAGAACTTTATCCCTTCAATAACATCTTGTTTCCGAGTTTTCGAACTTCGTGTTTGTTTTAGTTTCTTCAGAACTCATATAGGGAATTTTTTGTTAACCAGAGTCAACATGTGCTACAAAATATAACTGGTTATCATCGGCGCCAAGTGTTTGTTAAAGTTTCTATGACAATACGATTACAACACTCAAACGTGATGGAAGACAACAGCTGTTACGATAGGGTTAGATAGAATTTCTGGATGCTGATTAACAAAGTATGTTTTTCTCAACTATACTTAAGAGAATGATTCTCACAAATTATAATCATTTGGAAAAACGAAACATGAAATGGGATTATTCTTGTGAAATCAATAACCTTTAATACATAGACACATTATTGCATGCAACGCTACTCTATCTACCTATGTCTTGTTATAAATTATTAATTGTAATTAATTAGCGTTTCGAAGATTGTAGTCGTGGGGGTGCAAGACCTTTAAATTCAGCATACATTGGTGTGGAGGTGGTCATCACCAGGAGGTAGTATAAGTGGAGTAAACCCCCTACATTAGTTGAAGTCAATAAATAACTTATTATAAGAAGTCTGAGTTTCCTTCCGGCAGAGCAGACTTAACAGATGTAGGTAACATGAAATTTTTGGGATATAAATCACCCTTAAGGGTATCATAAGCGAACCCTCTACCCTGAGCTACACCTCCACAATGTACAAACATTTGAATAGAATAATACAACGCAGATCTTATGTAATTGGTCCCCAGTCGACCACTTACAATTAACTCATCGACCACCCAAGAAGGTTCATCGAATCCAATCAACATCTATTGGTTCATCGACCCCAATCAATACCGAATAAGTTCATCGACACCTAACAACACCTATAGGTTCATCGACTTTTTCCAGGCTTTCATCGACGCCTTTGCGAATTCCAATCTTATTAGACATGTACCGTTCTTTGAAGTTTGTCATCAAATTTACTTTAAACTCACAGCCTCAACCTTACCTTGACCGATGAGAAATTCTACGCTGTCTCTTCCACCAGCTGATCCCCTCGGCTAGCAACGGTGAGAAGGGAGTGGGTCTAATATGATGTTAAATTATTAAGGGCGCCAGGACGGATTTAAAACCCAGCCGATAGACAAACAACTTCGTCGGTATCCCCGAACCGGTATCCCCAAACCGACTTGATTGGGCAGAAGGCCAAAACAAAAATAGAAGCTATACTTGACTAACTGGTACGTGAATGTAGAAATCAAACACGAAACTAAAGTTAACAAATTTAAGATTTATTTACACACAAAAGTTCGAACAAATGCAGATTACAAAACTACAACAGGGTAAATTTACTCGACGATAAATCTAAATTTATTTTTTATCTTATTCAATGACAAACTATCTATGGACTGTCTGCATTCGACCGAAAATTCGCAATATGCAATATTTGTACAACGATATGTAATTTATAAATTCGTATTAAGTCAAGCAATCCTGGTAACGTCAGGCGAAGTTGGCGGTCACCACGCCCTCTACTGTTCCTGTCCAACGTCGCAAATCCGGAACGAACCGGTGGACAAAACTGCTAAGGTGGCGGACCGGCGTACCAGATTAGGCGTAGGGAAAATACGCTCGGCCGCGAGGATTGAGCCGACTCAGCTCGAATCGAACTCCGGAAATCATGGCAATACGTAAAGCGTGAGTTAGAAGTAGGGCAACCACATGAACTAGAACCCAAACGTAAAAACCTGAATAGAAAGAAAGGAAAACCGTTAGCGTCCAAAATGACGTCAGACATTTTGCTCAATATTTTACCTGAGATTTGTGGGAATCTCAAGCTTGGGATGGGACTGAAAATACCCCAAAACTCGCTCGGTGGTGTAAATTCTATTCCGGCAGGGCCGTTGTTAAATTCTCCTCACTTTCAGAGCAAGAATTTCGTTCACAATACCACGCAACTATACACCAAAAGAGCGTAATGAAGACTGAACAAAGGCGCTAACGTAAAGCGGAAGGAAGCTGAAATTACCACTACGTCATAAGCGGTAGCCAATAGCGTGATTATGACGCCAAGAGTTTTGAATAAAGAACCAATACGAAAGCGAGAATTCAAACAGACGTTTCCGGCACAGTTACAATGTTGTCAGATGTTCAGACTAGATATACATACACGTGACGTTGCCGGCTCGCTACAAATGCGTCGCGAACTCGCTGCGATGAAATTTGACCGTAACAAGTTGTTTAGATAGTTTTTGGTTTATTTATTTCTGCTAATCTCAAGTCAGTTCTCTGGTGGATCCTATTTCATTATACTTATAGTCCTTTACTAATCGGTTCTTTAAGAGTCTTGACCATTTAGCTCTTTGCTGTTTGAGTTTTTTGTTCTCCGCTTTTTCCTTGATTTCCTGAACTCTTTCTTGGTACCTTTTTTGGCCGACCTCATTGTTGGATATCATTGCTCTTTTGCTATTTTTTAAATCTTTGTAATTACTTCCGCTGCGTGCAATATTTCTGGACTGATTAAGGTTTTGCATATTCTCATCTCAATGCTTTTTTTGTAAACAATTTGCTTTTTGGCATCCTCCTGTTTTCATATAGTACGCTATTATCTTCTACTCGATTTCCACTCTTCTTTCCCTATTCTTAGGTGTGAAACGTTTGCTAAATTTGTTTTCAAAAACAAATGCGATGTTTGCATGTTCTATTTCAATAACTAGCACATGTCCGTATTCTGGGTAATTTTTTTTTCAAGCGATAAGCAGCAATGCGACGCGACGCGCAGTCCCTTCGGTTAATGATAGACCACACAGGGAGCCGTAAATCTGCCATGTGAAGTAGCTAAGGCTTCTTCAAGGCTACAAAGATAAGTCTTTGTGTGTCGAATTTCTGCACAAGTGTCGCGCAAAAAACACGGTAACATGTACAGTAACGGAAAAGTCAGATCGAATTACGCTCGAGTTGAAGTGTTTTGTTTTGTCTGTTTCTGTTTCCAGACCAGCGTCATAAACAAACAAATCGCAGACATCGTGAGACAGACGCATTCCGTATGACAGTTTGGTGTTCATAATTTATACTTGTTTGCGAGAAAAATGCAGTCAAGGGCGGGTGCTAGAATTTAAATTAACGGTAGAATTTAAATTAATGGTCGAAGGGATTTCAGAATTTTGCTGCAAGTCCGAGGGGTAGTTTTCTTGTTTTCATGGGAATCGGGAACGCGAAGGAACGACAGATAGCATTGAAGCTCTAGCGAGAACGGTTGAGTTCATTCTAATTTGGCTTAATTGTGTTTTTCCTTAGGCACTTGTAGTCTTTATTCATTTTTTGTTAAATCATTTATTTCGTACGGTTTAAATACAGTGTGACAAGAAAGGCAAATTAAACTAGACACGTAGGCGTCCCGACGCGAGTGTTCTTAAATCAAAGTGGACAGTGCGGAAGTGGTACACGGACTATACGCCTTAGGTATTTGACATTATTTATTTCCTTCAGCGCATCTTTGGTGGTGATATCTGCGTAGAGCTAATTTGATTTGCATTAATTAGACTAAAGAGCCAGTACGATACATAGTATCATTACATTGAGATAAATTTAATCAACTATTTTTAGTTACTTTACAGCGAGTATTAAAACTCACTAGTGACTTTCATCTTAGAAAAAATGGATGGGTCAGTGTTTCTTTAATTAGTAAACAAATTCTGTAATTTAATCAACCAACAACAATTACTTGTTTTCTACACCTACCTGGGCTTTCAATACAGTGTACTTTTAGAAATCATTCTACCTTTGGGGATTCTCTCAGGCAAATTGGAAACCAAATCACTTGAACTACATTCCTAGCCATTTTCTTAAAAAAGTTTCTTTCACACCCTGTATATGGGGGAGGGTCAAACTGTGCTCTTTGCCGAGAGATTTATTGGTTAATTACAAGCGATCGTCTAGAGACTGCAGGCCAAAACCACCCATAGTCGAGAGCAAACATAGTCAACTAATTCCTTGCGCTATAAATTAATTAGCTAGGTTAGACGGCGAAAGAGCGATATACCGAGGGTCCTCAAAAAGCAGGCAAGTGGGTAAAGCACCGCCCTCAAAAGCCATTAATCGCTCAGGTGACGTAGTAGAAGTAGTATCGGCTCACTACATGCACCATATTAATCAGGTTAGCTAGAGATAGGGTTAAACCAATACCTCCCTCGGGGGGGGCCCTGAAAAATAGGTGATCGCTTCTGATTTACTTGCAAATTGATCGCTGAATTGATCCCTTAAATAAGTACACTGTGGTCCCACTGAGGCACCTTGGGCGTTGGTTTATTAAACAGAACAAGTCTTTGAGTATAATCAGAGTGACCAACACTGTACCAAGACTCGAACTCAGTTGAAACTCAATTAATTATTAATGTAAGTGAGGAGCAGAGCTCTCCAACAAACATCTGTGTAGACATTAAACCACCAACGGTGTGAATCGAAAGAAAATAGATCGCGCCGATATTCGAAAGTGAAATCTGTTAAACGAGTTATGCTGTACTTTCTGAGAATCGTAAATTTTGTTTATTTGTATTGACTTGTGTCAAATACCTTGTTATAAAGAGTTATACGCTGCTCCACAAAAAAAAAAACAGGTTATCACGACGTAGTATCCTGTGCACGACGATCACGTAAGCCTTAATTAAAGGTGTTATTCCTCATAGCGGATTCTCCGGAGGTCGTTCAACTGGAAACAGAAAATCTAGGACAAGTAGAAATAACCCTTAGTCGGCCGCAGTAGACAATAGCAGGTAACAAGCAAACTCGTAGTGTAGATAAGATTAACAGCCAGCTACGCGACCTCTCGGAAGCCCGAGACAATTATTTAAATCTGCCATAACTCTTAAGTGGGTTTGTTTGTACATATTTATTATTTGTTTACTTGTCAGTAATAGTCAATAACCAAGTTTAATTGGGGCGGGCGCATCACAGGTGTAATAATAATAATACTTTCTCGTATTTTCGATTCTTCCTTTTCATTACTTTTATTTTTACTCCAATTTTATTTTTTATTTTTTCCAAAACTCTTAATTAATAATAAATTAATTTACTTTTGAAAGTGTTCGCTTTATTTTATTAATAAAGGAGTAATTTAATAATAAATACGGTTCTATCTCAGTCTCTCATTAAAAAGATTTTTCAATTTAACATGATATGACAGTTTTCAGTGCAGTAATTTATTTATACTGCATTTCCACCACCTCGTTAACTTGCTCTTGCTGATGCACCAGTCACTTCCGTTTTATGTCCGCCGCTATTTACTCGTAAGTGAGACGTCAGAGAAGAAAAATGGCAATTATGGTAAGCGAAGCTTGAAATGACATAGAATCTCTTTGAGAAACAACTAAATAACTAAACGGGCAGATTCTGGTTTTAATATAGTTCTTTGATGTGATATTCAGTTAAGTTTATCAAAATTTGCATCGAGTAATAATAATAATAATTTTATTCGTGCTAAACAAATTAAATACATGATATTACATTCGTCAGTTTAATCTATAGTTTACATTAGACAAAAAGTTAGCTAGCAACGAGTTAATATAAAATTTGGAATTACAAATTAAGAAAGGTCTTCGAAGATTTAAAATAAGTCTTCAGGTTACAGCCAACTTCTTAGGAAACAAGTATAAGGAAAAGAAGAGAAAGTGAGACTACTTTATAAAATCTCAAAACTTAATTGTATGTATGTAGTAGCATATTACATGTAAGTAACATGCATTTGATGAAGAAGCTATTTCTCGATTAAATTGCAGTATTAGAAGGTACAGTAGTATTTTTACAAAGAAATGAATCATAAAAACGCCTCTTATAAACTCTTTTTACGTATTTTCGAATCCACGTTGATTATACCCTTTCGCATGTAATAGAAAAAGAGATTGAAACAAGAGTTCCATTACACCCAATAAGTCTTAACCTTTGATCTACCTTTTTCTATCTTGTTTAGAACCGTAAATACCTTATTCTTTTCTTTTGTTGGGACTGACTGAAAGCACCGCAAAGCATAATCTGTTTTTGTTAGCGGCAACGCATCCACAAAAGTGGCATAAACTTCTTTATTGACGGTCGGCTTCCTTTGCGAAGTCGAAATTGTGAAACAAGGTCTTGCTGAAGTGCGTGCTACTGTAATTATGTTCATGTACTGTATGTTGATGGACATAGTTAAAAGAGAACGGAAATTTGCTTGGCACTAATGCAAGGTCAAATCTGGCACAGTTTCATTGCTTTTCGTTCTTTTTTAACTGACCACGACTGTCCAAGCGTACATTATGCGTTTTAATTTTCGAAATTAACTTCGTTAATTTTGTTCTAAATCGACAAAAAAATATTTTTACGGTAATATATAAATGCAAATTTCAAGTGGCGCGTTTTAAATAATAAAATTCCAATTTCCCCGAAATGAGGAAAGTACTATTTCATTTCCGGCACGGTAATAAAGCTTCGGGCGTCGAAAATTAGAAACGCTAAGGCGGGAGCGTCTCATCCTTCAAAAAAAGGAAAAAAAATTACACAAATAAATTTGGGTGGGTGTAATTGCTCAGAAATTTATGAAGTCTGAATTTGCCCCCGTTTATTTCCTTGAGGAAAAGAGGAAAGCAACCACCCAAACTTACCTGGCCCGGTCGGTGTACCAGGGCGGTAACAAATTAACAAGCGGATACGGATTGCACCCTCTTGCTCAAGCTAGGGGTTGGTTCTAGTACAGCGACAGTCTGCTGGGCACACTTTTGTTTTGTGGACAAAAAATACACGTTCCATTTAAATTAAATAACAATAGTTTACGTAAGAGAAGCAATAATATAAGTGAAATAAAAACAATATCGTACTAGCACATTTGGGCCTCAAAGACTTTAAGGGAGACGGGGGAATGAGAGCCACTTAAGGAAAAATCAGTATGTTTTGAAAAATATAAAGTGTATTCTCTCAACAATTTTATGCTGTTTCATATAAGAAGAAACCATTAAAATGACGTAACTATATCATTCCTGTCATTAACAGAAATTATAATATAATCATTTAAAATAAAAATAGAATTGACTTTTATTGCCCGTATGTTGGGGTAATGAGAACCATGAAAGAAGGCACACCGATTGCTGCCTAAATAAACTTGTTTTAACAACTGTCTGCTACAGTTAACACTCTCGCTGCCATGAGTATCGTTAGCAATACAGCAAATTAGGTTTTTAATGCGCCATGTGTATCGCTAGTGATACATGGAACTTGAGATTGTTTGAACTGTTGTGTAATG
This sequence comes from Dorcus hopei, assembly GCA_033060865.1. Taxonomy (NCBI): domain Eukaryota; kingdom Metazoa; phylum Arthropoda; class Insecta; order Coleoptera; family Lucanidae; genus Dorcus; species Dorcus hopei. The sequence goes on along the minus strand of CM065421.1, from coordinate 21,031,215 downwards.
TAAACTACACACACTATACAGATATTTCCATTGATATTTGGTTTTAGTGGCCTGGGACTATCTACCAGTGCACCCATTTTTGGCGCAGTACATATGTGTAATAATGTCATCATTTAGTGTTAATAAAATAAATAATACACTTTTTTTCATAACACAACATAAAATGTAATACAGAGAAAAATACGAAACAATAATAAAAGTAACGTATGTACAGTTGAAAAGAAACTCTAGCATGCTTTGAAATGACAATGAAGGTATGTCTTAGTACTCTTATTTTATTTACAAATGTCACTTGACACAGAAAATAACCTCAATTTTATTATATCATTGAAAAAATGCAATGTTACTAATCAAAATTTTATTTTTAATTTATAAAAAGGGTTGAAAGTGCCCTCCACCCTGTTCAATACATTTTAAAACTTGAAACGTACGCGGAATTTGTTGTCAAAACAAAATCGATTGTTGCATATTTAATTTCAAATAACAAACACGTGTTCAAAATTGTACGCTGTAAAAATGCGGCCCGGGTAATTAAGTGCGACGCTCTGACCCGTTTCAAGAGGATATGCCACCCAGGCTTTAAAATTCTAACATCTGGCGCCATTCAGATACACCCCAGCTTCACAGGCCTCATAAATCTAACCGAATAGCCTTTTAGATTGGTTGTCGCTTAGATTTTGTATATATTTTGTCGCGTTAAAATTGCAGATACATGTTCAATTTGGGTAAAGATATCAAATTACATTGCGAGTTGAAGCATCTCGCTTTAGTCTGGTCTCTTTCAAACAAGCACCAGATACTTTTAAAATGTCAGCCTGGGCACTTGTAAAGTTAAAATTATGAAGGTTTCATTTGCGACAGACACCAGCGAGTGTCTCTGATAAGCTAATGGGGGTTTGCTTGATGCATACATGGCATCTGGGATAGGCGTTGGTTGAAATTCGAAGCAGCGATTGTCATTGGTCGAAGTGATTTCAAAATTGATCTGAATAAGTCCGTGGGGTGTGTTTAATTTTTACTTGGAAAGGACGGGGGGCGAAAAACAGACACGAACGGTTGATTCCAATTTTAATTTGACCTAGCGATTTTTTTCTTTAGCGCTTACAGTCATTTACTCATTTTTCTAGATAAATCATTTATTTCGGTACGGTTAAAATACAGTGTGTTAAGAAAAGGGCAAATAAAAACCAAACACGTGCACACCGCGACGCGAGTGCTTAAATCAGAGTGTGAAGTGCGCGAGTGTTCCTCGGAATATGCGGTTTTAGGTAATTTACATTTATTTGTATTTCTTCATCGCACCTTTGGTGGCATCAATTGAGTAGGAATAATTTAATTTGCATTAATTAGTGGCTAAAGAGTGAGGAAAGTTCATTATTATCATTGCATTTAGATAACTTTAAGCAAACTATTTTTATTTACATTTAGAGCGAGTATTAAAACTCACTAGTGACATTCACTTAGAAAAATTTGTTGGTCATTGTTTCTTTAATTATTGGGCCAGTTCTGTAATTTAACCAACCAGCCGCAATTCCCCAAATCTACCTGGGAATTCAATACAGTATACTCTTAGAAATAGTTCTACCCTTGGAGATATTCTCAGGCAAGTTGGAAACACGCTAACGGTTGTTCTTCGATTTGTACAGGGAAGTCGCCAATCTAAATCACTGGTGTGAGGCAATTATATCTGCCGCTGAAACCAAGTGCGCCAGCACAATCTAAACTAGGAAATCAAGGCCAATTAATTGTCGTTACGAATTTCGTGAAATTACGAGGCCGAACAATTTGAACTACATATTCATAGCCATTTTCTTAACAAAGTTTTCTCATTCCAGTGTGTGAACCGAATTATGGTCTTTGCCGAAAGATTTGCAGGCTGATTAGAAGCGATTTGCCGAGAGACTGAAATGGCCATAAACACTTATAGTGTAGTGTCGAAAAACAGTCAAATCTGAGTTCTTGCGCAATAAATTAGTTAGATAGGTTTAGCTGACGAAAAAACGACGAAGCGGGAAATTTGAAAAAACGTGCCACTCTCTCAAGGCGATCGGAAGTAGCTGGGAGGGACCCTACCCATTCGACCTTAATTAATTAGTTTAGCTAGTATTAGGATTATCCCATCACCTCCAAAAGGAGTCCCTGAAAAACTGGTGATTGCTATTGATTGTCCTGCAAATTGATCGCCGAGGGCGGCATTTTGTATTACATACTTCTCCAGAACATCTGATTAATTAATTAATTAAATCCATTAATTAAGTACAATGTAGGCCCACTGTGTCACACTGTGCGTTGGTTTATTAAACAGAACAAGTATTATGCCCGGTTGCACCAACTTTTTAAGCAGAGCTTAAATTTAAGTTATATTTAGAATGTAATATTTACGTATGGTCAGTATAATGGCAAATACATTCTGATTGACATTTAAACTTCAACTTAAGTATTAATTAGAATGTGACTAACGTTTTGTCAAATCTATAAATAATGTCATAGTCTAAACACCACTTAAATTTAAGCTCTGCTTAAAAAGTTGGTGCAACCGGGCATTAGAGTACGATCTGAAGTGACAAACACTAGTACCAAGACCAGATCTAAGTTGAAATTCAATTAATTGTTAATCTAATTAAGGAGCAGAGCTCTCCAACAAATATCTGTGTAGACATTAAACCACCAACGGTGTGATTTGAAAGAAAGTAGACCGCGCCGATATTCGAAAGTGAAATCCGTTAAGCGAGTCTTACTGTACTTTCTGAGAACCGTAATTTTTGTTTCTTTGTATTGATTTCAACGCAAGGTTTTTGCGCTCATTATACCAGACCGCAGTGGCTGGTACAAGGAGTTTTTACCTTTTTTTGACAATAAATAATTAATTAAATCTAATTTCCTGTTTTTATTTAACGTAATCAGCTCCTTTGTTCGATTTATTTTACGGATCCATCAAGAAAAACGGGTTATCACGACGTAGATCCAGATTAGCAGCGATTACGAGCCGTAATTAAAAGTATTATTGTTTACCGCGGATTCCCGCAAGGGTCATTCAACCGTAACACAATCCGTAGGTATTAACAGCTTAGTTCTTAGCGCCCGCCTGCAAATAAATCACAAGTAATCAGGTAGCGGTAGATAGGGACGCATGACCAGCTGTAGTAAGAAACATCTGGGTGACCTTTCTCGGGAGTCTAGCTAAACGGCTGGATCCGTACGGCCCAGTTATTTAAATGTGCAATAAATTTAAGTTGTGTTTGTTTGGACATTTTTTATTAGTATTTACTTGTAAGTAAAAGTAAACAAACAAGGATTTTAAAAGGGCGCGTTACAAACACTACGTTTTAAACCATTCTTGACGTTCTGTATCATGACTGGGTTTGCATTTATTTCATTACAATCAAGTTAAGACGCACGTTAATTTTCCATGGATTGCTGCGAGTTTTTTTTTTCAACTGTACATACGTTACTTTAACATACTTGTTGAAGTATAGGTGTAAAAATTAAATATTCAACTACTTTACAGTGTTGTTCTTTTACGATTCCTCGGCATCTTCAACAACAAAACATACTTTTATAATATACGGGATAATAAGAGTCACCTGTGGGTAATAACGACTAGGCTCTGATTATCCCAGGTAGCATTAATATTTTAGGAATGACATTTGAGAAAAAACATAGATAAACAAGAAACCAAATATTAGGAACCTAAAATATATTAACAACTTAGTAATAAGAAATCAAACCATTGCCCAAGAAATAGTGTCTGACTACTTACTTTTTCGATTAAAAATTACGAAAAATAACAACACAAGACTTAATTTGAAATAAGTGCTCACTGTTATTACTACACATTGTTTTCTGAGATAAATGGACATGCGTCCGGGCGGGAAGGGGTACAGCTTCACCAAATTTCAATTTTTTTCGTTTGATAGTTATACCTAAACCAAGCCTGGCTCTTATTGCCCGCAGGCTCTCATTACCTCACGCTCCCCTACAATTTAAAGTAAATAAAAGTAAAATTACACTTCGGAAAAATTATTAAATGGGAAATAAACCAAATGTTTAGTTCACCAGTGCACAAGGGTTTTTGAACTAACTCCATGCTTGTCACTCTGGAGATGCACTCCACGTGCCTCAGCCTCCTGGAAAAGCTACGTTCGATAATGCATTAGTGCAGGATGAACAAATTTAAATTTATTAACCTAAAATTAAACTGTAATAAAACGGAAAGAAATTGTTAAAACTCCAAATTATAATTTATTTATTTTTTAATACGGTTTCTTTAAATTATTTGATAACAAAAGTTTAATTGTTAAAATGAGTTTAATTGTTAAAATGAGATACTTTGCATGGCATATAACATCTGGTATCAAATTCTATCAGCAAATTCGCACGTCTAGTTCTTGACATCACTGATGTTGTTTGTACAGTCGCTATTTACGTGGATATTCAATTCAGTTAGTTTACTACGAGCGTGAAATTCCCGAGGGATGGAGATTGGAATATCTGCGTGCATTCCTGACGTAGTTTTAAGCCTTTCTGTCTTTAATTATCTCCTGAGGTACAGTACATCAAATTTTGCTGATGCTCGTATTTAATTACCACTTAATTAAAAGTAAATACTGAAACGATAAGTACATACATACATGTACACCTAATACATATATATTAAAACTGTTTGCATTTATAATTAAACTAATTAGAGAAAATCGAATTGAAGTGTCATTAACCACAGAATCAAAGGGCATTTCAAATTAATTAGTTTTTTGGTAGTTGCAGCAATTTAAAGATTTCTTTCAGAAAGTAAAGGCGTACAGTTTCGAGTAAGTTCAGAAACACGACACAAAATACTAATACATTAACTTTTAAATAGTCTGATGGAACATTATTTTATGTCCTACGTCTGCACTAATAATACGGATCGTATAGTCTAAATATAAATTGCAGCTCAAATTATCGTGTTTTCATTACAAAGGCTTTTATTCTGATTATAAATAAATAAAAAAAAGAACCCCTTTTGAAAGCAAATACTGGTTGAACTTTTATTAACCTCTGTTATTAAAGTCTCGACGTCTCGTTGTTGATCAGATGAAAGATCTATTGGAATTTTCCCAAAGAGTTGTTTTGTTATTATTACACGCAGAGAATACGGCTTTAATAAGAGTCTTTTTAGTTTAAAATTTCTATATTAATTTATCTATAAACAATGATTTTATAAAAATAGGACGATGTTATAAGTCCAGGTTGCAAGAAAACATCAATTAACAAACAAAGGCTGTGAAGAAAAGCTCAAATAAAGCGCATTTCCCAATCAATATTCGAAGTCTTTCCATCCTGAATGTACTTCGACGTTTTGATGGTTTTCGAAGTTTGATTTATCGACTTCGTCTTTTATTATGATATTCAATGAACGTATTTATTGAACTGTGATATAAAAAGATGATCCAGAATAGACCCGGCCACATAAACAGCTGTAACACAAATATCAGAAAGTTATGTATTTAAAACGTGGAAAATTTCATCCGCGGGAAATACACCTTCCAGCAGTAAATTCGCACATTCATCAAAGAGACAGATATCACTCTGGGTTCCCTTAGATTTCTTACCAACCGCTTTCAAATATTCATTCATTTGAGGTTCCCGAGATAAAATTTGAGCAAGAGACTGAACGTGTGTGTTCAGCCGAGTGCGAATTTAAAAGAAAACGCTAGGTCTGATGTAAATTGAAAATACTTTGCTCTAGGAAAAATTCTTTGCCGGCGAATTCAATAAGCTTTGGTTTATCACGTAACGCACAGAAATAAAAGCTCAATACAACTCGTCGTTAATCATTTGAATCCGAGTCGCATAAAGGTACTTATGCAATGTAGTTTCATGGCAAGCTATAATTCATTAACGAATGGGATAATTGGCCAATGATTACATCTACATGTATACGTATTCCGAAACGAGTTTTCATGTGCATCGATAATCCCATTGATAAATGTCCATATGATCAAATGTTTGCATCAATAGTATGGAATGTGAATAGAGAAATTATTTGCAGTTCATGTAGTGTTGAGACTGGGCTTCTTTACTAGATTAAATTTAGATATAAAACTTCCATATGCCACAGTTTCTTCTTTGAACACAATGTTATTATAATTTCCACAATTTTAGTATGCTATCAAACAAGCATGATTAATAACAGATATAATAGCATTCTGAAATTTACGAGTTAACATGTTTTCTGATCGACTGAAGCAAAGTAAAAATGGCGAAAAAATTACAGCGTTCATTAAATTCGGTATTCATTAAAAGCGAATTTCAGGGATTTATTGAAGTCATTTGCTGAAAACAACTTCGTTTTACGAGGCGTGCTCTTCAACGACGCCGACGACGCTTGATTTTATTCACAGGATTTGTCGCCGCAACGAATGTATGTTGTAAGTACATAACATAGGACGTATATATTCTAATTGGGTAAAGTTTCATTGCACCACTTGCTACTGAGAAACATCGTGGAGTTCTAAACACAAAATACTAACTTATTCGTTACTCCAATTCGTTGTGTGAGGGATGGGTGGTTAAAAAAATATGATAACAGAAAGGGGATGAATTATCCTTTACTTTCAACTTTATCAATTTTTACAACATTGCAAAGGTCAACCATGATTCTCATCGGCCTAGACTTTTGATAAAGCGAGCCCCTGTTATGCTTACTTACACAATCCTACATAATCTTTAGGTGGGCGAATTTTTCGCGTTCGCATTGTATCGAGTTCAACTTATGTAATGAGCTTAATGATTATGAAATGTTCGATTTCTTGCAGTTGCACTCATTTCATTGTGTATTGCTACCTACCTGTAGGTTTGCAAATTGTGTGCGGACTGTCTTTAAGTCTCCACACCGCTCGGTGTAGCTCGTGGAGAAGGGAGGGTTCGACGAAACCCCAATGCAAAAGGGTGGGCAAAAATGATTTAAAATAAAACGCACCAGCTGAGCACACTTGTTTATATTTCGCTTGCTCAAACTTTAAATAACTATAACTCAAACACGAACAATAAATATCAATAAACAAGTAACACGCTAAATTAAATCCGTACCACAGATCTGTGCTTCGGTTACACATGCAGTTTAAACGAACAACGCAATTAATGATACTCAGACTCGGGTAACAATAAACGAACCCGCAAATACAAAAAAATAAATAAAAGGGCTACTCCGACCTTGACCTCCTAAGATCCAGCGTCAATGTCAGTCAGCTGTTCAACATCAACAGATCGGAGCGTCCTCTCGCGGTGGTTAGCGGAGTGGGCCAATGTTGCGGTAAGCGGAAAACCGCCAGAAATGACGTCGTCTTGCAGGGCGAGCCTATTCTCTCAACGACGGGGAAGGCCAGGTGGCGTGGCTCAATTCGTTGACGAAAGCCAACCCGGGCTTCTGCACACCAAGGGACGACGATATTTCTCACCCAAATAGAACTACCTCCGCCAGCTGAATTGAACTGGGGCTAATGTCTCAAACTTAAACTTCAATAGGAAGCCTCTACTCGTACTAAAACTTGTACTTAAAGCCTAATGGAAGAAAAATATGCGTTACGTTTCTTCGCAGTCAGAACAAAGTCGCAAAGACATACCTGTTTCGTAATTCGACGACAGGCTTGGAAAGCTGTTTAGCAAGCTTAAAATTCTCTCTCGTACGATAACAGATCTCGGAATAATCCGGTACCACTTCCTTCACAAAAAGCCAGCGAAAAAGAAGCACAAAGGAGTTGACTTCACTCACGCACGAAATGAACGATGCGAACGGGAGAGCTTGCGATGATATGAACAACTGCGGATGCATGCCGCGTTCTTCCCTAACGCGGTTCAGACAGAAGTCGTTACGATCGAGACAGATTTACCCTGAAACCAAGTGAGATGGAGCTATGTAGAATGCCTGAAGTAACAGCGGATAGTTAACATCACGCCACATTGTGAAATATGATGAAATTTGAATTTAGACGTAGGCCGTGTGAACGTTAAAATTTCCCACGATGATACAGGGTGTTCGGAAAATTATTATGAATAACTTGAATGGATTTTTCAACCGTAACAACTCCCTCCTTACCAAAAAGGAAATTTTACCTAGGGGAAAATTTCTTCCATAAACCAAAACAAAAGGATGAAAAATCTGTCAATCTGACACTTCGTCCAGGAGACCTATAATGGGGAGTCTGACTCCATAACACAACACAAAAAAAAAACAATAAACATACAACGCCGTAAAGAAAACAAATGGTGAAAATACAACACCGCAAAACGATTGATGAACGAACAACCCCGCAAAACGATGGGTGAACGAACAACACCGCAAGACGTTTAGTGAATGAACAACACCGCAAGAGAGAGAGAAAGAACCTCCGACCTGGGATAACGTTATTCTCATAAATGGTCCAGAAAGGTCACAAACATCTCTAAAATAGTAGAGGTCAAATCTGATAAATGACTTTAAAAGTCCAACACCAATCGGGATCCATTCCAGCGAGTGAAAAGGGGAAGAGAAAAAAAATGTAGAGGACAAACAAAAAAAAAGAAAAGTTATCTGGTTTGAACACACCTGCTGCACCCAAGATACCCGGGAGATGCTCTTATCGCTAGGTTCACAAAGAGAGAGGCAAGAAATGCTTTCACAGGATCCGGCACGCTTGAAATTCTGCACCTTTGCGACTTACGAATGAACTTCTCGACCATCAAGGCTGAGCTGATCAATCAAACCAGGGAAGAAGTAGAGAGAAGAGAAGAAAGAAATTTAACTCACCCAAAAGCCCTCAAGTTAACCAACCCAAATGCAAACGGCAAAGGCTCCAGCCGAAACAAAGTCGACAACCTCTCCAGTCGATCGCACTATTCATGGGTCCCTGAGACCTAACAAAACGGAAAGTTTCCACGGAAGTTAAAAGGAAAGAAGAAAACGAAGAGAATGTTGATTTCCAAAGATGACAATGGGAAATCTTCAGATTCCTTAAGTCGCCTTTTACGACACGCGGATTTGACGTCGGGAGTATTCGCTCAGCCACACCCGCAGGCCAAGAATGTTGATTTCCAGAGATGACAGTGGGAAATCTTCAGATTCCTTAAGTCGCCTTTTACGACACGCGGATTTGACGTCGGGAGTATTCGCTCAGCCACACCCGCAGGCCAAGAATGTTGATTTCCAGAGATGACAGGGGGAAATCTTCAGATTCCTTAAGTCGCCTTTTACGACACGCGGATTTGACGTCGGGCGTATTCTCTCAGCCGCACCCGCAGGCCAAGAATGTTGATTTCCAGAGATGACAGTGGGAAATCTTCAGATTCCTTAAGTCGCCTTTTACGACACGCGGATTTGACGTCGGGAGTATTCGCTCAGCCGCACCCGCAGGCCAAGAAGAAGAAAGTTCAAAAATTACTCGTCAGGTGGATTGGGTTTGAGATGTTCACTACTCCAAGTGCCAGGTAAAACATTGCCTTCACAATCTTTCAACTCATAAGTATCGGCAGACACACGACGGCTAATGAGGAAAGGCCCTACGAACTTATCGGCCAACTTGGCAGCAAAATGTTTAGAAGCATCCGAAAGAACGAAATTTTTGCGCCATACTTGTTGGTCCGGTTGGTACACAACCTTACGCCTACGAAGATCATAACGACCTTTAGACTGCTCGTAAGCCTTCTGCAACCTCTCCTGCACGTCCTTGTACAGTGCTGTGAATTTGCCGGTACGAGATTGTAATTCGGCAGGATTCTGGGGAACAATGTCAAAAGACTCTTTTTGGGTTTTGTCACAATCGGGATTAAGTCTACCTTTAAGACACATCTCTCGACCAAAATTTAGAAAATATGGAGTTACACCAGTAACCTCATGGCGAGCTGTCCTTAGAGCGCAGGCAACTTTGGGTAAGAAGACATCCCATTTTCGATGGTCCTCTGCTACGTAAGCCGTCAACATGGTTTTGAGGACACGATTCACGCGCTCAACAGGGTTCGCTTTCGCATGATAGAAAGAGGTATATGCAGGGCGTACCTGATACGAAGTCAAAAGTTTCTGGTACTCCTTCGACCTAAACTGGACTCCATTGTCTGAGATGATCGTTCGAGGCACACCAAAAACTAGGAAAAATGTCTTCCCTCAAGATGTTGGAGGATTTTAGGTGTGGTGGCCTTGCGGAGTGGGGAAACATAAGGTAAACTTACTAAAACAGTCCGTGGCTACGAGAATGTATTGAAACCACGAGATGATCTAGGGAGTGGTCCAACTAGGTCAATGCTGATTACCTCCCAGGGTCGCGATATTCTGGAATGACCGCCCATCAAACCAGCAGGAGGCCGCTGTTCAGGCTTAGTGCGAAGACAGGTTTGACACTTGCGAACATATTTCGCCACATCGGCGTGCATTTTTGGCCAATGATAGTTTTGGGCGATCCGATTATAAGTTTTGAAAATTCCTAGATGACCACTAGTGGGGAATCATGACATTCTTCAAGGATTTGTTTACGAGCCTCCTTGGGGACCACAGGTTTCCACTGCTGACTCTCATCAGCCAAACGATAGTAAGTATTGTTGACAAATTTGTAAATGACGTTTCCCTCAGTTCGAAAATTTGGGAATTTTTCAGGACATAATCGAATTTTCCTTAACAAGTCGAGATACCAATGATCCTTAATCTCTTCGAAGTTGATGGCGTCGACAGCAGGGACAGCACGAGACAGCATATCGGGCACAACATGGTCTTTGCCCTTACGATGAACTACGCTAAAGTCATACTGTTGTAGGCGAACAGCCCAACGACACAAAACGTCGAAGGATTCTGCAATTTGTTCAACCACAAGAGTGAATGATGATCCGTAATAACGGTAAATGAGAACCTTCAACATAAGGCCTAAGCTTTTCAATTGCCCACAACATAGCCAATAGTTCCTTCTCAGTTGTAGAGTATTTGCGTTCAGCACGGGTCAGCGAACGACTTAAATAACAAATGACTCTCTCGCCATCGTCCTGCTGTTGGGATAACACGGCACCAACGCCATAGTCGGAAGCATCGGTCTGGATGGTAAATTCTTTTGAAAAATCAGGGCATGAAAGGACTGGTGCAGACACCAAATGTTCACGAACCTTCTCCCAAGCCTCATCGCAACTCTCATCCCAACGATGTTTGGAGTTCTTTTTCAGAAGATTCGTCAGGGGAGCGATAAGAGAAGAAAAGTCCGGAATGAATCTGCGATACCATGAAGCAGTGCCTATCAAACGTCGGACCTCGGTGACAGTTTTAGGTTTTGGCATTCCCAAGATAGCTTGTACCTTCTCAGGATCAACATGGAGGCCATGACGATTGACAACATACCCAAGATATTTCATTTCAGTAAGGCAAAAATGACATTTGTCCTTATTTAGAGTCAAACCGGCTTCAGTCAACCTTTTGTGAACTTCCTCAAGGACTTCGAGATGTTTTTTGAAAGTCTGGGTCACGATAATAATGTCGTCTAAATAGACGAAGACATGTGGTTCCAGGTCAGCACCAATGACACGATCAATAAACCTTTGCCACGTCGCTGGTGAGTTATGAAGACCAAACGGCATCCTACGAAATTGAAATAAACCACGGTTGGGCACCGTAAATGCCGTGTACTGTCGAGATTCTTCAGCGACTGGGATCTGCCAATATGCTGACTTGATGTCAAGTGACGAGAGGAATTTGGCATCTCTGAGTTTAATCAAGGGTGTTGACACATAAGGTAAAGGTAGAGCATCCTTGGTCGTAACTTGATTTAACTTACGGTAGTCGACACAGAAACGAATGGAACCGTCTTTCTTGGGAACAAGTAAAATCGGAGAAGACCATGCACTTTTCGATCTCTCAACGATACCTCGCTCCAGCATGGAATCGAGTTCCTTGTCGACAATGGCTTGTCTCGCAGGGGAGATAGGGTAGTACCTTTGTTTGATTGGTGGACTATCAGTCTGAATGACATGTTCGACCAATGTCGTGCAACCAAGTTCACCACCGTTGGAATTGGCGAACAACCTATCAGTTAATTCGATTAGCTGCTCCTGTTCGGAATTCATCAGATGACCCCAGGAAGTAACATGCTCGATGGACTCCACATTTGCACTTCCAAAACACCAGTCACCTGATCGTAAATCTGGGACAATACCCATTAGCTTCCAGAAGTCAGCTCCAAGAATTAAAGAATGTGGCAAATCGGGGACTACTAAGATGTCAATGACCTTGACTCGATCACGCAATCGAATAGGAGTAGTAACACTGCCAGGGCTCGAGCAAGGCTGTCCGTTTGCCACGGTGCACGAGGTCACATGTTTGATGAAAGGTAGATTTAAAGTCTGCAAAATTTCCCATCAGCCCACCTATAATAGTACGGAAGCACCGGAGTCTAACAAGCCAAGAAAAGAATGCCTAAAATTGACACGGTCAAATAAGGTCGCTCATCGCCTTGGGCATGAGCAAGGACATAATTGAGAATCGGGTTACTTGATGGTGGTTCGATCGGTTTTGAAATTTTAAAACATCGCACTAACCGACCATCTAATGCGTGGACTTCACGTTTTGAACACTTCGGGCACGAGTTCACGGTGACATTTGGGAGACCGCAGCGGAAGCAGTGCCTCTGTTTGTTAACGGGACACTCACGTGAGACATGACCAGTCTTTTTGCAATTCCAGCACCTGATGAAGTTAGAGGTTGGGCTGGGTTTAGACATTTCGGGCTTACTTTGTTTAGGTTCGGTTTTGGTGGAGGGGCCAGCTTGAACATAGGCTAAGTCAGGCTCAAGAGTGAGATTCCTTCGCGGTGGGGGAGTGTATGCTTCCACAGCTGATTTGCGAACCTCTAATTGCCTACCTAATTTAAGCAGTTGCGCCACCGATGTTATTTCAACCAGGCCTAATTGTTGCTGGTAAAAAGGCGCAAGATTCTTTAACAAAATTTTAATTTGAGCCGCCTCAGGGACATGGACGCCAAGCCTATTAAACAAGTTGGACATAACCGATAGATAAATGCCCATGGACTCATCGGGTCCTTGTGTACGTCGTTTAATTTCGTCAAAAAGTTGATCACTGTAGTCATGCAGTTGGAACTCGTCTTTGAGAAGTGTCACTAGCTCTGGCCAAGTTTTGCATAAACGTTTGTTTGCTCTCAACCAAATCAGAGCCTTGTCTCGAAATAGGTCCGACGCGGAGGCAAAAAGTGCAGCCTCAGAAACGTTACGTGCAACTCTTAATTCATCAACGCGTTCTAAAAATGCGTTCAGCGATAACAGTTTATTATTGCCGTCATACGAAATACCCCATTTCGATACAGGCACTGACTTAATCTCAGCTACATTGGCCTGATGTTTATTTTGTCTAGTCGGGATGCAATCGTCAATGTCTACGTCAGGTTTCAGATTAATTAATGGCTCGACGCATGAGACAGACATCTGATCGATGTCATATTGATCTGCGATGACTGACAAGTCAAGTAACGGTGGAGGCGGTGAAGCCGTATGCAATGTCTCACTTGCCGAAGGTAAATCCTGAACCTTTTGTTCAAAAAGGTACGCCATCTCGTCGAGGGTTTTTAGGAAAGCATTCCGTTGCTGAATCTCCTCACTTGTTGTTGGTTGGCTACGTTTAGCCCTGCCAAACGCATGTGAAAGCTTTGTAAAAATCTTGTCTTTAGTGCAAACGGTCACGTCACTAGGAAATGAGTCGATTAAACAACGGATCTCAATTGCTTTCTCATTTAATGCCATAGCATCATCACCAAAAGGAATGTTATAAGTTGCTGAAGGCAACTGCAAGTCACGTCACGTTCGAGTCTTAATTGACGTCTTAGGTTCGCTCTTTCTGCGCAGCCGTACCTTCGGGTTGAACACCACGTGCAATGAGCTCGTAACTAAGCTCTTCAGTATTTAAACGGTCCGGCAATAGTTTGTACTCCATAGCGCAGTATAAAAGCAAGACGTTACGGTAAAAAATAAAAACAAAGTGCAAAGCTGGTTTAAAGTAAATTTTGAAAATTCAAATGGCTCGCACGTTGAGGCGCCAAATTTGCTACCTACCTGTAGGTTTGCAAATTTGTGTGGACTGGATCTTTAAGTCTCCACACCGCTCGGCATAGCTCGTGGAGAAGGGAGGGTTCGACGAAACCCCAATGCAAAAGGTGGGCAAAAATGATTTAAAATAAAGCGCACCAGCTGAGCACACTTGTTTATATTTCATTTGCTCAAAATTTAAATAACTATAACTTAAATACGAACAATAGATATCACTAGACAAATAACACGTTAAATTAAATCCGTACCACAGATCTGTGCTTCGGTTACACATACGGTTTAGACGAACAACGCAATTATCAGCGCAACTAATGATTATCAAAGACACTGGTAACAATAAACAAACCCGCAAATACAAAAAAATAAATAAAAGGGCTACTCCGACCTTGACCTCCTAAGATCCAGCGTCAATGTCAGTCAGCTGTTCAACATCAACAGATCGGAGCGTCCTCTCGCGGTGGTTAGCGAAGTGGGCCAATGTTGCGGTAAGCGGGAAAACCGCCAGAAATGACGTCGTCTTGCAGGGCGAGCCTATTCTCAACGACGGGGAAGGCCAGGTGGCGTGGCTCAATTCGTTGACGAAAGCCAACTCCGGGCTTCTGCACCCAAGGGGACGACGATATTTCTCACCCAAATAGAACTACCTCCGCCAGCTGAATTGAACTGGGGCTAATGTCTCAAACTTAAACTTCAATAGGAAGCCTCTACTCGTACTAAAACTTGTACTTAAAGCCTAATGGAAGAAAATATGCGTTACGTTTCTTCGCAGTCAGAACAAAGTCGCAAGACATACCTGTTTCGTAATTCGACGACAGGCTTGGAAAGCTGTTTAGCAAGCTTAAAATTCTCTCCTCGTACGATAACAGATCTCGGAATAATCCGGTACCACTTCCTTCACAAAAGCCAGCGAAAAAGAAGCACAAAGGAGCTGTACTCACTCACGCACGAAATGAACGATGCGAACGGGAGAGCTTGCGATATGAAACTAGCTGCGGATGCATGCCGCGTTCTTCCCCTAACGCCGGTTCAGACAGAAGTCGTTACGATCGAGACAGATTTACCCCGGAAACCAAGTGAGATGGAGCTATGTAGAATGCCTGAAGTAACAGCGGATAGTTAACATCACGCCACATTGTGAAATATGATGAAATTTGAATTTAGACGTAGGCCGTGTGAACGTTAAAATTTCCCACGATGATACAGGGTGTTCGGAAAATTATTATGAATAACTTGAATGGATTTTTCAACCGTAACAGTATGATCAAACAAAAATTCACAAAGGTTTGAGTCCTTGCATAAATAATATAATTCATGTTACAGTTACAATAATTTGCAATTGTAAATAGCACATTTGCTGGAGTTTCGAGAGTTCCTTTTGTTACAGATTCCTTAAGATGAGCTTCAATCGTTAAGTGCGGGTTAAAAATTTTATTTCATAAGTCTTTAATCTTCTCCATCCTTTCGATTACATAATTGAAGGAAATCGAACTCCGCTTTCTAGTAAGTGAGCCGGCCTTGCATTTGGCATTCAAATTTAACTTTTTGAGAATCGCTAGTTATGTTGATTGAACATAAAAGCTTTACGTCATCCGCAAATAATAAATCATCACGTTCTAAAACTTTAGACAAGTCATTTATAAAAACAGGAAACAAGAGAGGATCTAGATTAGATCCCTAAGGCACACCCAAAGTTTGAAAATAAGGTCTTGAATTAACTCTCAGAGAGACTGCAGTAGATTCTTTTTTACACAAGTCAGACTCAACCGGACTAACCCCCCCTATTCTATAACTTATAACAACATCGTTCGATAGATACCGATAATCGTTAAATGTCATATTTTGACCAATCAGTACTAAGTACTGATTGGTCAAAATATGCTATGCCACCTAAGGAATATCGGTATCTAACAATGTCGTTATGAGTTACAGAATAGGGTGGTTAGAGGTACGTATATTCGTTAATGACAGTTTATGAAGAAATAGCTTATGATTCATTTTGTCGAAAGCCTTCTCTAAATCTCTGAAAGTGGATCCGATTTATCCAAAGTATTTAGGAGAAATTGCACAAAGTCACATAAATTAGTAACTGCAGACCTCCCACCCATGAAGTCGTGTTCATAATAAACTAATAAAGTTATTCTTCAGTACTCCATACACATTGTGATAAATTAAAGGCGAGGCGAAGTTAAATGAAAACCTGAAAAATGCCCTACCGGAATCTTGCCTTACAAGTTGGCAGAAATATTACTTTTGAGATGTAGAAGGTCTTTTAAAATGGCGATTTCACTAGAACAGTGCGTCAGGGAAGGGCAACGTTTTGTTATTTGCACATTGAAGGGGCGAAACCCGTTGATATCCATCGCAGAATGAAGCTACAATATGGAAATTGATGTTTGTCAATCCAGCAAGTCTATGAATGGAACAACAAGTTAAAAAAAGGACAGATTTCATAATACAGGGAATTCTAAAATGCACTGACGGTTTTTGAGATGGAATAACTTTTTAATAGTTGAACATAAAAAAAAATACGAACACATCTTAATCTACAACGCTGGGAGTTTTTTAATTAAAAATTGAATGGCGTACTTGGACGCCTTCTTTTGCTACACATTTTTCTAGCCGTGGCACAAAATCATTCATCACTGTGCCCAGCATCTATAGTGGACTTGCTTCAATTTCGTTTGAGCTCTTGAAGATTACGGGGTGTATTAATGTATAGACACCAAAGAAAAAGTATGTCTGGCGCTGTTAAGTCAGGGAACCGGGTTGAGAAGCATATCACGCAGCATATTAACATTGATTAGGTAGTCGTTGCCCCATCCTGCTGAAACCATTAATTGCCATCAAGTTCTTCATACCTTGGCTGGAAAAAAGAGTTGATCATGTGACAATATCTTTTTCATGTTACTGATACGTTACGCTCATGCTCTTCAAAAAAAAGAGGGCCAATAATTCCTGTGGCTGATAACACACAGAAGGGAGCCACCTATGCCGTTCAATTTTTAAGTAAAGAAACTCCCAGAGTTGTAGATTAAGATGTTGTGTTTGTAATTTTTTTAAGTTCAACTATTAAAAAGTTATTCCATCCCAGAAACCGCCAGTGCATTTTGGAATTCCCTGTACAACGTAGATCTTATTTAATTTGTCTTTAATCGACCAGTAACAATCAATTCATCTACCGCCCAAATAGCTCCCTTCATCGAGTACAATCAACACCTATAGATTCATCGACCCCAATCAACATCTATAGGTTCATCGACTTTTTCCATCGACACCTTTGATAATCCCTGGTTGAAATATTTGCCGTTCTTTAATGTTGTTTACATTCGTTTTGCGAGGAGGATTATGCTTTATTTTATTATTCAGTCAGTACTTTCTCCTCTCCTCGTCGGCTCCTATTTCATGACTATACCTGTAATCCCTTCCCAATCGGTAACCATTTAGCTCTTAGCTGTTTAAGTTTTTTTTTCTACGTTTTTCTGCTTAATTTCCTGAACTATTTCTTGGTTCCTGTTTAAAGTGACTTCATGGTTAGATACTGACTTGCAGTTTTCATACACAAATCCAAAAAAGGGGATACTCCCCGACTTGGTCAAGCAAATCGGGTTGTGACGCCTGGATCGATTATGGCAGTTGAAGATTTAGTGAAAGAAAGCCGACGAGTTATCCTTGATGGAATCGCTCAAGTTTTAAATATGAGTCATGGTTCTATACATCGCATTATGCCTGACATCTTCCAGTTCCGTAAACCATAAAGTATCAACAAGATGAGTGTCAAAGCAATTGACTCCAGAGTTAAAACAACATGTTGATGCTTGTAAGAACTTTTTAGACAGTATGAAGTAGAAGGAGATGCCTTTCTGGCAAGAATTCATCCTCAGTCACAGGAGAGCAAGCAAAGTATGGCGTCCAACCACTACGTAAAAATTAAAAAAAAATTGCGCACAAGTCACGGCAGGAAAGGTTACGCTGACTTTTTCTTGGGGCGCAAATAAGGTTACCATCTGTCCGGCAAAAGGAGGACTACTTTGTACTCAAAATTAAAGCCGTCCGTTAGTAGGACCGAATTTTAATAATTTAAAAAATGTCCTCTTGTGTCTTGCAAAGTCTTTCTCTTTCCCATGAAGTGTTCCTCTTTGCCAGCAAAGCCAATGGTAACCCTAAGTGCAAGAGGGGGTAATTTTGGAGGACTATATGTTTAATGGGGTTACTGTTACTAGTTTCACATACACAGAACTTCTAAAAGAATCGTCTCAAGCCTCAAGCTAGCCATCAGAAGAAGAAGACGCGAATCTGCGAGTACTGGTATTCATTTGCAGCGGTCAAATACTGCGCGTTCAACGGCGGTACTAACGATCCAAGATTTGAAGTTTGAGTATCTACCTCATGCTCCTCATTCCTTCCACCTCGACCCAAGCGACTACCATGTCTTTGGTCAAATTAAGAAGGTATAAGGTGGGTGAAATGATTCAGGCGGTGCATGAATGGCTAAGCGTGCGTTTAAAAGAATTATTTTCTTCGAATAATCAAGCACTCCCAAAACGATGGAGGACGTGCATAGGTTTCCAAAATATGACTCTACCTCATACTTTTGGAAAATTATTTAATATACTTAATATATTTCCCTTTCTTGTAAATTGGTACCAATTTATTGCTATAATTGTAATACAAAAAACAATCGAACACTTGCTGATCGTTTAGAAAACAAAATTTAAAAAGATCTGGATTAAAGCCTCAGTTACCCAGCAAAATAGAAATATATATATATTTTTTTAAATCATTATTTCCTATTTAAGTTGTTTATTAATATACGAGGTGTGGCAATAAAATAACCGGACTGGTCTTTTTATTGCTTGCTTGGGGTTTTAACAACATCTATTAATCTGATCTGTGTTCGGTTCTGTCTCTACTATCCAAATTTCAAGGTTGTACATACGACAATGACCTTTGTCCAAAGCCGACTGTGTACCTGAGCTCTGCCGGAATGTTGAGTGTGAAAGGTCACACCATTAACTAGGCGTACTAGAAAGGAGATTTTGACAACACTTCCTGAAAAAAAAAAGACCTGAAATGTGGAAGAACGGCTTATGGATTCCTCATCAGGGCAACGCGCCAGCACACAAAACGCAGTCCATCCAAAGGTTTTTGGCGAAGCATGGAACATCCATCCTATTCCCTAGATCTAGCTCCGTGTGACTTTTTTCTGTTCGCTAAGATCAAATCTGTGCTAAGAGAAACCATATTTGATGTTGTAAAGGAAAAAAACGACGAAGCTCTTGAGCGACCTCTCAGATCTGCAACGTTGCTTCCAACAGTGGAAGATTCGTAGGGATCAGGGAAGGAACTGTATTGAAGGGGATAACATGTCCATTAAATAATTTTGTTAATTTTGTTAATAAACATTTTTAGAACATCAGTTCGCACCTCGTATTGCGGATACTGGACATCATCTGAAGCTTTCTTGTAGATCCGTACAAAAAATTAAGTTTGAATTTGTAGTCTTACCAACTATGACAGTAATTGGAATTAGTCAAGTGGCGGGCAAATTTGAATTGTTTAAATATTTTCTGTTGCAGAAATAATACATTTTCAAAGTATTATGCAACTAAGTTACCTGCTGATAACAGAATTAATATTTGACACAACATGTTATGCGCATGTTCAAATAGAAAAAGTTCAGATTAAATTGTCTACTTATTTCACTGTGTATTAGATTCGTTGTTTTTGTTCGTAAATATGGAAATATTTCGGTTATAATATGCACGGATCGATGAAGTAATTAACACGAGAATTTACAGGTATGCTTCAATTTCCAACAATCAACCTTTATTTGCTTGAGAGTTATTTTGTTGTTTACGAACATGGAGTTGGCTTGAAGCAAACGAACGATAAAATGATAAACTTTTGGCAATTAACTGACTATTTGTAGGGTATGCAGAAAAAGTAATTTTACTTTAATCGGGAAACTGAAATACTTTTTGTAAAGTATTTATATTTATGTCTGAAAATACGCCAAAAAAATTATAAAAGCACGGATTTTGTAATTTTCACGCGTCCTGTGTGTTTTATGGTAATTACCTCATCTCATTAAATTTTCCACCACCTTGTCGGAAATGGCGTGGCATCGCGAGGCAGGTGAACTCTCTAAGTGCCGTAAAGAACATATACAGGAAGGGAACATCTAAAACGTGCACCCTGCACTTAACGGAAAGGGGAGAACTCCAAATATTAATATGGCTGCGGCTTTCGCGCCGAATCCGCAGTTTTCCGACGTACTCTAAGTGCTTCCCGTACGAACACCCCAACTGCCAGATATGCAAAAGAAAAATGGATACATTAAGCGAAACACCCGGCGGTGGTATAAAGAAGCGCACACGTTTTCGCTACCTGGCGAAATTATTGATTCAGCGAGTTTTGTGGGAAGTTTCAGTGGGTACGTAACACCTGTCGAATTCAGTTTTGTGTAATGAATGTGCCAGAAGGGTTAATTTGTTAAAAATGCGAATGCATTAGTTTTACATTTTTTGTTGCAGAATGTTCTGCTTTTGACGTAGAAGTCGATTACTGAAATTAAACTCCATTTTTCTGGAAAAAAATTACTCGCATTCTGATAACATATTTCCATTCAAAAGTTAACATTTTTTTAAATAAACTTTTATTCCAGAATTAATATAGCAAACATTAATTGTAGTTAACAACTGCGTCTCGTTTATTTTGCTTTCAGTATGATTTTCATTTCTTGCATTATAAATATCGTTTATTTGATAACAACTTCTGCTTACTTCTGTTTTCTTTTTCTTTCTTTTTTTTTAATTCAAACGTCCTACAAAGCTCTGCATAAATTGAAGGAACGCAAAGGTAACAAGAACCATTCCGAGGGTGAGCGTCCGCCTTCTCTTGGAAAAAGCAATTTCGTAGGGAGACGAAACGGCCTCTGAATTCATGTAAATAAGTGCGCACCTTGTTCGCTGCTAATTCAAAAAGCTTTTAGCAGGGAGTAGATTAGTTCAACGCCTCGTTTTGTAAATTTAAATAGAGATGACAACGCAAAAACCTTTCCACAAAGTAATCAATTTATTTAAGGGCGGGCCGTAAACCTGAGCAATTAAAATCTTTAATTACTTGCGGCTGAAACCGAGCCGAATGGAAATAACTTCGAAATACTTTCTAATTACTCTCGTATCATAAAAAGGAAAAAGAAAACGATTTGCAAATAAACGAAAACTCTGATTTGATTACAAAGGACATTTTAAGGAAATTACGTTTTATTAATTTTAATAATAAATACCAAGGGTTAAAGCAATTATCTCTTCAGTTCATGAATTTATTAAATACGTGCACTTTTTAATCTAAAAGATGTTTCAAGAACATCTACGATTTAAAACCCTTTCGCGTCGACTTTATTTCAGAATGTTTTGTACCAATATTACTATTGGGCTATATATGTCCCATTAAGATATCAGAAAAGTCTATTGGTAACAAGTTACGTTGTATATGGCTTATACGCCGTCCCAACCGTGTTTGGGGTTCCCTAGTAACCGATCATAAGGTCTAAATTCATTTGATTTGAGTAAGACTTGTGTGTTCATGTCATGTCACATGTCTGCTGGGACACATATATCCCTTAGGGGACTTAGGTTAGTACGGATGGGTCATATATGTCCCAACCAGGTATATCGCGTTGGCCTAGTCACCACTGGGGATGCATTTTCCGTGAGTAAATGAAGGATAGAATAGTAAAAAGCGCATGAGTAAACGAAATAGCTACATCAATCGACGTTGCCGATTGATAACACGGACTTCACTCCGGCCGCTAGCGCCGGTCGAATTCCTACCTTCTTACGCAACATTGTAATATCTCTATTTCACTTCCACACAAGTTTCAATGAGCCTCTCCTTTATTTACTCACAGTAAACCGTATCCTTAGTCTTCATTAGACCATCTGTGTATATAAAAACCGAACCAAAAATTAATTCATTCTGATAAAAAGCTTTCAATGATAAACTATTATCAAAATAAATGAAAAAAGTCCAGTAATTTCGAAATAATAAAAGTCGTATTTCTGGAGCATCTCGAAACACTGGGACAAATATGGCCCAATCGACGCGAAAGGGTTAAAACATCTGCTATTACAAAATCTAATGATAATTTAAAGTTACAAAATGGAACAGTAAACTTTGTTCTTATGTAAACAAGATACATACACACACAGGGTGATTTTTAATAAACCCAACAAAATAAAGCCAGTAAGAAAATCGATAACGTAGATTACGGAAAAAATGTAAGAACAATTCTACGTTGTAATATCTAATAAATCTTCTAAGAAAATTAAGGGTGACTCATCTATCACGATGAAATAATACAGAAAAGCCTGAATCGTCGTTTCATTGTCTTCTCATTTTCGATAATGACATATTATAAATTCCCACACCTTTTGAATTTGACGCGCTGCTGCTTCTGGGGGTAAGGGGTAATTTCAATAGGGCAGACTAATTTTGAAATCACAATTGAATCACGGCATTTTCCTGAAGAAGGTCAACATTTTTCACAGATGAATAATTAGGATATTTAAGTTTGTCAGATAATTCACAAGAAGAACAAAACCGAAAAAAATATCTCATTCAAAGGAGGTTAATTACTGCGAGTAATACACTTTTGTATGCAAAATTTTCGTATGTAATTTAATATAAAAGTAAAGAAAAACTTCTATCAGACTGGACGCTGTTAAGTAACCAAAGTTGTAAATATGATAAGATAATTTAATATAAAACTTTAGCTGCCGAAAGACAAGCTGAAATTTATGTGTAGAATTTTTTTGGTTGTTACCGATAACATATACGAGTACATGACACTACCACTTATCTAGAAATTGATAAGAGATTTTTTTTAATATTTAACTAAATTTCATGCCGTTGCGATGAGAGGATGCGGCCCTGGAATATGTACTTTAGAAAGATGATACTTGGCTTTTATCACAATACACTGTAATGGCATTTCGGTCCCGAAGTTCCGCTATTATTTGCGATTGGAGTTAAGGCTGGTCTACACGCAACGACTTATCGAACGACTTGTCGAATCAGACAAATCGTATCAAGTAAGACGGAGTGTGTGCACCGCAAAACGTAAAGCTAGACGTACGTTTTGCGATCCACACGCTCCGTCTTACTTGATACGATTTGTCTGATTCGACGAGTCGTTTAGTAAGTCGTTGCGTGTAGACCAGCCTTTAAGCTTGTTCCAACAGCAACAACTGACTAGTTCAGAATTGCCAAAAATATACACTCATCAAAGTCAGGCACTTAATGAAACTAGCTAAATGGATCATCACTTCTAACCAGTCCCGAACTAATTCGAGGCTTCTGTTAGAACAAATGTATAATCATAAAGTTTTCTGACGATATTTGGCCTTGAAAAATAAATTAAGATATAAAGAAGTCGAAAGTAATTTGACAGCTGGCAAAAGCAAACTCCCTAATAACATGTATCAAAAGCTCGCTAATAACATGCCTATAGTGTCCAGTGCTTCATAAAATACTTATTAATTAGAACAGTTCTAGAAACCCTTATACGGCATAGCAAGTAGTGTTGACATTACTTTGTTAGGCACTTCTATATCATTATTTTACTTTGTTACCTACTTTATTACTTTTGAACATGTAAGTGCTTTATTAATACTGAGAAAATGTTTATAATGCCAAATAATAAACCTCTAAGGCCCGATTTTTTCACCTTCAGTTAACTTTATCTGGAGATTAATTCCCTTAGTAAGCATTGTGATCACAATTGTAACTATGGGAATAAACCGTCAGATAAAGTTAACTGGAGGTGAAAAAACTGGGCCTAAGTTTTAGAAACTTGTCGTATAAACATTTATAAGAATTTATAAAGCAAGAACGAATTTAATCAACATTTTAACAAAAGCATCAAAACCATTATACTACATAATTACAAAGCGAGTCACGGGAAAAATACTTTTTTAAAAATTAATTCACAGATTAAACTTTTGTACCTATGTATGAATGCTACATTTATTTCCTTGCTTGTGAGGACCCTGAGGCGATGTAATAATCTGAAAATTGCCGGTGATTTATTTACACGCCGGTTGTCGAGAAAAAGCTAAAATAACAATCTAGAATAATAGCATATTTGCAGGGGGGCATTCATCAGAAGATTTCTCGAATCATTTCGCACGTCAAATTTAAATGAAATTAATGAGCGCGAAAGGGGATTTGAGGATTTATGGGGGCACTTACGAGTCTATTAGCGTACAGAAAGGTGATTGATGGCGTCATGACGTATTTGAGCCGGAATTTAAAATGCCGCCAATAAAAGTTTTTAATTAAAAATTGCCTAGGGATCGCTGCTATGTCTTACAATGCTTACAGCTTATAAGTATAAGTAGTTGGGAAGAACGGGCCTTGAGTTTAATAAAATTATCCAACTTTGGAACTTATTCTCTGAGGGAATGATATGAATATGAAGTCGAGCATAAAGAAGAATTCTTTCCTTGCATTAAAACTAACTTTTGTGCATTCAAACTTATATTTTCGGAACACACAGTGACATAATGACAAAGAGGCACGACACTTCCAGTTAGAATTTGCTGTAGACAAGCAGAGTATAAAGAGCGTTTTGGGATTTGAAAGAAAATTAATGATCTCTTGTTGGTTCTTCTTTTTAGCTTGTATAACATTATGGCTCCTTTTTTTTATTAAAGTGGTACTTTTTATATTTCATAAACACATACAGTCAAAAACGCTTTCGTTAAACAATGTTTGATTCCTGTCGCTCACGCTTGGAGGTGGTTATTTAATTCAGAAACACACAAGTGATAGAATCAAATTGAAGAGAAGCTTCTAGAAAATAAAGCTATTAGGGCTTGAGACATGGAAAATGTTCTACCATTCACAATTTGTCTTGTTTTGATCGAATGTACGCAATTTTAAGCATTCACATCGCATCGTCCGGTGTTGATAACAGAAACGACTACAGAAACAGATAAATTATTGTAATTTTGTTTCAGAGGAAACACCAAGCATCGCATTCGTTTCCGGTTAGCAGGGCACGTACGGCGTGAACGCAACAAGTGGCCGCAACTTTATTGATTTTGGCGATGCAAACCAAGCAGACTCTCCCATTTGCAACGTGGCGTTGCAAGTACGTAAGTGCTAGGGCACAATGAACTCTATGCATTTATCCCAGGGAATGTTTTCGAAACTTCGCGCAAACTTCAAATTTCAAATGTCGATAAATCAGAAGGATGATTTATATTTAACGCTGACGGGGCTCAAGAACCGTTATTTGTCAGTCGGAGGAAATTTACTTAAACCCTCATATGTATTGGATTTTTTGTATCTTCAATAGTTATGGAGATATGGCCCGAGAACACACTGTTGGGACACCCTGTATATCGTAATTTTATATCTTATAAAATGTCCCAAATGAGCAGTCTTTTAATTATAATTAACACTTGTCACATAATAAAATTCTTATTAATAAAAGTAAATGCATTTTTTTAAATTTCAAACTTAAATATCGCAAGAAGTATGAAATTAAATATAAGCACACTACATGTTTTTGAAATTAGGAAAAAAAAATCTTTCTTAATTCGAGAAAATATCTGAGTGTTCCATATAAAATAACAAAGTTAGTGGTGTCCGATTGTCATTTGTTTTTTCTTTAGTAAATTCTGG
The DNA here is from genome assembly GCA_033060865.1 of Dorcus hopei. Taxonomy (NCBI): domain Eukaryota; kingdom Metazoa; phylum Arthropoda; class Insecta; order Coleoptera; family Lucanidae; genus Dorcus; species Dorcus hopei. The sequence goes on along the minus strand of CM065421.1, from coordinate 21,005,482 downwards.
CGACTTAGGTAAACGCTTAAAACTTTTATATTTAACATTTTTGTTAAATACATATCTAACAATAAAATGTGTAAGTACCATTCAAATTATAGACAAAAACCCTGTAGATGAACAGACACATATTATTTGACGAGTTACCTTAACTATTGCAGCTACAGCAGTGGAGCACACTGTATCAGATTTACAATTTTTTAAATTGCATGTTGTGTTAAGCCTAACCGGTGATTAATATAAATTAGAGTAGGCGTTAGAATTTAAATGCATGTCTTGGATAACGTCATATTAATACTAATTGATTGTCAATCAATTGTGACATAAATAACATTAGTCACTTAGTTGTTTATTTCATGGGCCAGTTGTACAAAGTAGGTTTAAACTGACGCTCAACTGAACCAGGTTGAAAGTAAACAAATTCGCATAGGATCTTAATGACATATGGCAATTAATGCATTCACAAATAAAATTTGATGCGATTTTGTTCACTTTGAACCTGGTTCAGTTGAGCGTCAGTTTAAACCTCCTTTGTACAACTGGCAGTGCTCATTTTACGCATCTGCTTTAATTTTAAAAAAATAAAACGTTTTTCTTGCTTTGTAGAAACGTCACAGAAAAGTGACTGAAGGAACGTTCGATAAACTAAATGCACACATGCGTGTTTGGTTGCATCGCCAACTCTAATTCATTTTTCATTTGATCACTTCTTATTACAAGAGAACATGCTAGAACAAAGTGAAGAAGTTTGCGACAAAATAATTAAATTTAAATGTTACGAGTTCCCCTCTTAAGGATGCCGCGCGCCAGACAGATTATTTAAATATTCGAGATCAGAAAGTACGCAGAATAAATCTAACTGAAACATGATTTTTTTGATTCCATGGTTTTCTGAGGATGGCTTTAAATTAGATCATTTGTTATAATTTGCTTAATAGGATTCTGTTTGCCAGTGTTGATTCGAAAATATATGATTTTAAATGCCTTTTATTTACATTCTTAATTTGTGTGTAGTCCTTAACCTGCCAAGTTTCAGAATCTTTCATTCTCCGAATTGTTTCAGCAACGGCTAGGGAACTATCGAAGCGGCGAACTGCGTCTTTACGTGATAGAATATTTTAAATTCGAACGAGCCGGTAGGTCCAAAACGCCCCTGCAACACCTGTAACGGTAATTTTGCGCCACGTCGTAAAACTGTAAACGAAATAAAGCATCGAACTTTTTAGCAATACCCGATGAAACTTTGAAGCGAAGCTGCAACATTTGAGCTCGCCGGAAATGCCACTTTTTTTGTTTTCTTCCGCGATAGAAAACACGACAAGTTTCCGCAATACTTTCCGCTCTTGAGCTTTTTGTTTCACATTAAATGTTAGCAGCAGCAGGAAGTGAGATATGTTTGTAATTGGAAAATTGGAAATGAATTGAAACCTTTAACATCAGTTAATATAATATAATTAAAACTAATATAACTCGACTCAAACTTGACAACAAATTGTTAATAAATTAACTTTGATTAAAGAGGTGCCTTAATAATGGTACTTCATCCTATGAAACTCAATGAAATAATGCCCTAAGCTCTAACATACTACAGTAGTCAGCAGAACAAGAGATTCACTCAGACACACGTTTGTCCAGAAACATCAAAGTTAGTTACGCTCAAATAATTTTGTAATTTGACTGCTTCTGTGAATCCTCCAGGCTTTATTTAAAGCAAGTCCTGTTTCACGGCGCCTTTTATTCACCCCTTTAATTGACAGTCCTCTGATGTTTACCCCAGAATGAGAGAAACATAATTATTCGGTTGACAAAAAAAAATGCTAATGGTCGTATGCACCGAACGAATTAACTCAGCTTAACTTTAAGCGTCACTTAGAATGTGACTTACACAATGTTATGAAACTTCAAATGTCATAATATAAACGTCACTCAAATTTAAGCTCGATTAAAGTGTTTGGTGCATATGGCCCTAAGAAGCTCTCTTTTTAACTTTCGTGAAGTAGCTACACCGCTTGCAATCTTAACTCAGATTGATCCGATCGCATATAATAAAAAATGCATACTTATAAAAATTTTAAATTGTATCTTCGATTCATCAATGAAATAACTTGATGCCGGTAAAGTAAGTGTAGTTAGTGTGTAAAGTGTATGACAGACTATTACAGCACTAGCTCGTGAAACGTATGCTTTGCCGGACTATTACAGCACCAGCGGATGAGAGGTTTGCTTTGCCAAACTATTGCAGCACCACCGGGTGAGTACCGCCAGACTATTGCAGCATTAGCGAATACTTATTTTATACCCTTATTCTATGGCGGGAATTAGGTAACTGAAGGAACTCTTGGTCTCGAATCAGTGACGAGCAAAAATGCGTGCTATTTATTAAAGGGCCAAAATGAGGTTTGCGAACCTATTTGTAAGCTAATCAGAAAGGAATGTGATTGCGCTTTAATTCGTTAAAGAGCGGCCTTAATTTTGTTTATTTTGACGGTCGTCATCGTGACTCTGTTACGTAGATGTCAGCGTCACTTTTCACTCGTATCTGTCATCGCGACATTGCTTGACGTTAGTCATTGTGACGTTTCTTGCCGCGTCATCGTGACGTGTTTTTGTTGGTTGCTAGGCAACGTGAGAGCCCCCACAAAATATTCTACAAGAAACATCACTAGATTTGTTCGTTTGTTCTGCACTTTCTACACTTTTAACACCTTTACTCTACTTTTCACAGTCCTACTTACATTATTTTATATACATCTCACTCTCTCAGGAGCGGTTGGTGCAAAAAGTGTAGAAAAGTGCAGAACAAACGAACAGACCTAATGCTTATGTCTATGTCTGCGTGTCTTTCATCTGATTTGGAAATTTGAGAGAGCCCTAAAATGTTTGAACGTCGATCTTTAGATTTAAAGTGGTCTTTAATAATTAATCCACGAGGTGGATTGGATGAAAACAAAGCCATTGATTCTTCTTCTCGAAATCTAATTATCTGGAAGGGTAATTTCGCAAGAAAATTGAAGTGTTCGTCGTACCAAGTGTTGATTATCTGATTTCTATGGCAGTATTTACTGAACGTGATACGCGGACGAATTACTTTGGCTAGACGAAATTCGAATCGCGATTGGCTCCAATCAATGTGCGGTTTAAAGTTCACGTTTCGTGTGACGAAGGGCGTAAAGCGTATACAATTTATTCATCATTGAAATAAATATCTTAAAATTATTGTTTTATTTACTTAGTCTGCTCTCTCTCTCAAATAAAGACAAGGTCGATGACCTATCAGTTACAAAGAACTCCCAATATTTTGCATCTTTTCCTAAGAGCCATTGAAGTTCCTCTTTACATTCCTTTACAATAGTGGACGTTTGCTAGACAAATATATTTGTTGGATGGTTGCTTAAAATTCTGGAGAATCCAACACATTGCCGGACATATAGTCACCCTACATATTACCATTACAGGTGTAAGAAACCGGCATTTTGTACAGAAACAAATCATTGAGTTAATTTCGCAAGTTAAGATAAACAAATATTCGACAGAACGTCGCCAGTACTCGACCTCACTGGATATCACACCTGCCTAGAGTAATGTAAACAAATGTTACAGCGACTTCCTCCAAAAATGCCGCTCAGGTGACTCATAAAGAAATCCTGGATACCGTAAAGAAGTTTGTTTATTTTAAATCGAATGCAATTATAAACAAAACATGACAAAAAGCATGGAACACGAGTGCATCAAATTACAACTTGATCCAGAATGCAGAGTTTTGTTCGTAGTTAATCGGAATTTCCGGTCCATATAAAACCGGCTGTTACTGACAGATATCACCTGCGCAGATTTCGAACGTGTAAGCACTGTCCGAACGCGTAATTGGCATTCAAATAGTGTATGATCAAGTTTCGAAAAACCTGTCACTCTCTCTCTCTGTATCTTTATCCATTACCATGATTTGGTGGGCGAAAATTAATTTATTTCTGAATTATTATGTTATTATAAACTAGCATCTGCTTTATTTGATGTACAGAATGCCGTTTCTTCTCTTGTTAAAATTATTTTGACTTGTTTTTGTGTTGTTATGATATGAAATCGTGACTCTTAAACGCGGTCAAAAACGTTAACGTCCTCCATATTAAAAAGTCCCTCCGTGAACGTGTTATATCACACCTCACGTACCACAGCTTAATATTTAAAATCTCCACAAAGTCTGGGCATCACGTCTGATAGCAATAAATGTTTTACGACGAACGTAAAACACCGCCACTTCGGTCGGATCCGGAAAGCCGGCGAGCTTCCGTCGCTGACGGTGATGTATGCTAGGCCCCTTATTCAAGAAACCTCCGGTTCCGATAAAATCCCTTCCATCGGGAGCTTTTCATGCGCACTTCATTCCTACTAGTATCAGTTACGTATAGATTTTATTAGTTAGGAAATACGCAAGTTTCTAAGCAAGTCGATTTTGAATAATTGAAAACTGAATTGTTGGATTGTTCATAAAATATAAGAGTTGGAAACCATATAAATATTCTAATTGAAGCTTTCAACTACTTTTAATCTGCGATGAGAATTGTTAATACTATATTTGCTAAAATATGCGTACGTACATGTAGGATATAAAGCTTGATGAGCTTTAAGGTTTTGTTTTGTTTTAATTAACTTGTCCAAATGAGAACCTGGATTTTGGGGGTCCCATAAACTGATTATGCACACAGATCAACGAGATTAAATTATTTCCTCTCACATGAAGCCTACACTAACAGGGTGACTTTATTAATACCCACCAAAATAAAACACAATGTCTGAGAAATACAATGCAACGTTGTGTAAATAAAACTGCAATAAAATTTTACGATTATTACTCTCGTCCAACGCAGTGTGACTTTGACCTACCGTTATCACGTGACGTAGTATCAGCTGGTCTCCAAGAATAAATCGATATTTTTACGCGGTTACTGTTAGTGCTAAGAAATCAACGCGTCAAAATGCGTATAAATTAACTGAAGTGTATAGTGGGATCACCTTAAGTGCACTTAATTATTTCGTGTTCGTTATTTTATTAACTTGGGTACTTGTACGGCCTAAACTATACTATACTTGCGTAAACTACATAAGCGACGCCTTTTTTTGGCAATAGTCGGCTTGTGGCATCTGGACGACGACGTTTTCTATGTGCATGTGCCGTTTTTCTGTTGCGTTTTGTTTCATGGAAAGTAGGTAGGCGTTCTCTCTCTCTATACCAAAAAATACATTGCGAAGTTTTTTGCAAGGTTTAGGCCGTAAGTTGTTACATTTAAATTTGGCGCTAAAATGTAGCGGCGATTTACCGCCTAGTAATTTCGTTTTCGCACCGTGACAACTCTGATGCCCCTTCTTTACATCGCTATGGGGGAACACCTGCGTACTGTGATCGTTGAGTTCTCATAGGTCATGAAGTCCCCATGTCACCACCAGGCCACCTGCCATTGGTTGTCGACAGTAATTCCTACGCGTCGAAGCGGCCTGCTTCATTTTGCAGCCTGGTCGCTCTCTCTTGTTGTTCGAGCATTGTGCCGTAAGAACGTGTTTTTTTCGCGTGTGATAAAATTAACGGATTTCTTGCTCATTTGGAGAAGAAATCAATCGCAGCTTTGCTGGAAAATCATTTGACACTGCCGAACAACGATTGGAGGTAGTTTTAATCTCCCTACCAAGGCTGAGGCTCCAGTTTTCTCAGGTAATATATGACGACGCATATCGACCGACCAAAATGGCCGCTAACGCATATCATTTCTTCTATGTAGGCGTTTTCTACTTGGCTTTTCCGTTTGGGCGCAAGTTACAGCGCAGGCTTAGGTAATCCCCGCAAGCTTATACACGAGGGATTTCCCCGTTTATCGAGTGTTGATGCCCTGACAAATTCTTGTTGTACGTCTGTCGTTCCCAAGTAGTGTGGGTACGTCATTTTGAAGCATCGACTCGGGCAGGACCACTAGATGGCGTAGTGACAGCCAACTTCACAGCAAAGATGGTACATGTCATATCGGTCGCGAGGTAACCCCTTTGACTTTTATTGCGCATGCATTTTTAAGAGCGAATTAAGGCCTCTTCATGCGGATTTAATTTGATTAAACGTTGCACTAGAGAATAAGCACCTTTTCGTAACAGTGTAAAGTGTTTCCTTTTTATTTTATTTGTGTAATAAATTGTGTTAACTTTAATTACGATTTTAATTTCTACTTTCATACACACAGTGGGTAATAGTCTTGTCTTTATTTAGTAGAGTTTCATTCCTGCACGACCTGGTCGATTGGAGACGTCGACCAGTCGAATTACGATTAGTTATTTGTAAATTGTCTTCTGGCGCCCTTTATAAGTTTACCACCGTAAGATAACCTGCCCCCATTTCCACTGTAGCTAGCAGGGGCACAGCTGATCTAAGTATCGGCAGACTTGTCACCTGGAACCGTGGTAAGTAAAGACAAGTAGATTTAATTTAAACTTGGGTGGCAAAATCGTAAGTAATTTAACGATTATTTTAAACACACTAATTGTATTATTCGGAAGCAAGAATTGAGATAAAGTACTAATAATACTAGAGACAATGACATTTTAAATTGTTGGGGTTGTTTGGAAATCGCCATAGGATGCGACAATCAGATTTCCGTTTCATCGCTGAGAAATTTTAGTTCGTCGTACACTCATAACCAGGGTTAGGAGGATGAGATTCCGCGTGCAACAGTCCGCCTGGGTCGCCGCTTATACTGTGCATGTTTATGTACGATCATTGCGCTGGCTCATTTCTCCATAAGTGTCCGACGAAATTTTAATTTCATCGCGTAAGAAATTGTTAAATTTAAATAAAATTCCGTATTTCCGAATTAAAAATTAAATAAATCAAATTAAACACTAAACGTTCTTTACTATTGCAAATTATGCATGCGATTATTTGCTATTCCCGTATCGAGTGCATTTAGACGTGACGCTCTTGCCAGCGCGAGCGGAATCCGATCCACCTAACCGTGCTCATGACTATACAAAATTGCAGCTGATCATAAAAACTTCCTCGTCGATGTGAAAATTGTCGCGCAAATTGAGGCATAAAACAATTTTTAGACACAGATGTGGAATGTGCATGAGTCTTCATCAACGTAACAGCCAGTGGCGTTCCATGATTTTAAGTACAATTTTCAACTATAATTTTCTCAAAAACTATTAACTTTTGGTTAAGGATATAAAGCTTGTCACAACTTTGATAGTCACCCGGTATTTTGCTAGAAACAATCCAAGAGAATTTTTATTTTTGTTTTGTTCAGTTTAAGAACCACTCTTCGAGGTATATTTTTCTTCACAAAACAAATATTAATTCAGTGTATATTTCAAGATATTCCAAGCAAATACATCTACATTGGATTCGTTTTGTATTATTATTTATTATGCACAACAAGAACAGATAATATTGATTCAACATCCCAGCGCTCTCCATGTATATACACATCGTAAACGTACGTACGAAATACGAGTTTTACGTTAACAGCTCGAAGTTGCAGTGCAAACTGGTGTTTATTTATCCGGAAGATGCACGCCGTACTAAATACAAGCACTGAGCGTGAATGTCGGAGAAATAATTTCTGGATGACGACTGCAAAAATGTAACCCAGATGTAAAATTGTAAAGTTCAGTTCACACCCTGGCAAATATAACCTGAAACTGATTTTTACAAAAACTCACTTATATATTGAACAAAAAAGTGTTCTAATTGTTTTCGTTAAGTTTCCAATATTTAAGTGAGGATTAAATTTAAGCCTACATTAGAATGTGACACACAAAGCTGTACGTCATGATGAGTGTCACATTCTAACTTAGACTTAAATTTAATCCTAGTTTGAAACGGTCGCAGGATTTGTTTTCAAAACAAAATTGCATGTTTAATTTCAAATAACAAACAAGTGGCCAGACGTTCGGGCCGCACAGCAGTAAAATTAGCCGCCGTATACGATCCTCCACGGCGTGGCGCCAGGTTCCTTTTCAAGAGAATAGAACACCCACAGCGAGTCCGTAAAAGTTGTAACACTTCGGGTTTTTCTGCCATCATAAACAAATCATCGTAACCATTTAGCTTTGTCTTTCGGATTTCCGTTTGGATTGGTGACATGTCAGTTATAGAAAGATATCAAATTACGTTGCGAGTTGAAATCCTTCGCTTCAGTCTGCTTTGTTTCAAACAAGCACCGGATACTTTAAAAATGTCAGCCTGGACACTTGTAAAGTTAAAATTGTGAAGGGTTCAAGTGCGACAGACAGAATTGTGGTCTTTGCCGAGAGATTAATTAGAAGCGATTTGCCGAGAGACTGAAAGGCCATAACCGCACGTAGCGGAGTGCCGAAAACAGTCAATTCGGGTCCATTGCGCAATAAATTACTTAGATAGGTTTAGCCGACGAAAAAAGACGAAGAGAGGGATCTGAAAATAGGAGTACCTAGTACCACCCTCTTAAGGCGATTGGACGTAGTCGAGAGAAGATCCTACCCATTCGACCTCAATTAATTAGTTAAGCTAGGGTGTCCCGTCACCTCCGAAAGGAGTCCCTAAAAAACTGGTGATTGTTATTGATTGTCCTGCAAATTAATCGCCGAGGGTAGCATACTTCTCTGAACGTTTGATTAATTAATTAACTGATTCCATTGATTAAATACACTGTAGACCTATTGTGTCATACAGTGTGTTGGTTGATTGAGCAGAACGAGTCTTAGAGTACGATCTGAAGTGACAAACACTAGTACCAAGTCCAAATCTAAGTTGAAATTCAATTAATTGTTAATCTAATTAAGGAGCAGAGCTCTCCAACAACTATTTGTATGAACGGAACCACCAGCGGTGTAATTTGGAGGCAGTTAGGCCGCGCCGATATTTGAAAGTGAAATCTGTTAAGCGAGTTCTACTGGACTTCCTGATAACCATAATTTTGTTCTCTGTGTATTGATTTCAAAGCAAGGTTTTTACGCTCATTATATCAGATCCCTCAATGGCTGGTACAAGGAGTTTTTTACCTTTTTTTTGCAATAAATAATTAATTAAATCTAATTTCGCATTTTTATTAGACGTAATTAGTGTCTTTGTTCTATGAAGTTATACATCGCCGCACCAAAAGAACTGCGTTACCACAACGTAAGTCCAGATTTACAGCGATCACGAGATTACAATTCTTATCAGTTTATCGCGAGGTCCAAAGGGGTCGTTCAACCGTATCCGAGTAAACACCCTAGTTAGGTCAGTAGGTAAATGTTAGCGCCGGCCGGCATAAATCTTAAGCAGCAGGTAGCGATAGCGACCGAGACCGTTTGGGCGACTCTCTTGGAATTTTGCAGGTCAACTGACGATTCCGGTCGGTCCAGTTATTTTATTTGACAATAAATTTAATTTGTTTTCATTTGGACAGTTTTATTAGTTATTTAGTTGTCCGAGAAGTCAACAAACTAGGTGACACGCCGGGCGTGTTACATTAAATTTGGTGCCGTGACCAGGATTTTGACCGGCGTGTTACAAGCTTAAACCTTTTATGCAATTCACCTTTAATATAAAAATTCGAAAGGAATTCAAGATTAATTCAAGATATCGTAGAAAAGACACTAATTCAAAATAACCTTATAAAGAGAAGAAACGGCATTCTGTACAATAATTGCAGCAGTTGTTAGTGACTAACTAATAACTAATTGGCAATTAAATTGGTTCTTGCTCATCAAGTATTGATTTTGGATAGAGAGAAAGAAGCAGCAACTCTGACACGATCACATTATGATATTATTCGAATGTCAATTCTGCCGATGTGTTAATAACAATACTCTTGCTGTTTGTGTGATGGTAATTGTCGGCTTTCGTGATTTTTTATTCAGTTTTGTAACCGAAGACGAAGAGCTCCCATTAATTACGATCAAAATCTGCCAGTCGAGTCAAGCTGGAGGCATTCCTCGCACACGTGGTTGCAAAACGGATGCAGGTGTTTTCCAATCAACGGAAGGCCAAGTGAATTATCTTACAATATTATTCATTTAGAATCTATCTGAACAACAGGTCCAAAAGCAGTGACGATGTTGTAGCCTAAGGCTAGCCGTTCACTTATCCACATCGGACGCATCGCACGCAGCGAACGGATCATAAAAACTCATTCTTTTCGTTATTTTAAATGTATCTGCGTTCACTGCTTCGCATCGGACGGATCGCCTCTTTCGACGTGAACTCATAGGGAAGATAAAATCCGATTCGTGCGATGCGTACGATGCGGACAAGTGAACGCCTAGCTTAATGAATCATTCTTGCAAATATTATGAATTATGTACATAACTTCTTCATCAATCACTAAAGTATTAGCAAACACCAGCTCAAAACTCAAGATTTTCCGCGTTTTCATCACGAAAGGGAAGCGAAGAGGATTCGTTGTACTTCACATAATTAATCATCAACAATCGAAATATTAATAAAGTTAAATTCGAAAATGGTTCTTTGTCGCACCGCAATTTAAAGCAAATATATTGTAATGAATAAAATTAACTGCGGGGAACGATTGAATTGATATACATATTCTGGGAACTTCCCGTTGCGAATGTGGCGTACTTTGATTAGATAATTTGCCGCCTCTTCGTGATTTACGAGGACCGTGCCACGAATATTCCATTATTAACAAAGGGCCGGTGGAAGAACCGGCGCAGTATTTCACCGAGGATCGAGATACAATTATCGCGGACGCGATCCGTTATAATTGAAACGGGCCGACCGTATTCTGTTTTGCCTGATTGGGAAAATATAGATTTACTTAAATGTGAAAATCTGAATGTCTTGCAAAGAGAAATATATTTAATAAGACAAAACATGTAAATATTTTTTTGTTATTTACCCTGAAGGGGCTGTCAAACATACAGGGAAACGTCGACTTTTGAATTTTACAAGTATCCGACGATTTATATTTTATAATAGCATACTTTGTCATAAACTTTCAGAAGACAAGAAGCTGCTTCAATTATTTTAGAAACTGCTTTTCAAACTTCAATGTTCTTTTGTCACGATTTCAAATATTAAAATACGACGACATCTCAACAAACTACATAATATAAATAGGTTTGCAGTTGACGTACGTTTCATGAAATTTATCTCTCGATGTCAAATGTGAAATTGGAACAATCTTTTACGTTTCCTAAGGAAGTGGACGTGAGATGTTCCTGATAAAGAGTCAAAGTTTATTTTCAATGGATTTCGCGATATGAGTATCGTTTAGAAACAATTTCAACCTGTTCACTGAATTGATCATTTCTTAAGAAATTAACTTTAAAAAAGTAATTTAAAAAAATCCTGTATTGAAATAAGTAAATTGGGAAATATTTTGATAATAATAATTGACGTATTTGTTTTTAAAGTTGCATCTTAAAAGTACAATATAAGTTCATTTCGCAAGTTAAACAAATACACGATAGACCTGGGATATTACGCCCACCTAGAATAATGCAAACAAATGATATAGCGACTTGCTTTTTCAAAGGCAGTTTTACTGTTATGATAACGAATAAAAAAAAATTAAATTTGGAAAAGCGTATTTGCCTTAAGTCACTATAAACGCTCTCACTATTCTTTTTATAATGACACCGTTTATAGTGACTTAAGGCAAATACACTTTTGCAAATTTAATTTTTCGATTAATAAACCCTTTAAACCAAAAGAATTTTCTTAAATTAAAAACTTACTTCAGCGTTATGCTGTGAGACATTCCCGGATATGAATTGTAGATGGTCGGTTATTGATGAATTAAATAAAATGAATTCTTTTTAAAGTATATTGACAACTCAAATTATGATATCAGAGATTTTTATTTTAATGTTGATTGTATGGTTGCTAATGGAAGATTTACGTTTTGTGTTTATTTGCTCCCCATTACACCTCGGTTTGTTTATTTTCCTTGGTGATCATCCCCTCCATATTATTTGTAAATATTTCAATCAATTTGACATTTCTTTCACACAAAACTTCAATCTTGACAGATAACTTAAATATTTCAAACTTAATATTAAACTAAGTAAAAATTCTATTAACATTTCAATAATATCTTAAATTATTTAACATTCTTAATAACCTAAATATTTGAATTATAACAAATTTTTAATTTACAGAATGCTGCATCCTGAAGTACTCTCCATCTTGTAAAAATGCTTCATTCCGAAGAACATTGCATCTGGAAGATGTGGCATCTTGTAGAACGCCTCTTGTAGAATGTTGTATTTTGAAGAATGTTTCATCTTGTAATTCATTTTTGGGAATGTTATTATGAAGAAACTTGCTGCTTGTGGAACTTTGTATTTTTGAGTATTTTTGAGTTGTTACATGTAAACTTTTATTAAGGTACAAACATTGCAAATTAACATTAAACAATAAACTACTGTCAAATAGACACTTATGTAATGTAATCAAGTCATCGCCACCTAAGAACTTCAAATATATCCATTTCTGGGCAGCATTGAAGGAAATAATTTATGCGGAATTCATACAGAAGAACAGCTTTTGGAAAAAATTAATTTAGCTTTCGCTGAAATCCAAAATGAATTTTCAATTTAATTACACCCACGAATTAGATCGTCGATGTCAATCAAGCTTGTCTTGTAACTGGAGGAGGTGTTTTTGCACATTTGCTTTAAACAACCCAAGAGGATCACAATGAAATCATAGCAACCTACGTTAATAAAATTTACATGTAACAAAGTTAAGCCCTGTACCTATCTAGTAAATGCGTAGAAATCGGACACATGTTTATATGAGAAAAAATGTTTGAAATTCCATTCCCTATAACCCCTCTCATTTTTCCGTGGCTACTTTTCAAACACCCTGTACAAAGAGGACGCTGAGAGCAAATTTAGCTACTTTAACTCAAACCAGAAACGAATAAACAAAGGGATTGCTACTTGGGTCCTTTATGGTTTGATTAAAATTTTGGTAAAAGAGTGAGGAGACGACATGGAAACAATTTGTTTATTTCTGTGTAAACATTTTTGCAAAGTCTGAATTAAGCCATAGATTTTGGAAGTAAAAATTGAATTTTTATCTCACTCTCGTCGTGGTAACCAGAAGAGAAAAGTAACTAGGCAAGGCCTTGTAAATTGGTAAATTCGATAGTAAAGGATAATTCATCCCCTTTCTTTTAACATTTAACCCTCGCAATAAAACAAATACGCTTAAAGGAAGAAATCGTTTTGAGAGCAAAAACATTAATTAAGGATTAAAAATGAATGTGAAACTGTGGCTAACACGAACTGAGCTTTTTTATGAGTATGAAATGCTACTATGTATTATATCGCAAAATTAAGACCCTCCTGATGAATATAAATGAAGTTTGTTTTACGTACTCTAAGGGCCAGTTTCACAAACGCAAGATAAATTTACTGTACATTTTAATTCCCTAGTAACAATTGTAAAAACTGTATAGTAAGTTTATCTTGCGTTTATAAAACTGGACCTAATAGTATGAATTTTATTTATAAAAATATTTTGTAACTTAGTTTGATTTAGGTATACCGCATGTTTTATTTCAACTTAAAAACGTATGTGCATATTGTGCTTGTTTCTGTATTTTTTGACCTTACGCAATCCATTTTATTGTAGAAATCCTACGATTGCCTCGAAAACCACTTTTCCACTTCCAGAATGACATCATCTATGCCGTCAGATCGCCGAAAGAAGTCGCTGGATGTAAGATCAAGTACTTTGACAGGTAAACAAATAAATCAGTAAACTCATTCGTAATCTGTTTCGAATGTTAATTACTATAATTTCGTTTTGTGTATGAGGAATTATTAACACAATTCTATTAAAAGTTTAACAAATTCAAGACGCGTTTACAACTCCACTTCCTGTGTTTTTGGCGCACTGGTTGTAAATCGTTCCTCGTACTACCGTATGCATTCTTTTCACTTTGAATTCAATTCTTAATTAATTATAAACTATTCCTCAGAATTTTTTAAACATGATCCCGTAATCTATTACATTCATTCACGTACGCGATTTAATTAGAAACTGTTACGCATATCACCAACGACGTTTAAAACAGCTGTACATAATAAAGTTTTTATAGTCAATAAACAAAAAAAATTGAACTTCAGGTCTAATAAATTGTGTCACATTTTCGGAGAAAACCGATTCGTTTAAGCGATTCTTTGCAAATGTAATCAAGTAATCATTTGTTTGTGGCGATAATTATTTACTACCAATTATTTATTACGCATAATACTATATGTCCAAATAAATTTTTGATAAAGGTAGGTTATGGAAATGTAAATGTACGTCTAATCGACAACACCAAACAGTTTTTGTAGTTAATGACACATCAAGTTATAAAATGTGGCAAATTAAACTTCAATTTTACTTAACTGCTCAAAAACTACACAATATTTTAATGTAAATAATGTAATAATTTATCTTCCATGACCTACCTTTATCAGAAATTTATTTGGACACATAGTATTAGCGACGTTTAAAACAACAGATTGTATCCTAATACAGTTTGTTAAATGAATCTTTTTACGCACGTCATTGACAAGCGTCACTAGTAAAACCAATTTTTTTAGGTAGCTATTGTATCTAGGTACACCACTCGTTCAGATTGGAAAAGGAGCGTCTTTATACGAACGTTTGTAGAGTAAAATTTGCGATTTATTATTTGGTTTGAAAGTATTGATGTATTTCATACGGAAAAAGTCAATGACGAGCGTAAAAAGATCCATTTAACAAAGTGTAGCTTTATTGTCTCCGTGCGATAACGGGACGAACATTTTACTATCAGCTGCCTGTCGGGCCGTGTATTTGACCCCTGCGATCAACAGATTAAAATCCTTGCCATTTTTTTTTCTGGCTGGTACATTCCGCTCTATTAAATAATCCGTACGAATTAACAAACAATTATTTGCGAATTTATTATTCGTATTTCATACGCAATTCCAGTTATTTTAGAAATTATTAATAATTACGTCGCGTAGAGGAAACTTCCGTTTCCAGCTGAGATGTGTGTCAAGACCGCATTGTGTGCAAGCGAGTAGTCAATAAAAATACTTTATAGTCCTATTATACTACCGCATTTATAGAACGTGGCGCCGTATTTCGTACACAGTGCCGGAGCTTGATTTTGGAGTAATTTTTGATTAATTATAAACTATTCACAAGAATTTTTTAAACATTTTTCCCGTAATCTGTGACATCGATTCTCTTATGCGTTTTTTTTGTCGGTACAATTGTCATTCATCCTCTATACGCCAAAAGACTTTCTCACGTCGCGTCGTTATTTTGCCCCTGCTAAGACAATCGGGCTTAAACAAGTTTGAACGATACAGAATATTACTGACAATAAACAGCAATGGAAACGAAACAAGTTGTCGTTTGCAACTAAAAATAACAATAGATTTTTCTTGTGAATTTTTAAAAATCTTTTTGACAATCATAAAGCATTAGAAGAAACATCATTGTCTCCCTTCATTATAAGTAATTTAGAGATAATTTTTAACAAGTGTTGATTTTTTTTTCATCAAAAGACAGACCTTTGAGTTCTGATTCTGCACATGAAGCTCTGAATGTTGTAAACCCAAAATATTGCAGCTGTGCAGGAACCAATCATCTCGACATCATGAAACAATACAAAGTTAGGTGAATCTGTAATAATCTATGAATTAAATAACGTAAAATCGAGAAATTGAGAACAATTTGTTTAAAAAATCGAAAAAATAAAAGTTGGAGCATCAATAGAACAATCGGTACGCGCAGACACTTCCCTTTTCCCTGCAATTTCGCTAAGAAGCTGCTTAAAACTAACGGAGCAAACGAAACCCAACTCCGAGAAAAGCAAGCTTGTCAAATATTGCCCAAGAGATTCGTTCGTGCTTTATTTACGGTGAATTAACGTAACTTTGTTAGATGGAACTTAATCTAACAATAAGCAGGGATTATTGCAGATAACAGTTGTTCATTCCTAAATGTGTAATACAACATAAACACTTAAATTTAAGAACACTTGCGATGTCAAATGTAATAAAATTAACTAGTTTAATTAATATTTGTTGAATCTCATTATAAACAGTATTGCAATTTTTCAGTCATATAAGTTTGCCTTGCAAGGTTATATTATACAGTCATCTTTTTAGTAATATTGTCATAAGGTACTTACAAATAAAATGACATTTAGAATTTAATAAAAATCGAATTAGTTACGGTGCGGTTTCATCGTTCAGTATACATAAAGCGAAATATTGTTGATTATAATGTTAGCTGATGCACACGTACATTTTAAACTGTAATAACAGGCAGAATATGTTCAGGTTGTTAAATATTCTATTAGTCCAGAACCCAGTCTATGCTAACAGATCCACTGCAATGTTGACACTATACACTGCCAACACATGTGCATACATTGCACACAAAGCAATACAGAATTCATAACGATTTCGGCATATTTGGGTGCTCGTGCGTCTAAACATTAAAATACTATTTTATATTCTATTTTTAATGCATTTACTTTAGGTAACTTTGGAAGATTACATTTCGTATTTATTCGCAGAGGAAAAAGTAATTTTAATTCACATAAATTTAAGATGGGGTTAATTTCTCCGGAAACGTGAGAATGCTAATTAACATTTACCGTCAGACAATAAAGAGTAGGGCTTAAAAATAAGAAACGCGTGATATTTCAAAAAATAAAATAAATTAGAAGGAAGCGTACTTCGCTTATTTAGGTTATGGAGAAATGGGGTGAAATGAGAAATATAAGTCGATTTTATTTGTCGTTTGGTACAAACAGATATTAGTTTATAGGTCCTTAATTTTTAATCTCTGCGTTTACTTCTGTAAAGTAAAACGGAGCTTTTTAATTCATTGTCAGGACGCAGCAGGAAAAAATATATCCGAGCAATCTAACAATTTAAGAAGGAAGTACCTAGGGAGAAGATTAACATGACGCACAGGGACAATGTGAATGTTTAAAATGGTGGTGGGAACGTTTTTGTTGGTATAAGATATGACAGGGACTTAATTTAAGAACCGGTGAACATGGCGAGCATTTTTTTACTCTGAATTTTACATAATGTGGGCGCGCAGTCAACCTTTTAAAATAATTATTCACATTGAAAGTAATAAAGATTTTCATTATTCAAAAGTTCATGAATCTTATCCAAAATTTAGTAGCTTCCCTACAGCGCCCTCAAAGTATTTTCATCTTGTTTTAACCTCTTGTAATAATAGAAGATGAAGATCCTCCGAAAGTGCTCTAGAGTAGCGAATTGAAAAAGTTATAAATATTCTGCGCTACCTTAATCTAGTTGATTTATAAAGCAAGAAAGATTTTAAGCTTGATTTTAAATATGTGGTTTTTATAAAATTTTAAAAGATGTGAAAAGAGACAACAATACTTAAAATAAATGATTTTGGTCCTTTTGAAAGTATAGTTATAAAACATTATTCAAAGGGACAAGATTATCAAAGTTATGAAAAATGTTTATGCAGAGCCTACAAATAAACTAAGAGCCTTTCTATGATATTTTGCATGACACTATATTTTTACACTATATGTATTATCCTGACTGGTTGCCTATTTAAGTCAATCACGTGTCTTTTAGGACAATTTTAAAACTGATTACAATACTCTAGTCAAATTAAACTAAACGCTCGTAAGAAATATTAGCTAAACAAAATAACCCCGAAGAACAAAGACCATGCGCTAGAGTTCACAAACTTAGACAAACATAAAATTTAAATGCAATTTCAGATTGAACGATACGAGACAATATAAAACAAGTTCAGAGAAACGAAGTTTCTAAAAAAAAAACATAGCCAAAATGGTAAAATCAATTAATAAATCCTCACCTAACCATGGAACTAGATACAGAGAGACGGACGGATTTTTGAAGATCAGCCACACACTATGACATTCTGTAAATGTCGATTACGCTCTCGGACTTGAGGAGCTACACTCGACAAGACGGGCACTGGCTGTCTGGACTGTCGTACCATGCCACGGCCTTTTTATATGGTTTTTGCAAAGGTCATTTCGACCACGTAACACTTTGCATATGTGCCGGTTTCTCTATAAGTCATAAGCTCGGTTTTTTCAAGGCCGCTGTCATTCTTCGAATTTGCAAAGAGCAATCATAACTCTCATCGGCCAAGGCTTTTGGTATAACGAGCCGCTGTTATGCTTGCTTACACAATCCTACATAATCTTTAGGTGGCCGAAGTTTTCGCACTCGCATTGTATCGAGTTTAACTTATGTAATGAGCTTAATGATTATGAAATGCTCGATTTCTTACAAATCTAAGAGCAGACACAGACGTTCGCGGACGCAAGATGTGATACGTTCGGTTGAAGTCGTTGGCAGAATTTAACCAAACCTGCACTATGCGCATGTGAAATAATAAAATTTTGTTGCGAGTTTATACGAACGCACGACGTCTTGCGTTTGAAAACGTCTGTGTGTGTCCTGCTTAATGGGAGGAAATATGTAATACAGCACATTTTAATGTGTTTTTACAAACCGAATATGATGTTACCCCCAAATACTTCGTGTATTTATAACACCTTTTTTTCACTTGGCTTTCGCTGTAATAATACCATACTTATCGCTGTAATATTATCGTACTTATGACTGTAATTTTATCCTCACTTCTTATAGTGTACAATCATAATTAAAAGTAATGTTTCACTAATAAAATGTGTGGTCTATTTTCTTCTGACCACTATAACAAGTAGGCAGCCAAGCAGAATCGATAAGAAATTTGATGCGTGTCTATCTGCTTGCTTGCTAGTTTGTTTATCCCTCTACTCGTTAAGAAAGAGTTAGGCCGCAATTTAACATTTTATTGAGGAGATACTACTTTTGATTCTGGTTGTATATCCATAGGTACTATACATAAAAGGTGTCGGTGATTTTATTCGATTTATTTTTAGTTGAGAGGAGATCAACGAGAAAATGGAAGTAAAAATTTATAACCGATAAATATGCGCCAAAGTGCTCATAAAATTACTCTCTGATAGACGACGTTTATAATGACCCATGAACCATTAACTGTCATGTGGCATATAACACACTGTAAAAAATGGGAATTCTGTACAAAACAATTAATTATTTCAAAATTAGAAAATAAATTGCGATCATAAAATTCAGTGAATATGAATCAATAAACAAAGGGACCGATTTATTGTACAAGTTAAAACAAAGCATGTTACATTGTGCAATGATTTACAATTAACTCAAACAAGCGCTATTCTTATAGTGTTTCTTCTAAGAACTGTAGCTACAAAACATTATGAAAAATTGCTGAGGCTGCAACTGGACACAAGTGCGATAAACATCTGTGTCGCTGCGTAGTACAATAAGAACAAAAGCAAACGTTATGGTTACCAGTTACGGTTATGTCACTTTACCTCTCTTAGAGAGCCGGACATTTTATTTAAATACCCCAGTATCCATTTATCTTTCTGTCTGTTTTTTTTTTTCACATCGCGAATTCTTCAAAAAGTTCGATTTCGCAAATAATTTATTAGTTTTATTTTTATTTTATTCGGTAGAAAAGAATTCTTTTCGTGAGTGTCTTTAGTTTTGTTTTAACTACCTAGTTTAAATAAATCGCAAGCAAAGTCGTTATCAAATTTAAAACTAAAGTGTCCAATATTTGGATTGCGAGAAGATAATCAGACACAACGTTTGGTAAGTTCAAATCAATTTATCTGCTTAGAATTTAGAAATTAACAAAAGCTCAAATATTGTACAGAATGCCGTTTCTTCTCTCTTCGCATTGAATTTTTGACAAACAATAATTGCATTTTGCATTCTTTATGGTTTTGCCAAAAAGAGTGAAAGAGAGGGAAAGGAAATTGTCGTTTATTGAGTAATAGTTACGCACGAAGTCAGAAATATATTAGAACTTCTATCTCTTGGGCCCTCTTTTCATCATTTCTTTGCAACTCTGTCCGACCTTTACAATACTATGCGATTTATTGAAAACTGGCCAGAGTGAGCCATGAAACATGTAAACTTACGTCTTAGATATAGTACTATGTGTTTTTTTTAAATGCCATAAGGGGTGGCTGTGGAAAAGAAAATTCATGTCTTAGCTCCATTCATTTACTTAAAATTTTCAGATTTGGCATGTGTTAGATGCCAAGCTACGACATGAGTTTTAATTTTCATGGCCAACCTTTATGGCATTTTTAAAAAAATACATTGTATATAACGGTATTAGGCCGATATGCTTGATATAATGAACGAGGATAAGTTCTATGGCCGAGGCTATAAATTTGTTATAAGTTTGTTATATGCATATCGGCCATATGTTGTTTTATAGTGTAAGGCCGGCCGAAATTACCAACATATTTTTTTTTCTAGTATCATTAAAATGTGGTAACGCGTATACATAAATGTAAGTAATCAAAACGCTCACCATTTCCTTTGGCTACCGGGCACCGTTCGCTACCATCACCTTCCATTGACATGGTGCGTTCATGCAACAATAACATGTGTTTACAATCATTTGTAAGAGACAACAGTTATTTACTCACCGGGGACCCCAGTCCCCTGGCCCCAACGGTCTCAACCCCTTGGTCAATTCACAACTCAATCTAGTGCCTCTATCATCGCTCCTGATGATGTCCAACCTTGGGCCTTTATTATCATATCTGTTGCTCTTTCATAAACTACTGCTCTGAAATGTTATTTCCAGAAACACACGCCACATACAACACAGATAGCCTCAATGACATGCAAACATACTCTGCCCTACGTCTTTGTCATCTCCGACCCGTGGATTCTCTACCACCAATCCACTCTTCCGCCAAGGTGACTGATTCCGGCGTCACCCGCATCTCACAGGTGACGCCCGTCAACCCGCATCTCACAGGTGACCGACGCGGCGTCCTTACCATGGACGCCCCTTCACACCCGGCACGTAGGGGTGGTGACAATTACATAATAACCTTAGGGGGGCTTAGTATCCTCTACATAGGGGCCCTAAGGGGTCACTCATGGGACCGTGAACAGTACGTCGTTCACCCTCGGCTGCGCTTTTACCCTGTTAGTACGATTTCCCTTCAGGGATGGCCACCACCACACTGCTTAACGAACAAACAATATGTCCAGCAAACTGACGTCACAAACTCTACGTCAGCATGGCCACCCCAGCCAACCTCCTAGTCAGCGATCAAGTGATGTAGCACTTGCCACGCTTTGCCGAGCCTAACCCAGGGAAATCGCTCATTCGTACCATGCAAGAAATACTTCAAACTAATTCTCTACATATCATGCATTAACTACAATTTATAACTTATCTCTAGAGTACTGCGTTCCTGGTTCTCTGGGCGTAGTGCACAATACTTTCTGAACACACCCTGTATACGCACGCCAGGAATATATCACACGCGTACTATACAACTAACGCGACTTGCGAGTACAAGTTGCAAGTTATAAGTTGCGAGTGGGCTAACTTTATGTGCGCGTGTTAATTAATTATCTTTCCATCATATTTATTAACACCGCAAACTCTTATTAGTGCGCCTATCGATTACGTATCGTAAACTCGACTGTCCCTATATCCCAAGCGAACCTGTGGTGCCCGAAAGTGTTTATTGTTTACATAATCTCAAGAAGGCCCAGCATACCAATACGATCATAACGCTGATAAAACCCGATGCATTGCAGTCGAAACTTCTATTTTTAAATTCTAAATACATTACACTTTTACCTAACAATAAACGTCTAACAATAGTTTTCGTAATACTAAATGATGAAATAAATCTTTATTTTGGTAAAAACATTCATAATAATAAACTTTGACAAGTAGGCAGAATTGGACGCCTTTCTGCAGAAAGGAACCAACCCGTAAATTGACAAAATCTGAGTTCTTCGGGCTATGAATGTGTTAAGCATTTAAAATTCTACTGCAGAATAGATCGAAGCCCCAAAATAATGGTAATAACATCTACTGGCCGCTGAACCAACCTACATTCAATAGTGGTAAATAAATAGATCTACAGAACAGAACCATATGGGTTAGCTCCTTTCTACATAATGTCATATCAATGGCAGGGTATAAGAAAATACTCAGTAGGGACACTTAAACGTCAGTGTCTAAAACTATACAAGTATACAATGGGCCTCAAATTGTTTAGGAATTGTTCAAAACTTAGATCACTGTTTTCTCAGTTTGACCATAACGTGGGTTGATTCCTATCTGCAGAAAGTTGTCCAATTATGAGTGTGATTTAGTTGTAACTATAGCAACGTGTGAGATATAGAGCAAATAGTAATAACGGCCGTGGCTGTTAAGTTATAACGGCCACGGCCGTTGTGGATAGCATAACAACCATGGAAACAATGCAGTTATAATGAAATAACATTCAAATATTACCTGATATTACGAAAAGATTATTTTAAAACAATCACAATAAATGTTCGAAATGTTGTCTTTCACTTGCAAAACATTATTGCATTCTTCTTTTTAAATTTAAACTTTATAAAAAAAAACTATTTTTGTTCATTACAAAGCATTCTGGTCACAATTTTAAGAAAATTTTAATATTTGTTCGTTGACAAATCTGAATATTACCTTAATTACTGTCATAAGTAAATTTATTTAAGACAAACGTTTGGAGATTCCAAAACCAAGTCTGATACTATACACGATACTATACATTATATAAATTTTGTTTTGTATCTTTAGTGGCACCTCTGTAATAATTTTGTGTTCATTATTGTTAATTGTACTTGTAATCCGTAAACAATTATAGTTTACACGTATCGTTTATTGCTTGTCAGCATGTCATTTGCCAAAAGGTTGTTCGTTCAAATTTCACTTGGCCGGTTAAAAGTGAAGATCATTTTCAACGAATCTCTGTGCACAACAGTCATGTCGGAGTCCTTCGTAATCGTAACATGCTTCATTTTAATACAAAATTGCACACGACGATCTATTACTGATAAATTTTTATTGTAATTACCTAGTGCCTTAGTTCCTTCATTGTAAGATTTGTAAGAAACTTTTCAGAAGTACTGCTAATCCTATTAACTTCTATATCTGTGTCACGGTGGCAATCAAAAAAGAATAAAACTTTATTGAAACTATTTGTGTTACCTTTCGTACTACGTAGCTTAATGGAGTATCATGGTTTTGGATACAAGTTTAGATCAAATATATCTCGAAAACTGTGAGACGTAGAATTGTCTTTACATTTTTCCCAAAATCTCTGACATCGATTGTCTTATTTGTTCTATGGTGTCGGGTTTATTAAGAATTACCATAAAAGCTTAACATAAAAAGCTTTGAATATTTTCTTTCTTGGCACGCTCAATTTCGTAATAAAGCATTTCTACGCCACAGCTTTTGTAAATTTTACATAATGAAACCACACGCGAAAGCGAGCATGAAAATGAAATGCGGTGTAAATAATTCATATAATGGCTGTGTTAACGGGACGGATTTCAAATAATGGAGAGACCCTGCCGTTTGCTTAAGCGGTAATTATTATAGGACCAAGCTTTTGAAATTCTGTCACATCAGGCCTTACCCAAACAACCTAGAATCTACGTAAAACTGCGAAATTGCGAACCTGTTGCGCAGTTTACGCATCCCGAATTTCGAAGCAATTTGGTTATCATTAACACACACTCACTCGCCAAGCTGACGGAAATAAGTGGTGGACATAAAATAATACCACACGGAATTGCAGGATTAGATTTATTGTGTATAGTGTGTGCAGTTCGCAATGAGAAATAGTAGTTTTGCTGTTGCTATTATTGCATTCACTAGCTCCTAAAATAAAGCATTTAGGTAGGGTGCAAAGTATTTAAAAAAAAGAAACTGTACATTGAATCGTTACCTTATTACCTTATTACAGAGTGTAACTTAATTATTACAAAAACAAAACTTGGAGTGGCTATTCCTGGGCTAATTTTAAGGTAAAAAGTCCCTATTTTTAGTTTTTATTTTATTTAAAAAATACTGCAATTTGCGTGTAGGTACAGTTAAATGAGTAAACTATAAGCAAATAATTCGACGAAAGAGAAAGCTTCGCGCTGAAAATCGTGGATTTTTCATTTGTTTTCGGTTTATTTATTGCTTTCCAATCGTTTTCTGTTTATCAAAATCTGCATTTCGTTGTTGTCTGCAGAAGTGTCAATTCTAACGCGAATAATTAATGAGGAGACTTTCCAAAAGCTTCGCGCCGAAAATCGTCACTAGATATCGAGTCAGCATATTGGCAAATCCCAGTAGTTCTCGTCAGTATACGGAGTTTACGCTCCCAATCGTGGGTTGTTCCAATTTCGAAGGATGCCGTTTGGTTTGCACAATTCTCCAGCTACTTGGCAAAGATTTATCGATCGTGTAATCGGAACTGACCTTGAACCTCACACTTTCGTCTACTTAGATGACATCATCATAGTAACTCAGACTTTCGATAAACTTCTCAATATCCTCAAGGAAGTACATAAACGGTTAACTGAAGAAGCCGGTCTGACTCTTAATAAGCAGAAATGCCAATGTCTGGATGAGCTTACATGTTTGGGGTATGTGGTTAATCGTAACGGTCTTTATGTAGACCCTCAAAAGGTCCAGACTCTTTTAAATATTCCAAAACCTTCTACCGTTACGGAAGTTCGTCGATTAATTGGTATGGCCTCCTCGTATCGTCGTTTTATTCCTGGATTTTCTTCCCTCATCGCTCCCTTAACTATATTTCTTAAGAAAAATTCTAAACATCGTTGGGATGAGAGGTGCGACGAAACTTGGGAGAAAGTCCCTGCCCCAGTATTTTCTAGCCCAGATTTCACCAAAGAATTTATCATCCAGACTGATGCTTCTGAGTTTGATATTCGTGCGGTATTAACGCAAGAACAGAACGATGGAGAAAAAGTAATTTCCTTTCCAAGTCGTTCTCTGACCCGTCCTGTGCGCAAATAATCTACCACCGAAAAAAACTTCTAGCAATGCTTTGGGCAATCGAAAAACTTAGGCCCTATGTAGAAGGTTCTCATTTTACGATTTATCGTTTGGTTGAACAAACTGCAGAGTCCTTCTGGTCGCTTATGCCGTTGGTCAGTGCGCCTACAACAATATGACTTCAACGTGGTCCATAAGGAAAAGAACATGTGGTCCCTAATATGTTGTCTCGTTCACTACCGGCAATTGATGCAATCAATTACACAGATAATAAAGGATCGTTGGTATCTCGATCTCTTAAGAAAAGTACAAAATTCATCTGACAGATTTCCAACTTTTCATGTCGAGGGTAAAACTATTTACAGATTCATCAAAAATACCTACTAACGTCTCGCTCAAGAAGAACTTCAATGGAAACCCGAAATTCTTGAAGAGTGTCATGATTCCCCAACTAGTGGTCATCATCAATCGAACAGTTCAAAATAATTTTTGGCCAAAGATGCATGCCGACGTAGTGAAACAATGTACTAAACCTGAGCAAAGGGCTCCTGTTGGTTTGATGCGAGAGCACTCCAAAATATCTAGGCCCTGGCAAGTCATAAGCATTGATCTCATAGGTCCGCTTCCCCAATCTTTCCATGGACATTAGTATATCCCTGCCGCTACTGATTGCTTCAGTAAATTCACTTTGTGTTTCCCTCTACGAAAGGCGACCACACCTTAAGAGAGAGGATAATGTCTTTCTGGTTTTTGGCGCACCCCGGACTATCATTTCAGATAATGGAGCCCAATTTAAATACAAAGAGTATCAAAAGCTTCTCCTCATGTCAAGTGCGTCCGTCATACACATCCTACTACACATCCATGCTAAGGCGAACCCAGTTGAGCGAGTTAATCGAGTCATCAAGAAAATGCTTACCTCTACGTATTGGGGATCACCATAAAAGAGATACATACTTACTAAAGGTTGCATGTGCATTAAGGCCGGCACGTCATGAATTTACTGGGGTGACACCTTATTTTCTGAACTTCGGTCGGGAAATGCAGCTAAAGGGTAGACTTATCCCTAGAAAAGTCCCTGGTGATGATCAATTCGAGCTTTCTCCCAAGATCCCATCAGTCAGCCAGTCTCGTTCTGACAAATTCGCCATTTTGTACAAAGTTGTGCAGGACAAAGGCTTACGAAAGGGCAAAATGCCGAAAAGTTGAAAAGTTGAAGGTGAAAAGTTGAGTACTTTCCTAGCAGCGTGTTTGGCGCAAAAATTTCGTCCTTTCGTGCTTCTAGGCATTTTGCTGCAAAGATTGCCAATAAGTTTGTAGGACGTTTCCTCATACATCGAAGGGTATCTTCCGATATATACGAACTTAAGGATTGTAATGGGAATATCTTGCCTGGGACTTGGAGTAGTGAGCATCTTAAACCGAATCCTCCAGAAGACTAATCCGCAGTATTGCCATTTGTCCTTTTCCTATATTCCTCTTCTATAAGCCTACAGTTGGGGCTTCTTAGAATACTTCTATCGTAAACTCTGTGTGTCGTAAAAGGCGAGTAAAAGTTTCTTCTTAAATTATTTAGAAACAATTCATCCTTTTGCTTTCAAGAACCTATACGTTGGTGCTGCAAATGACTTGTTCAGCGGCAAACTTGTTGTTGCGTTTGTTGTGAAAAAAAAGTTTTGCGTTGTTATGAAATTGTTCTTTCGTTTTGGAAAATGTTTTGCGTTGTCCGTTGTGCAGCAGTTTGCTATGTGTTTGGCGTTCGTTGTTGTGAATACTCTTTGGAAGTCGGGCTGCACCTGGTCGAATCTTTGGTTAGAGCGTTGGATGAATACGAATTTTGCATTTTTTTTCCCATTCTCTATTTTCTCTTTCGAATTCAGTCTTCTAATGCCAGACTGAGTCGTTGATCAGCCTCGGTGATCGTGAAATGATTCCTTGCGACTTGCAGGGATTGTGGGATTAACATGCGTACTGGATCTCATGAAGGCAATCTTGTCCTTTCTCGCTGTTGAGAGCATCTGGCGAACACCATGGTATTGGTGCGTTGACTCAACTTTGCCCTCTCCATTTCTCCTCTGTTTCCCTTTTGGGCTTACATCTTACAGTCAAATTCATTAACGCTTTCCCTTTTGGTTTTGGTGTAGGACATTTTTCTAGTAAAAATTTCTTTCAGGAAAGGGAGGAGTTGTTACAGTTTCATTTCTCCGTTAACGAATATTACGCAAATTTAATAATCTCAAATTAGTTTACCTTGTGAGGCTTACCATGAGAGGCGCGTCGATCCGGTAAAAAATTGTTCGAGACGCAAAATATCTTGCCTTTCTCACGCCTTTGATGAGAAAGTAACGATTTGTTGAAGCAATTCAAGTAGGGGTGTGTTTAATTTTTATGTGAAATACCATACCTTCAACTTTAACCCGCTTGCACTAGTTTATCTCCTTGATAGGTCTAATGCTAAAACGGATGCGCATTAGTCAACCAAGAAGAGTCATCTAAAATGAGGAACAGGAAGTACGCGAATCTCAAAGTCTGACGTGTTACGTCACTAATGATCGATTGACTCGAGTGCTTTTTCTAAATTGTCTCTGTAATTTTGAGCATTTCACTAATATTCAGTGTTTATTCTAGGTAAGTGAATTTTTTTTTAAATCTGTAGTGGTTGCCCAACGGGGTCCTAAGTCAAAGACTTGTCAGGACCTCAGGAGCGGGAGTGTATTTGAGTGTGTGTAAAGTGTTCCATGGCTTTTTACTTCCAAACCTCCTCGCCGTTTAAGCAGTGTCGAATTTTATCCCCAACACTGAAGGGTGCCTGAAGTCGATACCAACCACCCCCGAGAAAAATCCCGAGCACGGTTCGAACCGACGACCACGCGATTGCAAGGCCGGTCCCTTACCACTTGGACCGTTCAGGCGTTAATTTAATTAATCAATTTGTTTTCAGTTTCTTTTTTTGCTTCCTGAGAGCGTTTTGATTTTCAATCGTTTTCTGTTTATCAATATTTTCAAAAGCTTCGCGCTGAAAATCGTCGATTTTTCATTTGTTTTTGGTTTTTTTTTCTTACTGAAAATCACTTTCTCTTTTAGTAAAAACATGCGGTAAAAAGATGTAAGGATTTCAATACCGATTAATTTCCTTCATAATGCTTTTATAAATTACACTTCTGTTGTCGTTGTATAATTTATCAAGTTTAGAATTTAAGAAAATTTACACATTTTCAATGTATCCGTAAAACACGAGCACTTTATTTATTTTATCTTGTGGTTTGGGATAAGATACGGGGTGCGTCTCAAGTACAGGGATGGAAGGAAAGAAAAGCGCTAGCGCTCAGTCGAGGCGCGGTTCATGAGGGCTAAACGTGTTGACAATATTGCGCTAATTACGCAGACGGGCTCGCGAGTGTTGCAATGAATTGCAATGACATGTGATGAAGGGTGATCGCTCTTTATTCGTCCATAAATACGAGAGAATAGAGGATCATTCCACCTGCATACGGCATTTTGACCATATCCGCTGCTGCAGAAGCGTGAGTAGTAGATGCCGGAAAAACAACTACACCATTTCCAAGTGTAATTCAGAAAAGATCAAATTTATTTCAGAAATTGTCAAATGTAATTCAGAATTGTTAATTTAATTTCAGAATGTATCATTTGTAATTCAGATTTGTTAATTCAGTTTCAGATTGCATCAACTGTAATTCAGATAAATCAATATAATTTCAGAATTCCTTATTTGTAATTCAGATTAGTCAGTTTAATTTCAGAAAACATCAATTGTAATTCAGAAAGCTTTCTCTCTATTAAAAGTGACGATTTCTGAATTACAATTGATATAATCTGAAATTCATTTAACGCTTTCTGAAATTAAACTGATTAATCTGAATTACATTTGACGAATTCTGAAATTAAACTGATTAATCTGAATTACATTTGACGAATTCTGAAATTAAGTTGATAAATCTGAATTACAATTGATGCAATCTGAAACTGAATTGACAAATCTGAATTGCAACTGACGAATTCTGAATTACAATTGGAAATGGTGTAGTTGTATACCTGACCAGGTGATTGCATTGTGCTTTCCAAGAAAGGTCATGACTTGGTGTTGACTGGGCTGTGACCAGTGTAGCAACACTTTGAAAGTCAATAGCACCAATGATTCTGAGAACGTACGCTCAGAAGGCAAGGTATGCTAATATCCACCTGGGGTTTGTCGTTATGCATGCGAAGTACGAAGATGGACATTCGAGGATACTTTCCCCGTGAGTTCGCATCCCAGCAGGGAGCTTCTGCATCTAGAATCACCGCTGGAATTGGTGGGGCCGGAAAGGCCCCGGTAAGTAAAGTGTTCCACATTATTGAGTAGATGCTCGTAAATGGTCATTTGTAATCTTACATGACGTCCTTACCAAATCGAAAAGCGAAGCCCAGATGTTAAGGCGTTTACCCTCAGCTCCGCAATGGTCGAGAAAGAGAGAAAGAAAGCAGGGAGAGAGAGATCTAACCAAAGGATGAGTGAATGTTTATTGTAACTCGGTCCTCTGACATTGTTATTAGTCGAAAATGTTTAACAAAAAAAAAACTATCCTACACTTCGATGTTCTGTATTTATATCGAAGTACGAAATAGAATTACAAGGGTTGGTTTCTAGAATTCTTTAAGAAACACATTTTCTGTTGACGTTGATATTTATAATCGAACAGACATCAGTCAAGATTTTTTCGAACCATTTTAAAAAATTCATTCATTTTAGAGTTGTCGAGGGCGACATGAAATCGATTTTACCGCCTGGTAGGTTAAATACGAATTCAAGGGAGAGACCGATAAAATCTGATGTAAATTGAAAATGTGTTGCTGAATACTTGTTCATTATTGTCCATCAGAAAAACTTCTTTTAATATAATTTGATACACACGAACGATTTCTCACACCAAAAAAAATTGTATTCACAGTTAAACTTTTATTTATTTACATTCATCAAGTTTCGTCATGTCAAATTGCAATCGGTGTAATAACGCACGTAATTATTAAATTGCTGACGTAATGAATAAGCAAGGGAACCGGCGTAGCTGTCATATTGATTTGAATTATAGCATCACAGGAAACTATAAATCACAAACGAAGTAGAATGGAATATTTCTGGCTTAATCCCTTTTGCATGAATATGCATTCGAGAGCAGTTTTGATGTGCGGCTATAATCCGACCGACATACGTTGATTAGCTGATGGCATCACTTCTACGCGTCGATGCATTCAAAGGCCATGCACTCTCAGTGGTAAATAAAATTTTTAAAGGTCGTTTAACATTGATTACTCTATGTTAAATGCTTTTTTAATGACAATAAGAACAAAAGATATAAAAATTTCTATCTTTAGAGTATCCAGAAGGACTCAGCTCATTGCAACACATCCTAGACGACGCACTTAATTCACCCACTCTCCAGAATTAATTAGAGTATGTTGCTCAAGTCCAATTAGCAAATGATGAATGCGGGTCCACGAGAGGTTATAACTCCATCCAGCCTTCGCAACCATGCAAGGCAGTGTAATAACCGGCATGAAAATAAATTTCATTACGCAAGAAACATTTCTGCAGACTCAAAAAGACAAAAAAAAAAAACAAAATCAAAATCTGAACAGAGTTGTACTGGGTGGGACGCTTTAATTTAATTTGCGCTGCATGTGACGTGATTTCCGCTCGCTTTTCTTTAAAATGTCATTTAAAAATTTTCAAGTTCTAATTAAAAAAGTATCTTCATCCAGTTGAGAAAATTTGAATATTCCGGCGAAGTTTGCTTGTGCAGTATAATTAAGCCGCCGAAAGACTTTCCTTCGCACACACTTAGTAGCTGGAAGCGTTTAGCACTTTGCTACTAAAACAACACGAACTTCATTCGATCTAAACCCTAACTAAACAAAGTAGGAAGGTGTATACAATGTTAAGAATAACTAACTCTTTCCCTTTTAAATTCAAAGTGGGCCTATCGTAATATTATTATTAAAAAAAAAACAGTAATAAATTTGCTGCACACAGAATTCTTTTTTAGAGAAGAATAATAATTTCTCGAGGTAGAAAATTGAATGCCATACCTGTAACGAGAATACGGGAAATTGAACCGCATAAAGTATGCACCGCTTTTAGTTGCTATAAACAGAAGCGCTTCGGACCGTCATGACGTCATAAATATGAGATTTGTCAATTGACTTTTGGTCCAAACTCGCAGTTTATAAATGGAACAGGTGCATCGTGCACGTTCCATATTTTAACAACGTAAATTTGCTGTCACGAAGAGAAAAATAGGCTATATGCATGCACTGTGTTATTCATTTTTTAATTTTATTATTATCTAATAGCATTTTCGATTCATCGCTCTAGAGCACTCTTAGAGTATTTTCATCTCCAAATATTACCTCATATCGAAACCATTTCAGAATGAAGTTTGAAAATCCCAAAGTCATACAAGTCAGAGTACTGCAAGGGAGTGTTTTCTGTCAAAAAAGGCATCAACAGAATTTAACTTATTAAAGTTTATTCTATTTAAAGGGGAATTCAATGCGTTGTTTGTTTCTTGAGCGAACAAGGTATGCATCTTGCATCATACGTAGGTAAATAAAACTGAATTGCAGCTGCAAAACCTTGAAAAAATTGCTGAGACTGCAACTAGACACAAATGCGATAAACATCTGTGTCGCTGCGTAGCGCAATGAGAAGAAAAACATACGTTGTGGATACCCTTTACGGGTACCTCTCTTAGACAGTCGAACATTTTATTTAAATACCCCCAGTACACAGAGAAAAGTGTTGTCGTTGTATATTTTATCAAGTTTAGAATTTAGGAAAGTTTACGCATTTTTAATATATCCGTATATCACGAGCAGGTTTGTTTATTTTGTCTATGGTTTGGTAATATGATACGGGGGTACGTGTCAGGCATAGGGATGGACGGAAAGAAAGATGCGGGCAGGCATGTAATGAATTGCAATGACATGTGATGAAAGAGTTGTGTAAGAATTGAGGCTTGCTGATGATAGATGATACTCTGAAGTAGAGTAAGATGCCAAACTCGCGGTGTCCGCTGACGGCTCGGACATAGGGCAACAGATTGGGCATTCTATCATAAGGATGATCGCTCTGTATTCGCCGGTAATCGGAGAGTAGAGGATCACTCCACCTGCACACGGCATTTGACCATATCCGCCGGCTGCAGAGGCGTAAGTAGTAAATGCCGGAGACACAACTAGTTGTATACTTGACTAGGTGAATTGTATTGTGCTTTCCAAAAACGGTCATGACTTGGTGTTGACGGGCTGTGGCCAGTGTAGCAAACACTGCGGAAGCCAGTGGCACCAATGATTCTGAGAACGTACGCTTAGAAGGCAAGGTATGCTAATATCCACCTGGGATTTGTCCTTTATGCATGCGAAGTACTAAGATGGACATTCGAGGACACCTTCTTCGTGAGTTTGCATCTCGCTGGAGTTGGCGGGGCCGGGAAAGGGCCCCGGTGAGTAAAATGTTCCACATTATTGAGTAGATGCTCGTAAATGGTTATTTGTAATTTTGCATGACATCCTTATCGAATCGAAAAGCGAAGCCCAGATGTTAAGACGTTTAACCTCAGCTCCGCAGTGGTCGAGGAAGCAAGAAAGAGAGCAACGTCTTTAGTTTTCTTTTAACCAGTTTAAGTAAATCGTAAGCGAAGTCGTTTAAAACTAAAGTGTCCCAAAATTTGGATTGTGAGAAGATAATCAGACTCAACGTTTGGCGAGGTAAAATCAAGGTATCTGATTAGAATTCAGAAATTAACAGAATGCCGTTTCTTCTCTCTTTGAATTGAATTTTTAACAAATAGTAATTGTAATTTGGGATCTTTAGGCTGCGCTCACACTGATGAAGCAAAAACGTTTTCGCACAAAACATTTTTGACTAATTTTGTTAAAAAGCGTTTTTTTTTCCATGCTTTAAATAGAATCAGGCACACACTGATATATCAAAACACAACAGAGTTTAAAACACGCTAAAACAGTTACTGCAAAGTTTAAAGCACGCTAAAACAGTTACTGTTTTAGCGTGTTTTTTGTTTGAAAACGTTTTGCTTCATCAGTGTGAGCGCAGCCTTATGGTTTTGTCAAAATTTTGGTAAAAAAAGTGAGAGAAAGGGAAAGGCAAAAAGGTTGTTTATTGAGTAAAAGTCAGAAATTTCTTTGAACTTGGGCCCCCTTTTCATCACTTCTTTGCAACCCGGTCCGGCCTTTACAATATTTCACGTTATATAAATTTTGTTGTACTTCTTTAGTGGCACCTTTATAAGTGCGGTAATAATAATATTGTGTTTATTATTGTTAATTGTACTTGTAATCGATAAGCAACTATTGTTTAAACTGTTACAGGTGAAAATTCCGTTAAAATCCTTCTCAGTTTTTCGAGTCACCCTGTATTGCGAAGTAACACGAAAAGTCCATTATTCTGCCATGCGCGTTTCTTTTGTGCGCAAATAAACGAGTCTTTACTACGCAACACGGAATTGTTGTTGTCTCCCTCATTCCTCATGCGAGTCAACTCTCTTCTTCTATCAACCCCCCTCTTTATATCTTACATGCGTCGAAAACGCTGCATACCTGGAGTCCCTCGTGGCTCGTTACAGAAAGTGGACGTTGTGGTGCGATTGGTGTGTTAGGTGATTCATCAGGCTGAAATTGCCTGGATTGAAAGTGAACGGTAAATTAGTTACCGGATTTTTAAAATCGCTACATTTATAAGCATTGTTTAATGTTTGTCGAAGCCTAATCCCGGCAGATTGAGATTAGGTAAATATGGCGAGTATTTGGGCGTGGTTCAGACCGTAACGCATGTTTTCTTTTGTTTTAGGCTTTTCTTCATTTTTGTTTGTTGATTTCCTCTTCTATTTATTACGTGTACTACGGTCATCTTCCTTTGGCTACCCAAACCTTCGGTGGCGATTTCTGGGACCAACGCCAACCATCTTGAAGTTACCGCAAGGTCAGTTCGACAACGACGGTTACATTCACAGGCCATTACTCCCCCGTCTGTCCGGACTTGAATTCACCCAACCGCTGTTGGTGACTTTCGACGAGAAAGATCGCTGGGAATAGCGACACGCCTTCTTGGCTTCAGCGGTCCTCCGTCGGATACTCACTGGACATCGACGATGATAGCTGCCGTGTGGGGCGCGGACGATATAATCCACGATGAATTGAATCCTAACGGTGGCAGCATTCCCACAAGTGAGATAGCGAACCGTTACGTCACCGCATATCCGCTTCTTCTTTTGCACAATATTAACCATTATTAACTGTCAACTGTGACAGTTAATGGTTGGTTGATGGTTAATGTGTTAAGGCGGCTCCACATTACATAGCAAACTAGGCGAATGTCGAACGTTGGTGATGTGTACAGTTTTCCAAACGTTTGTCAAATAATAATGTGTACGATGTTGCTGAATCGCATTTAAGTGTCTCATTTACCGACTTCTATCGGAACGTATACGAATGCAAACGTTGGAAGGAGTTTGACAAATGCTCTACCATACACACTATTCGGCGAACCTTCACACATCACAAACGTTTGGCTAGTTTGCCATGTAATGTAGCGCCGCCTTTAGAGGGAGAAGCGGGTATGCGATGACGTAATGGTTTGATATCTCACTTGAATGCTACCACCGTTAGTATTCAATTCACCGTGGATCGGATCTAATCAAGGTTGGAATATTTTTATATGACATTGCGGTAATGCACGCTTTTAATTCACTTATAAATTAAGCAACCTTCTGTTGCAGAGGTTAGTAAATTTATGTTGACTTTGTAACTGAAAATCGGTACCGAATTTTCGGGCTTTGATATTTGACAACCTCGTTGCGTTAACTTTGCGTTTTCTTTCTTTTGAGTTTTATTTTATAGCGTGTTATTTATGACAATAAATAAAGACAATTGTGCTGTATTGGTATATTTTATTTTATTAGTTATTGTCCCTGTACTTTTTGGGGTTACGTACGACCCAAACCTTGCTCCAAGAGTTAGCCGGCTATATTGGAGATCTTAAATTGCCCTCTGACAATTTGCTGTCCTTCAGGTAGGTAGCAAAACGTATCGTTTATTACTTAAATACGCAGTATGTTGTTTGCTAAAAGATTGTTTGTTCAAACAAATTTCACTTGGCCGGTTAAAGATGAAGGTCGTTTTCGACGATTCTCCGTGCACAAAAGTCAAGCCGGGATCCTTCGTAATCGTAACATTCTTCACAACGAGCGATTGCTGATAAAATTTTATTGTAATTACTTGAACCGTAGTTTCTTCAATGTAAGTAACTTTTCAAAAGTATTGCTGATCCTATGAACTTCCATTTCTATGTCAAGGTGGCAATCATAAAAGAATAAAACCTTATTGAAACTATCTGCGTTACTTTTCGTACTGCGTAGGTCAGTGGAGTATTATGGTTTTGGGTACAATTCTAGATCAAATACATCTCGAAAACTAAGAGATGTATGACTGTCTTTACATTTTTCTCGTAATCTCTGACATCGATTCTCTGATTGATTTTATATTGTCGGCTATATGCATGCACTGTGTGTTAAATTTTTTAATATTATTATTAGGGAAAAAAATCTAATAGCGTTTTCGATTCACCCCTCTAGAGCACTCTTAGAATGTTGTCATCTTCAAATACTACCTCATATTGAAACCATTTTGGAGCGAAATTTGAAAATCAAGCCAGAATACCACAGAGGAGTGTCTTCTGTCCCATATGTTAACAACACGCAGTGGTACTATCATGCGTTCAAAAACTCCCGCGTTTAGAGTTGGCCATGGCTTGAGACAACAAGAAACATTGTACATTGTATGTGTTTACTTCTTAGTTATTTACAATTAAAACTGGTTCTTGTCCGATGAAAACTGTATCACAAACTCTTTTAAACTGACACTAAATGGCGCACAAACACTTAACGTTTCGCAGTCGTTCGACAGCTTCATCAGAAACGTTAAGTGTTTGTGCGCCATTTAGTGTCCGTTTAAAAGAGTTTTTAGTTATTTACATACGAACAAAAATAGGCACGTTAAAGATTTTTTTATTAGCACCACATTAACTTTGTACCTAGTTAAGATTGGTAAATAATAGATGGCGCAACTGTAATGGCGTACTTAAGACGGAAAACGTAGTTGTGTGTGAGGCATGCGAAATAAATGTTTAGACAGCGAGCTCCGTTTTATTTAAAAGATTCTAAGCTTCTTCTTATAAACCTCTTCTACAAGCAGTAAAGTAAATTGAGTTTATGAACCGAAAGCTTTACATTTTACCTTACTCTACAATTCCACTAAATTATTAACTAATTTTAAAAGATGATTAAAACGCCTATCATCGTATTCAGTACAGTACTAACTCTATCTATGAATTAACTATTACCTGAAAACGTGAAATTAAGTGAGATCAACTGATTATGATGACCAAAGCACTTACAATCGACATATCTCTGCCTTGGAGTTATAGGGTTCTATGTTATCCATGATTGGTATATAACATAGAACCTTATAACTCTAAGGCAGCGATATGTCTGCCAAACCAACGCCAGTTCCAAACGCGAGAGTTTTTGAACGCATGATATAAATATGCCCTCCTACTGACCTGAATAAAAAATAGGTCTTACAAAAAGAAAAAGTTTCACGAAATGCACCTTGACAGAAGAAGAAAACATATTTTTACACTTTTACACTTTTACTACTGAGATACTTACATTGGATGCTAAGGAGATGCAAGATTTCAAATGTCGAAATAATCCAATGATTTCAATCTAAAGTTCTAAGAATAGCAACAAACGTGCCATGGTTTGTTGCCAATGAAGAGATTCATCGAAACTTACAAGCAACGTGAAATGCGAGGCACGGAATTTTGGCACAAAAAGATATTACGGTATGTACCATTCGAACACGCTTGTATACTGGTGCTTAAAAGTATTCGGACGACCGGCGTGACCGCCTGACACTGTGGAAGTTTACCACAAGGATTAAATTCGAAGTATTTTATTGCTTTTCATTCGGATACTTTTAAGCACCAGTATACAAGAAGTATTGGAAGATTCAATCACCGACCGCCTATTGTCTTCGATTGGAGTGCATTATGCGCACTCAGAGGGTCTCTATCTCGTTTCATTACATGAGGTTAAAACAAAATGAGAATACCCCGAGTGCACACTCATCGTCATTACCTATTTAGTGCTTCGACTTCAATCGAAAACACTATTACTGTAAACGTGTTAATGTAAGTGTAGTACCCTTAAACAAAAATAATTATTATGACTAAAAAGAAAAGGAAATTTTACACTGGAAGAATATTCACTTGCCAAACTGTAATATACAGGATGTCTCAGAAAAACTGTTCCTAACTTTCAGAAGTAGTAGAGGGCATGTAATTGAGCAACTATTACTAATAAAGTTGTGTCCGGAAATATTTCCACGTCAAGTTAAAACGAAATAAAGAAAATAAGGACTAGAAATAATCTCGATGTAAAAAATATCTTTTCTAATTATTTCAGGTAGCTATACAATTATAATTTATTTCAATTTATTAAGAAAACTTGAAAAATTATAAGAAATGTTCAAAATTAAGGCTATAATTTTGAATGCATAAGTTATGATGATATACGACTGAACGACGAATTCTTCGAAATATCTGAGGACGATCACGAGGCAAAATCAAAAGCAAGAATAATTCAAGCCACTAATTCCACTTCTGTGTTGGCATAGACGTTCGATTTAATATGACCCCAAATGTAAAACTGAATTGGAGTCATATCTCCCAATTCAGCGATTGTCCTTATCCTGTGCCTGTACGATCCCGAGTTATGATTCCAATTCAATTTTACATTTGGGGTCAAATTAAATACAACACCTGTCAACACAGAAGAGGAATTAGTGGCTCAAATTATTATTATTTTTGATGCCATTAGTAATCATCCTCAGATATTTCGAAGAATTCATCGTTCAAATCATACGTTGTCCATAACTTATGAATCCAAAATAGTTGCTTTAATTTTGAACATTTTTTATAATTTTTTAAGTTTTCGCAATAAATTGAGATTAATTAAAATTGTGTAGCTACCAGAAATAAATAGAAAAGTTACTTCTTACATCGAGATTATTTCTAGTCCTTATTTTCTTTATTTCGTTCTAACTTGACGCAGAAACATTTCCGGCCACAAGTTTAATAAAAGTTGTTTAATTATGTGACCTCTACTACTTCTGACAGTTAGGAATAGTTTTTCTGAGACACCCTGTAGACCTATTACTTATTATCTTTTCTAATACACTTTATTATGTGGAAACAATTCTTTTCGGCCAAAATATCTCTAAAGCCCGATTTTGCAATCGTCGGATAAACTGAGTATAGCGCTATTCTTATATGATATGAAGGAAGGTTAAAGGATATTCGGCGAATAGTTATTCTCTCCTTATTCTACGATTGTAAAACTGGGCCTTAATGACGATAACTCCCTTCGAATTTCTCCACACTTTCTTTTAACTATTAACAGAAGGAAATACCAAGAATTTCTCATTATAGTTAACAATTAGTTAAAATAGAACGTCTACAGGGAGTACATAAATTAGTGTTGAAACTTCAAGCAGCATCATTCTTTCAATAATTCTAACTATAAATCAAACAAAAAGCAAAAAATACAAGAATCTTGGATAAGCTTTTATTCTTTTACTCGAGTTATAGAAATTCGTCTAAATCCTCACGGTTTTGTATTAAGATATTCGACTTTGAATTCAAAGAAAAAGCAACGCGAAGCTTTAACACCAATTAAGACACACCCTGTTTTTAGTGTTGTTCTTACCGATTCGATGGCCCCGAATTAAATATCGATTCGTTAAAAACATATATTCGATTTATCGATATTTTTAAAATTCCTTTTTATCCTCAACATTTAACATTTCTCACTCTAACCTGTCCTGTATTATAGCAAATAAAAACACCAAATATAATTTCAAAATTGTTTTTATGCGTATATTTGTTCGATGCTGTATATGCGTTATGCCAGTGCAGTGAGTATACATACCTATAAGATCTACAGTTCATTTTTTTGCTATTTGCCGATCGCTCGATCTCCTTCTAACTTCCGTGAAACGGCCTTGCGGGTTCTGTCATGTTATATCATTTCGTCGTATACTTTCTTAACTCAGATCTATACGATCGGCATGCACATATAGAATGAACTTTACTTAGATTTATACTCATTGCTTATACGGTGTATTTTTTTAAAAATGCCATAAAGGTTGGCCATGAAAAATAAAACTCATGTCGTAGCTTGGCATCTAACACATGCCAAAACTGACAATTTAAAGTACATGAATGGAGCTAAGCATGAATTTTCTTTTCCACAGCCACCCCTTATGGCATTTAAAAAAAAAAAAAAAAACAAAAAAGTTATTTGTTACGTATCGTAATTTTTTCTTATATGTCAATCTGATCAATCTGAGTTAAGAAAACAACGTGACTTCCGACTGCAAGAGGCAAAGCTGCTTCACGAGATAGCTATATAAAAGTTCTTAAAATTATCAATCGATCGATCGGCATATATGTAACAAGGAAATGACGTTTGTATTTTATTTCCTAAATAAAAAACAAATAATTAAATATTATATTTGAAAAAGGCAAAACAAATAAAATTTTCAATATGATTGCTTTACTTTGTTCATATTTTATTGTAAAAAGTAATTATTCCGTCACGATCATTGTTGTTCTATTTTTATTAATACCGTGTTCACATTTTAAATAGTATTAGGAATTCTTTTTTGATTCATTGAAACTTTTGCAACGGAAACAAACAAAATACCGATTCGCATCGATATTATCGATTTTTTTAGCTGAAAATCGATGTTGAATCGATTCGACGTAAAAATCGCTAAGAACAACACCACCTGTATTTTGATTAACCTATTAAAATTTTAAACTGTATCAAACTGAAGCTATTCTTAAAATGTGGCTTTTATACATTACGCTAGGGGCACGCTCTGAGCAGAAGTTTGAGGGAGAGCGAATAAGTTTCAGTGTAAGAGTGAGACAATGGAAGACCCCGAGCGCTCCGAGCAATATGTTGAATGCACCCAAAGAAAGCACGCAGCAGATTTTATACAACTGTAATTTATCTTTCAATTATTTCTGGTGTTCCTCAAGGTAACATCCTTGGTCCTCTTCTTTAAGCAATCTAATATAAATAAAGATTTTCTATCTGTTGTAGGTATATCTACTGTCACTTGGCATTAATACTACCAAAACTAGACCTGGTATTTTGGATGCTATTAAAATTAAAATTAATAATGAGGTGAAAAATTGTACACGTGGTTTGAGTCTGTAGTATCTGTACCTACATTACATAGATAACAAAGTATTGTGACGGAATAGCGAGACGAGGTGACGTCACAGCCAAGACAACGCTAGTCCACGTCACGGGCATCTTCGAAGACATCAGCGGACTTGCCAGAGGATTCTAAAAGGACTAGGGAGATTAAAAACGTTACAGTATGTTTTAAAGAATAAGTTTCACGTTTTATATTAACAATGAAAATTACGAGCCCTGCGCCAAAAGTATTCGCCTAACTCTCTTTGGTAAAGAAAGAGACAGTTAATTAGTTACTCAGTGGTAATAATATTAATAAATAAATAGTAATTTATACATTTTTAAATAAAATTTTGATATTTAAATTCTAATAATGATTTTATTTTCAAAAACAGCTACACCAGCTAGGCGAATACTTTTGACGCAGGGCTCGTAGAAGCAAAGAGAATTAAATGTGCTTTTAAAATTCCTGTTTTTATTTATTTTTTTGAATGGATATATGTTAATCTGTAATATATTTCTAAATTCTGTATATGTAATCTGAACGTAATACAGTAATAAAATCATAAATTAAGGGATGATGAGTATCAACGTGCTTTTTTTTTCTAATAATACTTTTAGAATGCGACCTCTATTGAATTAATTATTATCTAATTTCGTTACTTATTGTTAGGTGTGATTCATAATTACTGTTTTAATTTGATTCCCTAACCTAATTAATTAAGGAAATAAATTATTATGTAAGGATTATTTTGTGAAAAAGCTGAATATCTATTACTTAAATACTAATAAAAAATTAGAATGTAAAAGTTTCATCATTATGTTTTTATTGCTTACGTATCACTAACTGTTAATCTCCGTATTCTTTCCTACGAAAGTCATAAATGACCTTCCTCAACGTTTATTGTATTACATACATATGGTATAACTTCGCTTCTTTTCTTGTGTAGTGGTAACAGTACGTAAAACTTATTTTATTACACACTGTATTATAACGTGCGATTAAATTTATTGAAAACAGGCCAGGGTGGGCCATGAAATGTGCAAACTTACGTCCTAGATAAGATTACTTTTAAAACAAACGTCAAAATAATTTTACCTATGTTAATGTCAAGACATCATAATAAAAGTTCGAAATGTTGTCCTTCGCTTGCAAAACATAATTGCATCCTTCTTATTAAATTTAAACTTTCT
Organism: Dorcus hopei; assembly: GCA_033060865.1. Taxonomy (NCBI): domain Eukaryota; kingdom Metazoa; phylum Arthropoda; class Insecta; order Coleoptera; family Lucanidae; genus Dorcus; species Dorcus hopei. The sequence goes on along the minus strand of CM065421.1, from coordinate 20,964,040 downwards.
AATATAAACGATTTTTGTTCCTTGACAAATCTGGATATTAATTGTCAAAAGTAAATTTATTTAAGACATACGTTTGGAGTTTCCAAACCCAAAAAAATCGCATGGTATTAAATTCTCTTTTCACATTCGTTTTCAAATTAACATACACAGAGAATATTTAATATTGGAAATTCCTCGAGCTACATTCTTTTTGCATATTAGATTCTTTGGCAGTGGGTTAGATGTAGAGTGCCATTTGTGGGCAAAGAGTTTCAAAGAAAAGAGTCCTTTATATTTATTGAGCTGCTCGTTTGCTTTTTATGTATATAGATGAAAGAGTGACGGGATTTTAAATTGTATATGCTCGTGGAAGCCGAAACCCTGCGGAAAAATAAATGCAACACAATATTAATTAAAACATTTTTTATAGTGTGGTAATACAACCAGAATCAGGCCCTATGCCTAATTGAGGTAATTTTGTGCTACCGAAACTGCCCGATCAATAACCAATTAGCACATGTTTATTATGCGCCGATCATTTACGTCGAAAACATCCAGCGCACGTCGTCACATAGTCGAGAACCTCTGCAGGATCAGACAGAGTAGGTTCGTCCTAGTTTCGAACAATCAGAAGCCATTTGCTTCAGATTCTCTGCTGTGTTATTTATCAGGACCGGAAACCTCTGATCAATAGGTCGAAGTTCAAAGCAACTGAATAAAAACATGTGATCCGGTAGTTTGATCAACACATTTGCAATTACATTCGGAGGAAGCGCCATGAGAGCCTTTTGATTACATTTAAATTATTTTTTAATGAACAAACTTATCTATATGCGTATGCGATAAAAATCATGTTATAAAATAACAAAAGCACTTTAGCCACAAATCCAATTATAAATTTTGTATAAAAACGAGGGGGCTTTAAACGCAAAATGTAATACAGTTCCTTGAAAGAAAAACAAATCCTGCTAATGAGAAAGCGTTGGCGAGCGTTCTTCAAGATACACCCACTTCAGTGAACACGCCAAATAGTCTTACAAAAACATAAATTTCTAATTTCCACTCATCCTAGATGCTTTACGGTAATTACATCATATCATTAAATTTCCACTTCCTTGCCGAAAATAACTCGATATCCTGAGAGCCTTGTAAACTTTGTCGTAATGAACGAAAGGTGTGTCTTCTAAGTCTAATTAATGTAACGTCGTATCAGGTAATATGTAAACAAAGTGTAATAGTTTAGGCTTAATGTAATGAAACATTCTATGCCGGGTGATTCTTGAATAGACGACAAAATACTGACGAAAGAAGAGATTTCCCAGAACATGGGAGAAAATTCTATACAACAATTTCTAATTAATTAAATGCATAAGACGAAAACCAAAAGTTTACATCTTTAAAAGCGTGCAATAAACGTTTATGGTGTTACACAGAGAGTCGTTCAGTTGTAAAACTCGACCGTGAACTAATAACACACAGTTGCACAGCTAATGATGAATGCGTCGTACAAGTGTATTAACTGTTATAAAATTAATTAAAATCAATTACGTTTTCAAATGTGTATAAAAGTGAAATACTTACATCGAAGTGAACAATAATTATAACGACAGAATTTGTTTCTCATTGAACGGCGCACACAAAACGAAATTATAATAATTAACAAACCAAACAGATTACGAATGTGTTTACTGATTATAATGTTTTAAATTCTGGTTGTCATGTGTTATTAAGAAAGTCTATTATTATTCAAATATCACCGATAAACCGAATAAACGACAAAAAGGAAACCGACCGATTAAAATGCAAGGGAAGGATAACGCGTAATATTGGGCCATAAGAAGATGCCGAAATGTTTATGACGAACACGTTGCTTGTGGGAATAAACTTCATTTACAGTACAATTTAAATTAAATTGAATTGTTTTCGTGTTGTAGTGATTTATTTGTTTACATTTTAAAGTAGATGTTGGAAGTAGGGCTGCTATTATCTTTATTTTATGCAATTTCCACGGAATAATTTAATTCAGGTGATGGCATGCATTTGTTAAGTAGATATTTTGGAGTTCGTGTTTTCAGCTGATCACGTCAATTTCGTTTAAAGATCAAGTTTACGCCCGACGCCGCGCGGCAACAATCATAAAACTATAAAACACTTTTATGGATTGTATTTATTTCTTCATCTACTGCTTTTCATTTTGGAGATAATTTTTCATTAATTATTTCTGGGCAACTAAAATACATAACATTTTTCCCATGTTCTGGATGTCTACTCTTTCACCATTTTTCTTTGTCGATTTATTTAAGAATGAAAGTTTTAATAATTGTTAAACAAATTATACAGTGGTATGATTAAAAAATAATTGCCCACAATTAATTTTATATCCGTAAATCTTCAGTACACAAACTAACAAGAAAAGCACTTCATAGTTAGTTTGTGTACTGAAGATGGCAGCTTAGCTGCCGAAATACATACCTATCTACGGATATAAAATTAATTGTGGGCAGAGATTATTTTTAATTATTTCTTAAACCACAGTCTCCTTTACTATTTTTAGAATGCAGTGATATGACTTAAAAGTTTATAAAAATTGAAACTGAATTGAAATTTGCTTTCAGGTTCACAATGAATATTGTACACGTTTAAAAACGTCCAAAATATATACATTTCCATAAAATAGAACCAACCCTTGCATATACTACATAGGGCGCCCCAAAATTCGCTCCCCAGAGAATAAGGAGACGAACCTACAGCAATGGAGATGGCAATATCGGACACAAAAATTATCTAGGTTAAACTATATTCGAATGAGGACGAAAAAGCGGTAACTAATGCCGAGTGCTCTCGCGTAAGTAAAGCGTAGGAATTGTAAATATTGCTAAGAGACGGTAGAACACTGTTATTTGTAGAACTTTTAAAAATATTTGGGTTCAATGTATAGCGCAATAAACACCATTTCATTTATTATACGGTTTATATACGATAGTTAGGGATATTTTTGGTATTAATATATAGAATACCAAAAATATTCGTATTTTAAAGGTACTAGAATATAAGTAATAATTCTTCAGGTACAAGAACCAAAGGGGTGCACGAAAAACCACCCCTAAATCACCTCTTCAGCAACCGAAGACAACCCCTAAACTAGGGGATGACCTTCAACGGTGGTCACTGCGGGTGGACAGGCCATCGACTTGTCCCAGGATCCCGCCAGTTATACTACTGTTAATTAAACGTCGTCATTAAAATGTGAATTTTAGATCAAGAATCGACCGCGAGATGTCGCGATCTAAACTGTTGCTCACTAAGGTTGTAGTTTATAGGTTAAAACCGGACAACTTTCTTGTCCATTACAAATTCATCACAAAATGTATAATTACCACAAATGATCAGATACTTTGTAAAATTGAATTAAATTTCAACATTTAGCTGTACATCTAGTATAAACGTTGCGCGCATACTATAAATATATATTATGAATAGACGTTATATTTATCCCATAAATAGACGTTAATTAGACTATCACCCATATGTATAAATTCTAGTCTAAATTCTGCCATTTAGACTAAATTCAAAACGTGTTTTTAGACATATTCTATACCTGATGTGTTACATGATATACACTTATGAATAGTGAAAACTTTTGCTGGCAATGCTTTGGAAACATAAATAACTCTTCCAGTTCACTATTTCACGCTACTCTTTCTCATAGTACTTATACGGCATAGCCAACTTCCACTTGAAACAGTTCCAAAGCAAAAAGTTTGGCAAAATGATGTCGCATCATCACGACTGCAGTTCAACGACCAGGAAGTCTATTTTAAAACATTTCAAAGATTTAGATAATACGTTCAAACTTAAGAAAATTCTGCACGTTATAAAATTTATTCTATTTAAATTGTATAACGTTAAAAGTTTCTCATTTTTTTATTGCTACATTAATTTGATACCTTCTATATTAGAAGTTAAGGTAATTTGATGATGAGGATGACATGTATATTTAATTACCGAACGTATCTCTCCAAAGATAAACTAATTTTTCAGTGTCCGCCTCCGCAGAAACTCCATGAGATATGCCGGAGACAGCAATTTATTGAATAATGTATTTACTTGTATATCAGTGTCCGTTACACTAATATGCAGACTGGCGGTATGTCTTGTGCAGACAAGTGCATGTAATGAATGACTTACACAGACAGTTTAAATTAATCTTTCACTACAGCGACTTATATCGAGGAAAGATTTATATTGCACAAAATCTATCTACTTATATTACTAAATAAATCGAAATAAATTTGGAAAACGACGTGCCGAGGTCACAAAAAACTTCGTTGGAATTTTGACTTATATTTGCTTCATTAACTTAACTTGAATTTAAGTTAAAATGTCCACGTGCCTGTAAATTCAGATTTGAGAATGGTTGATTTTAGAACCGAAACATGTCATCCAGTTTAGCCTTGTACTAATGAAGCAAATATAAGTCAAAATTCTAACGAAGTTTTTTGTGACCTTGGCACGTCGTTTTCCAAATTTATTTTAAATCACAATCCATTATTATTAAATAAATCGAATATGTTTCACTTACTGTAATCACTATTTAATACACAAGAGAAGAAGTGAAGTTATGACATGCGTGTGGGGCGAAGGATAATAATAATCTGGAAAAATCTATGTATACTTTTTACAAAAAAAATTACTGGATGTGACTTCAATGTCCCACCTGAGCGAAGTTTACTATTACGTGCAATAAACTCGTTGATATAATACAATAAACGTTGAGGCAGGTAATTTATGACTTTGGTACGAAAGAATACGGAGATAGCAGTTAACGATACGTAAGCAATAAAAAAATAATGATGAAACATTTACATTCACATTTTCACAAACCAATTAAGATTAATTTATCAATTCTTTTTACTTCGCCATTACAAGCTTAGACTCTTCACTTTTTTTTTAAATTCAACTGTCATATACTGCAAATAAAATTTCTGCACAAATTGTGCGCAAAGAGTGATTTCGAAGGTGAGCGGTCGACTCATGAAAAAGTAATTTCGCAGGGAGATGGAACGAAAAGCCTGCTCGGTTCATGCAAATCAGTGCATATCTTGTTCGCTGCTAATTCAAAAAGCTTTTAGTAGAGTAGATTACTTCGACGCCTTGCTTTGAAAATTTTATTACGTGCCGACATAAAAATTTTTACACAAGAAATAACCTGCCATATTTATGTGTGGGTGTTAGAATCCAGGATCTGCACCAATTAAAATTTTCATTAACTGAAGGCAATTTCGAAATGCCAGAGGAGATTATAGCGAAAGCAAATTTCATGTGTTGTTTTTTATGAGCTTACTAATTGGTTTTGTCTTATAAAAAAAAAAAACTTTTTGTGCATGCTTGAAAAGTAATTTGCAAACAAGGGGGGAATTCTAATTATAAAGTAATCTGCTGTGATAAAAGTTCTATTAATTATCTTTTATTAAGATTGCGATTAAAATTTTAAAAGTTTACACACTCATCTACAGATTTCTCCTTTAAAGAATGAGTAAAATCACAATTAAATACAGAAAAAAAAATGCGGGAGCAAAGCCAATAGATTCCAAACAGAAAAGTTAAAATTTATATACAGTCTTTCTCTACTGCTTTTCCCCTTTTATCAAATGTATTTCCTAATTTGTCAAATGACTTTCCATTCCGTTCAAAGTATAGTAGGCCTGCGGATTGGAAAGTCATTTGACAAATTCGGAAACATAATTGACAAAAAGGGAAAACCAAAAGAAAAAGACTGTAATTTAGTTTTCCAGAAATATATATACCTATACATATATATACAGTGTGTCCCAAAAAGTTTTATACAACTGGAAAAAAGTTTATCTTACATTTCACAAAAAAAAACTATTCTTTATAAAAAGCTCTGCATGACTTGTAGGTCCATAATCAGGTACAAAATTTTAAAAAAATTGGCTGGAATACAGGGAAAATAAAAAATAATGATTTGGACGGAGAGCAAAATACGTTCAAACTGTAGTGGAGAAGCAAAATGTTCATTGAAATTGTGATTAAATAGTAAAAAATTATGCACACTTGTAGATTATTGATATTCCCAGATAAAAATTGATAAAGAAGGTTATCAATGTTTTATAAAAATCAATTATCTAACAATTGCTGAAGTGTTTATTTTTTAATTTTTATCTGGGAATATCAATAATCTACAAGTATGCATAATTTTTTGCTATCTAATCACAATTTCAATGAACATTTTGCTTCTCCACTACAGTTTGAACGTATTTTGCTTTCCATCCAAATCATTATTTTTTAATTTCCCTGTATTCCAGCCAATTTTTTAAAAATTTTGTACCTGATTATGGATCTACAAGTCATGCAGAGCTTTTTATAAAGAATAGTTTTTTTTGTAAAATGTAAGATAAACTTTTTCTCCATTTGTATGAAACTTTTTGAGACACACTGTATAATCACAACCTTGTAATACCCGTAGGTGTAAGGTGATCAACTGTTAATCTATAACTAATTTTTTGTTGCTTAACACTAGAATCCATAAACAAATTTTCTCCACTGTTTCTTGTCAAGTGCGAGTGTCTTGGCCTCCTCTTTCGTTGTTCCTTTTTTTTGTAGAATTTTTCCAATGTTGTCATCCCATGTTGTCAGCGGTCTACCTCTTTTCTTCTTTTCTTGTATTCTTGCCTCCCATACTTTCTTTACTGCTCTGTTAGGGTCCATTCGTGCTATGTGGCCGAACTATCTCAGCTGGCTTTTTTCGATTCTGTCTAGTACTGATTCTGCTCCTAGCTCTTCTCTCACAACGTTATTCCTAATTCTATCCAGCCTCGTTATTGCTTATGTACTTTTTAGTAACAGTCCAGCTTTCGCATCCAAATGTTAAGATCGGAATGAATACTGACTTGTATACGCTCATTTTTGTTTTTCTTGTTATTTCTTTCTTCCGGACAAACATAGTTTTTATTGTATGATACAATTTCGAAGCACTTTCTAATCGAGCAACAATTTCAGCTTCTTGATTCCCTCTGTCATTTATCTGCACACCTAAATACTTAAATGTTTCCACTTGTTTGAGTTTCGTACCATTTATTTCTATATTAATATTCATGTATTATTTGTATTCTCTGTATACCTGTGACTTTTATTCACAAATAAAATCTTGTTCTTTTCATTGCTATGCAGATGATACCCAATTATATTTTAGCTTCAAGTTAGCAGATTTAAATACTGCTTCTATTTTAGTTAATGAAGATATTCAGCGTTTAATAAATATTTCTAATAATCATTCACTCCATATCAACCCTATAAAGTCTTCAGCTATTATATTTGGCAGTGTTAAAAATCGTCAGAGGGCCATAGACAATATGAACATAAATATCAATAATAGTCTAATTTCGTTTTCTAAAACGGTTAAATGTTTAGGTGTTACTCTTGATGAAAATCTCAGATTTTCTTGCCATATTAGTAAATTAATACAAAAATCTTACTCTTCACTAAAACATTTATACATGAATAGGCAATTTCTTCCTACATCCTTGAGAATTCAACTCTGTGATTCACTTATTTTATCCCTATTCAATTACTGTGATTCTGTCTATGGCCTTTGCATAGATCTTACAACTAGTTAGAGGATACAGAGAATGCAAAATTCTTGCCTTCGCCTTATCTATGGTCTGAGGAGAAGTGACCATGTGTCACATAAACTTCATGATGCTAACTGGCTTAATATGACTAATAGGAGACTTCTTCATAGCGCTAACCTAGTTCATAAGGTATGCATCGCTTCGTCTCCCCCGTATCTTAACTTACTCTTAACTCCAAGATCCATGTTTCATGATAGACATCTCCGTCGTATGAGTGGTTTACGTATCCCACTTCACAAAACCTCACTTTTTGAAAGGTCCTTTTCTTATGCTGCCGTTAAAATTTATAATTCAGTGCCTCGTGAGACTAGGTCACTGCCACTTGCTTCGTTCAAGAGAAAATATCGTGAATACCTCTTTTCCATGCAACGATGACTAATTGTTCAGTTTTGGTTGTACCGAACTTATTTATCTGCTTATAGGTATATGTATTTCATGTAAATATTTATCTATGTGTAGCAATTTGTAGCTAATTAACTTGGTTGGGTGGTAGAGCAGCTTAGCTGAACCCCGCCAAGTAAATAAAGACGTTTTTTATCATTATTATTATTATTATTATTATTATGTGTTCTTTTTCTACTACCATTACTTTTGTTTTATCTTCGTTTATTTTTAAATTTCTCTTTTTAAATGCTTCATTCCATATGTATAAATTATTCCTCAGGTCATTAGCGCTTTTTGCGAATATCACTAAATCATCAGCAAATGCGCACACTTCTATCCATTCCGGTGTTAAGTTTCTATGCCCTATATAGACCTTACTTGTACCCATCTTCGTTTCTTTTATTATATCGTCCATGACCACATTAAATAACACTGGACTTAAAACTCCTCCTTGTTTCAGACCTTCCTCTACTGCAAATTCTTCTGATTGTAAATTATTTGATCTTACATAGTTCCTGGTGTTAGTATACAGGCTCATTATTCCCTTTCTTAGTTTGATATTTATTTGTCTTTCAGCTAGACTCTTATTAACTGTATCTCTCTGTATTCTGTCAAAAGCTTTTTCCAGGTCTATAAAGGCCATGAATAATTTTCGTCCCGTTCTTCCCACTCTTTCTATTAGTTGCTTTATTGTAAATATGTGGTCATGGATGCCTCTTCCTTTCCTGAAGCCACTTTGCGGTTCTTCTAGTTATGGTTCTAGACTTCCCTTAACCTCCTTTCCAGAATTCTTTCGTATACTTTGGAAACCACGCTTGGTAGCGAAATGCCTCTTTAGTTTTTACAATCTGACTTATCCCCTGTTTTGTACACTGGCATAATAATATCAATTTTCCAGTCCTTCGGTACCACTCCCTGGTCCCATGCTTTCTTATAGATTTCTGTGAGCAGATTCAGGCCCTTATCTCCCATATTTTTTATCATTTCCGCTGTTATTTGGTCATGTCCAGCTGCTTTTCCTTTCTTTAACCTTTTTATTACGTCCAGCACTTCTTCTAATTCTATTTTCTGTTCTTGTTCTAAATTTTGTGTCCTCTCATCAATTGGATATGTATAATCACCATTTCCTGTCTGCGGGCACAATAAATCTTGAAAGTACTGTTTCCAGTTTTCCATGATCCTATCGCCATCTGTCAGTATCACTCCGTTTCTATCTTTCATTTGATGTCCTCTTTGTAACGCGTGATCAATATCTTTTCTAATCAAGTGACCTATGGAAAAAAATTATGTCTTTTTTTGGTTCATTATTTCAAATGCCATTTGAATGATTTTCATTGCAATCCTATCGTTTTGTATAAGAATGCAATATAAATATCTAATTCAAGTGGCATTTGAAATAATGAACTAATAAAAGACACATGATTTTATTTCCATAGGTCACTTGATTAGAAAAGATATTGATCACCTGTTAGTTTTTCTTCTGTTCGTACATTTTTTAGAATCCTGTAAAATAATTTCTGATTCGTGTGGTAGTCTTCCTCCATTTTCTCACCAAAATCTTCCCATGCTTTTTCCTTTGCTTCCTTTACCATTACTTTCACTCTATTTCTCTGTTCTTTATATTCATTATAACTGCTAACCGTGTTCACTGCTAAGTATCGTTTCCATTTCAGTTTCTTCAGCTTAACTTCCTTTTTTATATCCTTTATATAGTCTTCCAGAAATAATAAATGAAATATTGTGCCCCAAACGACGATACGTGAACTTGACTTTTAAACAGAATTGACGTGATCAGATGAAATACGAACTCCAAAATATGTACTTACTAAATACATGCAGAAGCACCTGAAGCAAATTGCTCCGTTAAAATTGGTATAAAATAAGGATAATAACCGCCCCACTTTGAACACAGGTAAACAAATAAGTCACTACAACACGAAAACAATTCAAATCTCCTACGTGTTAAGAATTCCTAGTATTTTTCTTTGATTTTAGTTTAAATTGTATTGTGTAAGTAAGATTTATTCCCACAAGCAACGTGTCCGACATAAAGATTTCGGCCCAATATTACGCGTTACTCTTCCCTTGCATTTAAATTAGTTAGTTTTCTTTATGCCGTCTATTCGGTTTATCGCTGATGTTTGAATGATGATAGACTTTGCTAATAACAAAGAAATGGTGATGACTGATGACAACCGGAATTTAAAACATTACAATCAGCAAACACATTCGTAAACTGTTTGGTTCGTTAATTATTATAATTTCGACGACTGAACGACTCTGATTCTCTGCATAATACCATAAGCGCTTATTGTAGCTTTTAAATCTGTAAACTTGTACATGTAATAAAAACTTTATTACGTACTTAATTAAAAGTACTAGTACTATAAAAAGTAGTAAAACCAAATTCGCATATTTCAAAACAAAGTTGAAACACAATTCGGTTTTAGGACATATACATATTTTAATGGCCATTCGGGGATTTATAATTTACATTTTCCGATAATATTGCAACCGTTTAAATTTTCATAAAATCATTTAGATTCCGGCGTAGCGCTTTGGCGATTTTATTTCATTAATGATTAATTGCTTTTGCGAACGCGTTCCTTGTTCCGAGCTTTCAGAATTTCGAAACTGAATAAATTTATGTTTTAAAAATCTCGTATACATTTCAATGTTTAAAACAGAGCGCAAAAACAGAACCCGCTCTTTAAGCGGGGGCACTTAATTCTGAATTAATTATATACTATATATTCTGTAGTAAATATTAAATTTTGTTTCAAAAGCTAAAATACATTGAATTTAATAAAGTTAGATTATTATATTGAAATTTTGTATCATAATTGTACAGAGCATTCAAAAATGACTTAATAGGCATTTCGTCCTTGTTACCTAATTCTGCCGCGTAGGAATTGAGTTTATTAGTGATAAAAAAGACTTCTTATCAGCAGTAGTTCTTAGTAAGTACTTTTTTGGTATAGCAAATACAAAAGTATAACTTTGAGATTTTATTTCATTAGGACTGAACCTCCTAGTTTTACGATTTTGATCGTTGCCTCAGGTAGGGAAAATAAACTAGAGTCGGAATGTGGGATAAGATAATATGAAAATTTAGATGTTCTTAACGTGAACATAAATTTGAACAAGTCTTATGCCCGGTTGCACCAACTTTTTAAGCAGAGCTTAAATTTAAGTGGTGTTTAGACTATGACATTATTTATAGATTTAACAAAATGTTAGTCACATTCTAATTGATACTTAAGTTGAAGTTTAAATGTCAATCAGAATGTATTTGACATTATACTGACCATACGTAAATGTCACATTCTAACTATAACTTAAATATAAGCTCTACTTAAAAAGTTGGTGCAACCGGGCATTAATTGTTTGTTAGTTGGGGAATGAAATCCTAGCTGACTAATAGGTGGCAATAACTAGTTCAGAGAACGTGCGCAGTTAATTAGTATCTCTTTGATCCATCTCTTCAACGTAACTTCTCCAAACAATAATTCAATTAGAAGTCGCGTTGATAAATTTCCGATATGACGCCGCCCATGCATACAATTCAATACAAGTTCTACTAAATACGTTTCGTAAGTGTAATTTACAAACATCATAAAATATATTTTAACAATAATTAATATAAAAACCATTCGAAACAGTTGTTGTGTGTAAGTAAAAATAAGGACAGGAAACAAACAAAAATAAATAAATGTGGCGAGAGTATTTGTTTTTTTTAATGTATTGGGTCTTCAATAAAAAAGTACCTCAAGTACATGGCGTAGATTGATTAAGGAACGAAGATATTACTTTCAAAATATTTTTTTGTGCTGGCCACTTCCACCAACGAATATGTGTCGCCCAATTATTGAAATTAACGATTAAAAGCTAGATCTTGTCCACGCACAAACGTTTTCAGGTTAATCAAATGTTTATCAATTTTTGACATACCTTTTTGTTAAAGATCCGATATATAGTTGTCCTATTTTAACGTAAAGTTTTACCGTCTGGTCTGTTTGATTTATGTCGCAAATCACTTTAGATTTTTGAGAAGAATAGCAGGACGAGATCAGAGATATGGAATTTATAAAATGACTGAACGCTAAATTCGCATGAAATCCGATTACCTAGATCCAATCGTCTGTCTGTTCGCAAGAAACTGACCCGAATTGAATTATTCTCGTCTGTTCGCCGGCGGCCAAATTTTGAATGAAATAACGAAGTATCGTAGGCGAACCGAAATTTCAGAGTAATTTGAGAAGCGATGTCTGCGAAATATCTAAAGTAAACTAATCAGTGAATAACTGATATTGATTTTCTTTGATTCAATGAAACTAAAGAAAAAGTTTTACTATTTTGAGCGTTTCTAATATATCGTTACGTAATATGTAAAAGTATTGAGACTTTGAATGCATTCGGAATTCCAAACAAACTATTTTGCTATAAGAAATACAAAAGAGCCAATATTTACAAATATCTAACTTTGTATTCTATTTTCTTCTGTCCGAAGTGCTATACAAAGATACTGTGCTCCTGCCAACCAAATCCTTGAGCGTTCTCTTTAAAATGTTCACCATTGTACCTACATAGCAATGTTGATTGGCTACGCGTTCAATTATAATTGATGTAAAGTGCGAGAACCATAAATTAATTACATAAAGTAATTGTTAGTGTCTCTCTGGCTGATGAACCCAACTCCACCGCATCCAGTGCACCCCTGATTATTACGTCACTGATAATAATAATAACATCATTTTCTTCAATCAAATAATCATCTAATTTCTTTAATATTTCAAATTCTTGAATAGACTGACAAAGAAAGAGAACACGGGAAAATGTTAGCAAAATTTTATATATTTTAGTTTCCAAGAATAATGAAAAATTATCCCCAAAACGACGATACCTTCCTGGTTAAGAAAGAACAATAGATGAATGAAAAAATACAATCATAACAGTGTTTTATGGCTTTACAATTATTACGGCGCGCCCTGGGGCGTGAGCTTGACCTTTAAGCGGAATTGACGTGATCAGCTGAAATACGAACTTCAAAATATTTACTTGACAAATGCATGCAAATCACCGGAAGCAAATTACTCCGTACAAAATGATAAAAAATGAGAATAATACAGGCCCTCCTTTGAACACCTGGTTTGACAGGTAAACAAATAAATCACTACAACAGGAAAACAATTAAAGGGTCCTCTGCAAAAACCGGCTATCTCCATTTTTTACCGAAATTGAGTTATGCAAACAGGCAAGTCCATAACATAATGCCTTATCGTCCAGTGCATGAATCAGATTTTTGTATTTTCTAGTTCGACTGACACTATCTTATACAGTTTCAGTCATAATTTTAAACTCTGAAGAATTGTGTGTAAATGACATGATTTTTTGTTCTCCTGTAAAATTGGTAAAAGTGGTTTTTGCATTGGGCCCTTCAATTCAAATTTCCGTATTAAGAATTCCTAGTATTTTTTTTAAATTTTAATCTTAATTTCAATTGTATTGTGAATCCAGTTTATTCATAAACATTTCGGCTTCTCTTTATGGCCCTTTTTTATGTTACCCTTGCATTTTAATCAGTCGGTTTTCTGTATGTCGCTTATTCGGTTTATCGCTGTTGTTTGAATAATAATAGACTTTCCTAGTAACAAAGAAATGGTGATGACAACCAGAATTTAAAACATTACAATAAGTAAACACATTCTTAATCTGTTTGGTTTATTAATTATTATAATTTCGACGTTCAATGAGAAACATATTCCATTATTACAAAAGACGAATTATTAACACATAACAAATTTGCACAAATTCTGCAAAAATTCAATACTTGCATTCGGTGTTTTATTTTTTAAAGCGACGGAATTACTTGTCGACGGTTATCATTTGCTTCGCTTTGAAAACTTAATTGAATTTAATTAATCTCATAGCAGTTAATACACTTGTACGACGCATTCTTCATCACCTGTGCAACTGTGTGTTATTAGTTAACGATCAAGTTCTATGACTGAACGACTCTGTCCCTCTGCGTCACACCATAAACGTTTATTGCACAGTTTTAAATATGTAAATTTTTTATCCTCGTCTTATGCATGGTCGTAACATGCATTTAATTAATTATAGATTATTGTAACATTTTTGTCATGATCTGGGAAGCCTCTTCTTTCGTCGGTCTATTCAAGAATCACCCTGTATATTAGATTTTTTCAATTTAATTATCTTATCTACTATAAAGCTTTTCGTCTGAAAAGTGTAATGATTAACATCATACGTAATGCAATATTTATCATGTTTTCTGTAGCTTTTATTATTTTTTAATTCGTTCCGGTTAGACTGGGAAAATTATATTAAGGAAAGTCCGGCTCGCTTACCTTTGAAGTTAACTTTGACTCCCTAACTACCACCGGAAAACTTTGAGAAGCAACTGGTAGTTCGCTCTGCACGGAAATGTTTAGCAACCCCCACGGCATTTAATCTCACATAATAATCCTTGCCCGGGCATTCTTCCGGCGGCATACACTGACGTCAATGCGTTTTGAAATAAACAAATTAACGTAGTAATTGCCTCGCGAAGATGTACGAGTTAAAAAAGTTCGAAAATTACGTAAGTATTTTTAAGAGCGCTTAAAATATTCTATCGGAAATATAAATCCGGAAATATTGTTATAGGCGAGATATAAATACTTTTATTATTATTTTGAAAGGGCGCGATTTATTTCGTTCACCCTCCGAAAACGGTCTTCATCTATATATAACCGACCGAGCACTGGCCTCTGATCCGGGGTGAAGACTCGCGCATGGCCTACTAGACGCCCGGATTCGCCGGAGTTATACGCTTTCGTGCACCTGAAGTTCATTTTTAATCTCACTTACGAGGAATGCCGTCTGACACGAATTATTCATGGCGCTAAATTCTGAAACTTCCATCCGAACACAGCAATAAATCCTAACGTTTTCAGGTGGTTCTAATCAGCATGCAGCATTAACGTGTAGGAACGCAGGAAAAATCTTAAGTTATGCTCTTATGACCACTTCAGTGTAGTAAACTTGATTGTGTAAAGTTCTCGAAATTAGATTATTATGTTGAAATGTAAGTGAAGCACATTGGAAGAGATTAAACAAGACTCGAATGTGACCACGACATAAACTTTAAAAAGTCAATGCAGAAAGTTTCATTTTTAATTTTACGATATATCAAGAAGAAGAATGTTTTACGAAACCGAAACCAAATTAGGAAATGACTATTGCGTAAATTTAATTAACGAATTAACATACATGTATGTACAAGCTGTCAACACGAGATTTCTCATCTCCCTTCATCATTCTTGATGAGAAATGTTTAACACGAAACTTATAGAGACTAATTTTTTTTTTCTTTGCAAAACTTGAGAGAAAAGCAAATGTTGAAAGTGTCAAATATCATGTAATTATGATGTTTGAAATGTGTTTATTAAATTTATGCAGGGGGCTCAAAAATTGACGGACCTACAATACAGAGCATTATTCAGGGATAGATATCCACTGAGTTTGAGAAAAATGTTAAAAAAAAGAATTTAAGATACAAAGTTTAATTTTCTGCAACATGCCAGAGAATAATTTCCCCAATTTTTCAGCACACTGTATAAATAATAGGAATATTTATTAACCCAGATATGCCTGAACATATTTTTTTGTAACGTAACACTTTTTATTGATTTTCTTTTGTTAATACTAAACTAAAATGATAAGAAAATACAAAAAAAAATTGATATAATAATAACTTCTGTAGGTCCCGTTCTATGTACAGGGTGCTCCATTGATGAACGCAACATAGGAAATCCCATGTTAATTTAGAGCTGTTCAAATATTGGCTTCCCTAATTATTTTGCAGCAAAATTGCATTTAGGTTTTTAAAGTACTCTTCAAGATGAATCTTCTGTGCAGTTTGAGAATTTTTCATTTGCTCAGTTTCAAAATATTTTTAAAAGATTCAGTAACGAAATTCAATTTATCAATCAAACTCTCAGCACAGCTTTCATCAGCGAATGTTAAAATAAAGGATTGGAAAATATCAAAGTAACCTGGCTTTATTTCTATCAAATTTTGTAACATTTTTAACATTCACTGATGGAGGCCGTGCTGTTCCAGGAGTAACCACCGACAAAATTGCATGCGTTGGAGGTAATCTGCGGGCATCAGAGCTTGCACTCTTTGAAAATGGAACGAGTAATTGTTCCTCACGAATAATTTGCCAAACAACAAACTGCACAACTGACACAAAAGATCTGCTATTTGGCAGACGGCTATCTGGGTAACGCTATGCATACAAACGTCTTGCAGCCAACGCATTTTGACCACATTCGCTGTAAATTAAAATCATGTTCACAATTACACTATTGGAAAATTAGGCCATGTTTTCAACGCTGTTATCTGCGACGAAGTGCGGTTGAGAACTGAGTAACTGACCCACTTTAACAGCCGATAAAATATAAACATAAAAATAAACCAGGGACTATCAAACAGTTTCATCGTTCACCGAAAACATTTATTATCTCTAATATTTATTAATCAATTGTTATACAAAAACTGCTTCATTATATCACTTTTAATGTCAACTTTCACCGGTTTCATTTTTTTAAGTTAAAAAACCAAAATGTTAATCTTCAGTTTTAATTTTTTCGTGAAATCTGTATGCTACTTTATTAAATTCAGTAATTACTAACTTAACGCCTGAACGATCCAGTGATAAGAGAACCGGCCTTGCAATCGCATGGTCGTCGGTTCGAACCGCACTCGGGATTTTTCTCGGAGGTGGTCGGTATCGACTTCAGGCACTCTTCAGTGTTGGGGATAAAATTCGACACTGCTTCCCCTTAAACGGCGAGGAGGTTGGAAGTAACAAAGCCATGGAACACTTTACACACTCAAATACACTCCCGCTCCTGAGGTCCTGACAAGTCTTTGACTTGTTGGGCAACCACCACAGATAAAAAAAAATTTACTATAATTTGTATTTACAAAATTGAACAAAATGGCATATTGATTTTGCGAAAAAATTAAATTGCATATTTTATGGTGCATATTTTCCAAGCTCTAATAATAATAGACATATATTTTCTTAACGTCCTAAATATAAAACGCATGCACACAATATTAGAATGCACTAGTTTTTTCAAAAATATTTAAAACGCTTTTTTCCTTCTAACAAATACTTACGCAAAAAATATGAAATAAAGATCAAAAATATATAATGTTATAAATCTTACCCGTAAAATTGATGTCCATCGGTTCCATTTTATATCACACAAAGATTTCATTTTAATTTTCACTATAGAAATGTAACTGGAAACAACGTTTACAAACGATAAAGGAAACTTTGTGAAAACACATAAAGTGAAAAAACACAACGTTTGACTCTGATTTGATTATATTTGAGACTTTTAAATGAGTGTCCTATATGTACGACGACAGGATCCATTGTTACTATGGGAAAAACCTGAAGATTAAAGTTAAACTGTGACTGAAATATCGACCCATAAGCGTTTTGTAAATTTCTGGAACGACCACAAAACATACAGTTCGAAATTATATACACTTACTTCACTAAATTTAACTGAATAAAGTTCTAGAAATGTTAATTGTATTCTAGGCACTGATCATCGAAAAATTCCAAAACTAACCTAAAAGCCATTCACTTTTTAAATGAAATCTGTAATGACTTATCAATGTATTGTTTGCATTTGTATATGTATACTACTAATTGCAGATGCTAAATAAACACATAAATTTGTTCTAAACTCAAAAACAAACACAAAATCCGGCAATTATTTTACGACAGTGGATGCCAGCAAACCGCCATATTGCAGAAACTGAGCTACCGCAAAGTGGTAACTTCCGTCAAATGTAATTCCTTTCTCCTACTGCCGTACCTTCCCTCCTCCCGAGCAGGAATGCGCCGCGCCGTCTTTTTCACGTTAAAATTTGTTCATTTACCAAAGTCAACGACGTATTGAAGTAAGTATGACGGGTAAATGTCACAGCCTAGCGACGTTGTTTTTGAACATCATAGGCCCGGTATTTCAGTAACAGTTTAATTTTAACCTTTAGTTTATTCCCATATAACAATTATAAGAACAATTGTTCGTATGGAAATAAACTGAAGATTAAAGTTAAACTGTAACTGAAATACCGGGCCAGAAGAAATAGATTAGGATTGACAGCGTTGCAGACTGCTAACTGTTTTTTTTATGGGCGCTATCAGATATTCATACCATGTGATACAAAAATGAAATCTGAATACGATGATATGATATACTTATGCTTTTCTTTCAAACAAAGTATAGTATTTCCAGCGATAGAAAAACAGATTTTAAATTTCGCGCCAATTTAAAAAAGGTCAATATTACTAACATACAAAGTCCAAATTGTCAATCATTGATGCTTTTAAGTCGGCTATTCGGAAAACAACTCGCACCTTGTATTCCTACGCCATGAAATACATGCAGATACGCAATGTTTTAGAGCACTAAAATTTACAATCTATCATGAATCTGTCTTTCTAGCGCTGGAAATACTATATTACATTTTAAGAAATATTTTCATAAAATATTTATATCCGTATTCATAGTGCTTCCTCGAGGCTTCCTTCAGTAAGGAATCCCTTAGATTGTGAGTTGTTGTAATGCAACTGCCGTACTGCAATCCCATTCTAAGAGGTTCTTCATTCAAGGAAGCCTCGAAGAAGCACTATGAATACGGACATGGCGAATGCTTTTAAAAACATCAAGAAATAAAGTTACTATTAAATTAACAAATTTTTTAAATTACAGAAGGTATTTATGTATTATATTTACATAAAAATAGTATATTGTAGACAGAGGCGGTAAAGTGCTTGTTTTCCAGGTCGAGAGAAGATATGGACAGGCGAGGCGCAGCCGAGCCTGGCCACTTCTCGAAACCTCAAAAGCTACTTTACCACCATGGTTTATACATTATTTTTCCCCACACAACATTATAATTAATTTTGTTAATATCACACAAACGTTCTTTTTCTTGAAGTAAAAATATTAAAATTGAGTTACTATTAAAATTATTATAGGTGTTTTAAAACACGGTGTTCTATGTCCTAGCGTGGCCGAGCGTTCAAGACGCTGGTTTAATACACAAGTCTCTTCGGAGGCATGGGTTCGAATCCCACCGCTGCTGAGTTGAGTTTTTTTGTTCTTGATAATTTGAATCCTTTTTAAAACCAAATACCAGTGGAATTAAATAAAAAAAACTTACGTTTGTTAATTTTTTGATGTCGATGAGAATAGATTCCAGAAATTATTGTTGCGCCACCCAGTGGTAAAGCTTCGTGAATTATTTTCTCGGTTAGGCATTTATGTTCATTTTGCCGGGCTAGCCGTGGAAACGTTTGCTTTCTCCTCTCTGATGAGGCGGTAAAATTGAATTTTCTAATAGTGTAGGAAAAAAATATAATGTTCTGAAAATATTTCTTAGTAACTTAATACTTTGTTTAAATCAAAAGCATAATTGTGTCATATCTAGGGTTACCATTGGCTTTGCTGGCAAAGGAGAACATTTCATGACAAAAAGGAGGACTTTGCAAGAAAAGGAGGACATTTTTTAAATTATTAAAATTCGGTCCTACTAATGTTTCAATCAATCTGTGACGTTGGTATGCAGGGTACGAAACAAAAAGAAACAAATAAATAGCAAACATGTCATAAAGAAGATGTATTTAACTAATTAAATTTAACAACATTAAATTTTTACTGCGCATGTCAACATTGGTTCGGGATGTTTGAAGTGGGCCGCCACACTCGAGGTAGCGCCGCTGCAACCACGTCGCAAATTTTGTTTTCTATGGTCTCTTATGTGTCATGTCATACTAGTGGTTACACCGCTGGTTTGATATCTCACATAAGAGAACATAGAAAATAAAACTTGCGACGTGGCCGCAGCGGCGAAGTCCCAAGTGTGGCGCTCGCCTAAAAGTTGGGCACGTTGCGGTTAGGAAACGTTCACACGAAAGCGTTTTAAAACCTCAAGCCCCACTTCACATTCACCTTCTCCGCTCGTCAAGTACAGAGCACTTTGTCCTTTGTTACTAGTTTGCCTGTTACAACATGCAGTTCTTGTTGAAGAACGGTAAATAGACATTAAATCATTTGGTATTTGGTCATTTTAAAAAGCCGGCCGGACATAAAATGTTGAGTACAAAAGTAGGACATGTCCTCCTTTTTCCAGACGGATGGTAACCCTAGTCATATCATTAAATTCAGATTTTATTTTTGCATCACACTGTACGAATATCTAAGATAGCGCCCATAAGAAAAAAACAGTTGACAAACCTATCTGCGAAACTATGAATCCTAACCTATTTCTTCTGAATGTATTAGATTGTCCATAGAATTTAATATAAAATTACCGAATTTTGTAACTCTCTTTTAATAAATAAATAAAATATTCAATATTTTCGAAATTAAGAATTTTCAGTTTGTTTAAGATATTTTAGAGATGAATGAAAATAGAAGACATTTACTTGCACATTTTTATAAACCACAAAATAGCGCAACTTTTTTTGTAATTTAACCGTCTTTGTATCTCTTATAGTTTACGAGATCCAGAGATCCAGAAATCCATGGTGAGCCTTTAATTAGTTGTAATCCTGTATACGTGTTATCATTGGGTCTGTTCCTACGTCACTTTTTGACAGTTTCAAAACCGTCAAAAGCATGTACTCATCAAAGTTTTACACTTGGTAAAGTTGTCAAAACCGATCATTATTTCGGTGGGTAACTGATTATTATGTTTACAGTTGGTTCTTGTCCGATGAAATTTGTATCACAAAATCTTCTAAGCGGACACTAAATCGCGCAGCTATACACTTTACGTTTCGCAGTCGTTCGACTGCTTCGTCAGAAGTGAAAATTATTATGGTTTCGAAACGGTTAGAAAGTGCTGTAGGAACAAAACTATTATTTATTATATGGAAATTTTATTTTTCCTAGCTTATACAGCCTGTTTCAGAGTAAGCGCCTTATTTTTTTTTAGCCACACTACGGCTACTACTTTCAAAATATTTGGCAGTAATATGTTCCAGGACATTCTCTACACGATGGTGATATCAGATTTTCAATTGGACGAATTATTTCAAAATGGCGACTTTCAACTTTTTTTTTAATGGAATGCCATAATTCTTTTTTTATTATTGAGATCCTAAAAACATTCTTTTTAAGCTAAGTTCACATGTATTGCGGATACGCAAAATTTTTATTGCGGATCATTTCTGATTGGTTCAATATGTATATTTCAATCAAAATGAACCAATTAGAAACGATCTGCAATAAAAATTTTGCGTATCCGCAATGCATGTGAACTTAGCTTTACGATAATATTTCGTTTTTCTTAAAAATTCATTTCTTTCCCTATAAAAAAGCAAACTAACATTTTACAATCTAGTAGCGCATGAATGTTTTACACTCGATGTTATCTTTGTCCAAATATCACGTGTACCCACCAAGTGAATTTTCGTAAATGCCTAATGATTTTAAACAACTCATATTTTCATACCATTAATGCACAATATGGGCATTGGTGGCGCTGGCTTCGCATGTGCACTTAAGTGTGTGTTTATAGTGGAGCGACGAGCCGAGAGTAGAGCCAAGCGGCGAGCAGAGCGGTGCGTTTAATAAAGAAGCGAGTGTTTATAGTAGAGCGGCGAGCAGAGAATAGAGCCAAGCGGCAAGCAGAGCAGCACGTTTTAAGAAAAGCAATTATTTCTAGTAGAGGTTCATAGTCGACATTAAGATGCCGAAGGAAAGGATGCAACGGTTTCTGTTAGAAAATTCCTCTCTTAGGATACTGTATTTAAGTGATTGTTTTTCTAACAGTTGTGGAAAAACAAATGAAATTTATCAGAAACGCAGAGAGGATGGGTGAATTTCATCATTTATACAACGATTTGCGGCAACAGCCTGAAAAAATTTTCAGTGTACATTTTAATGTTTTATTTTCGATGCAAATCTTCGGACGATAGCGGCGAGCCGAGTGTAGAAATCAAACTGATTTGATTTCTTTCTTTGGCTCTCCGCTAGGGTCGAACAGCCTCGTTATTCGACGCGCTAGTATAAACGCTCTCATTTATGTACGGAATTTGTTTTCGTCGCTCTGCTCGCCGCTTGGCTCTACTCTCGGCTCGCCGCTCCACTATAAACACACACTTAGGTTACTGTATCGAGAAGGTAGCGCCAACTTTCTATCTCTTTTAATTTGGGGTTAATCAAATTCATTCATAAACTCCTTAGCAACGGTAACTTGTTATGTATCTATCCTTTTTCTTCTTTAGCGTTTCATCGCTTCCTTTTTAATTTGGGGGACGAAGCCGCGGAAATGAATGGCGGTACCTTCTAAATACAGTAACCTTAATGTGCACGGTTCCTATATGGTTCCTATACACTTTCAAATGGAAACCAGTGTCATTGCGGTAAACAGAATTCCCTAAAACTGTTGTCTTCCTTATTGCACTTGCGACAAATATATTTGTTATCTTTGTTTCTCAATCCTCTCACGAGAGGAATGGGATTGCGTTACCTGTACGGAGTGTTGATTAGTACCTTAATGTGCACGGTTCCTATATAGCAGCTATATGTATAGCTTTGGGGTTAGGGTGGCCAGATGTCTCTTTTAAAGAGAATATGTCTCTTTTTTGACGCGGATCTTTCTTTTTCTTTTTTCTGTGGTCAATGATCTCTTTTTTTCTCTTTTTTCGTAAGTATGCAAGTTAAATGATTTGTTAATTTTTGATACTTTTGTCGGCTCTCCGAACTCTCATAATTTAAATTTGGCGCCACTTCAGAAGTACATTTCGCTCATGCTCTCTTTAGTCTCTTTACTTCAATTAACGTCATGTATTTCATGTACAGACTTTAACATTTTACAATAAAATTAAAAATGATGTCATTTTTAAGCAGTATTAGAAGTTCTGATAAATATAAGTATACTGACAATGAGTTAAACAATAGCAGTAGCGAAGAAGATTAACTTTCTCTTGAAATTTAGAAATTGGTTTTTTTTTTGTTTTATAAAATGTTTGTTTTGTTATTTAAGTATACATATCGAGGGCGTCATGTCAGAAGGGCGTAAGCGCCATTATAATCCTATGCTGATACGCCCTTCTGATATGACGCCCTCGATATGTGCAAATATTATGCTTATGAATAAAATAAAAATGCAAAATAAGTCCCACTATCATTTATTAAGCACTGCCACATTTTAATTACATGCAGCAGACACAGGTAGGACAGTGATGAGAATTTTTTTTCATCGTGTCCTCTTTTTTCGTCTTAGGAATCTGGCCACCCTATTTGGGGTGAAAAACATGTAACAAGCTAATAGTGTTTTCGATTCGCTGTTCTAGAGCGCTCTCATAGTATCCCCATCTCCTAATGTTACATGAAGTTAAACCAAGATCCAAGATGAGAATATTCTGAGAGTGCTCCAGAGCAGCGAATCGAAGTTGGATGGTAAACATATGGCAAATTAGCAAGTAGCAACTAGTGATACCGATTCTTTCATCGATTAGTTGAGAATCGATTATTCCCAGAATTTTGTATCGATTATTAATCGTATTTTTAAGACTAAAGGCCCGCACAGAACATACGCGCATTAGACGCGAAGGAAGCGTTCTCGACGACAAATAGAAGGTGATCCAACGCCAAGTAGATATGCATTTATGCAGTGTGCACAGAATCATTGCCATCTTAATACTAGTCTTAATACTAATCTAATTCTACTTTTACGTCGGTGACGCGCTGGAGGACTTCGTTCGTGTCTAATGCGCGTATGTTCTGTGCGGGCCTTTAGATTTAAATCGCAATCGATTCTTAAAAGTCGATAATCGGTGAATTCGATTCTTTTTATTAAAATTACCCATAAACTTGTAAAATGTAATTCTTTTAATATCTTGAATCTAAGTTGGCTGTAACAAAATGTATGATTTGGACGTGAAGCCTTGCAAATCGCGCAACCATGCAACTTAGGTGAACCCATCCTTGTCTGATACACACGAATGTCGTAGCCAAAATTATTTTTAAGGAATGAGTTAGCTTGTAATTTAAAATGCTTAATAAATATCTGTATATCAGGGGATGTTTGTTTATGTTTTGACGATAAGCCTAGCCGAGGGAACGTAAAATATTAATAGGAGAGGCAGGACAGTTTTTCTCGGGATGCAGACTGAGAACGGTCGGTAAAGCGCGTGAGGAATTGTGTTACGCGTCGAGGCGACGGGATGTGTGACCTAGAGGGTGGCTGCAGAGTATTGGCCAAAAGAAGGCAATGTTCTGGCAGAAGTAGTATCGCGGTATACCCTGTTTATGTTATTGGCAATGAGGATCATCGATGAGTTGGAGTTATTCTAATATAGCGAATATCGTCCTGATGCCGATGATCCGGAGCATTGCAGGGGGTATATTGCGCACCAGTATACGGTACCGTGTGCGACTTGCCCCAGTGGTCAGCACCGCTGATGAAGTGCACGGTATCGGCGAAACAATCAGCTGGTATTCCATATTAATTGTGAATGGGAATTCAGTTGGTTGTATTCCTGACCTGCTGAAGCATTGTGCTCCAGAATGGTCTAACATGACATGATGTGCACTGGATCGGAAACGGAGTGTGCTGACACTTACGCGATCAGTGACATCAATTGATCCTAAGAACGTAAGCTTAGGAGGCAAGGTATGCTAATATCCATCGAGAGGGTGGGTTTCCGAATTACAGGTGAATGTGGGGTTAATGCATGCGAAGATAAGAAGTCAACGTCCAAGGATAACTTCCGTTGTGTCCATTATCATTGTGAGGGAATGGTTGCTACTAGACACCGTTGGATTCCCGCGGGGGCACGCAGGCCCCCCGGTGAGTAGTATTTGATGTATTTTCGGACATCCGATGTAAGTCGCATTGTTTGTTGTATGTGTATCCGTTTCTCACGATGCATCGTATGCGCGATAAGCGGGATGAAGAGAGAGAGAGAAAACTGGAAGGGACTAACCAGCGAACGTGTGTTTATCAGAACGAGGTATGATCTATTTAACGTTATTACTATTTTGACCCAAATGTACAAAAAAAAAAAGGAAGTGGCTAAACGTCCGCCGGCGGAACCATGCATTGTATTTCGAAATTCCGCCGTCCGGCGGATCTAAATAATCTTAGTCGACAATTCCGCCGAAAATTCAACTGATTTGCGCAAGAACGGCGGAACATTACTCTAAAAACTAATAATACCGCCGAACGGCGGACTTTATTGAAGAGAATGCTTAATCCGCCGTTCTGTGGCCGGCCACTTTTAACATGATGTATGTTAACTTCGAAATTTGTAAATAAAACTGTTAAAATAGTGAATTACTTTAACATCACAACATCAGAACGGCGGATTAAGCATTCTCTTCAAAAAAATCCGCCGTTCGGCGGTATTATTAGTTTTTAGAGTAATGTTCCGCCGTTCTTGCGCAAATCAATCGAACTTTCGGCGGACTTGTGGGCTAAGGTTATTTTGATCCGCCGAACGGCGGAATTTCGAAATGTAATGCATGGTTCCGCCGGCGCGGCGGACGTTTAGCCACGTCGAAAAAAAAAACGCTCCGACACGAAGCCGTTTAAGTAGTGGGACACTACTCTAATTTGAACCACCATAAGAATGCACAAAACCAATAAAGATGGGTTTCTTCATTGTTTACTGTCTGTCAACATACTTTAAAAGGAATTACATATACACATTAAATATCTCTTAAACTACGTAAGCTATCTAAAAAAATTGCATCGATTATCAGGAATCGATTTATTTGAGAGGCGATTAATCGAAAGCTGAGAATCGAAGAGAGGAAAAAATCGATTTTTAAGAATCGATCTTCTCTATCCAATCGCGGCATCACTAATAGCATCACGCAATATTGAAGATTGGCAACATTGACGGGTCATAGTGTCAATGTCAATAGTCATCCTGGTTCAAAGATTACTTGATAATTGATAATTTTAAAATTTCGTAATGACTATTACTCCTGTGTAATCCTCATTACAAACAAAAAATGCTGTTCAAAACCGGGCTATTAGTGGTTTCTAACCCCAAACAAATAGGAAATGTGTTATCGACGATTAAGAAACATGTGAGCAACATTTTATACATTCAATTACTTTCTGCTTTAAACGAGCCCTTCGGAACATTTTACACGAACGTATTCAATTCCTGGCCAAAATACAACCAAACCATTACCAACGTATACACACAGGTAAGAAAGACAAATTATTATCAATTAACTTAGCTACAAGTTTAGTTTCATTTGCAGGCAGCACGACACTGCGAAGAACTGGATGTGAGAGTCTTATTATCTGGTTTGAAGTATAAAAATATGGAGCAAATTCGAACACAAAACCCCGTGGAAGTCGTCATATTCGATAAGTGCTTCAAACAAGAAGACGTTGACAATTTTATGAAACGTAGGATTGCAAATGTTACTAAAGAATGCAACGTTGTTACCATAGATACAGGAATATCAGAGGATTTACATGGTGACTGCATTGCTGAGAGCAAGATTTATAATCACACGGTTTTGGGTGGCACATTCGATCGCTTACATATCGCTCATAAATTATTGTTGACCGAGGCTGTCCTAAGGACGAGGAACAAAATTACTGTTGGTGTTACCGAGGAAAATATGTTAGAAGGTTGGAATGCTTGTTTAGTAATAATGTGAGACTTGTCTGTAATTCTTCTTCAGGTAAAACATTGTGGGAATTAATTGAACCCATTGAACACAGATTAAATAATGTTCAACAATTTCTTTATGACATAAACCCTGAACTGGAGATAAATGTGACTAAAATTAACGATTCATTTGGACCAACTAAGGATGACCCTACAATGGAGATGTTAGTCGTGAGTGCAGAGACGATTAAAGGAGGCAATAAAGTCAATGAATGTTAGTATGTATTTGATACTTTTAATGAAAATATTTGACATTAACCGAACTTTAAAACGTTTTGGTTTCTTGGTTTAAAAACAAAAGTAACAACTAGAGTGAGGACAATCTTGGGCGTTGCTATGGTTATGCAATTTGATGATCAATGAACTTTGTGCCTGGAATGTCCTCACTCTGGTAATAACTCAGATTAAACACAAAAAAAAGTGCTCCTCTATTAAGTGGAAAACTTTCTATTAAAGATGTTATTAGCACCATCTGCTTTATCATTAATTTGATTGGCTCTTCTTCACAGTAATCTCACAGTCTCATTCAAGATGCTACTTTTTAAAATTAAAACTTCGTCAGCTCAGCTCAGAGCATACGGGAGCAATGTGGAAAGAAAGTCTGGAATACCTTGAATATTTCCTACAATTTTTTTCTTTTTGCAAAAATGCTCAGACATATCAGTTGTTATCTATTATAAATTTGCCGTTTTTTCAGTAAGAAATGAAAAAGGTCTACCACTATTAGACTTACTCTGTCTAGAATTGATCGATGAGCCTAATCCATTGCCCAATGAAGAATCTAAAATCAGTTCTTCAAGTAGTCGCATGCGACTTTTAGGCACACTCTTGAAACCTATTCAACCTAATCCACGAATCCAAAACAAGCCTTATGTCATTGGATTAACAGGTAACATTTTTCAAAGAATTGTATAATAAAGACCAGAAAGTATTTGCTGTCGTTAGGTGGCATAGCCAGTGGAAAATCAGAAGTTGCAAAACGATTGCTAGAACTTGGTGCGTACGTGATAGACTGTGATAAAGTTGGTCACGAACTATATGAACCTGGTAAACCTGGATATAAACTGATCGTCGACGCTTTTGGAAAAGAAGTAATTTCCGAGAACGGCCAGATTAATCGGAAGGTCCTTGGGGCCATTATATTTAAAGATTCGGTAAGTTGAGGAGGTAATCGCTTTTACCACCAAGTTTTGCGATAATTCCTTTGTTTTTAGGTATGAAGCCGTCTTATCTTTGTTTTAGAATCAACGGCAAAAGTTGAATTCACTTGTGTGGCCTGCAATCGCAGAAGAAGTTAACAAGCGCGTACGAAATTGCACGGCTGATGTTGTAGTCATAGAAGCTGCAGTATTGGTACCTGCTGGTTGGGAGAAATATTGCCACGAAGTAAGTGTCAAATGAAATTTGTCGAAGGCAAGCCCGAAGAATTGATTTTTGTACATATTATTTTCCTTGCTTTTTTCTATCTAGTCTATAATATGTTGTTATTATGTTTTTAGGTATGGACAACAATTATTCCACCGTCAGAAGCTTTGAACAGATTGCAAGTTAGGAATGGCCTAAATGCAGAGCAAGCAAAAACTCGATTGGATTCACAACCTCAAAATAAAGTATATGTGGCTGCAGCTAATGTTGTAATATGTAGTTTATGGTCAGTGGAATATACACGTCAGCAAATTGACAAAGCCTGGAATTCATTGCAATCAAGGCTTTTATTATAAAATGTAATATGCAATATTATGTGGGTTTGTTTTTCAGAATCTTTTAGGTCGGCTTAAATGATATACTTGTTATTTTTATAAGAGTATAAATAAAATAAAATTATTTTGTTTTGTCGTTTCATATAGTAAACAAAAATATGATTTAGAAATTTGTTGCAAGTAAATAGGACAGAAACAGCTGTCCAGAGGATGCTCGAGAACACCATTGCAACAAAGTTATATATTTTCTAGTTTGCTGTAAAAGCCACTGTCTGTGCGGTGACTTATTAGGTAGCAAACTGGTTGCTATTTGTCATTTCTCACACAATTTTAGGTCGTGTCAAGAACTGACCGCAAGATGTCGTGACCTAAACTATTGGCCACTATTGGCACAGATAAAACTATTGGTTAAAAATACTGATAATTAAAGACTTTCGTCTTTTAGAATGAGAATGTAATTAATCTTTGTTTTAGCATTACTTAAGTATTTCATGGAAAGTCAAGTAAACAATATAATATATATTATATACTTACATATTTATGTAATGTATTTATGGAAAAACTTTTACCCGCTAGAGTGTAGGGTAGTATATATAACTACTATTTACTAAAAACCAAATTATTTCATTCCTTCTTACTTTATGCTAGCTTCTTTGCGTCGCTCCATGTCTTCCCTCTTCCTAAGGTTTCTACCTTGTTGTCCCCTAGGTCTCTTTTGGTTTTCCTCTCCGCCTTTTATCTTGCATTTTCATCTCAAATTCTTTTCACTGGCATTGTTTCCTTCATTCTTTGTAAGTGAACCCATCATTTGATTTGTTTCCGTTCTATGTATTTTAACATCGGTTCTATTTCTAATTCTGCCCTGATTTGTTCATTCCTTATTATTCCCTTCACTCTTCTTAGATAGTTCATTTCAGTCACTTGTATTTTGCTCTTTTACTGTTGTGTCACTGTCCAGGATTCACGACCGTATGTGAGAATAGGTCTATATTACTCTCTAGATAGCTTTGAATACATTCTTTTTTTTAGATTTTGTTATTTCTTTTTTATTTATAAATCTACTATTCAAAGCGTATAGTCGTCCAAGTTTTGTATCGATTTTATGATCTTGCTATAAAAAATGCTTCAAAGAGACCGACACTGCGTTGTCTTTGTCGCCTCTCTGTCGCTTTTTTTATAGCAACCATATAGCTACCAAACTGGGACGACTTTAACATACATTATTTGCTTTCTCTACTTTTCTGTTTATCTCTATTTAATTTCTCCTTGCTTCGCCTATCATTACTCCTAAGTACTGTGTATCACATCTACTTGTTCTATTTCCACTCCTTCTATTTGGATATTTACTTCTGCTTTTTCCCTGGATATCGCCATTACTTCAGTTTTGCTATTGTTTAACTTCATTTCATTTTTGTTCAATACTTCATTCCAGACAGGAACGACCGTGCAATGCATGCGATGCGCGCATGCGGCCGAGAAAAGAGGCGGCCATCGCCATTGCCATGAAAATACAAGCAACAAACAAAGCATTTTACGCACTCAAACCACTTCTCCAGAATAAGGCACTAGCAAAGGAAACAAAAGTAAAAATATACAAGACAATGATAAGACCAATCATGACATATGCAGCAGAGGTAATGACGCTAACAAAAAAAGAAGTAAACACATTACTCGTAATGGAAAGGAAAATATTAAGAACAATCTTAGGCCCCAAAAAAATCAACGACAACGAATACAGAATGAGAATGAATCATGAAATCGTAAAAGATATAGATGGAGAAAAAGTCGTTACTTATGTTAAAACGCAAAGAGTAAAGTGGCTCGGACACGTGTGGAGGATGGAACAAGGTAAAAATATCAGAGATATAACCGAATGGCAACCGGGAGGAAGAAGAAACAGGGGAAGACCAAGATCAAGATGGATTGACGAAGTGGAGGAAGATCTAAAGAAAATAGGAATAAGTCAATGGAAAAAGAAAACGAAAAACCGAAAGGAATGGAAATTAATAACCGAGAAGTTTAAATCGCTCGCCAACCCGTGACAGAAGGAAATAGGGACTAATCCACCCTAATTAAGGGGATTGTGAAGGCTCCAATGGAGCGGCAAAACTCTTTGAGTGTAGCGCCACATATATATATTTCATTCCAGACAGGAACGACCGTGCAATGCATGCGATGCGCGCATGCGGCCGAGAAAAGAGGCGGCCACCGCCATTGCCATGAACATTAAACTACGTAGCAGTTTTTTTTTTACTTGCTCTGGTTGGCTGAACAACTTTAACTTTACACCCTGTATATAAATATGCAAATAGGGAGTCTAAATTAATTTTGCACGCAGGCGGCCATCTACTCAGGCGCGGCGTGGTTCCAGATCTCTACACTCTCCAGCGGCGGCTGGTGCATATGAATTTGGGTGTGCAATCAATGTGCCTTATGTATTGCTTGTTCTCTGTTTAAAATTAACATTAAATGCTATCAATGTAAGAAGAAAAACGGAAGAGGAGAGAAAAGAAAAGAAGAGAAGATTCAAATCTATCGATCTAAGGTACTCCCGAGTTTTGGCCAGCCGATTTTGATTGATTAATTGTCTTTTGAAAATGGGCGTAGCCTCAACTATAAATGCACATATCTTTTTATGCAAAGGTTGTACAACCGAATTTCTTGCAAAATATAAAAGAAGAAGACGGAAGAAAACGAGAGAAGCTGTGAAGAGGTGTTTTATAAATCAATAGTTTATGGTAAAGCAAAATAAATGTAACTTACGATGATTTTCCACATGCAGCTAATTCAGAAGTGGAAGTTTATGAGAGACTCGTAGCGTTCGTCTGATACCATAAATCAATCGAATACAAGAGTTTTGAATTTTCTGAATTCTGTTAGTGATTAATTTATCCAAGCAAGAGCTATAGATTGTATCGCAGAAGTTAAAATGAAATAAAACTAAAGCATCGCATAACAGTTTTTTGGATCTTTCAGTCAGAAAGTCTTTATTAGAGTAGATCGTTCTCAAATTACAATATGCCTTTCTAAGACAAATAGAAATATGTTCGCGAAATCTGAGAGAATAATCAATTTGGAGGCCAAGATTGCGGATTGAATTTAAAATTTTTAAGGCTACACCTTTTACAGTTAATTTTAGAACGGATTTGATCGTGTCTCTGTCATGATTCTTACAAAACAACATAGCTACAGATTTATTAGAATTTAAAGATAAATGATGTTTTTCTGATTGCGTAACAATACTGTTAAAAGTCTGAATTCACAAGAATGTTTCCGGCCAAGGATATCTTCCTTCTAAAATGAGTAGGTACAAAAGTTGTAAACCATCAGCATAAAAGTGATATGAACAAAATTTTAAAGATTCATTTAAATTAGAAGTGTATAAAGTAAAAAATAAGGGACCCAGAATGGAGCCCTGAGGAACACCAGACTTAACCTCAAGAGTAGCAGATTCAGCACCTTTAACACAAACTTTTTGTTTTCTATCTGTTAAATGGTTGACGGTATCGAACGCATTAGAAAAGTGAATGAGAACCATACAAGTGATTTTGTTTCTATCCAAAGCTGTAAAGATATCAGCTGTAATTGCCATAAGGGCGGTCTCACGACTGTGCCTACTTCTAAATCCTGACTGATCAGGTAAGATCCGTTGGATTATTTTTCTTTGGTATCGCAATAATATGTGAAAGTTTCCATATTGTAGGGAAAACAGAGTTACAAATGCCGTAGTTAATAATACAATGTGTTATGTAGGAATATGTACACAGTTTTAAAGAAGAAGCATTAATGCCATTACACCCACATGATCCCGTATTTATTTTTTTTTAGGATACTCTCAATTTCATCCTCGGAAACTTCAGAAAAAGAGAAAGAATGACAATATTTGACCTAATATTATTATAGTAAGTAATTAGTTCAGGATCAGTAACAACTATCATTTGCAAAGGCGCATTCTGTGATTTCCAGTCTTTGTAATTTTCTGAATTCTATGTTCATGAGTTTTGTTCTTTGGCTGCTTTCTCTTATGATGTCGTTTATGTATATTATAAAAAGCAGTGGACTTAACCCACAACCTTGTTAGGTCTGTTCGATAGCTCTGTACTTTTCTACACTTTTTGCACCAACCGCTCATGAGAGAGTGAAATGTACATAATATAATGTAAGTAGGAGTGAGAAAAATAGAGTACAAGTGTAGAAAGTGCAGAGCTATCGAACAGACCTAATACCTTATAATCTAGTGTCAGAAGCTTTCAATATCGGATAGCGTCATTAAATTGTTTTCAACAAAAATCAGTAAATATGTCATTTACATGCATATGATTTTAAACTGGAAAATATGTCGATCAGAAATCGATTGGTAAGGTATACATTTCGTCATCATATAATTTGCGAAACCATAAATTTTTAGTTCATTAAATATGGGCACGATTGTCAGATACCAGTGCCCGTCGAAGATCTCTACATGTTTCAACCTAACGCCAACATTCTCACTCAAATCTGGTATAAAATAATTAAATGGAGGATGGCGTCTGAAACCAACTATCGTACGATCAGTTTTCTGCGTAGCCAAAAAAGAGTGTACATGGAACACCAGAAACACCTGCAACATATCTACATCATTCACCCATTCAGTGGTTTTCGGTAAACTCTTTCCTCGAAATAATAATACCTTGCTTATTTAATTTATTAGATATATCCTATGCATAATTTCCTCTGTTATGTTGTGAGCAGTCTATAAACCACGAGTGCACGAGTATAATTAACTCAAAATCGATCAATTTATCGAAATTTTAATACAAAATCACTAATGACTGGAATACGGCGTTTGTTAGGACATTTCAGAACCGGACTTTTAACATGCGTACATTTAAGTTTATAAAACATAGGGTTATGAGTTCTCCGGTTTTTATTACAGCCACAAAAAAGAACATTGTTTACGAATATAAATAAATATAATAACTCGTAAATCGATGAAAGGTGATATCATGACAGATACCTGTTTATCAGATTATTATACAAATATTTTTTATTTACAGTTAGTTCTTGTCCGATGAAATTTGTATCACAAAATCTTTTAAGCGGACACTAAATCGCGCACTATACACTTAACGTTTCGCAATCGTTCGACAGCTTCGTCAGAAGTGAAAAATATTTATATTTTGAAAGTATTTATATTTTTCATTTCTGACGAAGCTGTCGAACGACTGCGAAACGTTAAGTGTATAGTGCGCGATTTAGTGTCCGCTTAAAAGATTTTGTGATACAAATATTTTTAAATTAAATTTCGCTCATTCTAATTCCATAAATGTGGTGATTGTAGATAAAACGTTGTATTGCATGCGTGTTTTAGATGCATTCTATCCACTTAAGAAAATGCTATCTAAAACACTTATACAATAAATAACTCTTAGAGAGGCGTCGTTAATTTTGAGTGCAAACAAATATTTTCTAACGTTATTTATACGCCGTACCATACGTAATCTGGCTTTTATCGATTGACATGTCAGTAACTGAATATACAAGTACGCACAAAATCATTTTTTTTTTTTTTCAAATTTTGACACTGACAGTGCGGATGTCAAGTAAACGGACGATAAAAATCTTAAGTTATTTAGGTACCTACTCTTTATTAAGTGAAGCCTACAGCGTGTCCCGGGACTGACTTCCCGTTACGTATAAGTAATGCAGAAAATATTTTTGAATTCAGATCTCAACTGTGTAACGTAACATCGTAACAGTAGTAGCATCTGGCTGCTGATGCTAATATTGGTATTAAAGTCTATTATTATTAACATTAGTAATTAAATTAAAACAGCAAATACATATTTTTAAGAAGATTGTTGAAAAAAATATTAGAACATTAATGATTAATATGATATCAGCAATTATTATCAATTATGTATATGATTTAAAATAATGTTTGACACATCTTCAATGTTCGCAAGATTTTATAATGCTTTGAATAACTGTTGAATATGTTTGTGTATTTTGATCTTCATTGGTATACTTGCTTTGCTAGCATCACCAGCACCAAAATTTGTATATGCAATATTATTTTTATATTCCTTTTGTAAATTGATCCATTTATGAGCCCGTGGTTTATAGTTTATAGTCTAGTGTTGTGTGTTAAACAAATTTGCATTCAACATTTCTCTGACGGTCCTTGAACAGACAACACAAAGTCTAACCAGGAAGAAATCGTTCCAGTATTTTTTTTTTTTATATTACAGACATGTTTGGGAGACGTTTATGATGCTCATATTCTGCGCATTATTCTTCATGATACCGTTGGAATTATGCATTAGTCACGAACGCGTAAAATATGAATTAAACACACTTTGGAAAGTTATGCGTTTCGTATTCGATCTATCCTGTATCACAGACGTTTTGATTTCGTTCTTCACTGGCTACTGTGACTACGAAAATAAACGGGTCGTTTTAGAACCAAAAACTATTGCCACGTATGGAGTATGCATTAAGTTCTACAAGTTGACTCAAACCTTTTTTCTTTCAGGCACTATTTGTTTACATATTGTGTACCTGATGTTTTGTCATCGATTCCGTTAAGCTTATCTGAGACTGCAATCAACAACTTTCTGATTTACATAAATATGTTGAAGTTTCTCAGATTTATATCGTTCACTAGATATGCTAAGAATTTTACTGAGGTGAGTTACGTTATAAAAATTACAAAAAAAAAAACTTTTCAAAATAGCAGTTCAAGACTTTTTCTATTTTCAATCTGCAAATTGATACCACCAGAGAATTCGTGAATTGGCAGATAAATGGATTTAGATTTGTTGGATTATGTATTGAAAGTTAAAGGTTTACAATTTCAACATTGAACATGATGGCCTAAGCTCTTTGAATGTTAAAGTTTCATAAAACTTAAAAAAAAAAACATTATGTAAGTTAATCTCAATACGAACATTTCTTACCTTGTATCTTCAAACTCTGACAAATCCAAATTAAAACAAGAGCAAATGTATCCTCCGAAGTCAATTTTTGGAAACTTAAATACATAACACTTTCCAAAAGTAATTCTTTTGCTGAAAAATTAATTCAATACAGAATTCACTCTAAATCAGTATTTATCAGAATTCACTCTAAATTAGGTACTTACAATGGGATCAACAATGAGTAAAGATTTGCGTCTGAAATTTCTGTAGTCCGAAACGGATGTTTACTACTAGGATGTTAATAATAATTTCTGAATGTGTGATTTATATTTGTAAAGAAAACCCGAGATCAAGTTTCCTGAGCTGCATCCCTATTGAACCAAATGA
The DNA here is from genome assembly GCA_033060865.1 of Dorcus hopei. Taxonomy (NCBI): domain Eukaryota; kingdom Metazoa; phylum Arthropoda; class Insecta; order Coleoptera; family Lucanidae; genus Dorcus; species Dorcus hopei. The sequence continues at coordinate 20,928,291 of CM065421.1, read as the reverse complement.
GCAAAACTTTCCCCATTCATTTTTTATTCCCTGGTGCACAGAAAAAATTAAACATTGTACTGATGACTGTGATTAATTTTTTCATTACTTTAGGACTTAGATGTTATATATTTCAGACACATAGAATACATCATTCTACTTTCAAGATAATGATGATCGTCGCTTGTTTTTTATTGTACTACCACGTGGTTTGTTGCCTAACAATGTACATGACCATGAGGGAGGCGGATAATTTGAAGTACGTGAACAGTTTTTTAACACTGGATTATAACATTTTCTTTAATGATTATTAGTAAAACACGGACTTTAGGCGCACTTTTAAGTCGTGAGTCATCTCTTAAGTCCGGCGCGATGAACAAAGAATGCACCTAAATCCGTGCTTTAATTATTAGCTTTACAAACATAATTAATTTCATTTAGAAATATAGAGCACCTGTTAACTAACATTTGGTTGCTTTATGCGTTTGCATTATATAAAACCACCGTGCTGATAAACAACGTCAGTTACCTGAATTTTGGAAACATAGACATAAAAACTTATTGTATCGCAGTCTGGATTTGTTCGAAGATTGTCTACATGTTCGTGTTAGGTGCCTGTTCGTAACTGAAAATTCTGTTTTATTGTAATTTTTGGTTTCAGCGTTCATCATCGATATAGTTTCAGCAAGATCATCGTCTGGGGGGAAGTATAACGAAATGGTAACTGAACTCAAGGCTTACATGAGACACAAGCAGTTGCCAGAATATTTGCAGAGAAGGCTGCTGTGCTTCTACGAGTTTCGATTCCAAAAAAGTTACTTTAGGGAAAGCGAAATCATGAGTACTATATCCGGCCATCTTCGACAGGTTCGAGCCTTTTTCTTGCATACAAATTCTCTTGTCTGCTGATACGATCGTCATTGTAGGACATCACGATGCATTGTTGCCGTAAACTAGTCGAAAACGTCAAGTTCTTCGAAGGTTTACCGCTATCTCTTATAATTCGCATCGTGTCATCTATGAAAGTGGAAATATTTTTAACGAATGATGTTGTGATTAAGTCTGGTTCGGAAGGTGATTCCATGTACTTCATTGCGTCAGGCACAGTTGCAGTGTATTCACAGTTTGGATATGAGGTATGCCAAAATGACGCCATACAATGGATAGCAATTGAATCTACAGGGTGAAGGACAGTTGTACCGACAAAAAAAAACGCATAAGAGAATCGATGTCACAGATTGCGGGAAAAATGTTTAAATAATTCTTGTGAACAGTTTATAGTTAATTAAAAAATTACCCCAAAATCAAGCTCCGGCACTGCGTACGAAATACGACGCCACGTTCTATAAATACGGCATAAATAGGACCATAAAGCTTTTTATTGACTGCTCACATGCATACAATGCGACCTTCATACACATCTCAATTTTTTTATTACACGTTTAACAACTGAGGAACAGAAGTTTCTTTTACGCGATAACTTTTTTTGTTTATTACACTATACATATAAACTTTATTATGTACGGCTGTTTTAAACATCGTTGGTAATATGCGTACAGTTTCTAATTAAATCGCGTACGTGAATGAATGTAATAGATTACGGGATCAGGTTTAAAAAATTCTAAGGAACTGTTTATAATTAATTAAGATTTTAATTCAAAGTGAAAAGTATGCGTACGGTAGAACGAGGAACGATTTACAACCAGTGCGCCAAAAATACAGGATGTGGAGTTGTAAACACGTCTTGAATTTGTTAAGTTTTAATAGATTTGTGTTAATAATTTCTCACACGCAAAACAAAATTATAATAATTAACATTCGAAGCAGATTACGAATGAGTTTACTGATTTATTTGTTTACCTGTCAGAGCAAGTGTTCAAAGCGTGGCCGTTGTTATCCTTTGCGTGGAATAATCTACTTCAGGTAATTTGCTGCGTGCATTTGTCCAGTAAATATTTTCGAGTTTATATTTCACGTCGGACGTTGTGAAATTCCACTTAAAGGTCAAGTTCCCGAAGCCACGCCGTCGTATCATAAAGCTATAAAAAATCTTTTATGACAGCATTTATTTCGTTCATCTGCTCCTCGACTTTTTAACCAAGGGCTCATTATCGTTTTGGGGCTAATTATTGATTATTTCTCGAAAATTAAAATAGAAAGAATTTTTACAACATTTTTCCCATACTCTAGGACAGCGACGGGCACGAGCTCGCCGAAAGCTTGACCCCTACCCTCAATTATTTGCGGCGATCCCGATGTTTCAGACAAACAAACGCCGGCATATGTAACTGACTCAGTCGATTCAACGAAATCAAAAACAGAGAGCGCCGAGCGAGTTAGTTCATGTTGGTTTATTAGCGTTTAACAGTGTCGTACAAGTTCGAGACCATTTAAAATTGAAAAACAAGCCTTTTTTAAACAATATTTATAATAATTTTCGGCTTAATTCGATATGAACAGCATAAAAACGATTAGGCCGCCTACAATTTCGTATTTTATGGAACGAAGTCGACTCCGCTGACTACCCCACCGATACTCTGGTCGCCTATTGCTTAGCGTAGTGGGGGATCATTTCCCCTCTCCTGCCCGTCGCTACTCTAGGACATCGCTTCTTATCGTGGTTTCATTTTGTCGGGTTAATTAACAGTCACCCTGTATATCTACAAGAATTTATAAGATATAGAAAACTTTTTCTGAGGAACTGGGTTCTAAAATATAAAATATTGACATAACTTAAATTATATGTAAATATTTAATTTCTACAGATATGTCATTTATCGGATGGTGAATGTTTTGGAGAAGTAGCTTTGGTCATGCACAGAGACAAACGCACTGCTTCCATCGTGGCCGTGGAAACTTGTGAATTATATAGACTGGTGAAAGATGATTTTGCAAGAGCTATTTTACCGTACCCGGATCTCTTGCGCAAAATTGAAAGAACTGCATTTAATCGTGTAGACACTTTAAATTATATCAGATAAATAATTATTGTATTTATTGTAATTTTACTTGAATAAAAGCGTTTATAAATCTATACTTACCTTGTTTTAAATATACGAAAACAGATGTGTGTATACCATTTCAAATAAGACTGAAGAATCAGTATCACAGTATATTAGTAGTTTTTCAAGAAATAAATACATAGGAAAAGTAATTACGGAAACCTAGAAAATTATTTTAGTTGCCTTTGAAAATGAGAAACAAAACACGATTACGAAAAACATTTCTATACGTCACTTGCAAAAGTCTGATTCTAAAATGAACCGTGAAATAGAATTCATCATTAAACATCACGAGGATCACACCCACAGTGTTTCGTTAGAAAGCGAGGTAATAATACCTATATTCTCTTTTTGTTAGAAACGTTCAGAATTGCATTTTTAGAAATCTTATGATCCCTTAATTACAAGCGAAGAACTAATTGATTTGATTGTCTTTGCCACCTTCAATCCGATCTGGGTGTGCATTTCAACGTGTGCTAACTTATTTCTGTTCTGCCTATTTACTTACCGAGTAAGTATTGTAGTCATGAAAATGTTCGTAACTTGTTATCGTTCTTCCAACGCAGGAAATATTTGATGAGAATCTTGAAAAATCCGGCTTTATTATTTGTCTAAGGGCCCTAAGTAATTGCATTGTCTTCATCGATATCTTATGTGCGTTTCTGCACTGCTATTGGAAGGAAATTCAAATGCGAAGAGTTTACCGCCCAAGATACAAAGGTACACGATGATCTGTTGTATTATAGTGGTTGGTATTATCACATTTTTGCGAATTTGATTTCAGTGATTCTCTTCATGGATATTTTGTCGATAGCATCGATGCCAATCGGGCATTTCCATAAACTTACAGATCAATGGCCTCTTCGAGTTGTCCAGTGTATTTGTATCATGTTTAGAAATTACAGGATTATTAATGCTGTTTGTACGCAACTTTTTATATTACCATTTTCCAAAAAAAAAAAAAAAAACATGTTCTGAGATTTTAGATTTGATGAGTTCTTCTCCTGGAAAAAACACGCAGGCGTACTTATTAATTAAACATGGTATTATTTTTATATTGTTGATTCATTCGTTTTCATGTATTTGGATGGCTATTGGATGTTACGTACGTACACCTACATATAATATAGACTCTCCTTTAAAGTGAGTTGCTTGCATTTAGTATGTGAAGTTACGAAAATTAATATGCATTTGCATATATTTTTAAATTTTAATCTACTCTTTACATTTCACCAATGAATCCGGAGTTATTACCGATCTTTGTCCCATACATATGTCGTAACTTCGGTTCTTTTCTTGTGTATGATTACAGTAAGAGAAACTTATTCGATTACACACTGTATAAAGATAGCGGCCGTAATTATTTAGGAGTAACAGTAAACAAATTTATATTTCAGAAATGCAAAAACGACACAACTTGGACAAGAAGTGATACCTACTTACAGAATCCACATAGTCAACCTACCACAGTAAACATATACATTTTGTGCGTTTTGTACGTTGTTGGCGGCTTCACCTCAGCTTCGTAAATACCTTTCTTTTCTACAATTTTAACGAAACTTGGAGATCTCAGTGTTAAATTCAGATACCTAAATCTAAATCTAATTCTGAGATGCTTCATTCCTTTCTGAATACAATAAAATCTACCTACAGTATTTCTATATAGTGTTGGTGGCTCTACATCTTCAAACGATGTAGAAAAGGGGGTTCTAATCTCGCTGATGGTACTTAGTTTGGTATACCTAAATGGTTTCTTCCTTGGTACTTTCACTTCCGTTCAGATCGAAAGCTACAGGAGACAGACGATGTTCACGAATAGACAGAAACTGATACTGGGTAATTTGGTGAGTTCAAAACCGCAGAGAGGGCATTAGGAGAGTAAAAAGATTCTTTAAAGCATCGCCACAAGGTTCCCAAACAACTCATAGGAAAGATGACACTCTACTACATTCGGTTTTGGAAAGAAGAAGACGGCATCAAAGATTCCCAACTCTTCCACAGTCTTCCATTCTCTATACGCAAGCAGGTGCTCCTAGATCAATATTGGCATAGCTTCAGTCAGGTAATTGTAAATATAAACTTAATTGATCCAAAGTAATTTGCATTTTTTAATTATTTTAGTCACGTCTGTTGAGGAATCTGGGCGACAGTTGCAAACGAGCGATCGCAAAGCACATATCAATTCGGATTTGTATTCCCGGCGACGTCATCTACGAAATGAAACAGGAAAAAGCTTCCATTGTTTACATCGCCAAAGGAGCAGCCCACATTTTATCAACCATTGATACGGAAAGTCCTTTGCTCACTTTGGGGGTGGGTTCATGCTTGGGAGAAGTTAGCATGACGTACAGCACACCAAGTACCACCAAAGTAATGCTACAAAAAAAAAATAACAGAAAATAATTTTGACGAATATTTCTCGCAGGTGGTAGCAGCATCGTACTGTACGATTTACGAGTTGAACAAAACAGACTTGTGGAAAGTGATCTTAAACCACAGGAAGCTAAAGCAAGGACAGGTACTACACAAATCCGTGCAGGTAAGTTGAAAGTAAAGGCGTTTGCTTTCGGAAAGTGTTCTTATTTCGTAGATCCTGATCACGCAAGCTCGCGCTAATCAACAAATTGCAGAGCAGGAATTTCGGTAGGTTTTAGCAAAAAAGTGAATGTCGTCTTTGAAAAAAGCATTTCAGGTTGGACGAGAAGCAAAAATTACTTCAAAAAATCAAACATTCTTTGCGCACAGAGGAAGATTTGGAGATAACGTTCCGCTTTGGAGATTTCAGGGGTCATGAAAACGACCGCCTATTCGATCCTTATATTTTAAGCAAGGTGAGATAATGCGAAAGAAAAATACTTCCCCACATAAAATCATTTCCCATAGGAAAGAATGACGTACTCAGACGATGTGTTTCTGCAGACGATTTGGCCTTGGATTCTTAAGCCACACTCAAAGTTTCTAGATGCATGGGAAATTTTGGTGGTGATTATTGTTACCGCCGTTTGCTTAGAGTACCCCGTGAGCATTGCGTATGTAAAGCAAGATTTCACGGGTTTTTTAAATATTTATCGTGTCATCGTACACATGGTGTACTGGGTTGACGTGATCATGCAGTTATTCACAGCAGTGGAAACCAGTGACGGTGAGCGTTCAAGATTTATAAAGGATCTTAAATAAAATACTTTTGTCAAATTTGCAGGCGTACAAAGTTCTCTTTTAAATATTTTAATTGCCAGGCTGGCCAGCTTAACGTTTCTGTTAGATTGTTTCGCCATATTTCCACTTTATAGCATCTGTTACTTCTGTGGATTACACGAAGAAAGAATTCTGACGATATTAACTGCCAACAAGTTATTGAAAATCGGAAAGGTAGTGTAGGATAGGTCTTACCCTAAATAAACGAGTCTTTATAAACAGCGGTGAAATTGAGGAATTTATTAAATTTAAATTAATTACGCTGCCATTGTCGGAGAGCGTGTCTTTGGACTCGGAAGCTGTTGAAAATAAATTAAAATGCAAAAATGTTTCCAAAATAAATGAACGATATTGAGGACAATAATCGAGTATATTAATTAGAAAATACATACATTAGAGGATGAGACGCAGCACCAGAGTACCTTTTAACTCGGTGTTCCTTGGGGTTTCATAGATTGTCCCCTAGGGCTCTAGGCAAAGGACCTTCTTCCTTACGCCGTCACTTCACCCACATCAATAATTTTAGGAACTCACGTCGCAAAAAGGAGTTGGCGTAACATAACAAAATTTGCCTGATCCAAATCTAGCAAACCCTCGTTGAATATTTATTTATTTTATAAATAAATTCACATTATTTTTAGATAATAACTTTTATGAGAAAATTAGAATTTGATTATCGACTAAACATTGCTTACGTGCGATTAATCAAATACGTCTTGTACCTCATATATCCCGCGTACATCATTGGGGCATTGTATTACATGGTGGCGTGCTTCAAAGAGTAAGTAACCATGAAGGGGGGGGGGGATTCTCTGAAAACTACCTATTATTTCAGAGATTGTTACGACAACATGTCACTAAAAGAAATCACAACTGGCAATCGATTCTGGCACTCGATTCTGATGGCGATGTTGATCATTTCGGGCACAGGAGGCTCGGTGCCTTTCATCAATTTTTTGGAAGTTACAATGATCACGTTGTGTTCGATAATTGGAAGCTTGATATTTCTCTACTTGATTGCAGATTATTCAGCAACGCTGATCCTAGCGGATAGGCAAAGGTATACCTACGAATTCCTTTTTATGGAAGTTGAGTACCTAGGTGGTAACAATGACTTTGCAGAGTAACTTACTTTGAAATGATCGGCGTTATGAGGAAATTTATGGCGACCAATAATATGGTGAAGCACGTTCAGTATCGAATGAATGAATACATGATGGCCAGATGGTTGGATTACAAAGGAATTGATCCGAAGGAATTGTATAGTGATGCGCCAAAACCCCTAGTGGAAGAACTGAAATTTCGAAAGTTTGGTCGATTTTTAATTACGAATCCTCTCTTTCAGGTAACTCCCTGCGATATCCAATCGTTTATTCTAAACACCTATTTTTTCTTTTAGGTATTAGATCAGCAAACCATAAGGAGATTAACCGCATCATGTAGCTCTGTGTCTTTGCCCGTGAACGAATTCGTTACTTACGCCGGCGAATTATCTCGGAGTATCTTTATCATCGAGAAAGGCTTTTGCGAAGTATTTTTTCCTCATGTTTGCAATCACTTATAATCACCGAAACAAAAATTTAGGTCATTTCCAGTTCCACGGAGAAAGTTGAGAAAGTGCTTGGACCTATGTCGAGCTTTTGCGTGGTGGAGACTTTGCTCGGTGAAACTTTCCTTCTGCATCAATGAGAAAAATTTAAACTCGGTTTGCAGGAGTCGCTGGGATTTTTAACATCCGCACCATTACACATACTACTCTGGTCATACTGAATATCAAGCAAATCAACGAAGCTTTCTTCGACCAACCGGAAATCTCAGCACCGTTGAAATCGCTCATCGAAAATACTAAAAGTTCTTTCGTGAGTTCAATAAGATTAAATTAGTTTAGACTGTTGTTTCTCATTAAATCACTGATAAGTATTCGTCAACATTCAAATCAATAGGTAATGGTGAAGCACATAGTTTCAATTAAAATTCATTTCCAGGCAGCCAAGAGGTTATTTACTCAAACCGCCACAGTCAAACCATGTGCCATTGAAGAGAAAGAAGAATCATGGTTTGTATTTCCAAGAAGCGTGATACACCCACGCAATATCGATTATTTGCAAGGTTGGTCCAAGTGGACTGTTTTTAAGTATGTAAATCAATATTATCTGACATACTTTAATACTTGATTTTCCTTATAGATATTTGACTTTAAGGCGAACCATACTACCTCACGGAAAGTTTATTTTGATATGGGAAATTGTCCGTGCTTGTTTTGCATTCCTCTCAGCCATATTATATCCCACGGCGCACATCTACGCGTGTTACTTACAAAATTTCGACTGGTACCTTATCATATTGGACACTTTTGGATTGGTGGATATGTAAGTACACTCTAATTTGTTCCCTTACATCCAAATTAAGTTTATTACTTTCTTAGGTATATAAGACTCCATGTGGGTTACTACAATAATATGGGAGTCCTAGTCACGCACCCACGATGTACGGCTATCAACTATTTAACGAGCAGCTTCATAATAGATTTATTCGGTATTATGCCCTTGGACTACGGCGTATATATTATACAACACATAGATGAGGAAAGCTTTTATTTCTATCAGACATTTATTCGCTTGAACAAACTCCTTCAAGTTTATAGAATACCAGATGCTTTCAGCTACTTCTCAAGAGATGCTCTAAAATTATCGAGCGTATCTAAGTAAGCCAATAGGATTGAGTAAGTTCCTCTTCCGAATATCGTTTGCTTCAGAAATGCACTTCGATTTCTGCCCCTCACTTTGGTCTTACTTAATTCGTTGGCTGCCATAACTTTAAATTTCTCAGTTGATTTTTCCAAGTTACCGAACGGATTCAAGCAATTAAAACCCCGCCCTTCATCCTGGATAACGGCTTCGGCAAGCACTTGTAAGTCGTTTCAAATTTCCTAACTATTTCTATTCAACTCGTTTCAGTTGCATTCGACGTAAACGAGCCTTTCTACACGTATATACTTTCATATTATTGGGTCACAACCTCAGCCCTGCAACTCTCGTTCGGAAACATCCAGACGCACATCAACAAGGACGTTTTATTTTTGATCGTCGTTATCGTCCTGGGTATTTAAATTAAACACCCATCGTAAAATTCGTAACCATTGGGTTTCAGGCTATCTCTGGTTCACCTACGTGACGGTTATCGTTTCAACTAGCAGAGCGACGATTGATAACCACCTCAACCTGTACCAGAAACACATGAAACATTTGATACGATTCATGAAAGTAAAAAGGATTAAAAAGGAGCTGCAAGAGTATTTTTTTTGTTTCGGTTAAATTTGATGATATCGTTTTTCTTTCAATAGGGAAGCCATCAACTACTTCGAATACAAATGGCAACGCACACACGGAATGGACGCAAATATGATATTAGCGGAATGTCATTTAGCCCTTCGGAAAGACTGTGCCCTCTACCTGTACCAAAAAACTCTTGAACATATCCCTATATTCAAGGATATGCCCTCCGTCTTCTACCGCTCATTTGGTATCGAGGTCAACGAGAATTACTATTTGAAAAACTACCCCATCATTCAACTCAATGACATCGTTAAATCTGTCTACATAGTCCACAAGGGAAGTGCTACCGTAATTGGACCAGATGGTACCCCCATTGATGTACTCGTGAGGGGCAGGTTCGTTAATAAAATGTTCCCTTTCAAAATTAGGTGGGTCTAATTTTCATGATAGTATGTTTGGAAATTTGGACGAAGTTAATTGCACCAGAAGCATGGTGACGATTGTATCCAACACCAACGTCGATTTGTTGACAATCAGCACCAAACACATGTACGAGCTGTTTAATAATTATCCGGTCATCAAAAATAGATTGCAGAAACACTTACTCCTGAAGAATTATGTGCGTAGTTTACTACGTTGTATTTTTGATTACTTTGATTATATTTAATTGCAGTCATATATCGCTATCGAAATAGAAGACCAGGAAAGGGACAGCAAACTATATATAAAGTGAGCGCGTTTTCCGAAAATAGAAAAACGAATGAATTGTTTGTGGTCTTCTTTAGATTGGTTGCGAAGAAAACAAGGCGATATTTTAGTATTTGGGGCCAAATCGTTTTCATGCTTTTTGCCTTGCTGTCTTCCGCCGTCGTTTCGTATCAGATAGCATTTAAAGACTATGCTATATACTGGTTTTGTATATCCTATGCATTAGATGCTATTTATATAGCCAAGATCGTGTACGAATTTATAAATCCTCTACAGACGGATGAAACTGTACTCAAAACTAGGGTAACCAAAAAGTGAGTTACACTGGTGTAAGTTCCACGTTTTTCCAAATGGACTTTTTTTCTCAGGTATTTTCTTAAACGGTTATTGCTCGAGATGCTTGCGACAATACCGATAGAAATTGTGTGTCTATTTTGGTCTTATGAGAATCGATTTGCTGTCATGGCGTGGTTTAAGGCGAACAGACTGCTTCGTTTTGTAAGATTAACACTTTGAAGTTACCACATCAAATATTGCAATTGCTTTTCAGATATCTGTTTTTAAATTTCTGGTCTCCAGCTATAATTTACTTAATATCAACGTAATTGCGATCAAGCTTCTGTCAATTTTCATTATTATTGTGATCGCAGTTCATACGGAAGCCTGTATTTGGCACATGGTTGGTTGTCCCCCCGGAAACGAATGTAATACTTTAGGGTGGATGTATTTGAGTAAGTAGGTCTTACGATTCGTAGTACTACTTCCTCATTGGAATTCAATACTCTAGATGACAAAATGATTTGCAAAAATCATTACCTTTGCTCTTTGTATTTCACAATGTCCATAACATCCGCCTCTGGGTACATGAATGTGAGGGCCAAAACCCTCGCGGAACTCATTCTGACGATTGTATTCACTATTGTAAACAAGTATATGATTGCTGTTATTATTGGTGATATGTCTGCGATCGCGCAAATTTTCTCTTCAGCTCTAACCAATTATGACTTTGACAGAACCGAAATGAAGGTAGGTACCTAAATTTTTGTAGTAATTCACTACCCATTCTCTTTTAGTTGTTTTTAATGAACAGTTTCGTTTCAAAGCCACTCTTTGATAATGCGATGAATTACACTTCTCAGTTATGGATGCGAAGCAGAGGTCTACAGGTGCCAATTTTTTTGACACAGGCACCTGCTTATTTATCTGCTGCTATAAAAAACGAAGCATTTGGACATCACATCAGAGAGGTGGGTATCACTGACTCTTCTAATAAAGCCAAACTAAAGACTGGTTTTTGTTTTAGAATTTGCTCTTCAAGTCTTGCCATTCAGATTTCCTCCGGCTCATCATCAAACAAACCAAAGTCGAACGCTATTTCACCGGAGATATTATTTGTCAGCAAGGTGACATTAATGGAACTATGTACTTTATTTATACTGGAAAAGTTGATGTGTTTTACCTGACGGAAACCGAAGAAATACACGTGGACTCTTTGATCGCCGATGATTGCTTCGGAATGGTTTTTGTTTGCGTAACGTTGGGCGATTCTCTGAAAACCAAATTTGCCATTTTTTCAGATTCAAGGCTTGTTTCCCGGGGCACCACACACTCACACGTTCAAGGCCACTGCGGTGACGGTTATGTTGACTTTGAACATGGAAAAGTGGGTGCACCTTTTGGATTTCTATCCCGCCAGTAAATACGTTATTTATGATAAACTGTCACAAATTTAATGCGTGCATATTTTTATTAATTAAATATTTATTTTCTTATTGGAATTTTATTATTTTTTCTATATTGTTTATCTAGTCTTCTTTATTCTTTCATCCTATATCAAAATAAATAAAATTGTTTCGTTCTTTACTTTTTAGTTGACTTCTTCTGCTGCCAGTAGAAGAAGTCAACGTGACGCGGTTTCAACCGTAAGCCAATTCAAACATTGTTTCTTTGCATTTTATTATTTTCTGTTCTTTCTATAAACAAAAAATCCAATGGAAAACTTTTATAAATTGAACTTTCATTTATTTCTTTGTTCACTATTTTTTATAATCGACGATATCAGGCGAGAAGCTTTTGAAAATCGAACTTTCATTTGTTGCATTGCATTTGATTATTTTTTATTGTCTTTCTATAAATATGTAACGCGCCCGGTTAAAATCCTTGTTTGTTAACTTTTACGTACAACTAATACCTAATAAAACTGTCCAAACAAAACAAATTAAATTTACTGCCAAATAACTGGACCGACCGGAATCGTCAGTCTACCTGCAAAATTCCAAGAGAGGCACCCAAACGGTTTGTTATTGTAATTCGTCATGCGTTAACATCTGTCTAAGTCTACGATACACAAACTGACCCGTTTGGGGCGCTATCGCTACCTGTTGCTTAAGGTTTATGCCGTGCCGCCCGGCGCTAAAGGTTATTCTACTGGTCTATATTCTGTTGAACGATCCTTCAGAATCAGCGATAAACTTTACCGTAATAATATTGATAATCATTATAATCTCGTGACCGCTGTGAATCTGAACTTACGTTGTGGTAACCTGGTTCTTTTTGGTGCGGAGATGTATATAACTTGAAGAACAAAGGAACTAATTACGTCTTAATAAAATACAGAGTTAGATCTAATTAATTATTTATTGCAGAAAAAAGGTAAAAACTCCTTGTACCAGCCACTGAGGGGTCTGATATAATGAGCGGAAAAACCTTACGTTTGAAATCAATACACAGAAAACAAAATTACGGTTATCAGGAAGTACAGTGGAACTCGCTTAACTGATTTCACTTTCGAATATCGGAGCGATCTAACTAACTTCAAATCACACAGCTGGTGGTTTAGTGTATACACAGATAGTTGTTGGAGGGCTCTGCTCCTTAATTAGATTGACAATTAATTTAAGTTCAACCTAGATTTGGTCTTGATACTAGTGTTTGTTACTTTAGGTCGTACTCTAAGACTCGTTCTGCTCAATCAACCAACGCACAGTGTGACACAGTGGGTCTACAGTGTACTTAATTAATGGAAGTAATTAATTAATTAATCAGACGTTCTGGAAACGTATGTGATACAAAATGCCGCCCTCGGCGATCAATTTGCAGGACAATCAATAGCAATCGCCAGTTTTTCAGGGACTCCTTTCGGAGGTGATGGGAAACCCTAGCTAAACTAATTAATTGAGGTCGAATGGGTAGGATCGTTTCTCGCTACATCCAATCGCCTTGAGAGGGTGATACTATGTGCAGCCTTTATTCAGATCCCTCCCTTCGTCGTTTATCGTCGGCTATTTCATTAATTTATTGCACAATGGACCCAAACTGACTGTTTTTCGATACTCCACTATGGGTGGTTATGGCCCTTTCAGTCTCTTGGAAAATCGCTTCTAATTAACCTGCAAATCTTTCAGCAAAGACCACAGCTAGGTCCACACCCATACAGGGTGTGAGAAAAACTTTGTTAAGAAGATGGCTATGAATAGGTGGTTAAACTATTCGGCCTCGAATTTCACGAAATTCGTAACGAGCAATTAATTGGCCTTGATTTCTGGATTCGAGATTGTGCTGGCACACTTGGTTTCGGCGGCAGATATAAGTTGCCTCAGACCAGTGATTCAGATTGGTGACTTCCCTGTACAAATTGAAAACAACAGTTAGCGTGTTTCCAGAGAATATCTGCACAGGTTGAATTATTTTCTAAGAGTACACTGTATTGGAATTTCCAGGTAGGTTTGAGGAATAGTTAATTGCTGCTGGTTGGTTAAATCACAGAACTGGCCTAATAATTAATGAAACAAATGACCAACAAATTTTACTAAAGTGAATGCCAAATTTTACTAAAGTGAGTTTTAATACTCGATTCAAATGTAAAATTAAATAGTTTAATTAAAATTATCTAACTGCAATAGTAATACTGAACTTTATAGACTCTTATTTAGACACTAATTAATGCAAATTAAATTATTCTCACTCAATGGATACCACCAAATGTGTGACGAAGAGATACAAATAAATGCAAATTACTTCGGCGCGTAATCCCGTGATTCGCACACCAACTCTCCGCGCACTCTAATTTAAACACTCGCGTCGCGATCGCGCACAGTGGTTCCGATAATGAATCTGACATGACAAAACTATTCCTTTGTTTATTGTGGTAAAAATACAGAAAAATTAACTAATATTGTATATTTTATTATGATTATTAGTGCAAATTGATGATTTTTGAAGTTTTTATTTCTATTTTAGCGAAAACAACAAATTAATAAGATTTAAACAAAATGTCGATTGTGGTCAAACAAAAAACATATTTCAAGTATTTATTTTACACTTTAGGGTTCTATTCAAATGTCATCATCATCATCGTTTTCTTCTTCATCATGTCCTGGATTTTGAAGTAGTTTCACACATCAGGAGATATACTTTTACTCATTTTTGACGTTTGATTCGTAGACTGCTTATAATCGGGTCTGAAGAAATTAACAACATGTGCATCAAGTCCGTCATTGTATCGGCTCTACAAAATTTACGTGTGTGGTGTTCGCGGAAATTCTTATAATCCTTATTCCAGGCTTCTTGCGCTTCCTCTGACATCATTCCAACTGGAAGTATGGCTTCTTTATCAATTGTGCACCATGGATAAGTATCTTATGCACACTTTGTGGCATATAATACCACTTATATTTTTGAATATATAATTCTGCTGTGCTAAAGCAATATTTTTCAAACTCTTCTATGTTAATGCCGTATCCACTAGCGATTGTTTTAGATAGTTCCGAATCGCCGAATTAACTCTTCATCTACACCAGTAATATCTGACGCTACAAGCTTGAATCTTCAAAGAACCTTCTTGCACTATTCTCGTTTATTGGTGGTACCAAAACCTGGTTTTGGTATGTCGACAAGAAGCCCCATTTCATTGCGGAAGCGATCTTGTATAATCTTTTTCGTGCTTCAATCTGAGCTTTATTTTCCTTCCGTATTTGCCACGATTCAATGTCTAGCCTGTATGATATGTGTGAAGATGCACTCGAAAAAATTTTATCCACGCGTGAAGGCTTGATAAGCCTAGAGTCAGTGCTGTTTCACTCGGATTCTTTCGAATAAGGCTGAGGTTGTTCATTTGGGAAGGAGTTGCTCCACATACATGACAGTTTTGTGTTGCTTGATTCGAGATCACACTGCAAATCTTTCCGTCGATCATAGAGAGACAAGTTCGGTTTCACGAGAATTTCACGACCTTCTACTTTTATGACTATTGGAGATAGTGCAGCTATTTGTGATTTAACATTACAGATTTCTTTTTTTGTTAATTCTGCGGTCTCTTTCTTTAGAATAATTTTGATAGGCCGACAGTATTTTGTCGATGAAGGCGAAGGATTTTGCCACAAAATTATTTTCTTCTCTTTACTTGTACATCTATTAACAGCAGAATACGTAGTTATCTGCAGCGGTACCATTGATATAACAAATGTATACGAATCATCAATATCCTCTTGCGTAACCGAAAATAGTTGCTTGTACTGGCTTTGTCCAGAGGCACCGTCACAGCCCCACTTGAAGACAACATTCAGTGTTGGCAGAGTGTCTATACCTACACGCACTTGTTGTAACACCTCCAACTGTACTAACACTAAACGGTGTATCGTATGGTCAAGCAATGACTGCAATTTTACCTCTGCAGAGTAATCGGTGATCTCAATTTTATCTGGGTAGCATTGCTTTTTTGCCTCAAGAAGCATATGATAATTTGGGAAAATATCAGCATTGTGAGCCTTGCTTATCTGGCGCATAGAGATATACTGATATTTTGTAAGCCTTTTATCCACAAAAAAGGCTAATGCTTCCTCAGGTTTCATGATAATGGGTGCTTTGTTAGTTGGAGACTGGTACGCTTTTTTTATTTTCGTGGCCCTCTTTGGGGAAGAACTTGACACTTGCTTTACTATTTGCGCTGCATCCCGTCTGCCTGCAGATCGCAAGCTCATTTCAGCTGCAAGCATAATTTCATCTACAGTATTTGTTTCCAACAAAGGTTTTAATTTTCTTTTTCGAGATCTATCGCTACTCTCAACGAACGACTTTCGGGGACGACCAATGTTTTTGCTTTCTTGAACACTGTCTGCTTCCAGAAAAGTCAGTTTAACATTCAACCACTCACTATTTTTCCGTAAGAATTGTTCCAATATATACATAGTGACTGTTGGTCCACCGTTCTTTAAGTTTTTTACAAAATTCAGCACTTTTTTTTGTACCTCTTCACGTAAACGTCCATCAGGATCTTGCAAATCATATTTAGTCAATATATAATCACATACACAGGCTAATCTTCTTGACATATTCGCTTCATTCCGCCAAACGTCAAAGAGCTCCTTTCTTGTAACTCCGTTTTCCATTATTAATAATATTAAAAAATTATTTTAAAAAAATGTTGGTTGAACTTGGTCATAAAACAGATATAATTGTATACCTAAATGTCTAAACTAAACGCGGAATATAATTTGACAACAGACTTTTACGGCCTTTGTTTTTGCAAGCCTACTACTTCAATGAACAATGAAAAAAGATCACGAAATATGTTTCTGAAAATACATCAACCAAGGAATATAATAACATTACGTAACAAGTTTAAAAATGCTATAAAATATAACAAAATATCTGTAGTTTTATTCCCTAAAGATTTCATTTGAATGGAGAAAAACTTAAGTGTACACAGAACGAAGTTCCGAATGCGACTTTCGACCGATGCTAAGGTAATAGGATTGAAACCTTAAGCAATAGACATTTACTTGCTCTTCCTTGGAACCTATTATTCATTTTCAGAAATAGTTTTGAGCCGTAGTTACACGACCATTTAGGATTATAAGATAATATTTATGTTGTGTTGAAGCTAAAAAATTTATACCTTTTGTCAACTCAGATTTTGAATAGAAATCACTGTGTCGCGCACGTGTTTAGTTTTAATTGCCCTTTCTTAACTCACTGTATTTTAACCGTACCGAAATAAGTGATTTATCTAGAAAATGAGTAAATGACTGCAAGCGCTAAAGAAACCGCTAAGTGAAAACTAAAATTGCACTCGACTGTTCGTGCCAGAGCTCCAATTCTGTCTGCCGTTTTTCAAGCTTCGACCTTTCCAAGTCAAAATTAAACACACCCCACGGACTTCGTAAGATAAATTTTGAAATTACCTCGCCCAATGATAATCGCTGCTTCGAATTTCAACCCACGCCCCTGCATGCATTTCCCGTACACATCCATAAATTACGACACCCCAATTAGCTTATCCCACGGCCCCGTAGGGGTCTACCAACATGTGCAACCGCTTGATGTTACAAGTGAACAGCCTGAAATTTTGCATACATCCTGCGCTTATTGAAAGAGACCAGACTAAAGCGAATACTCCAACTGGCGACGTAATTTGATCTCCTTCCCTAACAGACATCTATCTGCAGTTTAACACGACCAAATTCTATACAAAATCTAAACGAAAACAAATCTAAAGGTTACTCTGACAGATTTATGATGTCTGTGAAGCTGTAGTGCAATTTGAATGGTGTCCGCAATTATAGAATTCTAAAGACTCTGTTGTTATTTGAAATTAAGCACATAATAACCGATTTTGTTTTGAAAATAAACGAACTTTCATGTGTTTCTTTGTACATATTTCATTTTTTATGAGCAAAAAATCAAACAAATCAAGCTTTCATTTATTTCTTTGCATTTCATTATTTTTTGTTGTCTTTCAATGTACATTTTTTTAATTTTAAGTTTCAAATGTTTACTACTTCAACGGTGTTTGAATTGGCTTCCGGTTGGAACAGCGTCACGTTGACTTCTTCTACTGCCGACGTTTCGTTCTTCATTGCAGAAGAACTTCCTCAGGGCTGCTCCAGTCTCAACGACTAACGAGAAGCAGCAGCAGCCCTGAGGAAGTTCTTCTGCAATGAAGAACGAAACGTCGGCAGTAGAAGAAGTCAACGTGACGCGGTTCCAACCGGAAGCCAATTCAAACATGGACAACGGCCGCGGAAGCCTTCAAGTTAAATTACTTCAACGGTTTCAGATTTTGAACTCCTTTTTAACGTGTGATCATATCTTTTCTCATCAAAATTATGCCTTTGTTTGGTTCATTATTTCAAATGCCATTTGAATTATTTTTATTGCAATCCTATCGTTTTGTATAGGAATGTAACATATGTAAATATGTAATTCAAGTGGCATTTGAAATAATGGACTAATTAAAGACACATGATTTTATTTCCATAGGTCACTTGATTAGAAAAGATATTGATCACCTGTTATAAAAAGGGGTCGGCGATTAATTTAACTAAAACCTTTTGACGATTAATAATAAAAATTAATAATAAATAAAAATAGAATATAAGAAAAAAGGAGGGTCACATCATTTCGGAAAAAGGGGTCGGCAAACATTTTAATAAAAATAACATGACCGGTCGCGAAAATGGTTCGGTGAACATTCATTAATTTTTTTAAATCCTTCCTGAAACCTCGACGGTTTATTGTTTACATTTAAAAACAAGAAGCCACGCCTCCCTGGAGAAGTGCTTCCATTTTTAGCGTCTTCCCCTGGTGGAGCTGGTTCTCTATTCCACAAGCGATTGCTTATCCTAATGGTCACTTATCTGAAAGAGGAGAGTCAGTATTTTGGCTGTGCCATTTCCTCGTTCACGCTATCGCCTGAGAACCGTTATCGCTTGGAAATGTTTATGTTAAAAAAATGTGAATACGGTTAAAGGTGTTTCTTGTTTAAACGGTCCGATTGCTTTTGAAAAGACCCTAAAAATAGACGAAGCCTGCCATCATAATGAAGACACTAAAGAGATACATGATGATTTATTGCATTGTTGATTGCATTGCAAAATTTTGGACCTTTTCTGAATGCAACTGACCTCTGTTAAAAAGTTGGATATGCTTCAGTTAATACGAAAAGATTTTGTCTATCAACGCCAAAGGACTTCAAAATGAAATTATGAAAATTTTTTCGAAAATTCCTACCTACCTTAGGTAGAAAATTAACGAAGTTTTGAGGATTGCTTCCTGCTTTAATCGAATGAACAAAATCATTGAGTATTTGTTTATATTTTGGATAATCCAATATTAACAAAAAACAAACGTTTAGAATTTGTAACTTTATTTAAATAGAAACGAAACTAGAGAAGAAGAAAAACATGAAATAAGTAAATCCATTTTAAGGTTGCGTTCTTTGACTCAACTTATGCTCTTGCTCCTCAAATGAAGCGATGTTCTCCACCCTGGCCAAGGCAATCTGCTCAATTTTACGCAGCAGATCCGGATAAGGCATAATGGCATTGATGAAATCAGACTGATCCAATCTATACAACTCGCATGCCTCCACAGCTACCACCGAAGCTATACGAATCTGGTCCTTTATTACCAGCGCTACTTCACCAAAATGTTGGCCATCAGTTAAGTGACAGACCTGTCACAAAGAAAATCGTGTGTATATAAGTCATGCGAAGGCAAAAACGAAATGAGGAGTTAACCTCGCTTCCAGATTTTGAATATATGGCGACTGTTCCAGTCGCTATGAAATACATGCAACTGCCTATGGTGTTTGCTTTGAGGATGACATCATTGGTGAGAAAAATTTCCATTTTCATAGCTGATACTATTCGCACGAGAAGTGGTACAGGTAAGTTCTCAAAGAATTCCACATTTTCGACCAGTTTTCGACAACTGTGCAGTATTATGTCCTAGGAAAAAAATCAACAAATGCAGACAGCTGAAGAGACATAAGAAATTATAAATTACTGACCTGTTTCAAATGGCCAGATATACAATTCATTATTTCATTCTCGCGAAAGAAGCACCTCTCAAAACGAAACTCGAAGTAATTTATGATGCGTTTTTGTAGATAAACCGGCAACTGCTTGTGCCTCATGTAGTCCTTAAGCTCATCTTCGATCTTTAAGTAGCTATGCATCGATGACGTCTTAGAAAGCAGTATATCCACTGAAATTGCTGAAATTTAAGTGAACTTATTGTTTCCACTCTCATTTTGAATTGAGTACCAAGCAGTATCATGTAAATCACTCGAGAGACTACCCATATAACCATGGAATATACTTTAATTCCTGTGGTGTTATTTAATTTGAGGTATCCCATATTATTTATTAACAACATGCTGCGCAAAAACAGGTGCATGTAAGTCCGATTCAAGTCGATCAAAATGTCGATTTCTAAGTACCTAAAAAAAGTAGGTAATTTTGGAGTAAAACGGTTTGAAAGAAAAAAGGTAAAGTACTCTCTGATTCCTCGAAGTTCTGCACCTTTCATACCACTGAACGGTCTTGTCACGTAAAAGATACTTATACAAGTTATTATATGGTAGTACAAAGAGTAACAGAAAACTAAAAACATCAGTTTATATATGGGATCCAAGAGGCCATAAGTCTAAAACAAAATTTAATTTAAAAAAATGTTCTATTTCTGTTCTATGTTTTTTCTATTTTCTCTTTTAAGCTTGTGCATTTAAATATAATTTGTTTCGTGTCTTATCTATGGCGATACTTAATTAATAGTTAGTTACCTCTGCAAATTGCTTGCAATATTTGACATAAGTTATGAGTCTCAATAGTTTCAGTAATGACAGGTATGTCAAAAAAAGTGTCACGTCTGAATCTTCAATTTCGATAATTCTAAAGATGTTGACTGGAAGCGATGATAAAAGGTCAGGTACAAAAAAAGTGAGACAGTAATGCCTGTGAAAAAGGGCAGATTAAAATAGGTAGTTAAAATTAAATTTTGTTTCTGGTGACTTACGCTGCGATTTTCTTCGGATTCAGAACTATAACATTCTCTTTGTAATCGCAATAACCGGTTAAGAATGAAATCAGTACATCAATTAAGCAGATGATATCCAAACACAATCGGCAAACGTTCCAAGCTACAGTATTCGTGTAATTGTAATCCATTTCGATTTTGTAAAGACACAAGTCGAGGGGAATCATAAAAAACTGCAGGCAAAATATCAGAATCATATAAGTTTCCCACCATTTTCTATAAGTAAATAAATAATTTTTGAAATATTTAAACATCGACTACCAAAAAAAAAATACCTGAAATCACTGAAAGGATGAATTATGTAAAGATACTTTATATGCCTTCTATGTTCCTGATCAAGTGTTTTTTGACTGCGCATGAAATTGATTGTGCGATAGTTTACTTCCGAAGCCATTCTCCATCTTATCAAGATGTTTTTAATTTGACCGAGAATGTTATGATTAGTCTGGAACATAACCATATCTTCCAATGGAGATGGAATTATGCATTCGTGACCATATTTCGCAAACTGTTAGAAAACATAGGTACATATAAGTAAGTGTGATTTTAAAATAGAAATTTTCTTACCAAACGGTTTCGTACAGACATTTCTGTTTGATCTGTGAAAATTACAAGAGAAAATTATTTAAATTTCATTTTTATAAACAAGTTCACTAGTGGCTTGATTTAAGTCGACTTTTACCCCCACAACTTAAGATATAACTTAACGGTTTCTATGGTAGTTTTGAGTTTAAACTGAAAATAGGTGGTTGTGCCAGCTTCCGTTTCAATTCTTAATTTTTAATTTATAACAAAAAATTATTCGCAGTTAAAAATCAAAACTCGTTTTCCTTCTAATTTATGTTATAATTATTTGTTGCAGCATTTAATTATCTTTAATCTTTCAATCTTCATTAAATTACATTACTAATTATTAAGATATCCTGAGAGAGGTCTTGCGGGCTTATGGAACTATGTAAGTGAATTATATACCATTTAAGTCAACAAATCAAGACATACATTGCAAAACTGAAGGCTCAGCAGCAGAGAACCTCTTTTCTCAGCGTTTCCTTCTTGTTGGCGAAGGATCTTCTTCCTTACACCCTCACTTATACCCACACCAGGAATTAAATTGAACATTCACTCGCGAGAAGGGGGGGGTCGAGTAATAAATTAAAAAAAAAAGAAACAGGCAAAGTGAATATTTTAAAATGAAATATTAAGGGTGTACCGGAGCGATGGCCAAATCAATTAAAATCCATGGTAAACACCATGTCAAATTGTGGTCTTCCTATTGACTTTGAAGCAAAGATCTCAGCTTGTATGCATGAGGAATAGCTAAGTGTGATTGGGAAACTTGATCTCATTACGAAAAAACGATTCCTTTTTAATTAATTAATTAGAAACCTTCTCAACGAAAATCGAATTTTAGAACAAACCAATAACTTTAGCGCTCTAAACTTTATACCATTTTATAGATAGTGTTGGAATAAATCTGGGAAAGTTTCCAGTTTTCCCAAATTGTTCTAGTTTTTGCTAAAATTGACTTTGAAAAAAATTAATGTAGGCAACACAAAATACAAATGCAACTGTTGAAACTGCTTCTAGTTGGTGATTTATTGTCCTAACAGCAGGGGTTAAGTGAAAGGAAAAATTAAAACGAGAGCAAAGATAACTTATACAAGAGGGGACACTCGTACAAGGAAGTGCAAATTAGAAAAGAGAAAACATTATCGCCAATTTATATGTCCTTTCGTATGCTATCGAGTGTTTCCGGACAAAAATTGTGTCTCCGATAATCTGATTAGTGAAAACTGTATGCCACACCTTGTGTCATGCCTTGTGCATTTCGCCTACGCCAATTTAAAGGGACAACTGGTTCGAAGTCGACCAAACTACTCGGCAAAGATCAAACGTGCCGATACAGAGTGTTGTCTCTTGAATAATACCTACTCTTTGACGAGGGTGATTTAATTTTTTTAAATCCCTCCAGAACCGCGGCGACTTTTCGTTTACATTCAAAGTGCAAGAAGCCACTCCTCCTCGGTAACGTGCTGCCCTCTTTGGCCTTTACCCCTGATGGTTTGTCCAAAAAGGTCATGGGGGTGAATTAAGTTGTCTATTCTATAGGATTGCTTCTCGCTGCGCATGGGCGCCAATTAACCGTTGTCACGCGTTAAAGCTGAAGCTAGAGGGTTGAGGATGGATACATGCCTGGCAGCAATCTAGGTAATTTACTGTAAATATATTTAGATGGAACCAGCCTTCAACCATGCATCTACCTCAGGTCCCATCTAAATATATTTACTGTCTTGGCTGGACTGCTATCCTGCTAGAACTGACACACTTTTCTTTCAGTCGCGATCAGAAGCCGTTTTAATAAATATATTTATAAAAAAAACTGGCTGGATTGTCGCCAGGTGTTTGTGTATCTACCCTCAACTCTCCAGCCGACCATCCTGAACTACGGCCTCAGCTTTAGGGTTCTTCATCGATATGATTATTTACTTTACCATATATTAATGGTCACTTATTTGAAGGAGAGTCAGTATTTTGGTTAGTTTAGAAATGTTTACGTTAAAAATGTGAAATTCTTTTGTGAATGCAGCGATTCTTATTTTAATTGAATAATTTATTAGAGTTTAAGACTTTCGGCCGTTTATAAAGACGTTGTCTATTTTTTTCTAAAAATTCGAATACACTCATCACGGTGCTGCTCTTTCTAAACCATATGTTTAGAAACTAATTTTCGGTGATGCTTCTCGATTTGAGTGTTTTAAATTTTTAATTAAAGCTCAAAATAGATTATAACCAATTACCTTTAGGTGTAAGAAAGCTTCGTTATCTTTAGTTTAGAATAATGAATAGTAAAAGTAAAAAATGTAGAATTCCGATGCAGCAAAAAAGAATATGGAATTTCGTTTAAAATAATCAAATCGAGCTACTTTTAGCATTACCAAAAATGGAATCAGTTTCAAAATATAGGTATGTATGTTTTAAATAAGACAACTATATGATCTTATTGAAATGACTTATAATTTATTACTAATATGCTATTATTTATGAATAATATATGTATAAAAAAAAGAAACAATGAGAATTATCATTGATTCGTTGTTCGAGTCCGGGACACATTTATGAACCCATAATATTTGCAGACCTGTAGGTAGAAATACTCAATAATTAAAGAAATTGCATTTCAACATTTGCACCCCTCCATCATCCCTCCACGCTGTGAACTGCATCTATTATGATCGCTATCATTCATTATATTTTGGACAATCTACATCCAGTTATTTATACAAAATTATTCTTCGCCTAAAGTTAAATTCAAAATTACTTCGGTGTTACTTACGAAAGTATTTCATGCTTTAATCGTTAACGTAAACAGTTCCCAGGCCCGAGCGACAAAGGTTAGCCAAAACACAGACCTCCTTAAGATAAGGACCATTTAGATACGCTTAAATAATTAAACCGGCGATAAAAAACCCCTGAGCGCATGAGAACAAAGTTGGCACCCATGCGCGGCGAGAAGCAATCAGTCAAAAGAAAATTGCATCCTATAGAGTAGGCAACTTAATTCACTTCCGTGACCTTTTTGGGCGGACCATCCGAAGAAAAAGCTAAAGCTAACCTTTGACTTAAAACTACCCGTTAAAAAACCTCTGCTGCTGGTCTCGAGTGAAGGTAGGAACCCATGTATTGATATTCATGCTAGTAAATTGCTCTAATATATCCTAAATACCTTGAGTTGACAACTGATTTTTATTCATAGTCGAGTAGGATTGTTGCATTCCTATGCACTTGCAAAGTTCTATCCTGAAAGGACCTTCCTACGATTTCTTATTAAATGGCCATGTAATTTTATTAAGGGCCGAAGCCCTATTGTCACGATACGATGCTCTCAAGCCTTTACCATATCAAGATACGAAAAGATTGTTATACAAAAGTTATAATATCGGCGCTTACACCATGTCAAAAACGGAAGGGATGTACTCCGCCTTGTTACGTTATAGAAAACGTTGGTTCCCAAAAAGAAATAAATTGCCCTTTTTTAAGTGCGCCTCCATCACGTTACGTTGTAAGGGAAATATAGTCAACGTAGTTATGTTATAAGGGGGTCGCCACCACGTTACGTTTTCCCTTATATCGAGCACTCGCTTGCAGGGCAGGATATTGGCGAACGAAACATAATAATTAATTTAAATTTTACATTACCTCGCCTCTTTGCACCACACTCGACCAAACGCCGCCCCCAAGGACCGATTCAGAAGTCACAAATAAAATTCACCAAATACTAATACTAATTATATGAATGAATACTCTGGAAACTGCCTGTCGACTGTTTCCGACTATACAACTCATTGATTAACAACTAATCAACTATTCTCCATTTCATTTACAAATTTCTCTTTTTATACCACCCGTGCCGAATGCCACAAAGTGCGTTTCCAAAGGTTCGGGTCGATGTTCGATGTTCCAAAATTGTCAGCGTCACATTTAATGAGCGAGCACTTTAATTGTTTTGAATGAAATACGAACTGTTATGTAGCATTCTTAAGTAAGTTCAAACAACTTGGTTTTCATTTGTCAGCATGGAATTCCCTCTATTAAGAAGTTAATTTTGCATAAGTTCCATCGCCCGAAAAAGAATTTGACCTGCAAGCTAAGCAGACGTCGGTAATTCATGTTAGACAACTTCCGCGGCGATTAAGCCTGTGTCGACGACCGAACTTGTGAAATGCTAACTAAACAATTTTGTCAATTAAACCTAAAAATACGCTAAAATACGTTAAATTTTGTGTAACTCCAAAAGTAAACACGAATTTAGATAATAATTTTTCAAACGTGACACTATTAAACTCCGTTGGTGGCGGCATACTCATTTAATTTTCAATAAATTTCTCTATTTTATCATTCGTCAATATACATATTTAAATTTCTTTAGAAATTCCGCTACCACAGTATGAAGGGTAATTATGGGAAAACTCTTGATCTTTCATCCCTCGCGACCCTTCCTACACAGCATTATGATTTGAAAAGGATAATAAACACTTCTTAGGCCCGGTTTTTCAATCGTATGTTAACTTTAACCTTCAGTTTACTCCCATAAGAACACAATTGTCGCCATGGAAATAAACCGAAAGTTACTGTTTAACTTGCTATTGAAAAACCGAACCTTAAAAGAACATACTGCTTGGCTTCTGCACACTTTATAATGGGTGGATGCCATCCATGGGATTACGACCTAAACATGCGACCAATTATGGTTTGAAACAGCAACAGTTTAAAACGACAAACACATTTCAACGATTAAAGCAGAAAAGAAATTTTTCGCCAAACTTTACCTAAATGTGCATAGTTGCATGATTTAAAAAAATAATAAACACACACCCCTTCAAAAAATCCTTAAAATTCACCGCGCTTCGCCTAAATTTGCAATGATCATTATGGTTTGAAAAATATAGATAAATAGTACCTGTGCATCCTTTAAAATTTAAAAAAAAAACCAAGGACATATGCACATTAACGAAACGATCTGGTACATAAGATTACAGCAAAAAATAAGTAAAAGTAAGTAAAGTAAAATAAATAATAATAATAATAATAATAATAATAATAATCATATAAAATAAAAAATATATTTAGTTATTATTAATACTGGTAAATTACAAAAGGTTGTTCCTTTTATATGTAACTACTGTGAATTTGGTTTTATTAAAAACAGTTTTTAACTTTTACGTGCAACTTTTAAACATATTAAAAACATAGAAGGAAATCTTTTTAAATCAAGAAGTTCGACATATTGTATTTGATTGTTCGAGGTGCATTCTATCATCAGTTTCCTACTTATTTGAAAATAAGTTGAAACCTTCAAGCTCTAAAGAAGTACCTATTTAAAACCAAGGTTGTGAAACGTAATGTAAATTCGGTTCCTTGGACTTGTTCTTTGGGCGCCTTGAGTGCAGCTAAAACTGTGGAATGGTTACGGTTACGTTTCACATCCCTGATCGAAACTGATCATTCTGGAAATCTTAAGTCAGTATACTGTAAATTTTTCCGAATCCACTCATCGATTTTCCTATTCAATTCTTCAGTGAGTTCTTCCTTCCAGGCTCCATTTCTGCCTTTGCGAATAAACCGATGTTCGTTATTCATCACCACAATGCCCAGCTCTTTCAAATCACTTAGATTGACGGATGGATTCTGCCTGAAATTTTCAATTTTAAGATGCTCCTCCAATATATCCAACTGAGCGTCATTAAAATGTTTCCCAAGGAAAGATGCCACTGTTTTTATACCGTCTCTTGGATTCTAAAGAAAGAAGCATTGGACCCTTAGATTTGTATGAGTACATATTTAAATATTACCTTGTTCATGTTTTCGTAGAATATGAAAAGTAGATTAGACTCGTTTCTTCTTTCCCATCCTTCTTGAATATGAGACCAATAAGGAGTCCAGGGTTCTAAAAACAAAATTTAAAACATCCGTGAACTAACTAAATTGACAACTCACGCAAGTTCTGTTCAAAATACTCCCAGTACCTTGATAGATTCCCTGTATAACCTTGTGTACGAAACAGTTTATTTAAATGGTAAAACGATATGATAACGTCTTTGGGATTTCTTGCTACGTATATCACCTGAAACAGCAAATGAATACATTTCATTCTTTAATTTAGAAATGTCGAAGTGCCTTGCAACCAGCTGTAAGTAAATTCTGAGGTAACAATGTAAAAGGGAGATGTGTTTTGATGATTCTCCTTCCTGATTTGTACACCAAGTGTTGATGTTCTTTCCTGGTGATTTCCTCGACCATCCTCGTTCTAGCTTCGCAGAAATTGTTTTCTTTTAAAAATATTGCTTTGGTCTCTTTATGAACGAACGTCGAAAATCTGGGAAAGCGTGCAGTTTTAAATCAAATTCAGTAAGAATGGTTTTCACCTACTCGAGGAAGGGACATCTTTCGCCCAGAGGTAATTTGGCAGCGGTTTCGTAGTCCAAATTGTTTGCTATGAGCCAAACCATTTCCTGAGTCCATGTTGTTCCTGTTATGAAGAGATCATTAATGTTCTGGAATGTTCTGGAATTAAAGGTACTTTACCTGATCTGGGGAATGTGACAATCCAAATATCGTCTGGTCTAACTTCGAAATTGTAGTAATATGGGGCGTCTTTTTCATAGTTGCTTGGAAAAAAATACTTCTTTGGACCTACTTGAACAAAACCAGTTTTTTCGCCTAAAGGAAAAAAATAGCTTTCTTTGATTATTATTTACCAAGTCTATATCTTGGTACACGGAAGGAATGTCTTATCTTTTTTTACCAAAAAAATCATGGATATGTTGAAAGAAATGATAATTATAAAAAGTTTTTCGTTGTAAGACATTGAAATGAGTTGTGCTACATTAAAGTAAGGTGAATTAAAAACATTTACTGTGTTTATAAAAATACGCTGATTGCTAAACGCAAAGCAAAACGTGCGGAAAGGAGGTCGCAAGTACCTTATTTTTTGCTGGTTTGAAACACAATATCTTGTTTCGAAATCCAGTAGAATATGCCGAAGGGCACATTTTATGGTAATTTTTAATTTATAATTGATAAACTTTTTAACAAAACTTTCGATTATTTTAATTATTTATAAATATTAATTTTGGAAGCGAATAATAATTCATAATTCACTACATACTACTTCACTACTTGGTAATTTTAAATAACTTGTAATTACCATTTCGTGACGAACAAAATAAGTAACAGACTGGACTGAAAACAGCATTATTTATTTTTTAAAATTTTTTTATTAAAAGTCTTTTTGAATCTCTTTTTAATATTTTATGAACAGTCATGCACCAAATTGTTATGATTGGTAAAATCAAAGTTATAAGAATTAAAAATAAAACATGCACAAAAGAAAATAAAATATATTTTTTAGGAAACCTAAAATCTGGCATTTTTCATTTTTCGTATATTTCATAAGTATATCTTTATACAATATTTTAGAACCATAATAATTTGATAAATCATAAAAATAAAACAATAAAAATTGGTTTATAATATGTAATAGCTTTGTCTTGTTAAAAATTTTTGCGTTTGATATTTACTTTTCGAACTCCTTTCTGGAAGAAGCATATTCAAGCACTAAGAAACTCACCAGTAAAGTCACGCAATAACTGCTCGTTAACATGAGTATCAACTTGAGTAATTTTATAGGGAAAAGACAACTCTTTCACTTCATTATTATTTTGCTCGTCTTCGTCAAACTTCGTAGGTGCCATGAGGTAACTCTTTCGACTTCACATTACAAAATGATAAGCAAAACTTCTTCGCTTGGAAATCGTGTCACTTTCACACCCCCCTTTTATGCTTGTAGTATTCATTTTCAGAGAGAGCTAGGTCATTCAAAGTGAGCGATGAATTTATAACAGCACTTATACTTTTAATTGATAAAGTTATTCAATTTGAAATGCTTGAAGAGAGAAAGCGAATTAAGTTCTGTACGATATTTTTAAAGCCGAATAATGTTGAATGGAGAGTTTTTATAATTTCACTTTTTAAATGTTTTAAAAATACGTTTCTGTACATACATTGTGATCAATAATGACTAAAGGTTTGCGTCTGAAATATTGAAAATATATGTATGTAGAATTATCAAAATTTTAGTCTGTAACGGGTATTTGATACTAGGGTGTTAATAATAACTTCTACACAGCGCCGTGCGTTAATTTACTTGTTTGTTAATGTGTTTCATTACATCTTATATCAACTTAACTTATGACTTAATTCATTAGACATTAGGTCATACCAGCATTTAAGTAAAAACTTTTCTTATGTTCTCATTCCACAAGAATAATTAATTTTTTTCTATTAATTTATGTTCTATGAAATGGTAAATAGTGAATGAATGGATAACATATCAAAATCATATGTCGCTCGACTATTGCAGAAAATCCGTGGACACACTGTAGATAGTACCTACACATTTATAATGTCCATATAAAACTAATGTGGAGAAATTGAGCAAATTCTAAAATTCACAGCGTTGCAATTAAATGTCTAAATTTTGTTTGACAGAAGTTTAAAATATGTACATAACTCCTTTTCAGAATCGCAAGTTCTAAAATATAAAAATCATGATTTAATGGACATTTATTTTAAATGTTAAATGTAAATAAGCAGCGCCATCTGTCGGCAGTAAAATAAACTAAAAGCTGGATTGAGAACCGTTGAATTTTATGATCTTTCTTTATTGAAATTATTGAAATAACACCGCGAAATATTTATTTATTTTTATATCTGGGATGCAGTGTTCAAAATTTGAAAAATAAAGAAGGGAAAGGTCTAAGAAAATTTGAAAGGAGAAATTTCGAAAAGCACTAGAATGGAATAGAATTAGCGTCTTTGAACGAAAGAGTCGTCGCCCGGCGGAATTATGCGGAAACTGAAAACTGGTCATGAAAATACACGTGTGTTTGACATTTGTTGATCGAACTGTTAAGAAGGGGGTTTAATATATCAGTGAAAAAGTGTTTTATTTATACGCTTATGGCTTCGTAAAAATTGTAATGTGTTCCGTACCGCCAGATATTTATAACTATTTATTTATTTAATTATTTATATAAAGGGATTGTATATAAATTTGGATATACGTTTGGGACAACATCTAGAAATACGTTTTATTCTATCTCTGTTAGACATACATTTAAAGTATTTGTTTCCTTCTTTAAGGCCCGGTTTTTCAATATCAAGTTAAACTGTAACTTTCGGTTTATTTCCATAGCGACAATTGTGTTCTTATGGGAGTAAACTGAAGGTTAAAGTTAACATGCGATTGAAAAACCGGGCCTAAAAGCCTTAAAATGCATTTTCAGCTTCTAGACGAAGAAAGATACACATTGATGTCAGGATGCTTGTATGCTGAACAGAGTAAACCGACTTGCAATCAGTCGATGATTTCATCATACATGTTAGCCCACAGTTGCTGCTGTACCTCTTTATCTATATAGTTATAAATATCTCTGCGTACCGCAGTGTAAAAATTGCAAAAAACTATGTATCCCCACCTTTTTAACACAAAAATGGCGAAGTGATTGGATCTGGAAATGGAGGCTACCAAACAACGAAAAATTACAAGTTCTATTTTAAGCTGAAAAGATATCTTTTAGTTTTAATTTTTTATCACGAATCGTTTGAGAACTTTTATCAAACTGGTTTCAAACATTTTCAATTTGGAAACTAGTTTGCAATTATTTTTCTGCTGGAACACGATTGATACATACGCAATACGCATACGCACGTGTGTAGTGTGTTTAGTAAATCATACACCACTCATTCATACCATCCTTAATTCCCTAGCATCGCTAATCACGCTTTCCGGCTTATGCGCATGTCTATCAGATAAATTTGTGAAAAATCCACAAACTTTACAAACAGTTTGCAAATGGTTTACAAAAAGTTATGATAGCTGCTGGCACATCAAACTATCAGTCAATTTATCGAACTTTTTTCTGCTGGAACGCTAATAGCGTTTTCGATTGACCGGACTAGTGCGCAGTCAGAATATCTTCATCTCGTGTTATTACATGAGGCTAAAAGAAGATGCAAATACACTGAGTGCAACCGGTGCAAGTGAATCGAAAACGCTATAATTTACATCTGCGCATGTTTCTGACAGTTGGCAACCGGTTGGAACTGTAGCAGGAAGAAACGTGGGTTCGAATCTCATCATTAGCCATGGATATTTGTGCTGTTTAAAGGACTTAGACCCCGCTAAACATATACTTCGTAAATTACCGACTAGAGGTACAGGCCATGCTCAATGGGTGGGGATTCGGAGTCTGGCAATTCTGGCATTCATAGGTAAGTTCGGCTTGGCTAGCAGGAGAGGATAGAGAGTAGGGCGTGGAGTGAAGTCACGTGATTAAAGAGTAATGTGACGTAACGGTTGTTACCCGAACGGAAAAGAGTAGACGGGTAGCGATGGTGACATATTTAACCTGCAAAATATGGAAACTATCATACATGCATACTTCGATCAACATAATTTTTATTCTTGTTTTAGTAAATCATGGAAATTTTTTTGAACAAAGAATAATTTAATTTTAGTCAATTTCTGAGATCACGTATATCCTTGACCACGGCTTGTAGACAGGTTAGGTTTATGTGAGTTTTGCCGCGAATGTCGTTTGCGCATGACAGCTCTGCGAGCACCACCTCGCCAGGAGGAGTCCGTAGAGTTAACTCTATTTACTCTGCTCTTGTACAAGTTGAACGACTTTAAGAGTTTATAATGTTCACTCCATTGGTCCTACTCGAACGGATTTAGAGTGGAAAGAGCAAATAGAGTCAAAAGAGTAACCAAGTCGAACTCACCCCATGTCGCATGAATTAATGAATGAAAGACTCCGAGATTCGGAGTCTCCCCACCCACTGAGCATGGCCAGTACTTCTAGTCGGCAATGCTTAGGGCCGAAAGACAAGCAGCATTATGCGTTTTCCCGTTAGCTCTGAATTTTGCGCACCAAACACTGTTGAGTTTTAAACCCATGAGCTTCGAATACAAACTTACGGGAACGTATTTGTAGAGGCGTGACATGCAACAAATTGAAAATTAATTTTAAAAATTGTTTAATTAAGTGTTTTATTAAAATATCTGACAGTAATTATTTTTTAATAATACGTATTTGTTTTGTAGTTATCTTGTAGCAGTGCTGCCAATGACCGGGACATTTCCCGAATTTCGGGAAAAATAAGGTGATGGTGGCAGTTTTGCGGGATATAACAAAGTTGCGGGAAAAACCGGGAATTTCAGATATCAGAAATTAAGACTACTTTTTCTTTCTGCGTATATACTTTCGGAAAAGTGCCGACGTTTTGTGAAACTTACTGGTTCCGTGGTGAACTTGAACCATCTATCGCTGAACGCGCCCATTCCCATGCCATGTGATTCCAGCAACCAACAACATAACGTAACCTAATTAATCCTTTTCGTGTTATTAGGTCTGTTCGATAGCTCTGCATTTTCTACACTTTTAACACCTTTACTCTATTTTTCTCACTCCTACTCGCATTAATTATATACATCTCACTCTCTCAAGAACGGTTGGTGTAAAAAGTGTAGAAAAGTGCAGAGCTATCGAACAGACCTATTGTTACATTAAAGTATTAAACTTTCATTGCTTTAAGAATTAAAATATATTAAGACTGATTGCTTTTGAGGTAATGTACTTTATCATGTTGAATCTCATAAGTAAATAAATATATAAAATTATTATTTTTTGCATCTATCTCACTCTGTAAATATCTCACTCTCATCTAAATTTATTTTTCTTCTGATGTTTTACTTTTGAATTGGCGGGAAAAAGCAGGAATTTTTGTTGTAAATTTCGGGATTTTAGAGTTTATGCTATTGGCAGCACTGTCTTGTAGACACCGTATCAGGGCATGATCAGGGCAGAATTCAACGGTGGGGGAACATGTGTTCCGAGCACAAAAATAGGTCTTTTCGCGGAGACGTTCCGAACTAGTTCGGAACGGTTAAAATCAAATGCCCATCGAAATAATGAACGATTTTAACATGCTTTCAAGTGTATAACTTTCATGAGTGCATGGAAAGTGCACGAAAAGACCTAATAATAGGTGGTGCTTGAGAGGGCAAAGCGCGAACATCGAAATGTCAACTGGAAAGTGCGCTTCGCGAATTCTTGGGCTTTTGGACTCGTTTGCCTGCACAAAGTGCAAAAAAGAAAAAAAAAAACTGATCCTAATATTCATGTTTAGGTACTTTTCATTTGATAGGTTGGCCCCTGTACTATTATGCGTATGCACCCGCCAAACTTTGACGTATTTAAACGTCTGTATTTTACATAACCTCACTTACCTATTTAGTTGTTTAAGTTTGCATTTTGTTAAGCTTTCAGTTGCAGTACAATATAAAAATGTCAGAAATGCTTGAAAGAAAGGACGCAGAATATCATAACCTCTCCGAACGGTTTTCTTCTCTAAACGACGACTATTCAAGACAGTATTACAGAATCTACATCACAAGACTTACACAAACGCGCGAGCTTCTTTTGGATGTCATTGAAGAAAAATGGGGAAAATCTTACCCAATCTGTAAGTTGCACAAACTCACTGAAGAAAATTACGATAAGTGCATTGTTATTGGTACGCTGTTTAAAGACCAAAAGCTAAAGCCATCGGTATTAAAGCAATTAGCAGAAGCAAACCAACTTATACCGCAGCCGATCGTCAGTCACTTTACTGACACATCTGATTGCTTATATTTAGAAGATGAATTACAGCGTTTTATTTTGGAAGGTCCATTGGACAAGACTAAATTAGTAACAGGCATTCCTTGTGCTCTCTTAGGTTCTGACCAAGGTAAAGGCAAATTTTTAGTAATGGATTACGTATTTGTTGGTTATCGACCACAAATAGAAAGACCAATCTCATCAGAAGATACTTATATAGTGTTCATAAGCGGTTTGGATTTAGTCCATTTAGAAAACAGCATGCTACCCTTAAAATTATTTGTTAATTGGATATCAGGTTTAATCGAAGATACAAGTAGCATAAATGTTTCGCAGGTGGTCAGATTAATTATTGCTGGAAACAGTGTTCGCACTATCGAAGAGAAAAAAGTCGTTACATATTCAATGACATCAAGAGTACCTCAATCTAACGACACTATAGAGGGAGTTAAAATTTTAGACGCATTATTATTGGAATTATGTCAGATTATCGATGTTGATTTGATGCCTGGAGAAAATGACCCATCCAATCATATTTTACCACAGAAAAGCATGCATCATTGTATGTTTCCCAACTCGGCCATATACAAATCTCTAAATCGTGTAACGAACCCTTACGAATGTGAAATTGCCGGAACCAGACTTCTAGGATCATCTGGTCAACCAATTACTGACATATTGCGATTTTCTGATATTGCGGAACCAATTGAAGCTTTGGAAAATTGTTTAAATTGGAGTCATTTAGCTCCGACTGCCCCTGATACGCTGGGTTGTTTTCCATTTTACGACAAAGATCCGTTTATTATTGAGAATTGCCCTCACGTGTTGTTTGCAGGAAATCAAAGTAAATTTGATTATAAAGTTTGTAGAGGTATCTATTTACTACATGTATTTTAATAGGTATAATTTTTTACTTCTTTTTTCTTTCAGGTGATAAAGGACAAAGTGTAACTTTAATTTGTGTTCCTGAATTTTGCACTACATTTACAGTTTGCGCTCTTAATTTAAGGAATTTGGATTGTGTGCCTGTTATCTTTAATACTTTGTAGTTTATTGTTAATTGTAGCTTGTAGTCAAGAAAAATATATAAGTGAAAAATGCTTTTCTATACTTTAATGAAGAGTATTGATTGTATGTAATGCCAGTTATTGATAATTGGGAATTTGTTGGGGATACTTTTGAATTTACTGTCAGACTAAACCATGTGAATCACATGGTTTATCGCATGATGTGACCAATCAGTGCTTAAGAAAATTGATCACGTGGTTTAGTCTGACTGTCAACCATTTTGTGCAAGTTGACTGTTTACTTAACGCAATCTGATAATTAGGTTGGGTTGTATAAAAAATTTAAAGTCAGGATTAAATTTAAGCCTAACTTACAGTGTTTTCGATTCACATGCACTGGTTGCACTCAGTGTATTTGCATCTTCTTTTAACCTCGTGTAATAACACGAGATAAAGGTACTCTGAGTGCACAGTACACTAGCGGTCAATCGAAAATGCTATCGGAATGTGACCCTAAAGGTGAATTCGCGTTTACGCTCAGATCGATCGGAGTGTTTCTTTTTCTCACTCTTACATACAGTGAAACGCAGTTGCTCTCCGTCACTCTTTTGATCAGGGTGGTTATTCTCGAACTGGGAGAAGCGATCGTTCCCGAAAATGACGCAATTAGCGAAAGATTTGTTTAGTTTTATACGAGAGTCTACGTCATTTTGACGTCATTTTCGGGAGCGATCGCTTATTTTCGCTTCTCTCCAGTTCGAGAATAACCACCCAGAGCGCTCGACGAGCGTAATCGAGAACTCACCCTAAAGCGGCATTTACATTTACGAGTACTCGGATCCGAGTTGCGATACTCGGATGTTAATTCGGAAGTGTAAACGCCTACTCCTATGCGAATTAACATCCGAGTATCGCAACTCGGATACGAGTACTCGGAAATGTAAGTGCAGCTTAAGGCTAAACGTCATCGTGTGTTTACCTCTTTTCTAATCTTTGGGTGAAATCAAGGTTACTAAAGAGAGAAGGTTGCCTGGTAAGTCGTGGAGTGACGCGTCATTCAGTAGGCCATCTATTTGTGTATATGCATTAAATGGGCCTACTGAGTGACGTTGCAGTGACGTTGAAAGTTACCAGGCAACCTGTCTTTTTAGTAACCTTGGGGTGAAATGTTATTGGTAAGTTGGCAACTCTGATTCAACTATCAACTATCTTCACAGCCATCTTAGGAAAAGCGGAAGAAGATTGAAAACGGGCATAACCTATAAAAATTTGTTTTATTTTTGGTTTTAAAATACCATAGAAATGGTTAAAGACTCGCATTCGACAGGTATAAAGAAACGCCGAAAGAATACGCCGGTTTCAGACGTCGACGGCGAAGGAGATGTATACACAGTAAGTACAAATGTTCAAGCTATCGTCCAACTCCATCCTAATTGACATTCACCAGAAAGTTGTGGACTTCGAAGAAAAAGAATCGACGCAGAGAAACGCGGAAGAAGACGCACATGTATATTTCGAGCTATGCAGGAGCATTCGAAATTTTTTGGGAGACGCCCTCCTCCTCAAGAAGGAAAACACTCCCGAGGTTATTAATACTTTCAAGTTTAAGTAGACCTTAGTAATTGATATATTCTATTCTACAGAGTCGAGTGAAGATTCAGCAAGGTTTAACCGATTCGTGCGTAATGATTGCTATATTAAAAAAATTGAATCGGCTTGATAAGTTTCGCACGATCGCTGGCAGGGAATCGTTGAATGTGGAAAAGCAAAAAGTGGACAGCACTAACTTGCAGTATCATAATTTATTATATGAAGTGGCTCACTTGATTTCAGAATACACTAAATGTAAACAATTCAAGTATGTATCATGTGATCTAATTTTAATCATCTTGCAAAGGCCAAGGCCCCTATTCTCATCCTATGTTTAATTTAATAACTTGTTTATTTCCCACGGTAACTCTCATTTGCCACTCTCTTACACTTAAATTGACGTTAAGCTGTATCGTTTCTTGTTTATTTCAATCACGGCTTTAGTTAAACACGATCTTAATCATAAGATGAGAATATATGCCAATGAAATTAAAGGATTGTCCCAGCAGCAGTTTCTGATTAGTTCGAAACCATCAGTTGCCCATGGAATAGGGTTTCTGTAAGAGGGAATTTTCGATCTCGATTTCCCGGGTAATTTGCTAAATTTGATCCCGGGAAAAGACTGTCGAGAAATCGAGAAATTTCCGTATTCTGCGCCTGTCCTCTCCGCTCAAGACAATAAATTGTCCGCTGTTCTGCACATCTTATTATTCTCTATGGGGGAATTTATGTGTAGTAGCAGTCTCATGGAAAGCAACGAAGCACATGCGACTCGCATATGCAGCCATGGGCAGCTTAACCGCTACAATTTGACAATTCTGTGAGCCTTGTACCACAAGGTTTTTAGGGTGAGGTTTGCGTGCAGACGATGCATTTCAGATGCACATGACTGTACAACAGCCCTTGCTTTCTTAACGTGAGTAGTGATCTGGACAAAATGTAATAGTGATTACGTATTACGGCAAAAACTGCAAATATACGAATGGCAATCAGTGGACTGTAATATTTTCAAAAGCAGCAACAAATAAATTAATTATTGCTTGTACAGAATTTCTACTGTAATATCATTTAAGAATTTGAAATTTTCCAATGATATTAACCAAAGATATTTTTAGATAGTCAGTTTTGATTACAATGAAATTTCAGGCCAACAATTGGCCACACGTTATCTCGACCTAAACTGTTACTATTTTAAGAATATTTAATTTTATTTTGTGCATATTAGCCACTGTTTTTCAGAAGAGATTTGTTTTTTTGTTTTTATATTATAAAAGAGAGGGACTTTTGCTTTTTTTTTTAATTACTTTTATTACTTTTCTAACGTTTATTATCAGAATTATTGTTTTGTAAAATTACCAAAAATGTTTCTACTTAAAAGATTTTTTCCATTTCCCAGGAACAAACAGACGAGAATTCTCGAGTCCCGAGAAATTGAAAAAGTCGAAAAATCAGAAACCCTACCATCGAAATAATGATTGATTTTGTAAGCTTTGACGAATGCATACTTTTGAATGTTCTGAAATTGCTGTTGAAACAAACCTTAAAAATCATGTCTTAGCTCAGATTCAGATTTGAGATCCCAATAGTTGCGTTGCTTTTATACCGATTCTAAGATAATCTGATCTCACTTCTCTTTCCTCACTTAAATTACACGTCCCCTTTTACTTAAAGTGAAGTAAGCAGAAGTGAGGAAGTTGCTTCTTCCCCCCTTACCGATTTGAAGGAACTGCAAACCGTTCCTCAGTAATGAGTGTACATCCCTCAGTAGGTAGTGGGGAAACTAATCATAAATTTTTTGCACAAAATAATGGCACTGAAGTTTCTTTTTGAAGTAGCTACCAAAAATTATTTCATTTAGTTAAATGCAACGCGTTTCACGCTTCCTTAAATTACTTATAACTTATTTGCAAATTTCGACTTTAAAATTTTTGACTTTTATCTTGACGAAAGAACTTCCTCAGTTCTCTCCTTTCCTCCTTACTGGTTCCATTTAAATTTATATTACCTTTTTATGTGAGATGAGCCACCCACCTCATTAACCTCAGTTCATTTGTAAAAGGAATGCAATTAATATTTTCACGATTTCCTGAATCTAGCTAAGACATGATTTTTGATTCCATGGTCTGTTGAGGATGACTTTTGCAAATTTTCTTTAAACTAATAGTTTATTTTTGTGTGAAACCATAAATTTACTTAATCTCACAGATCCAAAGATGAGGAAATTGAATTGATTCCACAGGAAGAATTCTTCAAAGTTGCTCCGGAGTCGTTAATAGCACCCTTTAAAACTGTAATAATCTTCTGTGACGAGATGACAATGTATGTTTGTTGTTATTATATTTGTTGTAGTGTGAACAGAGTGAAAAACAGAAACATGAACTCTATCTTGCGATGCTGGAGTGGGAGCTTATTCAAAGAAAAACACAGGCGCAGCGCTGCAACACGTACGAGGATGAAAAAAAACATTTAGCCGCTGACATAATAGAACTAAAAGATCGATTGGAAGGCATCGGGCCAAGACTAGCAGCGGTTTTAGAGGCCAGTAAACCGTTACAGGATTACCTGGGATTACCTGTGGACAAAATCCAAACAGAACATAAACTGGCGTATCTATTGCCAGAGCCTTTGTATTTGTTATATGCGCTTACGGACGCGTACAGACAAGTTTACAACATAAACATGAACGTCGAAATAATAGGCGATTACGATGAAGCTCATCAATGGAAAGAGATGCATCAGTCTATCAACGTGAAAGTGGACATGGATTCAGATCAAGAAAATGATGTACAGGAAATTGAAGTAAACTATCCCAGTGAGTAAAAATAATTTATTGCGGTCGCCTTTTTTTGTAGGAAGTCGTTGAAGTAGTGAAGAAGAGACGGCACCGTAAACCTTCTCAGGTCGACAAGCACGAAGAGAAAAAGAAGATATTAGTTGAACCGCATCCTTTATCAGTTCAGATAACGATAATTGAGAAACAAGGTTTCGTCTTGAAAATGAAATTTACTTTTCGGCCACAACTTGATATTGTAACTGTGTTTTCAAGTACTGAAATACCTAATAACATTACAGGTAATTTAATATATTTAATTTAATATTTAATATAGTGTGCGAAACTTTACTTGGCGCTCTTACATCCCTTTCCCCCAATAAAAAGTGACTTTACAAAAACGTATCAGTGAGTAAAAATGCGAAATATAGTAAATATAAACTTTATTGAATAAAAAACAGAAATTACAAAAATATGCACCTTACCATTACACACTATGCCGACGCGTTTTTTTTTTTTGTATTGAGAGGTTCTTTATTTAGTTGAGATTTGTTTGAAAATGGAAAGCATCTACCATACTTATTATTATTTGCTTTGGATTAGGTCATACTGCAAGAGAAGTCCTAAACGGAGAAAGTTTATTGAACGAATTACTCGAAGGTGATTTTGGATTGGAAAGTCCAAATCCTAGCAATCATTACCAGCTTCAGAAAGTCGGACTCGGCTCTTTTCAGTCTTTGGTTTCGAAGTTAGGGTACCCGTATGGTTGGGCACAGAAAATTTGCGGCTATGATTTCCTCAACATAGAAGTAAGCGATTTAGCAATTCTTATTTCCATTGCATAAAATACGTTAACTTTCAGAGAAACAACGGTCAAAACAAACCAGACCCGATGAGCGTGGAACTTGTGATGAAGACATTGTACAAGCGTTTAAAGTCCAGATTAGATGTAGCGGGACAGCTTCAACAGCTGGGTTTGTTTCAATTTCATACTAGTCTTGACGTTCAATTTTAAATGTGTTTTATTAATTTTAGAACAAACCACAATACCCCTTTTGCCTGATACGATTGATTTCCCTCGAAATTCCATATCTTCCTTGACTAAATGGACTTCGATTACTTGGCAGAACTATTGTCAGCAAGCTTGCACAAATCAGCTTGTAGAGAATGAAATTGTGTGTTCAACCGATATGTTTTATTGTGCTACAATAATGCGAAACAAAGGTATAGCTCTTGATTTGCCAATTTGTTTAAAATTTACGTTTTTTTTTTTCCAGCTGCTCTGCATGCTTTCATTGTTATCTATAACAATTACCCGATTAGACCACCTCTATTCTCACTATCTTTGAAGTACAATGGTGATTTTTATGCTGAAAATTGCGATGAAATCCGAGTAAGTTAATTAAAATATGGTTAAATCTGCATTTGCATTTCTGCTATTTAAGGATATGGAACGCTCCGTTAATATTGGATGGACCAAAGAACTTGCGAGTGCTTCGTGGTTGTTGTCGGCGCAGCTGCGTCATCTCTGTTCATTTTTAGACGTTTATTTAGAGACGTCATTCCCTTCGGCATTTCCACAAAGCACCGTGTTCTTCAAAAATGTCTGGTTAGTGCTATACATTGTTTGCAGACGATAGGTTTTTGCTATTTGTATTATGTTACAGTGCACGAAATCGAAGGAGACCGTTCAAATTCCGAAAACTCGGAGCTGAAATTTTCACCCAATATTAATAAAGTTTATGTGCGTTCTATTCTTGAATAAATGAATTAAAAGACAAATCGTTGTTTGCAGCCAAAAATTTATTCGTTTACGTCCAATTTTATTTCAATCTAACAGTTTTTATTCACAAGTAGCATCTTCAGGCTCAGTTATATTGCGTATGCGCTGCAACACAGAATTCGTCATTTGGTTCAGGTTTCTGATTTTTTGTAAGTCGCCCACTACATTTTGAATAAACGGCGCCAAGACATCCCAGTTGACCTCTGGGGGACTCAAACCGTCACAAGTGTATATGTCCTCCATAGAAATAGTGTCCCAGTTATTTTGTCT
Source organism: Dorcus hopei (assembly GCA_033060865.1). Lineage (NCBI taxonomy): Eukaryota > Metazoa > Arthropoda > Insecta > Coleoptera > Lucanidae > Dorcus > Dorcus hopei. The sequence goes on along the minus strand of CM065421.1, from coordinate 20,886,668 downwards.
GAAACCAAACGCTGTATAAAGTGAATAATTCGTGTTATACACACTTTAGTAGTTCTTTCTCTTGAGGCCCGTCTTGTTTTTCTGCTGATTCGTCTTGTTCTATCGCAGGATTTTCACAATTCAGATCTTCCTCTGCAAAAAAGAAAAACAAAATACAATTTTCTCTAAATTGTAAATTTGGTGAAGTACCTCCTGATTCATATAGATCATCTTGTGAATCGGTTATGAAATTATTAAGACGAACCATCAGCTCATTCAAGTCATTCTGAATTACTTCCAGTTCTTTTTTCTTGTGGTCGAATAACGTAACATAGTCCTTTTCTTCCCCTGTGAGATCTACAACAGTTTCGCTTTCGCTAACTTGATCTGGGGGTGAAGATTCTATGGAATGTATTTCTTCAGTGTCAGTGCTTACTACTTCTGGGGATTCTTCAAGTATTACATTTGGCTGAATAACAGAGAAATGTTAAGTGTGTTAACGCTTGTGTTTTTATATGTTTATTACGATTTCAGTTTTGTCATCCATCTCTGTTTTCTTTACAATTTGATAAAAAAATATTTCATTTAATGACTGTCAAACGTGACGTTTAATACTTGTGATGCTAAGGCAACCTATATGGACTGACTGATTATTTTATTGGAAAAATCATTATAGCTCTGAAGTTACTACAATTTTATTATTAAAGTCAAAAGCAGGGCTATGCGAAAATATTTGATGCTGATGGTTAAAAGGTGTTGAAAATTCATGACAATCAAAAAACAAAAAGAATACCATGGGGCTTGTGAATGTAAAACAAAAACGAAAATACGTCGAAATATGAATAAATAAATAATGAAACAGAAAGGACCAACGCAAAGCTAAAGGAAAAGTGAACGAAAAATTAATTTTAACTACAAAACAAGAAGATATTCGAGGCAAAAGAAAATTAAAGGAAATGGCAACGACATATTAATATACAGGTGTTCCAACATTGTGTTCTCGGGCAATATCTTGATAACTACTGAATATACAAAAAAAGTTTTAATGCAACTTTTTTTCCATAAAATTGTTTTCAAACAGTGGTGCTGGATACAACTTTTTTATTTCAAATGGCACAGCCTATATAGGTCACGTGCGTTCAAAAAAATCCGTTATCGAGAAGGCTCTGAACTTCCTTTTATTTTATGACGGCACGTCGTAGCTTAGTACGTATGCTGCAACCTTGAATAACTGCGAACTGTCAATAGCATCAACAGTCAAAGTTTTCGTTTACATCTTCGAGGTATTTGTAATAAAATAAATGCTTTATTTCATTAATTGCGCTTTATTATCAATTTTGTAAAAAATCGTAATTGGATATAAAAAGTTAGGTTATGTTTATAATACAATCGTATAGTTACGACGTGACTTTGTAAAATCTGCATTTGACATAAGCCTACTTGATAACGGTTTTTATTGAACGCACTTTATTTGTTTTCCATGGTCACCTTATAATTATTCGCTTTAAAAGAAATAATTAAAATCTAAAAATCTCAAAAAATATCGCCGATAGGCAGAAGAATGGCAGAAGACATATTTAACAAATGAAAGTTCTTTATTAAACGAAGAAGAGATATTGCCCGAGAACACGCTATTGGGACACCTGTCCCAGCGAAAACACGTACGTGTAAAAAACGTTGTAAAATAACATGTAACCAAACGTTGAATTCGTGTGGTATTGTTACGTTGAAACAACGAAAAAATGTCGCGGCAATCAATTTCTTTTAAACGTCTCTATCCACGTGTAAGAAACGTTGTAGAATAACAATTAATCAACGTTGAATTCGTGTGTTATTAATACGTTTTAACAACGCTCGAATCAACTTCTTTTAAACGTCTTTGTCCACGGTATTTCTACGTTAAATCCCAGTGCATACATACGTATAAAAAACGTTGTGGAATAACATGTAACAAACGTTGAATTCGTGTGTTATGGTTACGTTAAAATAACGAAAAAATGTCGCGGCAATGTCCACGTGTAGCGTTGAATCAGACAATTACGACGTGTATTAAAGCTGGATCTAAATCATTAGACTGAACAAACATACATGGCTAATGGTGGAATTCGAACCCACGCCGCCGAGTGACACGACTGTCCAAGTCGGCTAGACTAGACCGCTAAGCCATTTGGAGATCCCAGTGCCGTATCGCTTCCGTGACTACTCAGTAGTAATAAAGCCGAACCGGGGACTTTAACTTACAATAGCTATGCGCCGCCCTCACTCGTTCAATTTCCGAACTCTTTACTACCTACAGTTTCCTTCTAACATCCATATTATCATAACATCATTAAATCAATTTTTCTAATTATTACAATCCTAAGGTTATTTTCTTTGTATATACATTTCAAAAATTCTAAATTATTTATTTATAATACATGTAATTCTAAATCGCCTATTTCTAAAAATATTTACACTAACATAAAATATTCGACAAAACACATTTAATACAGTACTTAATTTACTTTATTATTTACAAAATTATTTCTTTATGAAAATTTAAAAAATTACATGCTGCTCATGAACACCGCAGTGGAGTGGAAAGTTTAACTGAATAAATTCTGTAACTTAGAAAATTGCCATTTGTAGCAAAATTCTTGGAACAGGTCAATTTTTATTTTTATGGCGCATATTATAAATGATTTCTTTAACTTTTCAATTATTTGGAAGGATGAAACAACCCCAACTATTTTTTTAATGGAAGGGTATGTTGAGTAATTTTTTTCCTAAAGCTTGTTCAATTGGGAATACAGTTACGTTTTTATTTTTTTAATTTTTCTTAAACAGTAAAAGGCGAAAAATAAAAAATAAATTTTGACTAGAACGATTTTAACGCATCAGATGTTCAAAATGCTCGCCACCTCTCACTTGACAATACCCTAATCGATTATAAATTCCATCCCTAACAGTTTGTAACATTTCCGGCGTTACTCTCTCAATTTCATGCAGAATTTGAAGTTCTGAAGTTCTGCTATGTCGTTTGGTTTAGTCACATAAACTTTACTTTTAAATACCCCCATAAAAGTCTAAAGGGTGAGATCTGGAGATCTTGTTGGCCACTCAATCGGTCATCAGTCATCTTCTTCCTATCCACCTATTGGGAAAAACTTCAGTGAGGTAATTACGTACAATTAAAAATTTAGCGCATCTGCAGCGCCATCTATTGGCTGCACGCAACAATAATTGATACCATATGGAATGCTTATCTCTTCTCATCAAATAATAAAAAATGGAGTTCCTGAATTTTTGGCATTAAAAACGGTTTTAGTAAAAAAATTCTTTTTTTTTGTTTTTTACCTTTTACTGCTAAAGAAAAATAAAAAAATAAAACGTAGCTTTATTCCTAATTTTTCAACATATCCTTCCATTAAAAAACATAGTTAGGGGTCGTTTCACCCCTCCAAATAATTGAAAAGTTAAAAAAGTCCCTTTGTAATATGCGCCATTAAAAATAAAAATTGACCTGTTCCAAGAATTTTTTTACAAATCGTAATCTTCTAAGTGACAGAATTTATTCCAGTTAAACTTTCCACTCTTATACAGCTGTCCCCAATGAGTATTCGTGACAATATGTATGTATAATTGATTGACTATTGCGTTCTTTAGTATTTTTAATCACAGATTTTGGGCATCAAATTCAAACTTAAAAAAATTTGACAGATTACGTCAACTTAAAAAGAGGTTGTGGTTGACTCGTATGTCCAAATTAACAGTACTTTTCATACCTGTTTCGTTTCATTTCAAAGCTGCCAAGCATGGAGAAGAACCTCATATTTCATAGATTTTTAGTAAAATTAGAATTCAAAGGTGTGAAACACGATAGACAATCACTGTAAAATTAAGTGTTTTCTAACGTCAACATCACGTTTTGTAAGGCATATTTATTCGGTATACGTTAAAATAACGTTATAAAACGTGGGTTAAAAATTTAGTTGTAAATTATGATTTATCTAACGTATTAGTTTCGTTAATTTTTTTCTCATTTATTACGTAGAATAGTAGATGTTGAATTAACGTTGAAATGATGTGGTAATCAACGTATGGTAGATACATCGCATTTACTCATAGTATAAATCACGTCGTAAAAAGACAAAATTGTTACGCATTTATTTCACGTTATAATTACGTCCATATTAAACTGATCGTTAAAAAACACGTCATACAAACGTGATATAATTAGGGTTGCTAATGCAACCAAAAAAAACGTTGCATTTTTCAACGAATAACGTTATTTCCACCATTACAACGTGAAATTAACGTTGAATAAACGTACATGTTTTCGCTGGGGTAGGTATATAAAAAGGAATTGTAATAAGAAAACAATATTTAAATAAAACAAAAGAAGATTGATATAAGGTGTAGAGCATTCGAAAAAACTAACAGAAAGCAAAAGAATGCTATAAATACAAAAAAAAATAACCAAATAACAATAAAAAATGAAAAATGTATACACAAGAAAATACGAATAAGATAAATAAAGATTGATAATTCTTCGGAGGCGAATTATTCGAAATAATACAAAGGAAAGGAAAATTCTGAAAGGCTTTAATATAATAAGAACATTCCTTGGATAAGAAGAAATAAAAATGAATCATAAAAACCAAAATTAAATGAACAGAAGACGAGAAAGGATCGACGATTTTCATCCATAGGAGAAATATCGTGCATTCAATTAAATTCCTTATTAAAGTAGGCTATGATTTTAATGTTTTTTCTCCTAAGGGTTTGTATCACTGATGGTCGTCCAATTATTTAAATTAAACAAATTTTAAATTGTGACACTTTGCAATTTCAATTTATAAAATGTTAAAATTACAACAAAAATTTTTTATTATTGAGTTACGGCTGAAATCAATAAAAACGGGAAATGTCAAAAAAATTGACACATTTTTTTCAATATTTTCATAGTATGAAAATGACTATTAGAACTAGGTTAGAATTATTTGACGCTACGTCAGTTTATTAATAAATAGGTTAGATTTTTTTAAAAGGTATGTATTGTCAAGACCCCGTTGTCAAGTAGACAATTAATTGACAAATGCAACCAAATTTACAATTGGAAAACTTTCATTTCTCGTTTTTTTTAATTCAGCTGTATTTTCCAACCGGTAGATTAGAAAATGGACACTGAGAGTTGTTGACAACTGTCCTCTCATTGTTGTCAGAATCAGACAATAGCGACAGTCAAATGTCACTGTCAAATCACCTTACTGTTTGATACCTACTGACTTTCATTTAGTTGTCTTTTATTTGCAAAGGAGATCCGTTCACTTTCACCCAGGATTACATATTCATTAAGTCTTCACTGGAATATAACTGTCACATTTGCCATTTTGTTTGACACCTAACGATTTGCAAATTACGTTACATTTCCATAAGGGTATCAAACAGTATGGCCGCTTTTTTTCACACTGTCGTTTAAGTGACGCTACTGGGTAATTACTTATACGCTTATACTGTGCTCGTATAAATGAAGAAAACAGCAGAAATTAACTAATGGTCGCGAAATTAAAATTGGTCGCGTTCAGACGACCACAGCAGCTGAGTTGCTAACTCAGCAATCGTTTGTGATTGGCTATTATCTTAATGTGAGCCAATCACAAACGATTGCTGAGTTAGCAGCTCAGATGCTGTGGTCGTCTGAACGCGACCAATTTTAAATTTCGCTCAGAAAGAAATTGTCCGACAGAATTTGGATAGATGGCGCTGGCGCATCAAGATTTGAATACGAAAAGTTAAACAATACATGAAAAGATTGACAACTTCGGGAGTCTTTTTGATCGAAAATTAAAAGACTAGCAGAAAGCAAAAGTAAACCATAAGAGACTTCAATGTAATAAGAAGATTAAGTCGAGAAGAAGAAAAAAAGCAAAGGAGGACCACAAAAATTAGAAAAATTAGAATTAAATGAACACAAAACAAGAAAAGATTAACGATTCTCATTCGAAGGAGAATGATTGCAACATGAAGTAAATAGCACAAATGAATTTAAAATTTTGCACCGAAAAAATGAAACGTTTGCACCCCTCATGCTCCTCCGATTGCTTCGCCACTTGCTTTTTTCGATAATGAAGAAAAAAGTTTATTACTCAATCGATCGTTTACTGTAGAGGGTGGATCAAATTCGATGTCTCTTATGGGCATCTCTGTAACTATAAGAGATAGAAAAAAACTAGTTGGCCAAGTCTCGATTTCTTTTTTAGAGATAAAGTCAATAGAATAAACAAAAATTGGCTATCTTCTTTTGTTTTCGAGTTATAAGCCAGAATTGAGATTTTCGACTTTTCGTCAATCAGTCATATCTCGTTTATTTTTGCAGATATTAAAAAACTGTTTTAACATTATTAGGAATACAATTCAGTGGTGTAGTTGGTTTTTTGATATTTAATTAAATTTTCGAGTTATAGCATAAAGTTATATTTTTTTAAATGGAAATCATAGTAGGCAATGTCATTATTAAATAGAGATTTTTTTTCTGTTTTCAAAAATATATACTTTGTTGGGTTTATTTCTTACAGTTAATAGAATAAAACGCCTTTTTTATTATTTTTGGTGCATTTTTTTCTTAATTAATTTCAGTAAAAATAAACGAGCTATGCGCGATTGACGAAAAATCGAAAATGTCAATTTTTACCTATAACTCGAAAACAAAAGAAGATAGCAATTTTTTTTTAGTCTATTGACTTTATCTCTAAAAAAGAGATCGAGACTTGGTCACTAGTTTTTTTCTATCTCTTATAGTTACAGAGATGCCCATAAGAGACATCGAAATTGATCCATCCTGTACATTTCACTTTATTTTACGAAAAATGATTTCTTTAATTTCTTTTGTTTTTTTTTTTTTTTTTAATTTTCAGTTTATTATTGATTGCTTACTGTTCATTTAACTTTATTTAATGGACTTTAGATAAACACGACTCAATCAAAAGATCAGAATACTTATCTGATTATTTTGATATAATGTTTTTTTTTTTGCTCGCAAAATGAAATTTTATCCAAACAAATGCAAACACTGTAATAAAATTTAAAAAGTAAATAAGTAAAGTAACGTGCAATCTCAAAAAATATATTTATTAATTTTTCGACAATTTTCTATCTCGTTCCTTATTTTGTAAGTACTAAACTAAAACGTGAATGAATGAGTTAATGTACCACACTGACTAATTCATGACTTAATTATCCTCTACATTATCACAACACAATTTTCATCGTAACACTTTCACAGCGAGCAAATTTGCGTGTAAAGACTTTATGATTATTTGCTTTGATATGCTGACATAAGAGCGCTAACGTTCCCCTCGCATTTAATCCGACGAACGTATTTACAAGCTAAATTATTATCACGTGGGCTGTCGATGCCCTTGCTTTAAGTTTCGAATTCAAAGAGTCGCAATTACGGCATCTTCGTTACTATCCAAGGTAATCTCCCGGTCCTTTTGAAATAGTAATAATCGTACGCCAACTTTCCCAGTATTAGTACGATCAGGCTTGCCAAAATTCCGTTGAGGAGGTCCAAAGCTCTTACTGAATACTCGTTCGGTAAACGACACACAGAAGATCTTGATAATTGAGTAATCTGAAAATTATAGTAGTATTAAAAAAAGAATAATGATGAATAAAATCGAACATATTAGGAATTTATAAACTTATATTAAATTTTATTAATTGCATCTTTTGTTGTTTGTGTACTTAAAAAAAATGATAACTTACCGGTAACATTGAGTTTTCGTCACCTTGCACGTAAGAACATTTAACATCGGGGAGATCTTGAATTTGTGGCTGATACTTCACCAACATGTCCTGTATGAGAAAATAAATAGAATATTAAAATCTATTCTTTTTTATTTCTTTTATTGTATTTTACTTTTCTTTTCTTTACTTCTTTCATGACGCTTTTCAAACCTGTTTCAGTAACTCATCTTCGAATTAAGCTTACTATTGTGAATATGATTTTCAGAAAAGCAAAAACTAAAATTGTACCCCAATAAGTTTTAACTTATCAGAGAAATTTTTTTTTTAAATAATATTCTTAAACTTGAAAAACATTCGTAACAATTTAACTTATTTCAAATTGGTTTGGAAAACAAGTTGGAGATTTAATTTTCTTATCTAAAAATATTTTTTTAAAAAATCAACACTTTGATTTTGATATTTGATAATTAGGCATGTATAAATTGGTAACTTGGGTTTAAAGTACTTCCTCATTGTTTTGGTGATTTTTGTTTAGTGACACACATTGATGGAGAAACATTACATTGATGTGATAGAAGATTTAATTAATTAGGAATAATATTTTTGACGATAGCAGCCTAATGAAGATTTTATAATTGAAACTGGTCGCAAATAAGAATCAACAAAACTTGATCTACCTAAATGCTTTCCTTTATGAAAATCATAATTCTTCTTGATTACATTTTTATTTATGAGATGTTTAGCCTTTAAAGAAAATTCTTCAAGGATAAATAATGACATTTTTTTGCAAATAATTTGCTTTTTGTCTGATTTTTTATGTATGTTCATTAATAAAAGTATTTGAATTTTAAGTCTATGTTCAGATTAAACCTAAAATTAAACAATGGCATTACATACTACAAAATGAACAAATAAAATTCTATGTAGGTAGCAAATATAAAAAAATTGTAAAATTATTCGTAAAAGAAAATCGATTAAGTAGAAATATCGAATTTGAATCTGAAGTCTAGAATTGAATTAACTTTGAATTAATTATAAGAACAAGAGGAAAATACAAATTTAATTGTCATACCATATTATAATAACAATTAAAAAGAACTAATATACTTATACAGGGTGCCCATTATAATTCATGGCCTCTTAAAATTAGAAAATAGGCAATAAATTCTTCTTCCGTACTTTTAGTACATTACGAAAATCCGAAGTTATTTCTGATTTGATTTGTTTCTTGCACAAAAATAAAAATGAACTTGCATTTTTTTAATCTGCGCCTAATATGTGTACAACCAGAAATACATGGCAGCAATAAATAGTATACGTAAACAGTTGTTATAAATTAATCAGAATTGATATTTAATACTTCTTATTAGTGCATTATGCCATTTAATATAGTTGTTTGTTTGGATATATTTTTTATCATTTCACACTCATAATTACAGCTAAATATACATCATATCCGCCATTGAACTCATCTTCTCGGATATACAAACGTCTCGAAATAACTTGCTAGTTCATCGATTGTTAGATTGTTAAAAACGATGTTTAAATAATTTCTTGCTGTTTACATTACATTAATATGAGTTTAGCGCCCTCTACAATCGCATTCTTTTTTACTATAACAAAGTTCTTTTCATCTAGTGTTCAGTTAGACATCGAAAATAGGAATAAAGAATTTAAAAAACGATGTTTTTCAGAATTACGTGGGAGTATAATTTTTTTTTCAAATGCAATTAGTTAAGCGTGCTAGAGATTTAAAAGACGCGTATTTTGATGCATTAAACATTAAGAAAAAGTTCATATTAACACCGAAAAAAAGGAAAAAAGTTTTTTTTAGGTGGGTCAGACTAATCTTAAATAAGCAAACCGGAAAATGCATCCTTAAGAAAGTTAGCTCGTTCAAGTACATACTTAACACATTGACTAATTGTAAGTATTTTGATCACTTTTTTAAAGTTAATTATTGAAATAATCGGTGATATGAAGGAAAAGTTTACTCATAACATTTTTTTTTACTTTATGTTATACACGCTCACAATGGCACATAAAACGCATATTGTTGAGAATATTTTCTGTGAGAGCAAAAAAAAATCAGAGAAGTAGTTTTTGGAATATATTTGTTCCCTTACTTTTCTCTATTTTTAATTATCTTTATCTATTTCCAAGAAAGTATTCAAGTTAGAAAAAGGTATGAAAAAAACATCGATTTTTTTCAAACATTTCCCTGAGTTGATTAAATTTCTTGAAGAAACGTCATGTATATTACTTTTGCAAAGTATATGCACAAAAAAAATTAAATCAGTATCAACAACAGTTTTGCCGTAAGAAGAGATTTCGCAATTTTGATTGTTTATTTTTGTAACACTCGCTATACGTCGAAAATGTTTAAAAATTTATTACATTCTGACGTTTTTAAAATATTGAAACTAGATATTTTAAATCAACGCGAATAGATTTTTGTGAATAAAAGTTAATGTCAAACGATAATCTGTCTTCGGAAGAAACTATTATGCACATAATGCCGTAAGTTTCATTTTGGGTTGAAAAAATACGCGCATTGGTTTTGTGGTTTTCAATTTCCCAAGTGATTGTTTAGAAAGTATTGCGAAGTAGAGGTATAAGTAAACGTTCGGGTTTTACATCTTATATTTTGCACCGTATTCATTCTATCCTGCTTCCGCCTTTTTCCAAGTTTAAATTAAACGAACGATATGATTTATTAAACTTATTGATCAGTGGCTCTTTTCATATTGTACATACAGCGTGATTCAGAATAAGTGTCCGACCGTTAACCGCAGATAATACATGAAAAAGACAAAGCAAAAAAGCTATATGCATAGGGGGTCTGTTATGCATAGTTTTTGAGACAAAATTCATTGAAAATTCGGATGTAAATTGGTTGATGGTCACTGGAATGGCTTTATTACGTCACGAAAGCGCAAAAAATGAAATGAAACACGTGAGGGCATTTTCTTACGTAATTTTATAAATACGGCATCAGCGGTACTTAATCGGTTTCAATTTAGGACTCACAAGACGCTGATTTTTCAAATGTCTCCAATAAATTTATTTCTTGCAATTTCGTACTTGTATGACTAGTTCGGGTAACCGGACGAAGTGACGGCGGTTCAGTCGCTTGAGGTGTCGGGCCGATAGCACGGGGCACTAGTATCCGAGATGAGTTGTAGGTAGCCATCGTTTGAGGTGTCGGACCCCGATGTGTTGAAGCCTAGGATCCGAGACGAGAACTGATGCAGACCACACGCCTGTTACCCTTAAAACTAGCCTGTCTAGCTGCCCTATCCCATACACGCGGGTATACGTGTATGGGTAATGGATGCTGGGGTTAGTATTAGATGTGTGGTAGAGACTCGCGTAAGCGTTCTCGACGGTTACTCATCAAACGTAGCTAGGGAAACCTTGCTGACATGAGTGCTAGGGGGAGGGGGAGCCCACCGGTCCCGGCCGGTCCCCCTCATTGGCGTTGGCCTCCTAGTGGCAGTGTCATAGCTGGCGGACAGCGGGAGTACCGTGCCGGACGGCGTCCCGCTGGCCATTTCTCAATGGGAGATAGGCTGACGCCTGGGTGCCCTTGGTTGTCGAAAGACACCAGAGAGAAATCGGTTGTATGACTAGTGAATACGCCCCTAACGGGTCGGACACTTATTCTGAATCACCCTGTATATTCTTCTAGATGTGATGATTTAGAAATTAAATTACACGAGATTCAAATTCGTGTGCAAATTGGAATTTATTCCTCCGCCGAAAATTCGGATATTGCTAAAAAACAGCATTGATAGGCTCTCCTCTGTGAAAGGAAGCATCGGAGCGTGCTCGCCGAAATTACAGCGTTTCACGCATCAGATTGTTTACCTCAAAAGCAAATATCGTCGAAGATGGGAAAAGCTAAATATCGGTGGTAAATAAATAAAGTCGATTTTATGCCGTACAAATCCGTTTTCCTTCTTACTTATGTTACTTTCTTTGCGAGATGCGTTCAGATTTATGAACGTGCACTTTAATTTAAGTATATAACAAATAATAAAATGAAGTAATATAAAAATTAGAAAATTTGGTCACCTGAAATCCAGGAGTAAAAACGCAATCACATCTCCAAGGGTTGTTTCCCAAATATATCATAACTGCATTAGGCATGTTCGGATTGTCTTGCAATGCGTTGTCTATCGCATATGTGGGCAACTGAAAAAATATTTATTTGCAAGAAAACTTATTAAATATTGCAGTGAAGAAATTAAAAGTAAAACTGATATTTCAAAGAGGAGGAAGAAACGAAATATGTTTGTGTCTCACCTCTGTTAACTTATTTCCGTGCAGTGAAAGAACTCTAAAATTCGCCAGCCAAGATGATCCTTCTAAGATTTCGATGCTGCTGATGTAATTGTGGTCGAGGTAGAGGTCCTGCACATCCTCGTAAATGGGATTTTCAACAAGGGGCGTTAGGTCGTCGATAAAGTTCTTTTCAAGTTTCAAAGTCTTCGTGTTTTTCGGTAAAGACGTAGGCAGGGCAGTGAGTTCTTTACCCGAACAAACGACTTCGATCTTGGGGGAATAAATTTCAGTGATGAAATCGCGTACGACGTAGGCTAACGAGCAGTTGCAAAAATGAGGACACGTCTTATGCATATCCTACGAGAAATCAAAAATAATACAGATTTATTTCAGTCAAAATTTGTATCCTGTTATGCAGGACAAAAACAATAAATATTAGGAAAAACATTTATCTAATTCATATGTGAATTTTGCATGAAACAAAACAATTTGAAATGATAATCAAAATTAATTAAAAATAAGCAGAACATGCTTAAAGAATTTTGGTATGTAATTACTTACGCGCATAAATTTGGCAACTTTGACTAAAGGCCTCCCAGGATATGCTGGCTCAAAACAAGTTACACTGTCGATGTCTTTTATGGCGGATTCATTTAGTTGTAGGACCCAGTTCAGATGTACGGAACAATTCCATCTATTTCCTAAATTTAAATCAAATTGAACTAAATACCGTTAGGTTATAACGGTATTAGGCCGATATGCTTAATATAACGAACGAGGATAAGTTCTATGGCCGAGGCTATAAATTATCCGAGTTTGTTATATGCATATCGGCCGTATGTTGTTATATAGTTTTCGTAATACTAAATGATGAAATAAATCTTTATTTTGGCAAAAACATTCATAATAATAAACTTCGATAAGTAGGCAGAATTATGAGTGTGATTTAGTTGTAACTATAGCAAATTATGAGTGTAATTTAGTTGTAACTATAGCAATGTGTGAGATACAGAGCAAATAGTAATAACGGCCGCGGCCGTTAAAATTTCACCGGCCTAGGTCGTTATGGATAGCATAATAACCATGGAAACAATGCAGTTATAATGAAATAACATTCAAGTATGTATTACGAATTTTTTTTCCCAAAGCATCAATCGTCAGTATAAATCGAAATACACACGGTTTTGAATAAAATTCCTTAATTGAATTACTTCTCCCTATTCTTAATAACTTAGAAAATGACTTACGAGTCTTATTTTTTTTTGACAAATCACCTAGAAAGGGTGGTCGTAAATTTGAATTTTGGTATTACATTGGGCTAACTTAAAGTAGTATCTGATTAACAAAATCTGTATCACTGTGTTGGAAATACTCAAGCAACATCATTTTAGTAGTAAACGTTCCTTTCAACCAATTCAGTGCCTTATGTTTACGGGAATTTCTTAAAAATAAAATAACTTCTTTTTTAACTGATTTTCTTGAGGATAGATTGTCCTCGTCTCAGTGACGGCCGGTGCATATGAATTTGGAGGTGCTGTCGATGTGCGTTGCGCATTATTTGCTCTTTGTTCGTCTGTGTTAGACAGAGCTAGCGCTGAGCGAGTATGTCTGCAGCACTCCCAATTTCACTGCACCAGCCGCCGCTGCCTCGTCTATCTAAGTATATGAATTTTAAGGGTATGAAGAATCTTCATAACGGTCGACCACAAAGGACACATGAACATAAAGACCATAAAGACTGTCTTTTTAAAATACGGAATGAAACCTGGCAACCAAGTTAAGTTACCTTTAGGCCCATTGAGATAGTATAAAAAGAGGCGACACAACGACCTATTTCTATTAAGGAAAATGGGACCAATATGGCGCATATAAAAAAAAATCTATTCACTCTTTTTCCTCGTCCCAGTAGGCGAGTTAGGGTGACATTTTTGTTGGTATCACAATGAAACATAGACGTCAGATGAGACGGTTATGTTTATTTTTAATTTCATGGTTATAATTTGAGTCCACTGACGAAGACGTTGCCAACTCGACTTTAGTGCATATTTTACGGTGCCATAGTCGGTGCTCCTTCGTATAATATTTGGCAACATAGTCAGATTAGTGGTGTGGAATTGTCATTAATATTTTTAATGTCAGATTCTGGCATCTATCAAAATTCAGGCCAGCAACTTAACGAAACGAGAACACGGCCTACTGAGACGAGCATAAAGAGTGAATAGATATTAACTGAAAGATTGAAATTACGAAATGCCAATGTCAAATGTCAATTTGACAGAAGTGAACTACCAATATGAAGCGCCTGAAGTCGAATTTGGTCACGTAATGCCATCTCCTTAGTATTATCACAGCATAAATACATACAGTAGGTTCACTCTCCTTGGCGGGAACATTTCCCGCGCAAACTGAGCCGCCACGCCATATTCCGGATAGAAAATCTGTCATGTGATTTGTTAGAGCGCATTCGACTGGACGCACGGAGTGTTTCTTTTTCTCACTCTTACATGCACTGACACGCAGTCGCTGTCTCTCACACTTCTGCTCATTGCGTGCATCGAGCATTATGTCAAATGCGTCCTTCAGTTGCACGAATACGATCAGTGGTGTCTCGTGTAATTAGCAGCATAATAGGTGCTTTCGATTATGCATGCTGGGTGCACTGAGTAAACTTAAAACTCTAGGCTTTCAAGTAGTGATCGGATAATTCAAATTAAAAATAATCTGTCATCCGATTATCAAAATAACCTAAATAATTCGATTATCAAAAATATTCTTATTGCGGCACTGGTTTATACATTCGCAAAATGGCGCCAAGGTCAAAAAATTTTGCCCCGCCAGATCAAAGGTGCCGACAAACGGTTTCCATGCTGGTTATGCTGTGGTATTATTGGGCTTAATTCAGGGACGTCATAGGAGATTCAGAGAACGGAGCATCGATTGGTGTGGAAGTTTCTTGTTCAGTTAGTGGCTTAATAATAAAGCAGGGGCAGAAAACGCATTATCACAACCAATAAAGTTTTAACACAGCCAAATCTTCACCTATTAGTGTACCCAATTATGGAAAATTGTTTCTGGTTTGTTAGAAGTGGACAAAATTTCTAATAGAAGTCGTTTTGCCAGTACCATTGAAGATGTGTCTTCAGTTGTGTGACTCCTTGGTACTTATTTTATGGTGGCAGGGATACTGTTGGTGGCTGAAGCGTGAGCTTCTGATTGCATCTCTAAAATGCTTGATCTTATCGCCTACGTCCTAATTTTGAAGAGATTAGAGGTATTATTGTCTTTTTTTTACTTTGTGGTTGCACCGCATGTTCAGACTTGGCACACCAACAAAAAAAAAAGGCTTCTCTGCTATTATATCGGCACCAATAATGGAGAGCTGCGCCCAAATAATGGTCAAATGATTGCGAAAGGGAAAGAGAAATTCAGAATTTCCCATAGTTCTTAAATTGAACTTGTTGCCCAACTTGTTTCGGGCTTCCTGAAATATGTAACTTGCCTCCATGAATTTTTTTCTCTTCCTGATTGGGGACCACAATTAATACATAATTCTTTCCATAGATGTTGCTAGTGTCAGTTCTTAGATTCATAATATTCTGAGACGTGTTCACCACCAATTTGTATCATATTTATTTTGCAAGCCGTAAGACATGCAAAATAAAATGTATCAATTTCGAGGTGTCCTCTTTTTCTAATCTTTATTCATTTGAATCAACAAACAAAACCAAACAAATGATTCATCATTTTATTGCGTCCTTGTCTTCTATTTCATTTGTATCCTCTTTTCTTCCTTATTTTCCATTTTTGTCTCTTCTTACATCGTACTTAACTTATTAAGTAACATTGCTCTCCTCATCCTTCTGTATCAACTTGTATAATACAATGCGATCGAAAATGATTGAGCGTCCTTCAGAAAAATGTACTAATTTCGATATGAACAACTCGTAGAAAACTCAATTAATAAACAAACCGTGCACAACATACGAAGTCTATTGATTGTCACCTGACCTTGAGTATTCAAAAACGCGAAAATTCTCTAGGCCGAAGGTAGTTTTGATCACCTTTGGGTATTTATTTTCTCAAGAACGCTCAATCATTTTCGATCGAATTGTATTCCTCAACTTCGACAATAAGCACATCTTCCGTCTTTCACTGTTTGCAATTGTTTTACATCGAGGAGAAGCGAGCAAGTATGACAGTAATCATATACAATGTATTTTTTTTAAAAATGCCATAAAGGTTGGCCATGAAAATTAAAATTCATGTCGTAGCTTGGCATCTAACACATGCCAAATCTCAAAATTTAAAGTAAATGAATGGAGCTAAGACATGAATTTTCTTTTCCACAGCCACCCCTTATGGCATTTTTAAAAAAACACATAGTGCATTAACTTTTTACCTACACAAAGCAAAGCATCGATGTAGAATAGGCGAGACTTTTTGCCAAATACCAAACTAATTAGCGACGTTTTTTGACCTTTGAATACGTTGGAACTATAAAACTGTATGAAGCAAAAAATTGGTTACAAGTAAGAGTCAAATTTTTGACCGAACGAATTTAGAATTGAAGAGCTTTGCCCATTGTTACATATCAACAAAAATTCAACTTTTTTTCCACGTCAAAATTGTTAAATTCTCAAAATTGACCTTGGCAGACAATTTTGACATGAGAAGTGCAATCCTTATTAATTCGCTATAGAAGTTTTCGATCCGAATAGAGTCCTTTATAGAGAAGTGACAGTTTGGAAGATTAATGGTGGAATAAACAGCTGGCCAATCAAAGAAACTAAATCCGTCTATAGAGAGAGCAATTCGCTTTTGATTGGCCAATTGTTAATTGCGCCATTAATCTTCTAAACTTCCATTACTCTATATATAAGGGCTGTAGTTTCAATAACAGTCAGTATGTGAACGATGTTCCAGAACTTGTAATTCTTCCTTATTTAAAACAATACCTACATTTACAGTTGGTTCTTGTCCGATGAAATTTGTATCACAAAATCTTCTAAGCGGACACTAAATCGCGCAACTATACACTTTACGTTTCGCAGTCGTTCGACTGCTTCGTCAGAAGTGAAAGTTATGTTGACAACATAACTTTCACTTCTGACGAAGCAGTCGAACGACTGCGAAACGTAAAGTGTATAGTTGCGCGATTTAGTGTCCGCTTAGAAGATTTTGTGATATAAAACAATACCCTAAGGGCCGGTTTCATAATGGACTATAAAGAACACTTTAAAATAATTAGAGTCACATTCAGATGTGTAAACAAATGTGTTTGCATATTTGTTTTGATATCTGAAAGTAACTTTAAATTTAAAGTCTCCTTAAAATTCCATTATGAAACTGGTCCTAAGAGACTTTTACAGGATAAAGCCTGATCTTATTCTGCGATGAGATATTAAGAAAATGTAAATGTTATACTGTTGTCTGCAAGATTTTTTAGTCTATTAAACATGTTAGCACATGACGAGTTAAAGATTGCAATGTATCCACAGGCTTTCAACCAGCCTATAGCAACACATGACCAAACAGAAGTAAGTAACCTTATTGGTATGAAATTTGAAATCATTTATTTTTTCAACGCAATATCAAAATACAATTTAAGTGACTACCCCCCTCTAGGTATTTCGTTATTATTTTCAGCCACTAGTTAATTATTGCTACCAGCTACTATTTTTTTTTTTTTTTTTTTTTTTTAATAATAATAATCTTTATTTATCCTTTAGACCACAAACAAGCTGATATGGGACACGTCAATAATTGTTTAGGTATACAGTACATAGGTTATACATAAGTGTATCACATATTGCATACAACACTTCTGCAGTACAGGCGGCACAAAGCAATTAACTATAACATCTCTGTTTAAAAAGAGTCACACATATATTCATTGTATGAATAATATGGTCTTGTTTTCAGAAGGTTTTTCACTTCTTTTCTAAATTTATTTATGTTTACACTTTCTTGAATGTTACGTGGCAATTTGTTAAAAATTTTTACACATGAATATAATGGTGACTTTTCATATAAAGTAGTTCGGTGTTTTATTGTTCTTAACATATTGTTATGTCTTGTGTCATGTGTATGTACGTCGTTGTTTTTGTTAAAATGTGCGCGGTAACGATAAGTATACAAGCATGCTTTAAGAATGTAGATATTTGGCAAAGTCATAATATCGTTTTGGACAAAAATTGGTTTACATGACTCTCTATGATCGAGATTGAAAATTAAACGAATTATACGTTTTTGCAGTAATAATATCCGATCTGCGTTTACTGCTCTCCCCCACAGAATTACCCCATACGATAATTTACACTGAACTAGTGCGTAATAAGTTCGCATTAACACTTTGTGTGGTACTTCACCCTTAAGTTGTTTAATAGCGTAGAAACTTCTTGCTAGTTCCGTGCACTGTTTGTTTATGTGAGCGCTCCAGGAGATGTCATTGGTACAGGATCGGTAATTTCTGCCTTCTTTACGAAACACATCATATTATGAAGTCATTTTTAAATAACTTACCTGATAAATAAATTTTAGATATATTATGAAGGGACGAATTTGAATTTATGTGTAAATGCATGAGACTGTTATTCCTCAGATCCAAAACTTCCAAGTGCCTTGTATTTAGAAAAAAATTTCTGTTCAATTCAGTCACGGTCAGATTGCGAAAGTGTATCGCCTGAAGTTAAAAAAGACAAGAAAAAAAAATACACTTCATGAGAAGCGATTTAATTTGCTTACCTTAACATTGTTATGAATCGGTATGTACCCTTCGAGGCGTTTGATGACGCTGTCGGTGATTGTGACGTTCGCAACATTAGGGAGGTTCTTTACAATCGTGTGCAAGTTAAGAGATTCTTCATTTAAATCGCACGTTTCTAGGATCTCGACGTCCAGGTTGTTTCGATGTATGGATTCGTCAAAATTGTGTGCGCAAGTCAATTTGTTTTCTAGAAATTTACAGCCGGCTTCTCGTGGACAAAAAATGCACATTCTCGAGTTTAGTAGAATAAATATTGCAGTGGAAAAACTGTAACAAACAAGAAGGGATTAATTCTAAAGAAACTCAAAAACCAAAGAGCATCAACGTGCAGGGATATCGATTTAATTGGTTATGATTTTACATACATATATGTGAAAGGTCAAAGAAACATAGTTTGTTGTACTATTATATAGTAGTATTTAATAAAAATGAAAATAGCTTCTACATACAAAAGAGACCCTAGAGGTTTTTAATTACTTAATTGCAGTTAAGGGGTTTTCCAAAACCAGAATGAGGTCGTGCTAAGGGATGAGCGCAACATTTGGTCAACTTTAAACAATCTTTTCTCTAATTTAACTTGAAGGCTTCCTCAAGTCCGTAATTTTACTGGGATTTCGAGCTAAACCCTGTCACGTTATTTTCGTTGTTTTTCCAATAACATGTACGCTTCAACTTGGAAACTTTTATCTCTTGATAACCAAGACGAGTACTAAATTAAATCTAGGTTCTAAGTAGTTTAGTTCTTGTGGGACATACATAAAATACAGGGTGTTATGTATCTTGAGAAGTCTTTTTGTATAGAACTGCAGCATAAGTAAATCACAATCAATTTACAAGAAGAAAAGTTCTTTTTTAACAAAATAATAAATAAATAATAAAACATTAGTTAACGTTTCCTAATTGGCGCACGTGCACTCAAGGTCACAAGCTAGTACAATTCCCAAGGTAGATGACAGCCATCTCCTTTATTAAAAAAACATTTTTATTTTATATTCTTTGTCTAAATCGATTGTAATTCACTTAAAAAAAGACTTCTCAAGAATGATGACACCTTTATAAATAGGTATAGATATAGGGAAATCACAAATGACTTCAACCCACGTGACCCCACCGTATAGGCAACACATTGCCCAGCGAAAACATGTACGTTTATTCAACGTTAATTTCACGTTGTTATGGTGGAAATAACGTTATTCGTTGAAAAATGCAACGTTGTTTTTTGGTTGAATTAGCAACCATAATTATATCACGTTTGTATGACGTGTTTTTTAACGATCAGTTTAATATGGACGTAATTATAACGTGAAATAAATACGTAACAATTTTGTCTTTTTACGACGTGATTTATACTATGAGTAAATGCGATGTATCTACCGTACGTTGATTACCACATCATTTCAACGTTAATTCAACATCTACTATTCTACGTAATAAATGAGAAAAAATTAACGAAACTAATACGTTAGATAAATCATAATTTACAACTGAATTTTTAACCCACGTTTTATAACGTTATTTTAACGTATACCGAATAAATATGCCTTACAAAACGTGATGTTGACGTTAGAAAACACTTAATTTTACAGTGATTGTCTATCGTGTTTCACACCTTTGAATTCTAATTTTACTAAAAATCTATGAAATATGAGGTTCTTCTCCATGCTTGGCAGCTTTGAAATGAAACGAAACAGGTATGAAAAGTACTGCTAATTTGGACATACGAGTCAATCATAACCCCTTTTTAAGTTGACGTAATCTGTCAAATTTTTTTAAGTTAGTTTAAATTTGATGCCCAAAATCTGTGATTAAAAATACTAAAGAACGCAATAGTCAATCAATTATACATACATATTGCCACGAATACTCATTGGGGACAGCTGTATTCAGAGTGGAAAGTTTAACTGGAATAAATTCTGTAACTTAGAAGATTACGATTTGTAAAAAAATTCTTGGAACAGGTCAATTTTTATTTTTAATGGCGCATATTACAAAGGGACTTTTTTAACTTTTCAATTATTTGGAGGAGTGAAACGAACCCTAACTATGTTTTTTTTTTAATGGAAGGATATGTTGAAAAAATTGGGAATACAGCTTCGTTTTATTTTTTTATTTTTCTTTAGCAGTAAAAGGTAAAAAACAAAAAAAAAGAATATTTTTACTAAAACCGTTTTTAATGCCAAAAATTCAGGAACCCTATTTTTTATTATTTGATAAGAAGAAATAAGCATTCCATATGGAAGAAGAGGACCAATGACCGATTGAGTGGCCAACAAGATTCCAGATCTCACCCCTTTAGACTTTTTATGGGGGTATTTAAAAAGTAAAGTTTATGTGACTAAACCAAACGACATAGCAGAACTTCAGAACTTCAAATTCTGCATGAAATTAGGAGAGTAACGCCGGAAATGTTACAAACTGTTAGGGATGGAATTTATAATCGATTAGGGTATTGTCAAGTGAGAGGTGGCGAGCATTTTGAACATCTGATGCGTTAAAATCGTTCTAGTCTGAAAATTTATTTTTATTTTTTCGCCTTTACTGTTTAAGAAAAATTAAAAAATAAAAACGTAGCTGTATTCCCAATTGAACAAAGCTTTTAAGAAAAAATTACTCAACATACCCTTCCATTAAAAAAAAAAAATAGTTAGGGGTTGTTTCATCCTTCCAAATAATTGAAAAGTTAAAGCAATCCATTTATAATATGCGCCATGAAAATAAAAATTGGCCTGTTCCAAGAATTTTGCTACAAATGGAAATTTTCTAAGTTACAGAATTTATTCCAGTTAAACTTTCCACTCCACTGCGGTGTTTATGAGCAGCATGTATTTTGTTTTAAATTTTCATAAAGAAATAATTTTGTAAATAATAAAGTAAATTGAGAGTACTGTATTAAATGTGTTTTGTCGAATATTTTATGTTAGTGTAAATATTTTTAGAAATAGGCGATTTAGAATTACATGTTTATTATAAATAATTTAAAATTTTTGAAATGTATATACAAAGAAAATAAGCTTAGGATTGTAATAATTAGAAAAATTGATTTAATGATGTTATGATAATACGGATGTTAGAAGGAAACTGTAGGTAGTAAAGAGTTCGGAAATTGAACGAGTGAGGGCGGCGCGTAGCTATTGTAAGTTAAAGTCCTCGGTTCGGCTTTATTACGGAAGCGATACGGAACTGGGATCTCCAAATGGCTTAGTAGTCTAGTTTAGCCGACTTGGAAAGTCGTGTCACTCGGCGGCGTGGGTTCGAAGTCCACCATTAACCATGTATGTTTGTTCAGTCTAATGATTTAGACCCAGCTTTAATACACGTCGTAATTGTCTGATTCAACGTTACACGTGGACATTGCCGCGACATTTTTTCGTTGTTTCGACGTAACCATAACACACGAATTCAACGTTTGTTACATGTTATTCCACAACGTTTTTTATACGTATGTATGCACTGGGATTTAACGTAGAAATACCGTGGACAAAAACGTTTAAAAGAAGTTGATTCGAGCGTTGTTAAAACGTATTAATAACACACGAATTCAACGTTGATTAATTGTTATTCTACAACGTCTCTTACACGTGGACAGAGACGTTTAAAAGAAATTGATTGCCGCGACATTTTTTCGTTGTTTCAACGTAACAATACCACACGAATTCAACGTTTGGTTACATGTTATTTTACAACGTTTTTTACACGTACGTGTTTTCGCTGGGTGTACTCTGTTGGTAGCAATGCAGTGCTGTGTGTCAAATCGTTCGAGGATGTAATGTCTACGATTTACGAAGGGATCGTAATTTACATCAGCATCTGGGAATGCTGTGTTAAATTGATTAAACACAACAGAACACCTACAGCCACGAAAGTCATTGACAAATACACGCTAATTTGAAACAACAACCTCACTTTTCTGTTGCCACTTCTAGAAAACAAAACCTAATTCAAGTTGGTCACGTGGTTGAAGTAAGTTATGATTTCCCTGTATAATGAAAGACAGGAAACATATATACAGTTTATGTTAAATCAATTGAAGCCAAATAATTTTTGAGTTTGAAATTTGTAAATAAAAACAAGCAGGAAATTCTAAACAATGAAGAACCTAAGTGAAAAGTTACAAAGAACATTAATTATTACAACAGCACAGAAATGATTTCTGCAGTAAACCGAAAAATTCTTTCTGCATCGAATTGCCAAGGGGCAATTTTTTTGCTTATTTACTGGAAAAGTTGTAAACAAACTTTGTTATTGTTTGTGTTGGTGTTTTACATATGTTAATTGCTGCTTTTTTAAACTAATTTATTATCTATTCATTTATAAAGCTGCCAGCTACATATTATAATTTCTTTTATAAGAACTTCTGCGTATTATATTTTTGTGTAATACTTGTTTTACTTCCGAATCAATTCGAATAACATACTTTCAAACTTTACGTAATCGATTTTTTTGAAAATTCTAAACCGAATAAGAAGACACATTTAGAAACCTAATATAAAGGACTTTAACAAAAACATTGCAATGAAATATCTATTTAAATTTTACGAGGGTCTTATTTATACAATTCTGAAATAACCGGCGACTATAAATATTACAAAGATCAAGAAGAGAGAATAAAAAAATCCAATTTCTGAAAGAGTACCATCCGAATGGAATCCAAATATTGAAGCTGTTTTCATTTTTTCACAAAGTCGTTCACTTGCACAAATAGAACTCGCATATAATACTTACAAATGAAAAACGAACAGCATTATAAAATTCTTACATCGCGCCACAACTTATTAAATGCGTATGAATGGATAACAATGATTTTTTTTTATTGTATTCATGGGTTTCAAGTGGGAAAAATCACATGTTCCCGGGCAAAGAAATGTCCGTCCTTCGCGGAAGGTGATCATGTTTTACTGACCGATTAACCCAGATATGTTTTGTCTCGCGAAGATTACGCCCATGAATAATTTATGGTGTCTCGTAATAATTTTAATAATTAATCGTCTGTTGTTTAAACGCCGACGTAATTCTAATTACGTATGGGTGTAAGAGTGCAAGGATGCATTCTACCTTACCTGAGCTGCAATTATTCAAATTAATACTTATCATGCAGCCCACGCGTTGTTGAATAACGAATGTGTGTTACATAAGACGAAAACATGTCAAACAAAATGTAAAATGGAATATAAAACCGTAACAAATAAAGGACACCGCCGAGAGACGAAACAAGGATATCAGGGGGCAGGTTGCTTTTGCGTGAAAGCATTCCCTGCTTCGCGTCGCTTTGTGTGTAAAACAACCAAATAGAAGTTATTCAACAGTTGCCGAAACTCTGAAAACTCCTTTTGCAATTTTAACTTCGCTCGAGTCAGCAATTTTCATTTAGAACGCAATGAATGTTACTAATGGGTGATGAAGTAGCTAGCTGACACTCTTCAGTAAAATTCGCTTGAATTTAGTTCACATTTCAACCTACGTTTGTGGAAACAGGAGCAAATATGAGGTTCCTCCATAGTGGAAAATTGCAGCTCCTGGCGACGGCATGTCTGTGAGAAAGCAGGCAGCTGGAAAATGTATGGGATTAAATTTAATTGGTTCGCGTTAAAGCAAATTTCATAATCAATTAGCGTAGATCCTCTGGAGAGTGGTTACATAAAATTTGCCGCGCGGTTTTCATTTGCATATGAGAATCTACATGTACATTATAAGGAATGTACATTATAAGGAATGTAGGTGTAGGGGTAATGCGCAATTTGTAGATAATACTTGGGGAAATCCTGCAAGGATGATTTGAAATTTCAGGCAAAGTAAACATACGTGTTAAAAATAATTTGACCAAAGAATAAAAATAAATTTTAAACAGAGATGAAAGCATTAAATAAACCGCCCAAGATTGGAAAGGATAGAAAAGGACGGCCGTAAAACAACCATGAAAAACTGAATCAACGGTTTTGCGAAGACCATTTATGTAATGAGAATGAAGTGAACATGGAAGGAAATGGCAATTATATCCTTGGGTGTCCATGAAGTAGGCCGAGCAAAAGGAAATTCAAACACCATATAAACACCACAAAAGATTTTACATCAACAAAAAAAAACACTTAAACTACGCTTGATAAAGAACGGACATGAAGACATACACTCGACTCCTACAACTTATAAAAGTAGGTCAAACCAAATAACCGTGGGCTCTTGAAAACGGCGAAGGCCGAAACCAAGGAAAGGAAGCACCAAAGCGAAATAGAAACTGGTAATCAATAGACAAGATACGATGTAAATCGCACAAAGAAGAAGAAATAGAACTTTAATTGTAACACATGACAGTAGACAATAGGAATATGTAATTAATTGAAGAGAAAGAGAAATTTATTTTACAGGAAATAGAAATAAATTGTAATGTAAACCATTTGGTGTTATGAAAACAATATATTTATTCTTTGTACAGGCAAATATACATATTCTTTTGGCTAATATACTGTTAAGTACACACTATTGGTTACAGAATACCAGCTTTTATTGTAAATAAATTTCTTCAATATGTGCTAACATTAACATTGCTTAGTATAAGTAATTTATAGCTTT
Source organism: Dorcus hopei (assembly GCA_033060865.1). Classification (NCBI taxonomy): domain Eukaryota; kingdom Metazoa; phylum Arthropoda; class Insecta; order Coleoptera; family Lucanidae; genus Dorcus; species Dorcus hopei. The sequence continues at coordinate 20,861,341 of CM065421.1, read as the reverse complement.
TACACATTGGTTATTGGTTATTGACTATTATTGACTAGTAAACAAACCCCACTTAAGATTTATGGCAGCTTTAAATAACTGTCTCGGGCTTCCGAGAGGTCGCACAGCTGGCTGTTAATCTTATCTATACTAGCAGTCTGCTTGTTACCTCTATTGTCTACTGTGGCCGACTCTCTACTTGCTCTAGATTTTCTGTTTACAGTTGAACGACCTCCGGAGAATCCGCTATAAGGAATGACACCTTTAATTAAGGCTTACGTGATCGTCGTGCACAGGAAACTACGTCGTGTTAACCTGGTTCTTTTGGTGGAGCAGCGTATAACTCTTTACAACAAGGAATTTGACACTTTAAATAAAATGCAACAATCAACTTTAATTGATTATTTCTTGAAAAAAAAAAATAAAAGAAAATGGGGAAAAACTCCTGATATCCGCCTCTGTGGGATCGGAGATCGTGAGTGAAAAACCTTTGCGTTTGAAGTCAATACAAATAAACAAAATTTACGATTCTCAGAAAGTACAGTATAACTCGTTTAACAGATTTCACTTTCGAATATCGGCGCGATCTATTTTCTTTCGAATCACACCGTTGTTGGATTGATGTATACACAGATGTTTGTTGGAGAGCTCTGCTCCTCACTTAGATTAATAATTGATTGAGTTTCAACTGAGTTCGAGTCTTGGTACAGTGTTCGTCACTCTGATCGTACTCAAAGACTTGTTCTGTTTAATAAACCAACGCACAAAGTGTCTCAGTGGGACCACAGTGTACTTAATTAATGACTTGATCAGATGTTTTAGAGAAGTATGTGATACAAATGCCGCTTTCAGCGATCAATTTGCAAGTAAAACAGTAGCGATCACCTCTTTCAGGGGCCCCCCGTGGGAGGTGTTGGTTTAACCCTATCTCTAGCTAACCTGATTAATATGGTGCGTGTAGTGAGCCGATACTACTTCTACTACGCCTCCTGAGCGAATTAAATTAATTGCTTTTGAGGGCGGTGCTTTACCCACTTGCCTGCTTTTTGAGGACCCTCTGTATGTCGCTCTTTCGCCGTATTACCTAGCTAATTGATTTATAGCGCAAGGAGTTAGTTGACTGTGTTTGCATTCACTATGGGTGGTTTTGGCTTGCAATCTCTAGGCGATCGCTTCTAATTAACCGACAAATCTCTCGGCAAAGACCACAGCTTGACCCTCCCACATATACAGGGTGTGAAAGAAAATTTGTACGAAAATGGCTAGGAATGTAGTTCGAATTGTTTGGTTTCCAATTTGCCTGAGAGAATCTCCAAGGGTACAATGATTTCTAAAAGTACACTGTATTGAAAGCCCAGGTAGATGTGGGAAATAAGTATTGCTGTTGGTTGATTAAATTACAGAATTTGTCTACTAATTAAGAACACTGAATCATCAATTTTTCTAAGATGAAAGTCACTAGTGAGTTTGAATACTCGCTGAAATGTAACTAAAAACAATTGATAAAATTTAGCTCAATGTAATGGTACTATGAATCGTACTGGCTCTTTAGTCTAATTAATGCAAATCAAATTATTTCTACCACCAAAGGTGCGCAGAAGGAAATAAATAAATATCAAATACCTAAGGCGTATAATCCGTGTCCACTTCCGCACACTGCACACCTTTTTATTTTATTTAATCACTCGCGTCGCGACGTGCGCGTGTTTATTTTAATTGACTCTCTTAACACACCGTATTTTAACCGTACCGAAACAATGATTTAACTATAAAATGAATAAGACTACAAGCGCCTAAGGTAAAACACAACTAAGCCAAATTAGAATTGAACTCGACCGTTGTCGCTAGAGCTTCACTGCTATCTGTCGTTCCTTCGCGTTCCCGATCCCCACGCAAAACAATTAAAAACCCACCCCCTCGGACTTGCAGCAAAATTCTGAAAACTCTTCGACCAATGGTAACCGTTGATTCGAATTCTAGCACACGCACTTGACTGCATTTTTCTCGCAAACAAGTATAAATTATGATCTCCAAACTGTCATACGGAATGATGTCTGCGATTTGTTTCCTCGCTAACTACGTTTCAAGAGCCTCTTGAATTGACAGAGAATTATGACGCTAGACTGGGAACAGAAACAGACAAAACAAAACACTTCAACTCGGGCGTAATTCGATCTGACTTTTCCGTTACTGTACATGTTACAGTGCTTTTAGCGCGAGAATTTTTGTACAGAAATTCGAAACACAAAGATAAGGCTACTTCACATGGCAGATTTACGGCTCCCTGTGTGGCCTATCATTAACCGAAGGGACGGCACGTCGCCTTGCTGCTTATCGCTTGAGAAAAAATACCCAGAATACAGACATGTGCTAGATATTGAAATAAAACATGCAAACATCGCATTTGTTTTGAAAACCAATTTAGCGAACGTTTCAATACTGTAAACAATTTCTTCAGATACAAACAAAATCCAAAGTAAAGTGGTTCAAAATAAACCATTCGTTTCAAGTTAGAAGAAATTGCTTTGTCCCATTCACACAAAGATATTATTTTTTTATTTCAGGCAATTTCTGTTTTAAAATATTTTGTTCATTATATTAGAGAACGTAAGCGCTGAGAAAAATGGAAATATGAGAGACCACTGATATTTACAGAATTAATTCCTTATGTAATGAAGAACTTACAGTATTAATAAGTGAAACTCATACGATTACACCCTGTATATGGGCCCATCACTACTCCGGAGTAAAGGCCGCTCAGGTACGAGCTTTTCTGATCAATTTTCGCAGATTTCTTTGATGTCCTTTCATCTATTACATTTGTCATAGATAGTTGTGCATTTTGGCTTACTCCGTTCATTCATCCTATCGCTATCTTTCACGTTTTTCTCCAATTCTTCAGTCCCATTTTACTTGGGTCGTTGGGTCTTCATATATTTGGTCCTCCCATCTATTTTTAGGTCTTCCTCTAGGTCTTTTTTCCGCGGATCTCCAATAGGTGGTTTTCTTTATTATTTCACTCTCCTCCTCCTTTGGTTATGTTCGAAGTATCCTCACTTTTGGGCTTTAATATTCCTGACTATATCCTCTCCGTCCATTATGTTTCTTTATTTCGCAGTTCATTAGGGGTCTGTGTTCTCCTTCGTCTGTTTTCATTGTTCCTAAAATTCTTCTCTGTATCTTCCTTTCTAGAATTCTTAGTTTTTCTTTGTCTTTATTTGATAGACACATAGTCCTATTATACATACATTTAGTTTCGTTACTTTACTCAGTTCTGTTACTTAGGCTCGATTTTACAATCGTCGGATAAGCATTATTCTTAGAATAACATGGCGTAGGTGTGACGTAGTTATGGAGGAACGTTAAAGGATATTCAGCGAATAGTTATTCCGTCTTTATTCCGTGATTGTAAAATTGGGCCTTAGTAGTCTCTGGTATATTCAATAGGCTCTATTTCCTGCTTTTATTCTTTCTGCCATTTCCATACTCCTATCGCTTTTCCCGTCTAAGTCCTCTAATTTCAGCTTCTCTTGCTGTCATACTTATAGTTTCTTTCAAGCTGTTTTCGTCTCTTCCTATTAGCGCTTTATCGTCAACGTAACTGAATAACTTGTGTGGAGCTTTGTGCGATCGTCTTGGTTAGTTCCGAACTTTTGATCACTTCGTCCAGAGCGGTTTTGAAAAGCGTCGTCGAAAACCCAATCACTTGCCTTGCCCCAACCTCTAATTTGATTTTTTGTGTTTTCATTTGTTGTAACTGTTGCTGTTGATTCCTCCATTGTCATTATTGATAATCTAATCAGTTTTGCTGGTATTTTCATGTTTCTTGTTTCTCTTACTAATTGGTGTCTCTTCACGCTGTCAAAGACTTGTTGGAAGAGTACGTGAAGGACAATTGCATGTTCGTAACATTTTTCTATCCTCTGTGTTAGATATGAATCACATCTATTGCCGACTTTCCTTTCCTAAATCACAGTTGATATTGACTCAATTTTTTCTCTGTGTGTTTAATTGGTCGGTTTCTTATAACTATTGTTAATAGTTTGTAAGCCATATTCAATAGTATGATTCCTCTGTAGTTTTTACAGTCAGATGACTCCCCTTTTTTAAAGATCGGTGTTATCTTTTAGTCGAATTTTTTTCATCATACAAAATTTTAATAAAAAGTAAATAATAGAGGCAATAAATATTTACTTATGGTTTATGGTCATGCAAGAGAAAACAATAACAAAGTGTCTTTAAAAACTGTCACGGCTTAGAGAGGCTATGAACTCCATAAGTTTGCCTATATACTTTCATTCAGATTTCAATGCGAATGAAGAGGTAAGGAATACTGATTGTATATTTACGTACAAAGTTGTACCAAAGAAGTAAATATTGAAGCGCGTAACATAACGGTTCAGAAATTAAGAAAATAATTCATCAATTCGTCTTAACAGTGCGTCGGGAAAAATTGGTGCTGTAATTAAAGCGAAGGGGTATGTTTCTGAATATTAATTAAAATGCCCTTTTATAATGTAAAATTAGTTAAATTTCACAGCATGTTCCTAATTCAATGATCAGGGGGCCGAAGTTCTATAGCTTGACAACCGTTGCAATCTTTTATAGACACTTGGTACTTCAATTCAACCCAAAAATATTAAGCCTATAATGAAAGAAAAATATTCTTTAGTTCTTTTTTACTTCTTTCTTTATTATTACTGAAATATTCAATAACGTTTACATTAATAGTTTTAAGGCAAATTTCTCATAAAATGTGCATATTGATTTTCCATTGAAAATTAAACGAAGGACATAAGTTATGTAAGACAACAATAGATTGCCCTTTCTTTCACGGGATATCCAAGTCACAATTCAATATAATCCGGGTCTTGAGTCATGATTGTCATGAAGTCGTGCAGCTTCTGCTAAATAAAACGAGCGAGATAAACATGTGCAGATTGTGTTATTTTCAATATCAGAATAAGTACTTGAAGAGTTACATCATTGAAAATTAGCATAAAACTGTGAAACAATTAATTTATGAACTATCATAAAGTCATCCCGAAGGGGAATTGCCGGTATATAATCAGATCGTGCATTTCAGTTTTCAGAAAGTGTCCCGGCTTCTCGAAGAAAAGGTAAGTCATGAAAATGTTTGTTGCTCAAATTTAAGATGTTTATTTTCTTGAGGTTCGGAAATTCCAAGATTGAACAATGCTACTATTAAAGTTTGTGGTTATCGTCGTTTTGATTATACAAGAAATGAGTTTGGCGCAGGATTGTCTTGGGAATGACGTAGAGTGTCAGGCTGATGGTTCCTGGGGTAATTGCTGCTCTGGATTTTGTTATCAATGGCCAAACTGGGGATCTGGTTATTGTACATATCGATAATTTTTTTTATTATTAACAGTAACATCAAACATGTATATAAACGATTAATAAATTTTCATTCATGTAATTACTTAAATTCTTTTGATTACAACAGCTATCCTTAAATAAGATTTTTTTAAAGCGAAACAAATTGCAATTTCTTTTCATAAATATTCAAATAATATTTTAATCTTTGTTCCTTTTTATGTTTGAACTTGCCGATATAGTCATCCAATCTGCTTAGATTACTAAAAAAACAATTTTAGGGGGATTAAAAATTGTAATCAGGCAATTTCAAGTTCAGCAGCGTGTGTAGGTGGGTTATTAAATTGAAATGGTTCTTTGAAATTAATTAATGTCAATTCCACCTGCGCGTCGAAATTATTAAATGTCAAGTATCTACCAAAGTATTGCTGCGGTTTGTTAATTTTGTAGACGGCGCGGCGCGGCGTCTAATTTAACATCACTGTTTTCTTTAACTAAAATTTTGAAAGTAAATTATTTACGTAGTTGCTGAATTTCTAGAGCCAGGGACGTAGCAACGGTTTGTTTCGCAAAGGTGCAAGATTTCTAGTGCGCCCCAATTACCAATACGCCCAGAACAACGTTACGACGGGGTGAGCTTTTATAATTCCCTAGTCCTTCTCAAATGCGTTTTGAAAGTCCCGGAGTATCTTCGAAAACACCCATGACATGGACTAGCGCTTGGCGGTGACGTCACTTCGTCTCGATATTCCGCAACAATAGATTAATTTTGATATACAGGGTGTTCTTTTACTGTATGCAAATATTTAAACCTGCAATACATCACCATAAATGGCAACGATTGAACTCATATGTCCTTAACAAAAGTTTTACACATTTCGAGAAAATCGCAGTTGAAAATGGGGCAAGAATTAATCGCACGTCTTTGAGGTAGGTCAAGAAAAGGAAATTTTATTGCGACCGCAGAAAGCATCTGTTGGAACAAAAAACAGAACTGCAATCGAGCAGTGACCCAGTGACCTTTGCCGAAGTCGGGCGGCTAATAAAAGCATTTTTTTTTCACGTCGCAGTAAGTGGTATCGTAGCCAAGGAATTTGCTACATTTTTCATGACACACAATTTATTGCTCCGTATCTTTTGGGATCAACAGTTTAGTTTGTGATAAGTGGTTGAACGAGTTAAAGCTAAATACGATTACTATTTTTTGTGCTTAGTATTACTTATTAAAATGCCGCAATTCACGAGCGGCGAGAGAACAGATTCTCCTCATCTACGGCGAAGCTCGAGGAACTGAAGAAGCACGGCGGATTTATGAAAACACATTTCCAAATCAATGCAAGAACATTTACAGCTAATGTCCCAGCATTAACGCGATTAAGGAACGTTTCGTGTGTGTGTCGCTAATGATGGATGCCACTTTGAACAGTTGTTGTAAGCATTCCTAAATTACTGTAGCGAACGTTTGAATGTGTTCTTCCACACAGATATTATGCGGTGGGTGAGTGCGCCTTTGCATATTAATCACGCCTGCGATGTTTATTGCCTACGATCAACGAAGCAGGTTCCGTAAGTTTCTTGTTGTTTCATGACCGTCGTATAAGGGGCGGATAAAATAATTTTCCCCCCTGTTATGAAAAATTTTTTAAAAAAATTTTCCGTGTTCTATGCTATGTGTTCTCACGGTAATGTGGTTAAAATTTTTGCACTTATTTTACAAACACCCTGTACATATCGTATAATGCAAATAAATATTTTACCTACTTATCAAAACACGTATTTCATAAAAATATGTTTTCCACAAAACATAAAAACCGTCACATTGCTATAGCGGGTTGGTCGTCGCAGTTGTAGTCGCTTCGGAAAAATGTCCACCTCTAATAAATTGTAAATGAGTATTTGAAAGCTCTTCTCGAGGCAGTTAATTTTTCTTCTTCTTGATATAGAGAGAAGTTACACAAGCAATTTTTCTAAGCTGCGTTTTGTTTCATTGAAAGCAGGCGTTCTCTCTCTGTCAATAAAATGCCTTTGGAGTCTCCTTTGCTTTTTCTGTTGCGTTGCTTTCCGTAAAATCACTCGCTGAGCAAATGCTATTGATGGCGTTCGCCTATTTTGTTTTGATGAAACAAACCGCAACGGAGATTCCGAAGGCATTTTATTGGCAGAGAGAGAAGTATCAATAGTAATGGAGACAGAAACAGACAGAAATATAAATAAAAGGGTGATCTCTCACCTCAATTAGCTTATATCCGCAGATATGTATGCCATCTTCAGTGTACACACAAAGAGAGAGAACGCATATCTGATTTTAATGAAACAACACGTAACAGAAAAAACGCAGCGTACGAGAAATGCTCATGTAACGTCTCCCTTACTTCGAGTATCTAGCTATTTACAATCGTTTGTTTCTTTTTTATTTTTGATGAGTCAGTATCAAAATTTTGGGCCAAATGTATACAGGTGGCTAATTTTTGTGTATATTGTATCTAGGAGTTGTTCAGCTTCAAACAATATAAATATAATTTTCATTTTGATAATACGTATTAAGTATTTTGCATCGTAAGCAAAATATTTTCCGAAAGAGAAGTCTGTATAGATCTTTCAAATTTGACAAAATGAATGAATGATAATTTTTGTAATTTTTTTTGACAAAATATCTATTAACGTTTTCTGCTAATTTTATATTTTTCATAATTTTTTTAATGCAAATATTTTTTAAAACAAAATTGGAAAATTTACTTGCCTTTAACTCACCGCAAGCGCTTTTGAAGTTGCAAAATCTTTTCATTTTTTACTCATTTCAAGGTCGATACAAAAGATAACATGTTTCAGTAACTCACCATTAGAAATCAACAAAATTTTGAAAGTAAAGCCTAAACAAGCCAATCGTTAACTAAATACAGTGCAACCTCTTTAATCCGAACAATTAAAAACATTGGGCTCATCTGGATTAGAAATTCGTCTGGATTAATGGATTGGAAGAATAACAGTCTATTATCATGTACCTACTTGTTAGTTAATACCCAATATAATTCAAGAAGTAACAAATGTATGTATTTACCACGTAAGTACCTACAAAAGTTAATGAACAAAAGTCATTTTTTTATTGTATGCTGATTTAATCAATCTGAGTTAAGAATACTACGTCACCTCCAACTGCAAGCGGCAAAGTTGTTTCACACAAGTTAAAAGGAGACAGCTATATAAAAGTTCTTAAAATTGTCAATCGATCGATCGGCATATAATAAAAAAATTACGTGCATTTGTATTTATTCTATACATATTACTTTTTTGTAGATTTTAGTTTAAACAGTTACAAAAAAATCCGTAATGTGTAAATGTGTTCAAAAACTTCCACGTTTGGAGTTGGTCATGACTTGAGATAGCAAGAAACATGATATGTCTTTACTTATTACTCACATCGAACAAAAATAAACAGCAATGTAAATTAAGGTTAACGACTGTTAAACGATAGGAATACAAGTGGGCATCCTTTCGTAAAATTGTATGACAAGTCCCTACACAGAGGTTTACTTGTTGCTGTATGTCCGTATGAGACGAACAAAAGTATGTCCAACTCCAAACGTGGGAGTTTTTAAACGCAATTTAGGTTATGCACATGTTTTACATCTCCCGCTGTAATGCAGGCATTGTCCGGATTAACGAGAGTGGTCCGGATTATGAGTTGACATGATGAGTGTCCGGATTACTGGATATCCGGATTAACATGTGTTCGGATTAAAGAGTTTGTACTTTATAAAGGCAAACTTATAACATCATTTCAAAAGCACATGAAAGAAGACATTTTTACTTAAACTAATTGACAACCGGTCATAGTATCTTAAAATATTAATCGAAAATTGACAACTTAAGAAAAGAAAGTTACTGAAACTGGAAAGCGGAGCGAAAATTGAAATTTAAAATTGTATAAAAATATGTGGACAGACGAAATAAAGACACAAGTCAAAATAAAAGAGAAGGATTGGCAGACATACTTAAATAATAAAACGGAGGAGAAATACGAATTATATAAAGAACAACGAAAGAAAGTTAACAACATGGTACTAGAAGCAAAGCAAAGTTCATGGAAGGATTTTGGAGTAAAATTAGAAAGTAATAGCAAAGAAAACAAAAAAACTATTTTTCAAAATACTAAAAAACATGAGAAAGGATAAAAAAGTGGATGCGGTAGCAATCAAAAACAAAGAAAGGCAAATCATAACGGATGGAAAAATGATTATGGATCGCTGGAGAGAGTATTTTCAAGATTTACTAAACATCGAAAATGTAACGAAAATTCAAGACGTACAAAAGCATAGAGAAGAAAAAAACACCACATGTAGAAAAAATGAGAGGGATAAAATTACAGAGGAAGAACTGAAAGAGGTAATTAAAAAATTAAAAAATTTTAAAACACCTGGACAAGATAGTAGATCTTTTATGTATAAAAAGGGTGACAACAAAGACTGCAATAATTATCGTCGGGTAATGCTATTAAACACAGTAACAAAGATATATGAGCAATTGCTAGAGAAAAAATTGAGACGAATAATAGAACCGTTATTAGCAGAAGAACAAAGTGGGTTTAGGAAGAATAGATGTTTGAAGACCATATATTTACAATAAGAGAAGTCATTCATAAGAATATGCTGAGAGGAGAAAAAGTATATTTGGCGTTTTTAGATATGGAGAAAACTTTTGATAGGGTAGCTAGAGTAAAATTATGGGAATGTCTAGAAAAACATAAAGTCGATGAGAAATTAATAGCAGCAATTAAGAGTGTATACGAAGAAACATCAAACTGCATTATTAGTAGAAACATGATATCCGAAATTTTTCACACTAAAGATGGAATTAGGCAAGGTGGAAGTCTAAGTCCCTTACTATTTATAATGTTTATGGACGAAATTATTAAAGAAACGAAGAAAAGGACAAAAGCTTTGCATATAGGACAAAAGCTTTGCATATAGGCTACCACAACCTGGAAAATATGGAAGTTTCGGAATGTGTATTTGCGGATGATGTAGTTCTGTTAGCGGGAAATGAAAGAAACCTACAGCACAATATAAACATCTGGAATGACACTCTTAATAACTACGGAATGAAAATTAACAAAAATAAAACTAAAGTATTGGTTATATCAAAAGAAAAAAAAAGACCTACATATTCAACTTGAAGAAACAAAAATAGAACAAGTTAGTGATTTCAAGTACCTAGGAGTGATAATACAAGAGAATGGCGGACAAGAAGAAGAGCTCAATAACAGAATACAAAAGGCCAATAAAGTAACGAGCGTCTAAATAAAAACCTGGTCAAGTGGGTTGTGATCGAGAATTTTTCCATTGCATTTACATAGCAGAATGGCTAAATGTAGCCTACTTGACCAGGTTTTTATTTAGACACGAGTTATATTATGCTAGGCAAACAAAGATGACAGTTTATAAAACAATATATAGATCAATCCTCACATATGGAAGCGAAACATAGGTGCTTAAGCCAAAAGAGAAAAGTAAGATCCAAGCCCTGGAAATGAAATACCTAAGAAGAGTTATGAATGTTACGAGAAAAGATAGGATAAGGATAACAAATTAGAGAAGAGTTACAGATAGAATCGATCGGAAGTTACATAGAACAAAGACAGTTGTTGTGATGGGGACATTTACAAAGAATGAGCGACACGGTACCAGTAAAGCGAGTATGGAAGGCAAAATTACAAAAAAAGAAAATGAGAGGAAGACCAAAACTAAGCTGGGACAAAGAAATTACAGAAACATTGGTGAAGAAAGGGAAAACTTGGGAAGAAGCAAAGAGAATTGCGCAAAATAGAAAGGACTGGCGTAAATTTGTAATAGTCAGGAGTTAAAAGTACCCCGACACCCACATGGGTATAAGGGATCTGATTATATATATATATAAAAATATAAAATTTGGTGAAAAATAAATTTAACACAAGAACTGATACTCCAGTAGGATTACCGAATGAGAAAGAGAAAAGCTAACGAGAGAAAAGACCGAAGCCCAACAGGTTAAATTAAAAATTAAATTTGTGCACTAAAAAAAGAAAGACCAACACATTGAAATTAATAATAACAGTTGATTGGCAATTTAATTTCAGATAAATAACTCTAAGATTCAAAAAACAATTTTTTTAAATAAAATCGAAGTCGAACGAATTAAAATTGGTCTTAACAGCAGATTGGCAAGTTAGTTTGGACCAAATACAGTTGCACTCTATATCGCTATGTCACTGTCAGATTATTGCTTTAAGTTTTAGGTTTATTTTTATACTTCACATCTATTCTCGTATATGTACTATGAAAATAGATTTAAACATTCAAATATTTTATGAATTAATTTTGTTTTATTATTATTATTATTTTAATTACTACGATAACAATTTATTGATTTTAAAACTAGATAATAAAATGTAATGTATGACGTTACAAGTTGTATAAAATAAAATATAATATAAGTTTCAATTTTCTCTTCAAAACTGCGAACACTGCTCGTATTTGTTCAATTAAAAAAACGTTTATTTTAAAATGTCATAATTAATAATTATACAGGCTGTAAATAAAATGAAACACTTCCTTTTTGTACAAGAGAGAATGTAAAAATTTTAAAAAGTACATACCAGCATTTGTACCGTCATTTTACGCAAATTATATTAATTGAAAGCAAATCATGATTATCAAAATTAGTTATTTATTAATGAGTACATGTTTTCTTTTATCTTACATACAGATTGATAAGGAACGAATTTCACAGTTTATTTTTAATTATTTAATATTTATTATTAAGGGTCAAACAGAATGCAACGCCGTTACCCGTCGTTGCAACGACGCCAACTGTCACTTCAAAAGACGTGCACAGATAAAGCGGCGTGAAATGTCGTCAGTCTAACATAAAAATTGAAATAACTTGTGTCACAAATGGATAAATTTCAAGTATTTATATTATTATATATGTATATCTTACACCTGATGTATTGTACAGAGTGTACATTAATGATTGAAGGGTGTTTGAATTTCCCGCCCATTAGATTATTTGTAAAAGTTGGTACTGCATACTATTCTGTTTTACCATGGGCGGCACATAAAATTATATATTATTAAAACAATTTATTAGTGATTAGAAATTATTTTACGTTTATTAATTACATACATTGATATGGAGAATATAAAAAGTAAAGCAGATATAAAATAAAATTATAACATCTGTTCAAAATGTCCCCCATTTGAATCCAAACACAAATTTACTCTTCTTTTCATGTTTTCGAAAACTTTGTGTCGTGTTTCTGGAGTGATGCTGTTGACAGCCTCTGTAATAGCATTTTGTAATTCTTCTAATGTATGGAGACGTTCTGAAAACACTTTATTTTTTAAAAAACCGAACATGAAGAAATCAAGTGGGGTTAAGTCTGGTGACCGAGGAGCCCATCTGTCCCTACTTATTAACCTATCCCCAAAGAACTGTTGCAAATGATTCAACGTTGTCAGTGTAGTGTGGGCTGTAGCTCCATCCTGTTGAAAGTAACCCGTTGTAATTCATCGTTATGAAGTTCTTCAATGAAAGGATTTAAAATTGTTTCTTGATATGCAAGTGCATTAATATTGTGTTGAAAAAAAATAGGTCCAATGATCCTCCTTCTTGACATTGCCAACCACACACCGATCTTCTGAGGATGTAATGAAGTCTCTTCAAAAATATGAGGGTTTTCTGCACACCATATTCTACGGTTTTGCGAATTTACATAACCGCTGAGATGAAACCATGCTTCATCACTGAAGAAAGTTATGTCTAACATATCGTCATTATTTAAGAACTCATTAAACCATTGGCAATATTGCACTCGACGAGGCAAATCAAGAGGTAGCAACTCATGAGTTACAGTTATCTTATATGGATGTAAATGTAGAACCTTCTTGCAAGCCTTTTGACATGTACCAAGTGATAAATTCGTTTGAGCCGATAAACACCGTAAAGACTTCTTCGGACTTACATCCATTCTTTGATGAATATCTGCGATGACTTCTTCGGTGAGAACAGTGGGCCGGCCTGTAGATTTTCCTTTAGAAACACTGCCTGTTTCACGAAATCTCTGAATTATACGGCGGACGTGTTGCATAAAAGAATCATATGTGAATACCACTTCAGGGAACTGTTCTTGAAATTGTTGGTGACAACTTTGATAAGAATAATTCCACACATTTTGTTCATTGCGTATCCCCGACCGAAAATAGGCCTCAACAATAAATTTATTGTGCAGGTCCGTGAAAACCATCGCTAACCTAAAACGTTTGTGTGTATTTTTATTTCCTGTTATATGGCTGTACTTACCAATGAAAAATGTCTGACAGCAAAAGTGGAAATAAAAATAACCTTTTCGTTAATACTAACTCAATAATAATAAAATAAGGAAATCAAAACGTAAACAATACAACACACGCACGCTACTGACGAAATTCAACATATCCAGCATGAATACCAATCTTGTAAGACGAAAATTACTAATTCGACAACGCGCCAAATTCAAACGCCTTTCAATCATTAATGTACACTCTGTATGTTGGATTATTCACGTATACAAGAAATTACCAGATGAAAATGCGATGGTGGGACATATTTAGTTATGTCTTATGACGTTTGACGCCGCTAAAGTTGAAAGTTGACCAACTTTTCGCGTGCAACGCCGCTTAACGTCGTTCATTCTGTGCAATGACATTTGAACCTTTGTATTTAACATTCATTTGACAGCTAACGGCGTATAACGGCGTTGCATTCTGCTTGAACCTTTATTTATTTAGGACAAATTATAAAGTGATAATCCAGAAATTTGGGTAGAACGTTTGAGGAATTGTTAAATTTAAAGATCTTCAAAAATTCGACGCTGGAATTCTGATTTTGGTTTGTCTGCAGAGATATGTGTAGTTCATATTTCTTATACCGGGTGTCCACTTTGATTACGCACCATAGGGATTTCATTTTTTTTTTAATTGTAAATTCCTGCTCTCCTATCGAATATATTATAAAGCACTAAACGGCATAATACGTAGCTTTGTGTTATGCATTAGCTAAGACTACTTTTACTATGTTTTTCGAATAAATAGGCTTTCAAAATTAAAAAGGAAAAAAAATTAAATAAGCAGATATTTTTGTATACCACAGTTTTGATCAAGCAGACAAACTTCTAATTGACAAACTTTATTGATTTTTAAAATTCTGTAATGAAAAATAGAGACTTCCAGCATAATTTGTATTAAAAAACATGAATGAATAAAATAAATTAATTGGTACGACATAAAATGTTCAAATAGTTCACCCCTTGCGGCCAACCTGCCCTAGAAGCTTCTACGAACATTGTTTAACATTCTAGAAGTAATAGTTCCCCACTCTTCCACGATTCTACCTCTCAACTCATTCAAATCGCGGAAAGGAGTCTGATTTTAAATAAGGCCACAAGAAGAAATCGTTTGATATTAAATCCGGCGATCATGCAGACTATCGTGGATCAACAAGCCTGCATTCAGTATGGTGTTTTTTTTTAACAGTAACTTCAAAAGGGAAGCAGGAATTTACAAATATAAAAAATTGCATTAAAATTCCTATGGTGCGTAATCAAAGTGAACACCCGGTATATCCTGTATAAACAACAACGAAAAAATTGGTAATAAAAATGTTAGATAAGGTTCGAATTGTGTTTTTAAATTTTCTATTTCGGTTAAGCTTTCCTATTAGTTCCAAATGAAAGGTGCACTTTAATACAGCATCCAAAAAATAACAAAAAGTTTTCAGTAGAAATGCATTTGTTCGCGTTTCTATTCACAATCTAGACTGATGAGATCTTCTTTTTCTTCTCTTCCATAAATTATTATTTCCATTACGCGAAATAAATTTGTAATTTCTTTCACTTCATCATTTTCAATAAGATGATTACAGAAAATTGCGAGCGTTTCGAAATATTTAATTGTCCGACGGAAATGAATCCATAAAAATCGCAATTACATCGAGTGATAAAAAGATGTGGAGCACAAAGCGAAGAAATTCATAACGCGCGATTGCCTTAAGAAGGCAGTCCATTAGGAGTTGTTCGCGAAGTCATTTTGATTAAACAAGATTTCAGTTTTGTTTGAGAATTTTATGTCCGTCGTTTTTAAATTAACATGTAAATCCACCCCATACATCACTGGAGAACGACAATTCAGTTAGAATCCATTCAATTATGCTCTCACTTAATCCTCTTATGATTGCCAATTTTATATTTGGTTAGAATGCAAAATGGTCGTTTTGTATAGGAATTTACGAAAGAAACGTGTTAAAAATTTGAAAGTCCATTGAAGATAAAACACATTTGATTTGATGTTTTTTTTTTTGCTTAAAACAAAATGATAAAATTTAATCAATACATTACAGAGCCATGGCTTATCGAATACGTATGTTGTAAGTACTTACCACCTGGTAACCATCGTGTATTCGGCGAATTAAATTTAAACGTGTGCAATTTTTCACTTCTTGCGGTGCGACAGTAATTGGACGTTTCGTGATCCGTCAAGAATTTGTTATTAATAGCGCCAGCGCAAACAAAAAATAAGATAAAAAATGTTACGTTTATCGGATACGTACCGTTAAAAATAAACCCGGCGAATTTAAACAAAATACGGCGACGGCTATCTGGAAATTTAATATTTTAAATTGTGCTTTTCGAATACGCCAAACCTCATTCACCGATATATTTATGTTTTCGTTATGAAAAACTGGAATGCCCGAGTTTACGAAACTCGTAAAATTTTTGCGGTCAGCCTCTTAAACGTCGAGAATTTATGGAGGACTACGGCTTATAAATTTAAGATTTAATTCGGTGTAGTGAATATTCGTTTAGTAATTTAGAAATTCTCTTTAGCTTACTAATTCAAAATTAATTATTACTATACCTAAGTTTTTATTAAATATAAAAATCTGCGACCTTTACATCCGAATGGAAGTTCATAGGATCGACTTTACTTCTGAAAAAGTTATTTACAATAAAGAAACTAATGTTCCTGTAATTATTCGAGTAAATCTGCATTAAAATGAAGAGCATTACGATTTCGACCAGAAATAGATACGACTGTCGTGTACGGAGAATCATTGAAAATGATCTTAGTGTGGAGATAATTCGTTCACTCTTCAATGAAAATAGCACGTAGAGCATAAGCTATGAGATGGGATATTGTTCATTCTAATTAATATAAATTCAAAGGAAATTGCCAACGGTGATGCTTTCTTTTATTTACATGCACGTTTGATAGATATCATTTGTCAGTTATCTAGGCAACTTGATTTTATACATAAACATGGCCTACTCATTCGAAAATGATTTTCTTGAATTATTTCGTTATTTTATAAGCAGGTTTAAGAAATTTTGGTGTCGCTGTAAAGAGAAAGAAAATCTCTACCGAATGAATTGCAAAAACTACCACATTGTTATTTAAAAAAAAGTACGGTCGTACAAATATTCTAACTAGTAACTAGTTCTTTTTTATTACAAATTCATAATCAGCATGAAAATTAGAGAATCTTTGCCCATTTAACCGAATATTTATCTTCAAAAATAAAAAAGTTTGCAATGGCGAACGTTTCAAATTGAACACCCGATATATGTATGCCTAATAATTTATATCACAAAATCTTCTAAGCGGACACTAAATCGCGCATTCTAACTTATTAATAATATTGAAAGTTTTACGTTGGAAATTTTCTGTGGGATCGTTATTTAATTCTACGTATGTATTATTGTCAGAGAGCATGGTTTGAACTTTTGAAAAATAGTCATTTTTGTCAATCAAAACAGTAACATTGCTTTTGTCTGCTACTGTGACAATGATGTTTGGATTTTCTTTAAGAAATTTTTTACAAGCCAAAAGATCTCGAATAAGAATTTTATATTTTGATTTTTCAAAAGTCCTATCAATATTCCTAATGTAATTTAGAAAATTAGAACAAAATTTATTTCTTACTTGTATTTTGGAAGTTGAATCTAAAGATTTTATACCAAACTCTAAGCTACTTAAAACGTTTAGAAAATCTACTTGTTTTTTATTAAAATAGGGTAATGAAAATTTTTTCCCAAAGCAAAAATGTATTTTAAATTTGACGGAATTTCAGTTTTGGTATAATTAATTAACCATTTATCGATTGTATTTTGGTCAAATTTGATATAAAAGTTTTATCTCTAATAGAAATAAGATTATCCAACTTTTTAATCTGTGTCGATCGAATTCTATTAAACAACCTTTCATTTTTTGGTTTTCAAAATGTAGAAAATTGTTTATTGTAATATTATCTAGAAAATTACTTAACTGTCCTAAAGTATAATCTAATTTCCACATTAATTTGGTAAGAATTTTTAGAGTTACTTCAATTTCATATGAAAGAATTTTATTAGCGAAATCCGATACATATCTGTCAATTTTCTGACATGACATATCATACGCTCTTTTCAAAGGGCCTATTACATGATTAGGATATACTCCTTCTTTTCTACATTTAAGCAAAAAGAGCTTACGATTTTTTATTTTGGTAATTTTAGTTAAAGTTTTAGAATAAATTTTGCACAGTACCTTACTTTGGTGCCCGTAGCGACCCTCCACAAAATTGTAAAATCCTATGTTTCTGATATCCATATTTACAGTTGGTTCTTGTCCGATGAAATTTGTATCACATTGCGCGATTTAGTGTCCGCTTAGAAGATTTTGTGATACAAATTTCATCGGACAAGAACCAACTGTAAACCTAATAATTTAGTTGTTTTATATTTAAATTTCTATATCCTCGATTGCCTCTTCATATTTCTTTCATTCATTTGAAGAATATAAATATTTATTGGATAACCCGTAATGTTATTGCTTCAATCAAGTTAATAAAACTTTTTACGAGGTGGTGCACTAGAGGGAGTAAGTAAGCAAGTTGTAACAATAGCGTCCAACCTACTTAAACACACAACATGAAGCTTTGTGCATGCCAAGTAGTTTAAAGTCAGTAAGGGTTAATACGCTACCAAGTGTTTAGCAACGTAACACAAACTAAAACAATACATTATTCCATGGGCGGTCTTTGATGTTTAGTTGCTTTCGTTCAGATATTAAAATGTCAACTCCACGTGGGGAGGGTACCTCTAAGAAATTATTAAATGGGCAAAGCTCTTTAAAACCTTCTTTTCTATCTCCAATTTGCAACGATAATGTTTGATTGTTAAAATGTTCATTTTTTTAATTAAATCTGCTGTACAAATAATAAGAAAATAAATAATAATAAACACAAGCAAACGCTATTAAGTAAGAACCATTTTTAATTTACGGCGTCCTGACGATATGGTGTGGTTCGTTTTCTAAATAACATTTAGTATTGGCGATTTCAGTAAACTGCTCTCCCTCTGGTGGTCATAACTGGAACTGCCACAGACAAGTAATGGTCAATGTTTTGTATTTATTTACGTTAGATTACAGCTGAATTCGTTTTATCTGACCTATCTAACCAAACTGAACGCAAAGAATATATTATGCAGAATACGCAAGGTTCATTACGAACAGTTCTAGTGATCAGATCAGGTAAAACACGTTAAAACTAATACGCCGTATGTGTTACACTTTCTGTTAATTTTGTTTAAAAGTGCCTCTTAAAACAGTGCATAACACAAACTGTTGTGTTTTTAATTACCATTCTAGAAACAATAACGATTGCATTCATTCTTATTTATTGTTTTCGACAAAAATGCAGGTTCTCGCACTAACCTACAAATTTGTTTTACTTTGCTTAACTAAGTGTAAAATATTATGGTTGGCACTTACCAAATGATAATTACTGCTTTTGGGAAATATAACTTTCCAAAAAGTTTAAATACGAAAAGCAGAACTCCTAAATTTGTTGATAATAAAGTATAGATGTTAGAGTCTGAAGCACCGTGATCTGCAGAAACAATCAATCCGAATATTACTTACTAATGAGCTCGCAATAATTTGCAAAACAATAACAATAATTTTTTTTTACAAAAAGTACACTTAAATGTTTTTTTAACTAAACAGTTTATCACAAATAAATCAAACGTAAACAAAACGCATTACTTGTCTACGGTGGCTCCCTCACACGTGCCGTGGTCAGTTTATTTCCCAATAGTAATTAAAACATCATTCTTTATTTATTTACCATCGTAGTAGGCCGTTAGTTTAAGTTAGTAAGTTGGCCATCATTTTAAGGCCCGGTCTTTTCATCTCCAGTTAACTTTATCTGGCGATTAATTCCCATAGTAACGATTGTGATCACAATTGTTTCTATAGGAATAAATTGTCAGATGAAATTAACTGAATATGAAAAGACCGGGCTTAAATTAGACAAAATTTAATTTGATGTCATTATAACATAAGTCAAATTGTGACAACTCAAATAGATTGATTAACCGGTGTTGTCAATTCTCAACTCAATGTAAATTTGGACGTGAATACACCTCGTGATGAAAAGAAAATATTGCAACATCGCCTAAATCGGAGTAACTTTAAAATCTAAATCGACATGACATTCATTGTCAAAATTTAGTTACAATAATAATAATAATAATAATAATAATAATAATAATAATAATAATAATAATAATTTATTCAAACTCAAAAATACAGTTCATGTCAGGTACACAGGGAAAACTGAAAGCTAAAAGTGCAAGATAAATTCATTGATTGTATAGAATGGATTATCTAACAGAAATCGTTTGATTGTGATTTTGAATTGTTTTAGTGTCATTTCAGTCCACATTTTGGGTAGCTTGTTGTATAAGTAAATATGCCTATACTGAGCGTCCGTTGTATTAATTCTCCGGCGGGAGATATGAATCGAGTGCCCGAACCTTAGGGCGATGTCCACCATATCTCGCCTTTTCTGAAGATCATCCGCTTCTCCTCGCGCTCTTATAAGTTGACGATAGAGATAAGCAGAAACCATTGTCATTATTCCCAGCTTGCGGAATAAAGGTTTGCAGTGGGTTTGCCTGGAAATGCCCTCGATTACACGGATGACGTTCTTTTGGCTAACAAGTATGTTATCAGCGTGTGCAGATTCGCCCCAAATTTGAATTCCATAACATATACGGGAGTGAAATAGGGCGAAGTATGCCGTCCTGGCTGCTTCTTTGCTTATGACCTGTTTTATTCAGCGGATGGCGTCCGTCGTCGAAGCAAGCTTGTTTAGCATTTCTTGTATATGGGTCCTCCAAGTCAAACGAGTGTCTAGAGTAATCCCCAGTAATTTAGCAGAGTCGGTACTGTTGTTGGTCAGGCTTCTTTTGGTTGTGAAGGAGATTTGTAATTTCTTTTCTTCATTTAACTGCAGCTTATTCGCACGAAACCACTCGCTGGCCAATTTGTTAGCTTCACTCATACTCACCAGCAGATGTTCGGTACTAGTATCTTTACAGCATATTGTAGCATCGTCAGCATACATGACAGTATGTGCTGTTAATTGTTTCGGGAGATCGTTAATGAAGATGACGAACAGGAGCGGTCCAATGAGGGAACCTTGTGCTATTCCATTGGAAACATCTTGTACCCTGGCTAAGCTGACCATTGAAGTAAACAGCCTGTCTTCTGTTAGTAAAATAGGATGCAATTAATTTAAGAGCTGTACCTCTAATCCCGTAATGCTCCAGCTTCATGAGCAGTATTTTATGATGTATGCAGTCAAACGTCTTTGTTAAATCGTATAGTATAGCTTCACACTCACAGCGTTTTTCAAAAGCTTCCCAAACGTAGTTGAGCAAGGACAGTACGGCGGCTTCGGTATTTTTTCCTTCCGTAAAGCCAAATTGAGATTCATTTAGCATTTTATTCTTATTAAAGAATGCTCTTAGGCGGGTGTAGAATGCAGCTTCAAATACTTTGGAAGTTACTGGCAGTACGGATATGGGTCTGTAGTTGTTTGGCGAACAGCGATCTCCTTTCTTGAAAACAGGTGTGACTTTGGCGACCTTCATTCCATCAGGAACCGTACCTTCTTGAAAACAGGCATTGATTACATCAGCTAAAGGCTCCGCTAAGAATTCCGAAGCATTCTTGAAGAGTGTTACACTTATTCCGTATATGTCAGTTGAGGATTTTGGCTTTAATCTGCGTATAATTGACTTAATTTCTTGTCCAGTGACAGGTTGCAAGAGGCATGAGCGGCTGCAACCAGAAACCTTCTTTAAAAAAGACTCCGGCCCCTCACTACACGATGGCATTTCTTTTAAAATGTTCTCGGCAATTCCACAGAAAAAATCATTCAACTCCCCTGCAGAGAGATTGTTTCCAATCTCTGAAACTGACGGCGAGGTTTCTTGTTTTATGTTTAATAAAGTTTTTTGTTTACAATTGGAAAACTGAATTTTGTGAAGATTATTTTGCCTCCTTTCTTCTCTTGCATAGCCGAGGTAAAAATTTCTGTAGCTGTCGCGAATGGTCTTTAAATCATTTCCACCATATAGCTTGTAAGCATCCTCGATTGGGCCCAATGTAGACTTAACTTGTAACAGTTCTTCGGACGCAGCGTAGCGCTGTTGTTTTGTGGGTTGTCTTACGGAAATGATTGGGAGAGCAGTTTCTAGACATGCCGTTAGCGTTTGGAAAAAAGCTTCGTACTTGCTTGTTGCCATATCCGCCGCATATACGCCGTCCCATGATTCTTCTGAAAGCAAAGTAAGAAAAGTATCCAACTTTTCTTTGGTAATTACTCTTTTTGTGATACATTTATTATTTGATGTCGGAGTAACTACAAAATTAAAAAATAGTGCGCTATGGTCAGACATACCTGCATCAACCACATAGCTGTTATGTTTTCTAACATTGGTGAATATGTTATCGATACACGTTCTTGACAGTTGAACGGGTATAGCTCTTAGTCACATGTTTTAAGTCATAAGAGAGCATTAAATTCTTCAGTAGTTCCGCTCTAGTTGATTCCTTCAAAATATCTACATTAAAATCTCCCGCAAAAACAATTTTTACCGTGTTTTTATACCTTGAAAATATCAGTTCAAGAACAGTAGATATTTTCTGTAGACACATTTCAAAGTCACCATCAGGCGAACGGTAACATTCGATTGTAATTAGGTTCACGTGATTTATATACCTACACACCTGCTAACTCACAAGTTTTCTCCACAGACATCTCTGTTAAAAATTGCATCTCCTGGCATTCCAAAGAGGAGCGAGCAAATATGGCTACGCCTCCATGATTATAGATTTGTCTTGTAAAGGTACTGACTAACTTACAGGATTGCATGTTATATACACTTTTTATTGTTAATATTGAACCAGTGTTCTGATATGCATAAGATATCGGCATTTTTCCCGTGAGCTAATAGTTCTAATGCTTCTATCTTGTTAGTTAAACACTGAACGTTCATATGCATGATGTTGATAGTTGAATGTGTGTACCTGGCGTGGTTAGTTTTCGCATTGTGGTTATTACTACCGAGATTGTTGTTTTAAAATTAAATCTTCTTACCACTACCCCAACAGGCCAGGAGTTTGGATCATTTAATGATTCTTTCAGTTCAATTGGTGCTCCAACCTTAAAGCAGGGGTAGGTACTGTTAGATCCATGAGTACCACTTTCTCACTAGACTTTCATTGCATACTGCGATGGTAAATAGATAAAGAATGGATTATATAATTTTGTTCGCGCATAAGTATTTGCCGCCCGTGATTCACAAATATTATTTAACTGTAAAATAAACAATACAAATTTAATTGAAAGGTGCATGCAAACCACATTGTAAATGAATTTATAATTGCGTTCTGATAGAAATGAAATTCTACGAGTTATTTTTAAACTAAAATATTGAAAATATTTTTTTGAACTCATCGCCCTCTAGTTACTGTTTTACGCACGAAATAATCAACCGGGAAACAGTGTCGAGTAGACCAGGAAACAATGTCAAAAACACTGGCCCTTTGGAGCATTCTTAAATAAATCAGTGTTGATAATAATAAAATCTAGTTTATAAAATACCATTTTACAACTTTCATTCATTAACAGGCCCAGAAAAGGGAGAAATCGTCAAAAAATTCCAATAAATTTGACAGCATCATCTATTGAATACTGAAGCATGGCTTGCTTAATTTTACATTTTTGGTTTGCCAAATTTTTATATTCGTTTCAAAAAATATAATACGAAACTCTTGCGGGAATCATTATCCCGCGTTCGCACATACACAGTTGGTCTGACTAAGACTAGGTATACGGTTAATTGTGAGTAAATGAAGGAGAGGCTCATTGAAACTTGTGTGGAAATGAAATAGAGATATTACAATGTTGCGTGCGAATGTAGGAATGCTGCGGCCGGAGCGTGGCCCGCATTATCAATCGGCAACGTCGATTGATGTAGCTATTTCGTTTACTCATGCGCTTTCTACTATTCTATCTTTCATTTACTCATGATAAACGCATAGCCAGTGGTGGTCAGGCCGACCCAGTATATTCAAAACTGCGCTCACGCGGGAAAAATGTGTTCCCGCACTCGGTTCGTAAATAACTATTGAAATTTAAATGAATAAAATTTAGATTCAAACTTTATAAATAATGCTACGAAAGGATTAGGTATAGATTTGGCCTGGACTTTTTATATCTCTGATTTATAACAATGATCGATATTCAAATTTGAACGGATGAATTCTGCCCTGACCTCATCTGCTCTAGCTTCCATCCCTTACACCAAAAGTACATTAACCAATACATTGGTCCGTTGAGATCAAAGAAGCCATAAAAGCCAAAAAACGTGCTTTTAACCACTTTCGTCGTGACCCCACAGTAGAGAACATGATAGCTTTTAAAACGTTTACGAGCGATTTGCCGTCGCACTATTCTCCAGGCCAAAAGACGCTCTTGGGAGTGCTACCTGTCCTCCATCAACTCGTCAACTTCTGCCAAGGAAGTTTAGAAGCGTGTAAAGGCAGTCATCGGCCGTCAAACCTTCTCAAGTACTCCAAGCCTTTGGATTGCCGACGACATAGTAATATCGAACCCACCACAAGTCGCAGAAGTACTTGCAGAACACTTTCAGCGAGTTAGCAGCTCGAATAATTAGTCTCCTACTTTCCAGCTCATCAAAGAATCCCGTGAAGTTCATTTGGATTTTGAACCTTACATAGCATCTTATAATGACCCTTTCTCTTTAATTGAACTGAATTCCGCTCTCAGGAGCTGCAAAGACTCATCGCCCGGGTTAGATAACATACAGTATCCATTCTATCGCAATCTCCCTGAAACTGCCCTGCTCATGGCGGATTTCACAAACGTTACTTAAATTTAATCATCCGCTAAAAGTAAACGTTACCATGGTTACATGTGTTGAAGGTATAGGAATGATTATTCTTAATCGATGATTAAAGTTAAATGACGTTTGTGAAATCCAGCGTTAGACTACTAGCTTTCTTTTATATTATCTGGGAGAAAGGCTCTTACCCTGCTCTTTGGAGTGAGGCCATCATTACGCCATTGGTCAAAGATGGAAAAGATCCGTTGCTAACAACCAGTTACTGTCCTATTTCTCTCACTTGCTGTTCAGCCAAGATTTTCGAGAAAATGGTGAATAATCGCCTAGATTGGTATCTGGAAAGCAATCAGCTTATTGTCAAACACCAGGCAAGTTTCAGAAAGTTTCACTCCACAATAGACCACCTTGCCTTCCTTGAAAATGCTATCTAAGATGCCCTCTTCAAACGACGGCACCTTACTGCCGCTTTTCTCGATCTCGAGAAGACATTCAACGCCACCTGGAGGTTTGGTATCCTCGAAAGATTACACGATTGGGGCCTAAGAGGCAGTCTTGCACGGTGCATCCAATCTTTCCTAAAAACCCGTACATTTAGAGTACGTATAGGCAATTCGTTTTCGTCCAACTACTACTGGAAAAGGGCATCCCTCAGGGTTCCAATCTTAGCGTGACCCTACTTCTGGTGGCCGTCAATGGGATAACTGAAGGATTACATCCAAGCATTGGAAAATGCATCACCTAGTCATATTTCTGTCAGCCGTACTATCGCAGTCTTCAGGATGCAATTGATGTTGTAGTTGGGAATGCTGATACTGGACAAGTAAACCATTTCAGCTGTGATTCTTAATCAAATGTTGTAATTGAAAAATTATTACCATTGATAAATGCACAATTAAATCTCAGAAAGCAAACAGGGTGGTATAAAAGGGCTCCACTCAAATTCGTCGCCGCCAAAGAAATTCAAAGCTGTACGTATCGTCAGCAAGCAACTTGATGGTTACGGTATTTTGAGGTCCAATTTTAACAGATTTAAATGAATGAATAGGTAATAGAAAATTGGTTTTGCAGACAACCAAAAGAATTTTCTCTGTCGGTATTTGCAAGTTGCCTGATCGTTGGGGTAAGTTTATATTAAAGAAAGGACATTGTTTTGAAAAATAAAATTTGTTTCATTATCTTTGTGTTATTATTGTTATCGCTATTACGAAAGTCCAAGTCAAATCGTACTCCCCTCGTAGTTTTATTGCGATGACACGTCGCGTCGTTCAGTTCGAAGTCGAGCAAAAAAAGATAAACAGTGGAAGTACTCGATTAGTTTATGATTTTATGGCGACATATTATTATTAACTGTAATATTTATACATGTATTTCAACAAACTCTTAGAAGTCATCTAGCAATAACTACAGAAACCAAAGGTCCTCGGAGACCTAAAGTTTCTCTCTAGTAGATTGTATAAGTTTCATACATACGAGTGTTACAATTGCAAACTCAACTCTATCTTTACCTTCAAGAAGGTCACAGTTGATTAGTGTTATAATTTGAAAATTCTTGGACAAGTTAATTAAATCATAAATTCGTGTCGCAAGAGTTTATGCGGTATATACGATTTTATACTTTTACAAAATTAAAGCGCATTTATTTTCAAGAAGGAAAGTGTATGGGCTAAGATAAGCTGCTTAATAGCTGCCTCGAAACGCAACCTTATAGAATAAGCATTTTCCTGCGCGGTCTCAGTTTTCTATTTAATATTAAGAGGACCTCATTCTTTAAGCTCGACAAAAAATCGATGAAATGAATCAAGAAAGACAACAAAGCCGAGACTAACACAAATAAAGCATGGAAGCAAAAACCATTTTTTTTTAGTTATACCCTGGTGTGCCACTCAACTTTTTTTTAGCGAAAAGATGTGCTAATTTTATCCGATCCGGCCATAGATAGATAAGAAAAGAATAAGTTTTTATTGTTATCGTTAGGGTGCCTGAATAAAATTTACTTTGGGGCCGCTGCATTTTTAACGTAATCGGCTCGTTACTTTGCTTTTAGAATAACAGATTGATCCATCAATTTCATAAGTAAAAAAGGAATATAAAATTTAGAATACAAGTACCGTGCCTTCAATTAAATTTCTCATTAAGGTGGACTATGATTTAATTGTTTTTTCTCCTAAAGATTTGTAGCACTGATATTTAATTGAACAAATGTCAACTTGGCACTTTGTATTCATTTATAAAAGAATTACAGCACAAAATATTTATATTGTTGAAAGTTATTTTCAAACCGGTAAATTAGAAAATGGACAGTTTAATCATTCAATTAATCAATGTGTACAGAATTTTCGGCAACAGTTTCCTAATCTTGCAATTACTTATGAACAGCTATGAATTGAGTGTCGCCAACTTTATAAAAAAAATCACAGCTTACTTTAATGAGGAATTTAATTGAAGGCACGGTACATATTGCTGTGTTATGCGGCCACTAGCTCAGCCTGTCACTTTGGAAGTCAAAAATTGTATATTGGTATCACAAAATTCTTTAATTATTTTTTCGTTCTCAGAGTATATGGGGTACGCCGTAATTCACATAATAAATTTTTTCTTTTATTGAATTAATTTTGTTTTACTTAAATGAGTACCAGGTAAACCTCAAAGTGACACCTTGACACTACACGATAAAAATGCCATTCTCTTCCTTGTTTGTTATCATCTGATAATCCTTCTTTTAAATAACAAGTGTCTAAATAAAAACCTGGTCAAGTAGGCTACATTTAGTAATTCTGCTATGTAAATGCAATGGGTAAATTCCCGATCATAACCTACTTGACCAGGTTTTTATTTAGACGCTTGTTACATAGTTTAAGTCACATGTTTGCACAGCAGCAACCTTCCTTTTTTTGTTTAATTGGCTTTTATTTAATGGGGAGAGTATTATTTAATTTTAAAATAACTAGGATCCGCCTTGTTTGATTATCCCAATCCCAAGATCCCAGATTATTAGTTTTTTCTAATTAATTATTTTAAAAATTAAATTTTTATTTTAAATTCATTTGCATTGTAATAACAAAAGAAATAACTGTCGATTCCATTTGTGTTTGTTCTCTTTAATTTTCTTCACTAACACTCGTTTTTTTTTTAAATTTACAAATTCAAAACTTATCGTTTAATGCACAAAGTGACAAAAGGTTTCGCGTTTAAAGTCGAAGAAAAAAGTTGTGTGTTTAAGGTCGCAGGCACGCTTTGCGCCGGTATTTATACTGAAAAACAAATTAATCTGTCATTTCGCTTTGCACCGGTATTTATACTTAAGAACAAATGAATCTGCCATTTGATTTTGCCTGCTGCTCGCGGACACTAATATGTGGCGCAACTCAAACGCAGCAGCCGTTTGTAATAACGAGACGACTTGACCCGAGTGGGCGATTTCCCCCCTAAATTTAGGGGTAAATTTCTATGAAAGGAGTTATTTAGTGGAAATATGAAATAAAAATTAAAAATTATTATAATTCGTACGTACATGATACAAACAAAAAAAATCCTTTTTCATCGTTTTGAAATACGCAGTTGGTGCCTGTCTTGCTGGCCTTACCTTAATATTTGACAGTTGACTGTAATAAAAATGTATTAACATTTTTGCAGAATCTTTTTGCGTGTTTTATAACAGCTAACTTT
Source organism: Dorcus hopei (assembly GCA_033060865.1). Taxonomy (NCBI): domain Eukaryota; kingdom Metazoa; phylum Arthropoda; class Insecta; order Coleoptera; family Lucanidae; genus Dorcus; species Dorcus hopei. The sequence continues at coordinate 20,833,086 of CM065421.1, read as the reverse complement.
TTTTGTATAATTTTGTCAATTTATTCTTCCTGGAGAGTTCTGTGCATGCCTTTAATTCTCGATCTAATATTTCCGTTGGGGCAGAAATACATGAGTATCCAACTCAAAGTAGGAACCAAATAAGATTAGCTGTGCCACAATCTGCTCTCTATGAAAAATCTTTCTTAAATTTCAGCCATAAAATTTATAATAAATTGCTGATCGATATAACTACATAGTACTAACATTCGCGGAACTTTCATTAGAAAATTAAAAATGTTCCTTTCCGATAAAGTTTTCTACTCAGTCGATGAACTTGCTAAACATTCATTTTCTGCTCCAATAATTTTCAAATAATTTTCATGTAATATATAAACTATAGCATCTACAAATTTTCTAAATACAAGGTAAAGTCTCTGTTACATGTTATCCAATGTTATCCTATAACTACACATTTTATATTTTGTATTATTTTATATTTACATTATGTATTTCGTTTGTGTATATCTGTATGCCTAGCGTTCCACATCATTACTGATTACTGATTAATAAACTAAACTAAAACTATAAATTCATTTATCTTTTTATTTTTAAATCATTCCTCAGTTTTGAATTAGATTTCTAATGTAGGTTTTGGAAAAGGAAATTAGGGACATTTAGTACGAATTTAGGGGGTTTTCAACTAGTGTCTAGGGGCAAAATTCATTGAAGAGTTGGCAACACTGCAAACGCTACTTTGCTGTAGGGCAGTGCCGGGCACGGTAGGAGAACAGTACCACCACCCCTCATACTTCTCCGCAAGTATTTCGCGCTTATTCCAGTTTAAATTGAAATCGGCACGCTTAAGGTGCAGATAGACATGCGAGAAAACTTGCGCGAGTTACTGTCCGAGACTGATGTCGCTGACATCAATAGAGTTGCGAGTCGAGTAACTTACGCGAAATTTGTCGCAAGTAACTCGCGACATCAGTGTCGGACAGTAACTCGCGCAAGTTTTCTCGCATGTCTATCTTCACCTTTAGAACCAACGACGCGCAATATAATGTCTCGACGAGTGGCGAATATTTTCGACTGTCGCCCATTACAGTTGTTGCAGAGTGGAGGGGATGACTCACCAGAACTCTCGTGCCCAGTGTTGTCAGGTGTAGCGAATAGTCGCTATTTGTAACGACATTCTTTTTAAACAGCGACGTAACGGCGATAACATTAAAATGAAGAATTTTTGTGACATTACTACATCAGTAGATTTTTAATATTTTGACATTTTTGTATTTTTTGTATTTATCGAGTTGGTAGGGAACTAACTTTTTTAAAAGGGAAGCAAGGTCTTGAACGGCCGATTGACTATCTCCCGTTATTGTATGTTATGTGCTATAAAAAATTAAAAATTATATGCATTGTATTTTACTGTACCTATAGCGTTTAAATTACTGGTACTTCCTATTTAATTTTTAAAATGCGAGTGTACACTGGTGGCCAAGTAAATCATTACAACTCGAAGAATACGTAACCCTTAGCGTGATATGAGTGGGGAGACTTAAACCAATTAGAATTGCAACAATAGCCGTTGTTTCCATTGCAGGTCAATAAGTGTAAGCCTAGCAGGAGGGGTGTTAATGGCCATCACTGTACATGTAGTTTTATTTTAAAAAATTGTGAAGTATTTTATTGTACTAGATCTAAACATCTATGCCATTTAACGAATAGATATTGTCCCTTGTTTCTGTAGGCAATTTTTTCTACATATTTTGAAAATTATTAGAGAAGTTGATGTATCAAGTCAAAACAATTGTGGCGACATCTACAGGCAAATAGCGACATTTTTGAAGAACTGTGGCGAATTCAACATGGCAGGACTTGACAACACTGCTCGTGCCCAGCATTGCTCTAGGGTATGTCGCCTCCAACCTGTTAATTGAACAGGCACAATTTTTTCCAAATTTTTGCATTTCTATCTACCAGAATTGAATATAAGTAATTTGGAAATATTTGTTTTACAATTTTTAAACTACATTTAGTCGGTAAGTGAATTAATTTATTTCATAAAATCAAATCTTTCTACGCATAACCTAACTTTCTAACTTCATGTACTCAAAATTAAATTAAATTTTCCTGATTTTCCAAAGAAATTGCTAAATTAATTAATTTAATAAATTAAATATTGTCATAATAAAAATATATTCTATGTTTTGTTAACTTTTAATGCGATTTCATTCAAAAATTTTATAAACTAACTTAATAGATTACTTCTAACTCTTTTGTAATCGTTTTTTTTTTTTAGATTGTTTATGTTCCTCTAACAATTTTAAAACCGCACAAAACACTTTACTGAGCACTTATTTCACCTCCTGCGGACTCCGTTCTGGCTCCACCGGTTGGTATCTCGTAAATGGAGAAAGTCAAAAAGGATTGCAAAGTGCATTGAGAAAAATAATCCAAATAACACTTAATTTTGCAATGTTATTATTTATAATAAATAGTTTAGGTCCCGATATCCTGCGGCCGATTTTTGACCTAACATTGTGTGAGAATGGACAAATAGCAACCAGTTTACTGCCTAATAAGTCATCCCACATAAGGCGGCCAAGTGCTACCTTCCTGCAGGACAGCAAATAATTGTGCGAGTGACTTTTACGTTTCTCCAGCACCGCCGGCAAAGCTCTTGGAGAAGGGAGGGTTCAGCGAAACCCCAAAAGCAAAGGGTGGACAAGTTGAATAAAATAAAAGTCACCAGCTGAGCACACTTGTTTTTATTTAAAAAAATGCTCGAAAATAAATAACGAATAAGAAAATGAACGATTTTCTGGGTCGAAAGGGTTCCAGTGAATCGAACAAGATATGAAATTAAGTAAACTTTGTTGGCAGGCGAACAATCAAATTAGACTTTAACCGTTAAGCAGATCTGCTCCACGTTTACAGATTAAACTTAAAGTAATTAAAACGAATCACTAACGAATAAAATAAAAGCAAGTAAAAATAATTTAACAACGCAACGCCGCGTTTAAATGAGTCGACCAAAAAGGTAATTGAAAGTAATTAATAATATTTCCGACCTTGTGACCAAAATCCGGCGTAAAGGCACGCAGCTGTCAGTGGTGAGAGAGCGCCCTCCAACGGCGGTAAGTATTGCCAATGACGTAATTCGGCAGAGGTGTTACGTCACCAAGTGGCGTCATGTTTAAAGGTCAGGTCCACTTTCACGGGCAGGGGGAGGCCGTGATGCCGGGGGCACTTATTCGTTTCAAACGCCGATTCCGGCCTTTTCTTTCACCCACAGGGATGTCGATTAATTTAACGGAGGTAAAACCACAACTAAAAGCCTAATCGAAGAGAGAGATACACGTTACCAGCAGAACACAGACCTACCTGTTCTTTGTCCAGAAACAGGTCTTAGAAAAGCTTAATAATAAGCTTGAATTCACTCGGCGTGCTTTTAACAAATCTCGGAATAGATTCCATTTCAGGCTTCAATCACGAAACTCACAGGAGAGAAGCACAAAGATTATAATCACCAACAAGCAAAAGGTCAGCACACCAGGAGCGCTGTTGAAATAATGAGCGCGAAGCTGAGGGCTGCGTTCTCTTCCACTATGCGCTAAGACGGGGTCGTTACGGGATGAAATAAGTTTTAGCCTGGCGACAGAGTGAAATGGAGAGATACTGTAGGACTAAATAGCAGCGTGGGGTTTGGTGGTGTAATATTGAGAAATATGATGAAAGTCACGTAGGCACACTGAAGTTTGGCTTCCCGCACAAATACAGGGCGACTGCCAATTATTATGAAAAACTTAAATGAATTTTTCAACCGTAACACAAGCATTTTTTGAAAAGTTATAAATTTGTTGCAAGTTGGTTTTGATTGCAATGGATTCCTCGAACATCCTTTGCACAGCTGTTTCGGTCCTATTTGAGGCTTTCTCGGCGGTGGACTTCTGCTGAAGAGGCTCCAAGAAACAGCTGTCCAGAGGATGTTTGAGGAATCCATTGCAATCAAAACCGACTTGCAACAAATTTCTAAAATATTATTTGTTTTTCTAGTGAGTTGGCTAGAAATTGAACAACATTCATATTTAAGTTCATTTCATATAAAAGCAAGGAAGCTATAGAAGTTCGGCCGCTTTACATTTCATATACAAATTTTGTTACTTTTGTGTCAAAATTCTCAGAAAGAAATTATAATTATTAATAGCGCAATGTGATCCAAATTTAGAGCGAATGTGTTATCTAAATTTATGGCTACTTGTCGTATGCAAACATCACAAGATTATATAATTTCTATTTTTTTACATGAAATGTATTCTGACTTTTCCTATTTACAAAAGTCCATAAATATCTGCCAAAATTAGAAACAGTTATGTTTATGTTCTGAGACTTGTTAACTTTTTAGAAATAAAATTAATAAAAAAGCGTTTCTATTTCTACTTTTCAGTTCAGTATTCTATATTGCTTTTTATGCTATTAAAAATTATGAAATATGTATTTTTTTAATAGTTATTTTACTGAAAAAAGGAAAACTAGTTTTTTTTATTTTGAGCACTAGTGAGACTTCTTCTTCAAGTTTTTTTCAAAATGACATTTATTGAGTCGGGCGATATAGTAAGTATAGTATGAAGTTCTGTTTGAAATTTTTCTAATTTTCCTTTGACAAATTATTACTGAAAAGAATAAAATTCTTTATTCGGAACGTCTTAGAGTATTCGAATCAAATTATTAGATTTCTTGTAAAGTAATTTCAGGACAGTAAAAACAGAAACGTAACAGAACAACGCTGTTGTTTTATATTATTATTTCGCTTACACGCAGTGAATTGCAAACGCGAATTTTATGCCCTTCCATTTTCCCAGATTATATTAAATTCCATCGACGGAATCCTCCGAGACACTACCTCTACCTTTCGTCTCGATACATTATCGGAGGAAGACCGATAATGTTTTCCTTACCTCGCACAATATTTACGATGCCGAAGCATTTAAATTTCAGCGTAATGCCTTCAGCGATGAGCAAAAGCTATTTTAGTTAATATTTTTCGTCTCAGTCGAAGGAGTTTTCGTTAAATACTGATTTTGGCATCCTCATGTATTTCCAAATTCATTTTATCTTACTTTTCCACTTTCACAATCAGTTAGATCAGGGACGGGCACGAGCTCGCCAAAAGCTCGACCCCCACCCCCAATTATTTGCGACGATCTCGATGTTTCAGACAAACAAGCGCCGGCACATAACTGACTCAGTCGTATCAACGAAATCAAAAACAGAGAGCGCCGAGCGAGTTAGCTCATGTTGGTTTATTAGCGTTTAACAGTGTCGCACAAGTTCGAGACCATTTTAAATTGAAAAACAAACCTTTTTTACACAATATTTATAATAGTTTTCGGTTTAATTCAATATGAACAGCATCAAAACGAATACACCGCGCCGCCGCCGTCTACAATTTTATATTTCGTGGGACCAAGCTAGCTGCAATCGACACTCGTTTGACCTATTGCTTAGCGTAATGGGAGATACTTCCCCTTACCATGCCCATGCTTGAGTTAGATCATTGAGCTGAACTGTTTAGTGAAACTAGATCCACTTCACATACAGGAGGTATTGGTCTTTCCAAAAATAAAACGTGCAACTAATTCAGAATGCAAGACAAGTCATGAAAAAAGTATTTCGAAACTCTCTTCGTCAGTTCTATTAAAGACCAATGTAAATGTAAATGTAAATGTAAATGTATTTTATTGCACTGCATAGCAATGAAGTCACACTTACTACAAGTTAAAAAAAGACATTTACTTGTATCTCTTTCATGTCTATGCCTATGACAGTAACAGAAAAAGTTATCGACAGTAAGTAGAATGCTGTCATTGCTGTCAGTGATTATTAAATACTGTGACGAAATGGCGGGACGAAGTGACTTCACCGCCTAGATGACATGAGTCATGGCGTCATGGACATCTTCGAAAACGTTCGATCATTAGCCAGAGGATTCCAGAAGGACTATGAAGATATAAAAGCTCACCCCGCCGGATGGAGGGGACAGGAATGATTTACCGCGAATATAAATTAGTTGTAAGTAGTGTGTTAATAGTTTAGTGTTTAATGGTTTGTTTAGATCGTTATTCTTTTATTTAATTTATACTTTTAATAAAAACGTTATAATACTATGAAAAAATAGCTTTTAAAAAATCGGCTTCGCAAAATTGTAACAGTAAGAATTGAGGCATTTAGAAATTATTTAATTTGCTCGTTTATCATTACGTATACAAATGTCTTCTTGCTCTGGTAGGAGTTGCGAGTCAATATTTACAATCACGGGCGTCGGCGTCGTGTGTAGATAATTCAATCATAACTTCCCGAAACAAGACGGATTTCGCCAAATTTAATCCGACATCCGACGCAAAGTTTCTTAGACATTAAATTAAATTTAATGTTCACTGCAAGATAATTCGGGCGCATGCCAGATACATTAGTTGAATCGGCAATGCACGCGTCAAGTTCATTTCGATTTCCTGCTTTTCACGGGGGGATCTAATCTTAACGCTTCGGCAAGTATGTAGGAAAGAAGAAGATTTGACATTAAATGTTAAAAGCTGTCTAACATATTTGTACCGGGCGGCTTTAGTAGTTGTGACAAGTTGTAAATACATCACCAATTAATGATTTAAATATGTCTAATATGTCCTTAAGTAAAAATTAATAGTTTTCGAGACGTTTGCATTTGAAAATTATACCCAAAACGGCACATGGAACAAATACAAAATAATTAATCGCACTTAAGGCGATTCCACTACTGGATCGGTTGTAAAATCATTCTCGCTTATTTCCTAACGAATACTAACACTTTTCTCAGGCAGTGTTGTAACATGATTTTAGGTGCGGTTAATTTATAATTCATTTTAATATACTAATTAGTTAGTATAATTTGTGACATAGAGTTTCTTACTTATTTTGGCGAACATTAAACATTGCGCGCGACAAAGAAATGTAAAGGTATTTTGTTCAGGAATTAAAATCACGAGGATGAGAAAATTATCCCGTGCTTTGATATTTTAAATGCAAGAAGAGTTGCTCGCAAATAAACGCAGGCACAATTAAAGTTACTTAATACTGTTTACAGAAACAAATTGTAACAAAATTATGCAACGGCAAATTTCGCTTCGGGCTCGCATACAAAAGAACCTTGTTTTGTTCATCCAGCTTTGAAATTATGCATACGCAAAACTGGAAGCGAAAATTGCAGACGGTATGACGTTTAATTTCGTGGATAGCAAACGTATTTCCATAAACCGCAACCTTTCATTAATATTTAGGCAGGCATGAGAAAGCACACGCGTGATTGGTTTAAAATTCGGGAATAATTTATTTTCGAAATTTTCAAAATTTACGAAGCGAATTTAGAACCTCGCTCGTATCATCAAGGTTTCATTCTGCTAAAATTTAGTACAAAATATAAAATGTATAAGGTAGAGTTCGTTTATAATGAAGAGTAATAAAAGTGGGAGCTTAAAGTATATTACCGGAGTCATGAAAAGCGAAAGTGATTTGGGGATTTTTTAGAAGTAAAATAAAAAGTTACTTGATGTAAAGCGCACTGTATTGTACGAGATCCATCAAGCAGAAGGAGCTTTAATAAAATTCTTAAATATTAACAAAAACTATAAGCCTTAAATAATGTCATAAATTAATTTGAAAGGCTCTCGATTCGTTTCGGAATATACCCTTAAGAAAAAAAACTCAACTCCACTTAAATTTCTGGATCATTTTAGTGGTGAAAATGGTACTTTATATATTTTACTTTTCTAGATATAATTAATGAAAAATTATCCTCAAAATGACGATCCCTGAGCTATGTTCTTTCGCTAACAATTTCAGATCGTGATCCATCGATCACGATCAAGTAATCAAGATCCAAAATAAATTCGAAAGAACTGCCACATAACCAAATATAAAATCTCCATATAAATCACGATTCGTTAATCGAATCACACAAATTCAATGATCCAGAGAGGCAAGTTGCTACCTACCAAATTATGTCAAAATAATTGACCTTGAATGGTTTACGAAAGTCGAGGGAGACCCTTTGCATTGGTGAACAACTTACCTGAAATTATACCCAGCTCAGTGGAGATGGGGTGGGGATACACAATAGGATCGTCGGTAGCTCATTACCTAGTTGTTAATTAAGAAAGAGGGCGCCACCTAGCGTAAAAGTTATTTCAGGTATTGGTATTACGTGTAACCGCTAGGAATACACAAGTGAATGTAGCATATGGTTATCCCTCAATTATGAAATTCCATATATATGTTATAGTTAACGACCACCCTGTATATATATTATATATAACAATCACCCTGTATATGTCAATTCTACAATAAAAGTTTGACAATTGGATATGACATTTATTGATTGACTCGAAAAAGGTTTAAGTTCACGCAATCGTACAATAAATATTTAAAATAAATAATTAAAAATTCACAGCACGCGTGTAACGCGTAGTCACCGGCAAGAATATCCTATTTGGTTTACAGTGAAGTTATACAAGGTAAATTATAGATATCTCTCAATTTGACAGTAGGAGGCGGTTATTAATTTTAAAGATCTACGACTTCAAATAAACGGATACATAACTTTCAAATCGATGACATTTCTTTATATAGTACAAAAGATGTTTAAATAAGTAATGTAGGGGCAATGTACGATATGTTTGACGTTAAGCCGAGTCGTCTGAAGACGCAAATCACGATGTCCGCATCGAAGTCTCTGAGGGAGGGTTTTGATCCTACATGGACACCTGCACCTTCGTGATGTTTGCGATTAGAAGAAGTAGGCGTCTCCCATACGACTTTTCTATTTTCTGCCTAACACCAAGTGCAATCTGATGAATCTACCCCTTACAACTTGTACGACTTGAAACTACTCCGTACGACTTAAAATTACCCCGTACGACTTGCTAAAGGAAGAAACGTGACGTTTAGTTTGACAATTCGAAGTTGAATCGAAAGACTTACCCCTTCTTTAGAAGTAAGGGCCTAATGAAACTTTTAGTACATCCATTTCATGTTGGAGTTCGTGACGTGAAACAATCTGCTACACAAGCATTGGCGAAATTCCAAACGTCTTTCTTAAGTGCCTTAGATCCTTATTGACGTCTAGGTGGTCGAATTCAGTATGAAACACTCAAATCAGCTTCAACAGCAAACGAAAATGACCTGCACTTAGGAATGTCAGGTACACTAAGATAGCGATTCTTTTATTTTTTTTTATTTTCGAATCAACAACTAAACAAACACGTTTCCAAGTCCGAAATTAATCAATCTACACGCACGAGAAAGGAAACAGAAAGGTAGCCCTTAGACTTTGAATTCGGAATAGAGCGATCAGTGAAGCCAAAAACAGGACTTTAGAGTTTATTATCAAATAGACCATTAAATGAAGACGAAATTTAAAAATACCCTAAAATAAAATCAATAAAGCAAACCGTAACAAAGTGGATTACAGATCATGATTCGTCTAAACAGAATAACCTCAACGAAAGAACACTACTGATCCGATCAAACGCCTTTAGATCCAAATTCAATGTGCGAAAGAACACGGCTCTGGTTAAGAAAGAGCAGCAGTAATTATTTTACGACAACGGATGTCAACAAACCACCATATTGCAGAAAGTGACCTACTGTAAAGTGGTAATTACTGCCGTAGGTTCTCTCTCAATTCTTAGCTCGTTGAATGTAGAGTTCTCCTTGCTACCAATTCCGCACGCTTGAGATTGATCACTTTGTATATAAAACTTGTTACTCGTTAGCTCGTTACTAAAGTATGCAGGATTTTATCTGAACTTATAAACACTCAGATACAGAAACATGTCAACAAACCGCCATACTGCAAAGTGGTAACTTCCCTCATATGTAATTGAAGAGTGTAACTTCTAAATGATCTAAGTGCCAATTTTGTGTGAAACTATATTTTACCGTCCAAAATGTAACTATGCTAAGGCACTTACAATTGGCACTAATTTGCCAACCGTGAGTGAACTAGAAAACATTGTGTTGGCACTTAGAGCTTTCAGTAAGGCATGGGAATAGCACATAAACTCTTTTAACGGTAAAATATAGAGTGGTTTTTTAAATCCGACGTCAAGTTGGCTGTGAAACATTCGTTGTTCTATTCATTGTGAAACATTCGTTGTTCTATTCATTGTGAAACATTCGTTGTTCTATTCATTGTGAATAGAACAACGAATGTTTCACAGCCAACTTGACGTCGGATTTAAAAAACCACTCGTTATAACTTCACACAAAACTGGCACTTAGACCATTTAGAAGTTACACTCTTCAATTACATTCTTCCACTGCCTTAGTTTCCCTCCTGTTAATTCTTTCCTCGTTGGTGTGTTATGAGCAGGGAGTCTAAAATAAAATCAGTTCTTTTATGCGCGTTAGTTGACCAAGCGGAGACGGCATATCTTTTCCGCGAGCTTCGATGCAGTAACGCATTGTTCGGCTCCGTGCACTCGCAGCGTCGTCGAGCTCGCCCATTGTTATCTATGTATCACGATGCCACTCTTTCCAATCGTACGCTCGTGATAAATCAAACTGATTAAAATCTAGACTCTCTAGTTATGAGTACAAGGCCAAATTTTACGACTAAGGGCCGTTTTAATAATAGAACTAAAGGAGACTTTAATTTAAAGTCACTTTAAGAATAGGAAATCTAATGTATTTTTATAGGTTAAAGTTACTTTAAATTTAAAGTTCTATTATGAAAACGGCCCTAAGGGCCAGTTTCATAATCGAATTTACAGGATACTTTAAATTAAAGTTATTTTCAGATGTCAAAACAAATACGAAAACACATTTGTTTACACATGTGAATGTCACTTTAGTTTTAAAGCCTCATTTAAATTTGATTATGAAACTGGCCCTAAGGCTTAGTTGTACAATTGCAGCTTAACTTTAAGCCTAAGCTCCCACTGCCGTAGCTTCCCTCCTGTTAATTCTTTCCTCGTTGGTGTATTATGAGTTCAAGGCCAAATTTTACGACTAAGGTCTAGTTGTACAATTGCAGCTTAACTTTAAGCCTAAGCTTAAACTCTTAACAACAATTACTGAAGTAATCGTTGCTATGGGTTTAAGCTTCAGGTTAAATTTAAACTGACATTGTATAATTGGCCTTAAATGGTTCTGATTCTCTGCGTAACACCATAAACGTTTATTGCACGCTTTTAAAGACGTAAACTTTTTGGTAAATTTTTAATTAATCATAAATTCTTGTACAGAATTATTTTAACATTTTTCCCATCTATTCAAGAATCACACAAAAGTGAAGAAAATATTGAATTAGAATCTTTATTTCTGCTTTAATAATTTAACTATACAAGAAAATGCGGAAATTTGGAAAACATTAGGATCAAAATTAAGGCTAAATACTTTTGTTAAAAACATCAAATTTAAAATATGACAGAAGAAATTATACTCCGAGATTTTTTTAAACATATTGGTTCATTAATTTCAATCTGTTGATTTTTGTTAATTATTTATTTATACCCAAAAGTTTTTCCTATTTTGAGGATTACTCACCGAGGATCATAATACCGTGTGTAGTTAATTAGCTGTAAATCTCCCTGAGGGCAGAACCCATTAAATTGGATGCGTACGGCGGATACTGAATAATGCAAATGTGTCGACGGGATGGTATAATTAGCGCGTGGATTCATTTATCAATCTTCTCTTTCACTGTCAAATGAAAAATCGCAGTTACCTAACACGATCCAACAAATTACAGCAATATCCGTATGCAAATTATGGAAACGATCTACGCTTGACATTTAATAATTAGCTTTACGCATGCAAATGTGCGCTAATATAATTTTCTACTCTAATACTGTCAAGATTCTCAAGTAGAGAAGCTTTCAAATAACTAACTAAAAGTCACATGATCTTTGATGCAGAATCATTTAGTTATATTTTTTTAGGGATTGCTAACTTGGCTAACCTGGCTAGTGTGTGGCTTGTGTGACAAGTGCTTTATTCCTGTGAGAGTTTATCCTAATTTTTCTGTAGTAAAAACAATTTCCATGGTGTGTATACTTTTGCTCATAATGTGCATACTTTTAGGTTATTGTTTTATTTGGTTGCCTGTTTATGTGAGTTACCGGACTCTCAGATTTTTATGAAGGCTATGTATGTACATCCCCAAGAAGTATATACAAGGACAACTAAAATAATTATGCTCCTTATTTTTTAACTTTAATAGTACTGATAATTCAATTTATTTTTGAGATATCTCATTTAAAATAAAAACCCAATCCAAAGTATCTTTTTTATTTCTTTTCTTTTCTAGATTAATAGGTTTCTGCCCTTAATGGTATTGTAGTGGATTTATTTTTTCAATTAGATCTTGGAAGTATTTTCATTTATTACAAAGTTAAACATAAAATGTGGTTCACAGATATCCGGGCCTTAATTTGAAATAGTAGCCGAATTATGCGTGTGCTCAACGTAATCCTGTAATCTTAGAGCTCAGACGAACTTAGAAAACAAATGATCCCAACGAGACGTCTCGTCGTTTCAGTCCTTGCAAGCCGAAATTCCTTTCGAGTAATAATACGTCGTGTCGTCGAAACGGGATTGCTGAAGAAGTCGGATCACGTATAGGGGTAAGGTGATCAACGAGCGCCTATTGATATGGAAACCGCCCCACGTGAGGGAGAAATTATATCGAACGATGAAGTGTTGATTGAATAAATCAGTGACGAAAAAATTTCGGATATTTTGTATACAAGCGAGCACGGACGCTTTTTTATTCGAAAGAGCTGAAGATTATGTGCGAGGAAAGTTTGCGAGTAAGAATCAAAAGTCGTAATCTAATTGGGATTGGCGAAAAAAATTTAAAAATTTTCAGAAGTAAAACTAATGATTGCGTTATTTATTCATCGCAGTTTCCATCATGAAAAACAGTACATCTACGCAATTTTATAATGACATCGCATTTCATTAAGGACTCTATTTAAGTAAGGTTCAAGTTTGAATGGAAAGTAATTCAAGTTTATAAATGACGTATACACACAGTATACCACAAATTAAGAACGCGTGTTTTGCAGTTCCTTTATTATTCTATAACTGAGACCGTATTTTTATCAAAACTTAATTAAAATTAAATTTTTTAAATAAAATTGCTTGGGGTTACTTTTATTAACAATTTACAAGGACAATATTTAATTTAATTATTTCTAAACTAACAAAAAAGTGAAAGACCTATAAAGTCAATTAGTAACGTTTTGTAAAAGATTAAAAGATTTTGTGATACAAATTTCATCGGACAAGAACCAACTGTAAATAGTTTTGTAAAATATTTAATTGAAATTTCTTCAATTCTTTTAAATTTATGTATTTATTACAAAGAAATTTTTCGTTAAAGAAATCGGTAAAAGAATTAATGAAAACCATTTTCACAATTTCTGAGGAGAGAAAAAAAAGGGGGAATAAGAGTTACATGGGAAAATGTTTAAAAAATTCCATAAAACAGTTTATAATTATTATGCAATTAAAAATTTACCTTAAAAGGCACTGTGTACGAAATACCACGTTTTATAAATGCAGCAGTATAGTAGAAATATAAAGTTTTATGATTATAATTTTCTTGACTACACAAAGTGTGACCTTAACACACATCCCAATTTCGTTTTATCACACGTTTAACAGCTGCGAACGAAAGCCTGAGTTCTGTGTTTTACACGGTATAATTAAATGGTGTTTAAATTGCTGGGGATATTTGAAAATCTCAGAAACTCAGACAGGATTAACAGTCACACTGTATAGCAACAAAAAAAAAACAATCCCACAGATTACGAGAAAAATATAAAAACAATTCTGTTCTAGTTTTCGATATACACGATTGATTAAAAATTGTACCTAAAACCAACCGCTGTTACATCATGTGCATATCACAGCTACACCTAATAAAGGTTTTATTGTTTTGTCTCAGAATGCGACCTTCACATCGGCGCAAAGGTGTTTATCGCTGTAAAAAATTTCTCAATGATGGAGTGTAAGTAAAATGAAGCGTTTTGCATTTGTAGAAGAAATTGATATAATGGCATTTTAATACATACATTTACTACATAACATAATGCAATTTTACATAAAATAATTAACCGCATTGTTTTAGTTTAGTTAATTTATACATATCTTGTGCGTATCTATCGGCTGTAAATTCTGACATCACCATTCTAGTTCGTCTCATAGAAAAACTAAAAAAATATCGATCCAAATCAGCTGATAACAATGTCATGTAAAAGAAATGCTTTATTTACAAAACGTCGCGTTGTACCTCTTATGCCACGGCCACATTTGCGTTTAATGTAACGCCTAACGTGACTTTTCATTTTAACATCTAATTTGGCATTAATCTGCGGCTATACTAAGGGCCAGTTTCATAATCGAATTTAAAGGAGAGTTTAAAATAAAGTCACATTCAGATGTGTAAACAAATGTATTTTCACAGTTGTTTTTACATCTGAAAGTGATTTTAAATTTAAAGTCTCCTTTAAATTCGACTATGAAATTGGCCCTTAAGATTAATATCAAATTACTCGTTATAAATTTGTTTTCTTTTCCATATTATCATATCATGAGTAAAAACTACACCAAACTAGTCAAATTAGACTGAAAATCACGTAAGGCGTTACATTAAACGCAAATGTGGCCGCGGAATTAGGCTACACCGTAACAAGATTTTTGTGTAAATTATTTATTCATTCTAATAAATTGAATAGAATTTTTAAACATATCTCTGATGCTCTTACTGGCTTTATTTTGTCGAGTATTTTGTCAGTCACCCTGTATGTACATTTTGAAAATGAAAATGTTTCCAATGATATTACAATTCATCTTTTCATTCAAAACATTTTTAGATTTATATGTACAACGAAGAAAATCGAAAATAACATAAACACCACTTAATATTCGGTTAACAATATTAAGGCACTTCGACCTCCTCAGTATTCAAGATTAAAGTCAAGTTCAAATGTTAAGTTACATTGTTTTTACTGTTCATTAATAATTTCGCATTTAATTAATTCAGTGCTGACTCGAAAAAATTTCTAAATTTATTAAACGAAGTAAATGAATAAATCAGAAGCATATTATTTGACTTTGTTTCAATTACGATAGGTTTTGTGTGTTTACTCTAAACGGAGAAGTTAAAAGCAGCTTTTCATGGTCGAAATGAGGAACAGAATTAGTTTCTCAAAACTACAAGAGTAAGTCTGTGCTTGATTGTTGTTTTCTTTCGTCAAGTAGTACATAAGTTGAATTGATTTTATGATGGTCACAACTGAAGTGTTTACTCTACAGTTCGAAGGAATCGAAAGGACTGGCTTAGATTTTGAGTTGCAATTGCCTTTTCTACGACAAAAAGTAGAACTCTCTTAGCAATGTTCAACTCTTTCTTTTTGTATGTACAGTAAATCCTTAATGGCCGTATGCATGCACCGAACAAATTAATTCAGTTTAAATTTAAGGACGTTTTTACATTACATATTTAATTTGTTCGGTGCCATTCGGCCATAAATTTTCTATTTTAATTAAATGTCATGAATGAATGATAACGAATAATTAATTATTTAAAGCTCCTAAAAAATACTTCGTGTCTTAAGCCCCCCATACACCTGCGAACAAATTGCGCAACAGAGGCTGTCGTGCAAACATTTGTATAGAGTATGGTGTTGTTTGACGTGCTGTGCAACTAGTTGCAGAAATTCAAAGTTGTTTGAAATTATTTGCACAACGAGTGGCGTTGTGCAACTATTGCGTCGTGTATGGGCTTTGTACGACACATTGTGCAGTAATGAGTTTTGAATGAGTTCATTGATTTATACCGGCATGTTTCCATAGTTACACAACAAAAGCAACTGGAGTTTGCTTAATGTTGCGTATAGTGTATGGGTGATAGTATATGAGTGACCTTGCTTGCACAACTTGTGCAACGTCACTTTGCGCAATTTGTTCGCAGGTGTATGGGGGGCTTTACATACGCAATATGAACACATCGATTCTGTTACGTTAATTGATTTGTTGAGGAAAAAAGTTAAATAATAAATAATGAGTTAAGAAAATGAAAATTCTGTGCTTAATGATTTCTGTGTATTTATTAAAGCATACAAAAAACTTTTCTTTTGAAAAATTGCATAGCTACAGGGTATTTCTAAGAGTTGTTAAAAAAATCTTTTTTATTTTCATTGATAAAATAATCAGACATCGTGTACTATCTTTATCTTACGCCATTTGAGAATGAAATAGAACGTATCTTTTTTTTAAACACAACAGCCCGAGTGTTTTGCTTATACAGGGATTTCAAATTTGTTTGTAACCCACGTGACCAAGTTTTGCCTGATAGTTAGGCAATCAACGATACATACTTCTGGCAAACCTGCGGAAGCACTAATTTGCTACAGTAACGTCGGTTACATTTATTTGTAGTTGTTATTCTCAGTTTTTATGATTCTATAAAGCTGCTCTTTTGAGAGCTAATTGTTTAATCGTATTTTGTTCAAACGGTAAGTCATTAATGTCATTATAATAAGTTGTTAAAAGGTACTTTCGTTGATCGTCATTTTGAACTTGAGGTATTTAATTTTATCAATTACACATTTTTGGTTTTAGTAATTAAATCTTGAAAAAGGACAACACTCATTCATATTGAAATCAGTACATTTTTCAAAATACATATCTTTCATAAAGATGGTTAACTACGTCACTGTGTGAGTTTGCGTATACATACTTGATCGATGTTAGCCAACTGTTAAACACTTACTTGTGTACGTCACAGATCACGTGGGTGATCACAGGAATAAATGAAAACCCTATACATACCTATATTAACATTATTATGTATAAATGACAGAAGTTTCTGTTTCTTTCAAATAAATCTGGAACAATACATTTGTTGCGTTCGAATATTATACGTCGAATGCATCTGGAGCGTATGCTCTCATCTTTCTCAATCACGATTTTTAACATATTTTGTATCTCGCCCATCCGTTTAAATAAAACTTGTGTTTATAGTATTTCCATGACAACAGGCGATTTTTCACATCCCACATTTTAAGTAGGGTGTGAAAAGATCGCCTGTTGTCATGGAAATAATATAAACACAAGATTATTTTAAACAGATGAGCGAGATACAAAATAGATTAAAAATCGTGAGTGAGAAAGATGAGTTGATACGCTCCAGATACATCCGACGTAGAATATTCGAACGCAGCAATTATTAAGATAATACCTATTACTATCAAGTTAGAACAAAATAGAAGGTATGTTGCAATGAAATCCTCGAGAATTTTAGTGAATATACAGGTGTCCCGGTAGGAAAGGTCAATATTTCGTGCGGGTAAGTCAAACATTTTATATTAGCGTTTCATTTATTAAGGATTTCTGAGATACAGCTATTTAAATTAAACTTATGATTATTTTTTAATTGCATCAATATTCTAATAACTCTCTCATAACAGATTTTCGAATATTTCACCACGTACTTCGATGTATTTTTCAATTCTCGTGAGAATGTGCTAATAACCATAAACATAAATCATATCTGTACATTAGAGAAAACGTGCTGCATTTTTCAAATTTGTCAGAAACACCAGTATCGATGACAAACTGTGGTAATCTTACACACATCATGCAGGGCTACTTTACGGTGAAGAATGAAATCAACATGAAGCGCCAAATTTAAATTATTTGATTTAAATTATTCAATACTTATCAGTATTTATCTCAGAAATCATTAATAAAAGACTACATGTTTATATAAACATGTACAATAACTCATTCTATACCCCCACGAGATATTGACATTTCCTCCTGGGACACCCTATATAATTTAGCACAAATAAATGCAAAATACCTTGTATATTATTTTATTTATAATTATTTTATAATTAGAACAAATAAAATATTAATTCGTGCGTTTATTTTTATTATTACTTTTTTCCTTGTCTTCTGATCGACACAAATAACAATAAATTTATTCTCCTGCAAAAGCTTTTCAAATTTAATCACGTTCACGTCGTATTAACAGCAGACAGGGAAGTTTGAAAATAGAAAGATTTTAAAAGGAAATATGAATTCATAAGTGGGTGAAAACACGTCGAGCATTTTTAAATTAAAAATCGATGCCGAAGGGGCATTTAACGTCGCTCGTTTCTTCTCGTGTTTCGAAATTGCGATATTATTTAAAATATTAAATAACACTAATCTGTTACAGTTCTTCTGAAATACCTGGGAATGTATTCTGCTACAGCTAACATTCTTTTCATTTTTTTTTTCATTTATATTATTATTATGTATTCAAAATTAATTCAAATTAAAGAATATTATACTTGCTGTATTACTAGGATACAGTAAAATGTATCGATGTCGCCTTTTAACCCTAGGATGCATAAATGGGGCCTCCCAGGCCCATGAAGGTGCTTAATTTCTTATAATTTGTTTAAAATATTTTCAATCGAATTGAGCGTTTAGATATGCTCTAAACTCGTTTTTGTCTACTTCTCTTCTAATCCAAAACCTTTCGAATTTTTTCAGAATTTGAAAAAAAAATGTTTTTCATCACTACTCTACAATTTTACGTATACCGCCGTTCAGACCCGTCTAATAGAATCTTGTATAAGACAAATCTGATCATGTCCTTAGCTGACTAAATTTTTATAACTTGTTGGAGACATGTAATCTACGTGTTTGTATCAGTCAAAAATTGATAAGTGTTACATGTAAAAATAATGTTTGTAATGAGCACAGTATTAGAATGTGCACTACTTCTTACGCTAAAATATAACTTTTCTGCAATTATGTTTACGTAGACATTTAGAAACTTAATCTAATTAACATATACCTGCATATTTTACTAAAACAAATGTTTTTCCATTGCAATCTAATATATTATATAGGCAGGGCCTCCGAGGCCCGGATCATGTAAATGACGGTATTGTACTGCTTATGCATCCTAGGGTTAAATTAAAATAATTGCAATTTTTTATAGAGCTGTTGCGACCCACATTCTACTAATTGACTATAATGGTTTAGCGAATATTAGTATTTTATGCTGATGTAGACATAATTGGTAATTGGTACCTTTCCTAAATTATTTCCTTGACCTCATTTCCGACAAATAGACTCCAGTGATTGTAGATAATTATTCTTAAATCTTTTTTTACAATTTTATTCAACTTTTTTTTCTTTTAATAAATACATTTAACTACTGACGTCTATTAAATCAAAAAAAGATTATTGCTTTATCAGCCTTAAGTGAATTGGATTAAATTCCAAGTGTCACAAATTGTAATATAAAAATATTTGTTATATCTTCAGATACCAAATAAAATATCTAAAGTATGATCGAAAAATTAATGATTAATAACTAACAATTAATGTCTGATTCTCTCATTAAGGTGGATACCTTTTATTTCAAAATTTTAAGTTACATTAGGTATTTTTTCATTAAATAAAAGTTAAAGCAGGCTTTACACGGACGCAATGCAAAGCAATTACATTTACTTGCAGCTTTATATTTAAGCAATTTCTGAGCAGTTACAATGAAGGGTACCAAATAATTTTGAATGTAAATATTTATGGTGCATCAATATTTAAGTGGTCTTGTTGCGGTTAATTAACAATTATTGTTCACACACATTTGCCAATGCGCTTGCGCACAGTAAAAATTGCGTATTGCTGCAATAAAAGTTGCATCGTGTAAAGTCTGCTTAAAGAGAAGATCAAAATGGCAATGTAACCATTTTTGGAAAATTTGTTTCGCATAGATTGGCGACAGTGGACGATATTTGCATGCCACTAAAGCCTAGAACACAATGGATTTGCATAAAACGTAAGACATAAGCCGTAAGAAACACATAAGCTTTGTTCTCGTTACGGAGCTATTGTGTTACAGCGTACTTCTTTACATACATAGGTCGAATTGCTGTTACGGCTTATGTCTTATGTTTTACGCAAATCCATTGTGTACTGGCCTTAAGAAAGTAACCCAAGTGAACATAGGCGTGCGTGGTTTTGTTTATTGGTCTTTATTTGTAACTTATTTTTGTAACAAACATTAGATTTCATATCAGCTATGAAGTATTTGTTTTAATTCTTGTATAATACATTTTTTGATACTGCAATGCAAAATAACTGATATGTGTGAAGTTGCAGCTCAGTTAACTTACCCCAAAAATATAATCCACTTGCCAATATTTACTTTTAACAATTGTCAAAGTTCATGTACATACAACGCACGCTACTTGACAACATTGACTTTGACAATTCTTGAAAGTATGTAGATTATATTTTTGGGTAACTTAGCTGCAATTTCACACATATCAATTACTCTTGCTCGCATATCAATTACTCTTGCTCGCATTGTACGTTAAAAATGTTATTGTAGTTGGAGTATTTTATTTTAAGTATTCCCATAAGTGTAAGTTTGGTTGCCTGATTTGGGCGATCACGTGGGTCTCGGAAATTGTTGAAAACCCATTATAGATAATTAAGATGATGTTTAGGCAACCGACAATACAGAAAGTCAGCAAGAGTGTCGTGGCGCTAACTTTCATGGTGGGTTTATACTAGAGTGTACGGTTTTGAACGTGTATTGAAAGTACACGTGTACACGGAAATCCGTGTAACGACATTCGCGAGTTAAATACACGTGTTATTAATTCACGTGTAATTAACTCTTATTCCACGTGTACACGGATATAATTACACGTGTATTTAAATACACGGGTCCGTTCGATACGTTCAAATACAGGTTACCTAGCAACGGATGTGTTTTTGTATTAAATGCACGTGTAATATAACTACACGTGTATCCGTGAAATTAAAATTCACGGGTACCCGTGTATTTAAACTTACACGGACTAAAATCATGATGCGTGTATTACACGTAGACACATGTACTGACATATACGTGAAATAGAGAGCTCTAGTTTATACAGTAACTAACACTAACAACTAACGTTTAGTAATTAATAATTAAACAGTTAAAAGTGAGATTAAAATATATGCATAAGCAGAAGGGGTTTATACAACTTCACTAACAACTAAGCTTAAATAACATTGCTTAAGTTGTTAGTTGTTAACTTAACTGTTGTTGCTTAACTGTTAACTATAACTATAACTATAAACCCACCTTCAAACGATCAAAGATTTGGTGCGTTGTGTCTTGATTGTGATGTGCACTATTTCAGTTTTTACAATTCTGACAAGCTTTTTGGATTAAACATTTAATATCGTTGATAAAACATTTGGCTTAATGAATAGGTTTTCGAAAATATTTCATTCTATAAAAAGGAAGATATAACTACGCCACCGTGTTTAAGGAAATTTGATTTTAGCCAATTGGTGAATCGGTAAGTAGTTGTACACATATCACAGGGGATACATGAATATATGAACACCCTGTATTAATATTATAGTCTGACTGACTTTTGTTTGCTTCGTCATTTAATTACAAAAATTATGAAGCCTTTATGAATTTAGGAGGAACACAGACCAATCAACATTACTTATATTTATTATAAAAGTTGCTTTATCTGACGTTGCTTTACTCGACAATTAATTTAATTGTGATGGGGCTCGAAATTTCCAGCATTTCCAACAAAACAAACTTGAATGTGAAGGTGAGGATAAACAGAGCTTAATAATATTTGTTTAAAATTACAATAAATAAATACCCAGCCCTTTCGGTTTACTTACGTGTTTCATAGAATACAAATACGTTTTCATTGTAATTTGTTTGTTACAAATTCGCTTTAAAAAACTTCGGCGTTGTTGACCTGCCCAAATTCATTTAAATTAAATTTACTAACGACGATTTCAAGGCTAATTGGGGCAAAGTACAAAACCGCTACTCACGTTTAGACTAATTTACTCTGTTTTGGTTTTCGATAATGATTGTCTAATAATTGTAAGTCCACGATTGTTTTTTGAAGATAACCCCAGCCCTCTAATTTATCTTCTTTCTTGACACAAGCAGCTAATCTTAGCTATTTATAATCTTCAACGTTTTGTAATTACAACACTTTGTCATTGAAGCAGAATTGAAATAAAAACAAATGCGTCTAATGAAAGGGCTTTAACTTGCAAACTTTACATTTAGGGTGGGTTTACAGAAAGCAAATCAAATATTTAATTTCCAATTAAACTAATCACGATTAAGTTGCCATAAGAATTACATTGCAAACTGTCAAATTAACAATGTCATTAAAATTTGATTGCAATTAAATTTTCTGTAGACTGGCCCTTAGTAGAACATAATAATAAATTAACATGTGGTAGTATATACCGTTAACGTAATACAAGCCAAAAGCTTGCAAGGAATTAAAGCTGTGCTCATACATAACTTACAAACTAACTTTAGATTTTGTACAGGCAATTCTGAGCTATGATGAAGGAGTTAGAAGACGCATTTGCTTTTATGGAGACTTTTACGTGTAAATATTTATTCCTTAGATTGACTAAAGTTATTTTTTTAAATTATTTAAATACCACCAAATGCAAGCGTTCGTCACAAGATTAACTGCAGTGAAGCGAAGAGTTCTGCATTTCAGGAAACGTTTTAAAATTGTCAACAGGTACAAGTTCTAAAACTTTGTCATAAATCATTTCAATTACATTTTTGACTAATTGTACAAACCCCAAACTCAAACAATTTCAGATATTTTACTTTCATATAAAGATCTTCCCGCACCATTAAAATAGCTCACGTTTCAGCTGACAACTTCCTAATATAAAATTTAATCTTCTTAGCAAGTTTACCGCGTAAGATTAAATTCACCGGAGGACTGGGTTTGGTTGGATTTAAGAAGAATATTAACAATAACACTGGAACATCAGGTTGTATTAAAAATACATGCTGCATAATTGGCTTTCATAGAAAATAAAGATGAAAATAGATAAGCTATTGTCGCAAGAAGATGACGTCTTAAATCCATAGTAAACTGAAAATATTTTCCTTAATTATTTTGCAAATTAACACAAAGATACCAACACATTCTCAGACGTAGGTGCTTCGTATTACTAACGCAAACAAAACTTATTAAATATACTACACACTGATGTCACTCATTTGCACCTATAAAATTAATAGCTAACTTTGCATTGATACATCAATAGCTTTTTTTTGTTATACATAATTGAAATTGCTATTAATGGGTGCAAGTTAT
Organism: Dorcus hopei; assembly: GCA_033060865.1. Classification (NCBI taxonomy): domain Eukaryota; kingdom Metazoa; phylum Arthropoda; class Insecta; order Coleoptera; family Lucanidae; genus Dorcus; species Dorcus hopei. The sequence goes on along the minus strand of CM065421.1, from coordinate 20,809,903 downwards.
AAAATAATTCTGTTAGTGATACCGTGCGAAGTAGCTTAATTTAAAAGTTTATTTATTGTTTTCATACCTGTGGAGTTGATACATCATCGTAAGACCACGTGCACGGGAGGGATGTTCCAGAGGATTGTATATTTCGCGACGAAGTTGCAAATCGTACTGACTGCTCCAGTAAAATATTGAGCAAGGAGCGTCAAGGTGATTGTCAACAGGTACACTATTTTATTAAGATTTAATTGTTTGGCCTGCTAAAGATATTACGAAAGTGTTGCAAACGCAAATATTTACGTCTAAAGTCGCGCTGGCGGTGGTCATTATTTCGTCGTTCGCGCGGAAAAAGAACCGCGCGCAGGATTGCGGTAGATTCGGCGCAAAATTAACAAAAAAAAAAAATCACATTCGAAGCGGCGAAACCGCGCTTTTTGCGCTAATTTATGATAACAATATGTGCGCTGATAAAAGGAGATCGAAATGTGGGTCACGACTGGTGTAAAAATAACGCACCTTATTTACGTTTCGCGAACGCGAATATTAAACAAAATAAATTAGGTCCGCAGACATAAAGTTCGCAATGTAACTTCGTTCAAATTATTTACCACTTACTTAAAAGTGACTTTTTATTTTCATTTATAATATGTACACAATACATATTTTTGTTTAATGTAATGATATTTTTGAAAAAGTTAAAGTAGGGGAACAAGGAGTCCTTAAAGACTCAAAAACCTCCTCGAAAGCAGCAGTTTAATATTACACATTACAATGATGTTATACACGGACGAAATGTTAAAGGCAATGAGTTATTTACCTTGCAAAATTTATGGTTGCGTTATTATCGGCTTATTAGTCCATTCTCATGTAATTTACAGCATGCTCAGCAAACAGGAAATTACACTCTGTTTTATCAGGTCCTCCATGTAATAAATCGTTGCTTCGTTATGCCTCGTTAGGTATATTCTTACAATGACATATTTTTTTTAGCGAAGAGTAAAGTAAAGAGTAAAGCAAAAAATGCAAAATTTACGAGGGCTCTTCCGAAAATTCGCGAACTAAAGTCGATGCTTCAAAATTGAATCGCTTATAATGAAAATCACGGAACTTGAGTGCTGGGTAATCATAATCAATCGCCGAAGCAAGAACCGACAATTATTTTAGTATTATTCCTTCGTTAACGGTGAATGAGAAAAAAGGACGGAGTTATGATTCATAAATCTGTTATTGCAACACCAGACAATGACGCAACGGTCTCCTCTTGTGAATAATATTATAGGAGTGATAGATTAAATTCCTTAATTGGTTTTTCTTTTCTTATCAACACGTTTCTTTAACTTTCTCGATTAGATTTAAAAATCATATATCAGATGATCTCTTTATATAAACCTGAAGTACTAATATTATTTTCCAAAGCTTGCTTTGCTGATTAGGAGACGTATCATATTTTGAAGGAGAAGTAACTATAGATTAATTTGTAATCATGTTTCTGGAGTTATCTTAAATCAAAATACTCATATTCTGACCAATGGTGCGTATCTTATCACTAGACTTCGGCCAAACCTAGGACGTGAAGGAAATGCCAGGATTGCGCTCGCTTATTCTTCAACTAACAATTTCTTGAAAGTTGCGAAATATTCTAAAATGCATCGCCTTTTTATTGTATTTGTACACTTAAATGTGCGCATGAGAATAAACAAGCTGGCTCCGAAATGTCCTAACAAATGCCGATGTATGCTTATCACATGTAGGAGGGGCATGTATGTGAAAAGCATGGAAAAGAGTTTGAAAAGCAGCGTGAATGAGGAAATTGACGTAGAAGACAAATGGAGAATGATAAATTAATGAAACTGCAACTACAGTGCTGGGAAAGGAAAAAGTACAAAGTAGAGGAGCATGGTGGAATGAAGAATGTAAAGAAATAGTTAGTGAGAAAGTAAAGGCTAGATTAAAATGGTTGAAAACAAATAAAGGAGGAGATAGACAGGAATATCAAGGCAAGCGTAGATAATGTAATAAAAAGATTAGAAGGGTAAACACAAAATATTTTACAAGAAAATTAATGAGCAAAAAAGATACAAGGAATAAGAAATAAGTATGGTAATCTAGCTGAAACCGCAGACGAAGCCAAAGAAATTTGGGAGGTGCACTTTAAAGAACTATTGACAGATGACATACCAGTAGAATACGAGACGGAGCTGGAATTGGGAGAAAATACTGTGGATTGTGGATGAACCTTCGACCGAGGAAATCATAGAATTATAAAAGCGAAAAACGGTAAAGCTCCAGGCTTAGATAATATAAATTTAGAGCTGATTAAATATGGCGGGGATTTACTGCAGAACGCAATAGCTGATCTAATTAAATTAATATGGACAACAGAAAAGATACCAAGCGAATGGAAAGATGGGACAATAGTTACAATACATAAAAAAGGCGATAGGAGCATCTGTGGCAATTATAGAGGAGTCACCTTGCTTAACACGGTATAAAAAATACTGTCTGCAATTATTCAAAAGCGTCTCTTTTGAGCTATAGATGTTTATATAAAGTACGATGATTGATTGGGGTATATATGCAAATCGTAGGGGATTTGACCATGTAAACTGACGGATTTGCGATAATTTCTTATTCAAAGTGTCAAGTGCCGGAATTACGACGTTTTTTAAAATGGGCTTTAATAATAGAAAACTGTAAGTCTCTGCGCTATAATTTCTTTAGTTAAGTAGGTTAGTCGTTTGTTAACGAAATGGTGTCAAAATCTCAATTTTGACAAAAAGTGGACTTACGACATTTGCGAATTAGGGTAACGATTTGTAGTACACAAGACTCCAGCCTCCAAAAGTCCCTCAAAATAATAGTTTTTAAGCAAAAGACCTTTGTCCCTTTTGGATATAAAAAAAATCCCTATAAAGAGATAAATCCCTCAAGTTGGGAACACATTGAAAATTAATGCATAAAACTTTATCCCTGTACTATCCATATTTTATGAGAACTTGTTTATTCTTGCTTTTCTCATTTAAAAATTCTTATTCCCCAAGAAACAAGTAAGAGATCGTTTAAATATTTGAAAGCCTATACCTACTAACATGTAACACGAAATAAATAAAATTAAAATACTTTACAACATAATTTTTTTTCTGAATGTTTTTTATTTTAAATTTATTTATTTATGGTTTATTGGAACATGAAGTTTTCATATACATTTTTTTAATTAGTTCTGTTAGTTTATATTTAGTTCGATGTACCTACCTATCTACCATAGGTAGATATGCTACACTATTATAGAATCTAGATATTCAGACCGCAATTGAAAACTGACATTACGGTTTGAAATTACTCACGACAACCACGACTTCGAGCAGAACATACGAACAACAGGAAAACTAGAAGATGTGTGATGCACTCGACAGTTTGTTTCCAATGTCGGAATATACATACATACACCTATCAGTTTAAACTCAAACACTATATTGCGTGTTCCAGAAATGCATATAAAGCTTCAGGTAAACCTATTCCTCTATATTTCCTCATTCTAAAACCACAAAAAATGGTTCCCAGGGTAGTGTACTTTTCTTGTACCCGCAGAAAACTGCGAAGTAAACGACTGAAAACTGAACGGAAAATGTTATTAAATCAGTAAGGAAGTCTTTATCATTAACAAAAAATAATTAAAACGCACTTCACCCACCTACGACTGCTTTTTGGGTTACCGTTACCTACATGCTTGAAATTTATTTAGTCTGAAGCCCTTCTGTAAATCGAATTAACTGCATACATAAGCAACGTTATCAAGTTTACCAATTTTTTTTACCTCGTATTTTGTCTCGTGTGCTGAAACTAACAAACCCTGAGAATTAATTTTTGCATTTTTGGGACGCTTATGGAATATAGAAAAGAAATACCTGAAGCTTTATATGCATTTCTGGGATACCCTGTATGTATAATAATAATTTTCAAATGAAACTGGTTGTTTCCAACAATTTAGTCATAATTTAAAATAAAAATCTTCAATTTCTTACAATTGTTTAAAAATTTTAAACAGTGAATTGTTTAACATTTCTGAGAAAATTTGTAATAATTGGGAGATTAAGAAGAGCAAACTATTTTAACTAAATCTAATTTTAAAAGCCACTTTGGTTTCTTGCAGTTTATTTTTAGTTATTAAAACGTTAAGGCCCAGTTGTATATATACAATTCCAACTTAATTTAAGTCAAAGCTTAAACCCACATTTGCTGAAATAGTCGTTGTAATGGGTTTAAGCTTCGGCTTAAACATTGTACAACTAGGCCTAAAACTATTTGAATTCTATTGAAATAATAAAAGAATTTCTTGAAAATATGTACTATTTGCGTCAAATTTCCAATTATTCTGATTGTGTAAGCCATGATTCAAAAGTTGTTTAACTTTGTGAGACTCTGCAACCAGCTCTAAAGAATTGAACAGCTGGTTGCATTTAACAAAACATTCTCCTGTTGAATTATCGAAAATAAAGTTATTTTTTACTATTCTGTAACTATAACGACAACGTTAAATAATGACTATCGTTAAGTGACATTTTTTGACGAAACAGTACTTAAATGCAACGCACTTCTGTACTGTTTGGTCAAAATACGTCACTTAGGCCCAGTTTTACAATCGTGGAATAAGAACAGAATAACTGTTCGCCAAATATCCTTTAATGTTCTTCCATATCTACGTCACACCTACGTCACGTTATACCAGCGTTATACCAATAATAATGCTTATCCGACGATTGTAAAATCGGGCCTTAACGATTGTCATTATTTAACGATGTCGCTATAAGTTACAGAATAAGGGGGTATAGTTTTAATAGGAAGATTTTGTTTGTTTAGTGGCAATTAGTTCTGCTGGGTGTCTCGCCTTTTGCGAGAGGTCCCGTTTTTATGCACTCCGGGACCCATCCCGACATGTGCTTTTTCTAATTAAACAACTTCAATACTCGTGACTATAATTCAGTCACGATCTTTTTAGACTCAGGGTAGGCCATGTTAGGGTGACATTTTTGTTGATACTTCCAAGTGAATATGTTCCATTTTAATTTCATGGTTATATTTTGAAAACTGACACCGAAAAACATTGATGATTTTTAGCATTTAGATTTAGTATTAAAAAGTCACAAGTAATTATTTGTTTTAATGTTATTATTTTACTTTCTTCATGCCATCGTAGAGTATAAGAAATTTCCATTTTAGTAAGGAATTTAGGAGTGAATTTTAAGTCGCGAGGAAAACAGCACTTAAGCTTTTAGATTTCTTTAGACATTGTACATTTTTAAGCAATTTAATGTTTCACTTTTATACAACGTTGGTCTAATACATACAAGAACCCTCGTAGCCCTAACAACAACCAAAAGAAATAGTTTAAAAAAAAATTTACGTATTTTCAGTAAAAAGGCTTTCAAGTTAACTTTTTATATTTTGAAGGAGGTACGCAGTCTTTGTGTTAGACGAAAGATAAGTGCTTCATTTAAAGTGGCGGTGTAATTATGCGTGCAAAAGGACATTTATGGTTAGAGACTTTTATATGATGTGACCTGGCAACACTGGGAACGAGTTTCTTCAAAAGCAGTTGTAATTTGGTCGAATAAGCCATTACTTTGCAATTTTACGATGCCCTAACATTTAAAACGACTTCATTACATCTTTAAATCCCGCAATTTACAAAAATACACCTGGGTCCTGTTTCATAATAAAATACAAGCTAATAATATTAGTATTGAATAAAACGTTTGATGATCGGATTAAGGACGAAGGAAAAACTATAGCTGACAGTTTCGGTTTATAAACCGACATTTCAGTTTACAAACCGAAACTGTCAGCTGAATGAATGAATAGTTTTTTACTTCGTCCTTAATCCAATCATCAAACGTGTTATTCAATACTAATATTATTAGCTTGTATTTTATTATGAAACAGGCCCCTGGCAACACTAATAACTAGGGCTCGGATTGAAACATAGTTTGACGTCATCACGTCAGCGGCGCACGCATATATTTGCGGTCTATTTATCTGCTAATCGTGTAAAAGCTACCTTTTTTTTTCATCAGGTCTATGAAGTTATGATGCACTGATGTACCAAATCTGAAAGTAATGGCACAGGTGGTCAATGTGAAGTAAAAAATATAAAAATCCTATCCTTAGTAATAGCAATATTTTGTCTGTCACCGTATTTTTAAATATTCTGAATATCCTATTCTACTTAAATCTATGTAAAATCTATTTATTATGAACAAAATTTGAGAATTTTTTTAACATTACCAATTTAAATCTCTGCAAAGGAAAACCATTAATAACGTGAATTGCAACAAAGTTTGCTACTTCCACTCCAACAACGTACAGTAAAAAATAATTTAAAAATAAAATTTAATTTACTACACAGCTTTATAGGTGTACACATATTGAACTTCTTTGCACTAGTTGTTCGTTTTATTTATTTCTCTTGGTTTTAACTACATATAAGACGAGTAAAATATGGAAATTACATTTTCCAAGTTGCTCAAGACGTGCAATATTTCGACACGTGCATAAAGAAACAAATTCTAAAGCGAATCATTCGAGCCAAAAGTAAAGTACGAGATTTATGTATTTTACTTGCTGAAGCTCGCGGGAAAACTTGACTATAAAGTTTTCTGAAAATTGAACTTCATGTACATATTAAATCTAGTGTTCTGGTGCAAAAAGTCTACGTCAAGTTTCATCTACTAAAAGTCTTGCCGAATAAATTCTAATTAGAGTAGGAAACATCTCGGGGAGCTATCAGTTTCAGAAACTTGAGTCTCTTACGCTAATTAAGTCGCTCTTTGTACGTTACTTCATTGCTTTTTAGAGGCTTTGAGTAGTAAGCATTGCTTTATTGAAAAAGCCGAAACTTATAAGAATAACTTTTAATGATTTAATGTTCTGTATTTTCGATGAAGCTCAGATTTTCAAAATATATAATGTATAAATTACTATGTATATAAAAATAAATTTAACAGCTTACATGAATAATAATTTTAATTCGCCTGAAATATGTTTGAATTAAGTGTGTTCCAATTTCTTAGTTTAATAATTTATAAAATATTGTTTGGATAACGAATTTTATAAGGATGAAGCAATTTTAAAATTAATGATTTTTTTACCGAAATAAAAGTCCGAATAAAGTTTCACAAAGTGTTTGCAATACGAACGAAAGAGTTTAATCCAAAACGTAAACTTAAGAAAGTAAACAAACATAACGAGCTTCACTCAAAAGCTTCGAGCTAAAGTTGCACCAAAATTTAAAATTTTTGTACAAAAACAATTTTACAATTCGCTAATGAAACTAATTCATTTAGCGAGAGAGGAACAAATTAAACCGCTATTTGTAATTCATCTCGAAATTTGTTCAAAACCAGAACTGGCCGGGTTAATTGAATTGCCGTCGGTAAATTTGCGAAATTAAAAACAGGATTGCCTGACCCCAGGCAAAAAGAAAGTTTTGAAATTGAGCACGTGAAAAACACACTAAAAAATTAATATTGTCAGAAATCATTACCCGAGCGAGAAATTTGAATAACACGTATCTATGATATAAGCGATTCTTGTAACTTCATTTGCATATTTGATGCTAAGTAATTTTAATTTCAAAACACAACCTTCAATTTATTTTCTACAGTCAAAACATCGCGTACAGTGTAATTCGAATTAGAATAAATTAACGAATGAGACAAGAGGAGATTCGAAATTCCCAGGTTTAATTCTATGAGAGTTGACTGACACTATAAAATTAATAATATGCTGAATCAATAAATAATAAATTAAGTTTCGCTAATTAAAGGTTATTTTTTTTAATCTACGTCTGCTGTATGTGGATGTATATCTTCTAACAGAAGTGATTCATACGAAGTTACAAAACAATCTGCCGAGATTGAATCACATCCATTCTTACTCTAGCATTTCAAACGTAACGATGCATTATTATTTTATAGTTCTGTTAGTTGCATTTCTACAAAATAGTGAAGGTAAAAAAGAATTAATTGAATTTTTATTGCTTTTCGCTTCTCATTTTATTAATCACCCGGATACTCTAATAAATTAATGTTAGCTTATCAATGAGATATGGAAGTAATTATTATTACCATTGTTGTTATCAAATTGGCCACTTAAATTTTCATAATTAAAAATTGTTGACATCATACTCATAATGTTGCACTGTTAATTATTATTTATACACATAATAAGTACTTACAACACACCTGGCGTTCACTTATTCAAACATTTTTTACTCTCACTTAAAAATTCCAGATAAAAAAAAACTTATTGTTGTTCCTCTTTCTCTTCAATGACGGATATTTTTAATTAATTTTAATTTTGATGACAGCAGCCTGAGGAAGATTACAAAAATCAAAACCGGTCGCTAAATTAAATATTAAACAAAATTCGTGAGCACTTTATTTCAAGTTGTGAAAGAAAGTTTGGAAAATATAAAATGAAACCATTATATTACTCTAAATATATGTCCCTGTATCGTACATAATGTACAGGGTGATTCTTGAATAGACCAACAAAAAATACTGACGAAAGAAGAGACTTTCCTGAACATGTTCAGTTGTCAGACGCCAATTATCGAATTGCAAAAAGAAAGAACAGATTAAAAATTATGAAAAAAGAAAGAAACTAAAGAAAACTGTTACAATTAATCCCATGAGAACGAATGACGTAAAATATTCCATAATTAAAGAAATCAAAAGAAATTAGGCAAAGCTAAACATAACCGACTAAATTTAAACCAACTGATTAAAAAGCAAGGGAAGGGTAACGCGTAATGTTGGGCCATAAAATTTAAAAAATAATGGAGGAATTCTTAACATGGAGATTTGAATTGTTTCAAAGTTAAAACTAAATTAATTCAAAAGGTAACTTTGTTTACTTTTCAGCCAATACAGAATGTAACAAGTTGGGCCTTCATTTGTATGAGAACATAGGATGTGTCAAGAAAGAAAATCCGAGCGGTTGTCCATCCTTCGACGACTGCAAATTTGAAAGGCCAAAAGGCAAATGTCTGTACAAAGGTTTGGAATTTGAAGACAAGCAGCCGATTGATTCCAAAGTTAATGACACGAGTTGCAACTTTGGGTGCTTTTGCAGCGCCGAAAGTGACAAAAAGTAAGCTTTTCATTTTTTAACTTTCCCCCAAACATTTGTTCTTTCTGCATTCAATACCTCCAAAATAAAAAAGAAAATTTAGCAAACTTAGGAGTAACTAAATACTTACAATTAGTTATTTTTCGTAGAGGAGAAATAATATGTGCACAAGGCAGTTGCGGATCATGGGGAGCCCTTTTGAAGCCAGGATGTCATTTACAATATAGTTTAGAGTCTTGCTGTTCTATTAAAACTATTTGTGGTACGTATGGAGTAGGCTGTATAGTTGAATTAGTATTGGAAGTTTCTCTAAGAAAAAAATTCATCTTCAGATGTTCTTCCTCCTGCTATAACGTGCAGCGTCGATGGCAAAATATACAAAGACGGTGAGAGATTTTACCCCAAGGATACATGCTTGACGTGTCTTTGTACTTCCGAGTTCAATGGTGAATTTGAGGGGAGACCTTATTGCCGGAAGAGTCCATGTGGAGTTGAAATTCGACATGCAGAGGACTTGGAAAACAATTGCGCACCGGTATATTTCAAAGAACAAAATGAACAGGCCCTTTGTTGTCCCGATACATTTATATGTCGTAAGTTCTTATTTTGCCCCCATCTATCGTTTGTTTCATTTCTGATGTAACTATTAAATTTACAGCCAAACCGGATGACGTGATAAGCGAGGAAAAAGTCGTTGAAAATGGTAAGCATTCGGGCGACATTTTGCACATAAAATTAATTATTTTCGTTGAAGGTAAGACGTGCAAATATGGGAAACAGGAATTCAAACAAGGCAAGAAGTTGGTACGCGTCGTAAACCAGTTTGGGAAAAATCGAACCGTCAGCTGCGAGTGTCTGTCGCCTCCTTGGTTGAGCTGCATCACAAATTACTGAAAGAAAAAAGAAACGCGGAAATTAATTTTAATAAATTGCTAGTTTTTGCTTGAATTAAAACTTATTAATAACTGTAAATTTTTCGAAAGTGAAAGTCAGTTCTCATCAAGCTCACAATTAAAAAAAGAAATATATATAATTAATTGATTAATGACTTATTTACAGTTTAATTCAGCAGTTTATGCGTTTAAGATAACGAGCGTATTCGATTTTATGTACTTTTCGTGACATTTATAAACAGCTGTGATAGACTCAACAAACATTTAAGTAAATTACAAATAAACAGCAATTTTTAAAGATATAGCGGCGCTGCGTTAAAATTAAATAACTGGTTAATTGCATTTAAAGATGTTTACAGGATTCGGTTTATTATCATTTTAATTCTTATGTAAGAAAGTAGACTTATTAAAAACTAGTATTTTTTCATATTTTGTTGCTTTATTTATAATTTCACAAATTTAATATCTGAAAATGACACTGTCTGAAACAAAAAAGAAAAAATTGTGAAATGATATTGGAAGAGGGCCATATATTGCTACTCAACGGTGTACCTCAAGAGAAGAGAGCTGCAGTACCTAGGTGTAGGTTGCATGATCAATAAACAATGGGTAAACAATATAAGAAAATGGGAAGAATTCTAACAGTGGAATTAATCGTAGATCAACAAGTTATATCAGTAGTAGCAGTTTACGGACCCAATGAAGACGAAAAAGCAGAAGTCAATAATAAATTCTGGGAAAAATTAAACGAGATAACGGAATAATGCAAGGGAAAAGTAATAGTAGCAGGAGATATAAATGGAATGGAAGAGTCGGAAGTAAGGAGACGTATACGGGGGTAATAGGAAAATATGCAGAAGGAACGAAGAACAATAATGGATCAAGATTAATAGAATATTGCTTGATTAACAACCTAATAGTAACAAATACATTTTACCAGCACAAGGACAAATTCACAAGGAGGGGTCCCAACAATGAATTATCCATAATTGACTATGTATTAGTAGAGAGAGAAAACAAAAAAGATATAAAAGATGTTAGAGCTAGGAGAGGTCCAGAACTGTACACTGATCATTATATGGTATTAGCCAAGATAAAAAGAAAACCAAACAGAGAAAATGAATCCGGGATAAAAGAAAAAATAAAAGGGCTTAAAAGCATAAGAACGTACAAACTTAGAAATGTAGAAGTAGCAAAAAGATTCAAATGTAGTGTAGAAAACAGAATGGAGAAATTGACATCGGAGAACAATGGTGGAATTGAAGAAAACTGGAAGAACTTTAAGGAAATATTGTTGGAATCAGGAAAGGAAACATGTGGAGAAATGAAAGGACGCAGCGGTACAAAACAAACAGCCTGGTGGAATGCTGAAATCAAGATGGAAGTAAAAATAAAGAAAGAAAAATGGAAGGATTATTTAAGAAATAAAACGGAAATAAAATATGAAATCTATAAAGAACAAAGGAAGAAAGTAAACAATATGGTAAAACAAGCAAAAGAAAAAAGCTGGAGAGAATTCGGAATAAAGATGGAAAGTAATAGCAAAGAGAACCAGAAACTATTTTACAAAACACTAAAAGCAATTAGAGGAGGAAAAGCGATCATACAAGCACCGATTATGGACAAGAAAGGAGAAATAATAACAGACGATAACCAGACAATGAATAGATAGAAACAACATTTTGAAAAGCTGTTAAATGTAAAAGATAATGAGATAAATAGATATGAAGAAGAACAATAGAGTATGAGAAGACACTGAAACCTGTAACAGAAGGTGAAGTAAGAGAAGCTATAAACACATTGAAGAATGGTAAAGCCCCAAGGCATGACAGACTAACGACAGAAATGATGAAAAACTGATGAAAAAATGATGAAAAAGCAATACAACAATGAAGCATGGGAAGAAGGAAAAATACCGGACGACTGGAGAATAGGTCACATAGTGACAATATATAAGAAAGAAAACGCTCGCGATCTTAATAACTACAGAGGCTTAACATTACTAAGTACAGCGGCAAAGACTTATGAACGCATACTGGAAAGAAGGCTACAAAGATTGTTACATTCAAATCTCGCGCTAAAACATCGTGACGATATAACAGCATTCGACTGTGTTTTAACACAGTTGGCGACCCTGTTGCCCCTCCTCTACATCACTATGGGGGAAAACTGCGTGCGGTGATCGCTGAACTTTCATAGGCTATGAAGGCACCATGTGACTCTCAGGTCGCCTGTCATTGGTTATCGTCGGTAATCCCCGCGCGTCGAAGCGACCTCCTTCATCTTCAACCTCGTCGCGTCCTTTCTTGTTCGGAGCATTGTGCCGGTGTGACGTGTTTTTTTGTGTGTGTTAAATCTAACGGAGAAGTAAATCAATTGCGGCTTTGCTGGAATATCAATTGACACCGCCGAACATCGATTGGAGACAGTTTTAATCTCCTTACCAAGTCTGAGACCCCAATTTTCTCAGGTAAATCGAAGATATCGAGTTACATTGCGAGTTGAAGCGTCGCTGGAGTCTGTCTCGTTTCAGTCAGACAACGGATACTTTAAAAATATCAACTTCCATACTTCATTAGTAAAATTTATAGGGGTTTCATTTAAGACATACGAACAGCGAACATTCCGATGAGTTAATAGAGTATCTCTTGATACATTTTGGCATCTGTGAGGGCGGGCGTGTGAACTTAAGGCTACGGTTGCCATTGGTCGAAGGGGTTCCAGAATTTTGCTGCAATTACGAGGGGGTGTGTTGTAATTGTTTTCTTGGGGAGCGGGAACGGGATTATACGGCAGATAAGATTGAAGCTCTAGCGAGAACGGTCGAGTTGAATTCCAGTTTGTCTTGATTGTGTTTATCCTTAGGCGCTTGTAGTCTTTATTCAAATTTGTATTTTTATATTTCCTTTGGCGTTTGTTAAATCATTTATTCCGGTCCGGTTTAAATTTAGTGATAAGAAAGTCAATTAAAACCATACACGTGGGCGAAGCGAGTGTTTCTTAAATCCAGTGTACCATGCGATAGAAAGGATTATATGCTAGGGGTAATTAACATTTATTCGTTTCCTTCAACGCACCTTTGCTGGTAATAACTGCGCAGAGGCATTAATCAGACTAAGAGTCAGTACATTTCATGGTAACATTACATTGAGATAAATTTAATCAACTATTTTGAGTTACTTTACAGCGTGTATTAAAACGCACTAGTGACTTTCATCTTGTAAAAATTGATTGGTTAGCGTTCGTAATTAGTAGTCTAATTCGATAATTTAATTAATCAACAGCAATTTACTATTTCCTACATCTACCTGGGCTTTCAATACAGTGTACTTTCATTCTACCCTAGGGGAATTTTCTCAGGCAAATTGTAAATCAAACAATTTGAAATACATTCCTGGCCATTTTCTTGACAAAGGTTTTCACACCCTGTATATGTGGGAGGGTCAAACTGTGGTCTGGGCCGAGAGATTTGTCGGTTAATTAGAAGCGATTGCCTTGAGACTGTTAAACGCCATAACCACCCACAGTGGAGTGCGAATAAGACAGTCAAAGTGGATTCCTTGCGCTTTAAATTATTTAGCTAGGTTAGCCGGCGGAAGAGCGATATACAGAGGCTCCTCCAAAGTGAAGGTAAAGGGTTCAAACACCGCTCTCATAATCATTAATTCGCTCAGGTGACGGAGCAGAAGATAGTTTTGGCTCACTGCACCCACCTATTAATCAGGTTAGCTAGAGATAGGGTTAAAACAACTCCCCCCTGAAAAACCAGGTGATTGCTACTGATTCACTGGCAAATTGATCGCTGAAGGCGGCAGGTGTATCACATACTTCGCCCAAAACATCTGATCAATTCATTAATTAACTCCATTAATTAAGTACACTGTAGTCCTACTGAGACACTTTGTGCGTTGGTTTATTAAATCGAACAAGTCTGAATACAATCGGAGTGACGAACACTGTACCAAGACTCGAACTCATTTGAAACTCAATTAATTATTAATCTAAGAGAGGTGCAGGGCTCTCCAGCAAACATCTGTGTAAATATTATACCACCAACGGTGTGAATCGGAAGAAAATAGATCGCGCCGATATCCGAAAGTGAAGGCTGTTAAACGAGTTACACTGTACTTTCTGAGAATTACAATTGTTGTTTATTTGTATTGATTTCAACAACAGGGTTTTCGCTCAAGGTCCCCGATCCCACAGAGGCGGGGACAAGGAGTTTTCCCTTTTTTCAATAAATAATTACTTAAATTTAATTGTCGCGTTTCATTATTAAATTGCCAAATTCCTTGTTGTAAAACAATTATTATGCTGCTCCACCAAACAAAGAACCGGGATATCACAACGTAACTGCGGGATTACATCAAATCAAATCAAATCAAATCAGTTTATTTACCAAACGATACAGCAAAATGTATGTATGGTACGTCTTAAAAAAAACAGCAAATAAAAGAGAAAGAGAAACTAAAACTAGAACTACAACTACATTACATCATCTAGATATTCGTTTATACTATAATAAGATTTTTGAACTAATAATTCTTTTAATCTATTTTTGAACGCAAAAATATTTTTCTGCGCTTTTACACATTGTGGCAGTTTATTGTAAAGTCGAATACCAGCGTAGTGGGGAGTTTTTTCATAACGAGATGTTCTATGTGGCGTAATTCTGAGATCACGTCTGGCCCGTGTTGAGTATTCATGATAGTCAGAATTTAATTCAAAGTCACTATAATACTAGTTTTCACATATAAGCAACATTTCAATATATGTATTATACAAGGGAGTGTCAAAATGTAATTTATTCTAAATGTACTTCTGCAGGAATCCCTGTCTTTTAAACCAAATATTAAGCGTATAATACGTTTTTGTAGAACAAAAGCCCGTCCCATCGACAACTGGGTCATAATTAGATAATATTAAAGGTAACTTCAGTACTGAACGAGTTCCATAAAAGTCATTCAACCTGCACCCGATTTGTAGGATTAACTGTTAGTTAATTAGCACTGTGAGTCCGATAAACCCCGTAAGCCGGTAGCGTCGTCGAGTGCTTGCACAGCGTTAGTCGAACCTAGGGTGACTTTCTCGGAACTCGAGGTAACATCTAGACAGGCATTTCTTAGCAATAAATCTTAATTGGGGTTTTGTTGGTACATATTATTATTTGTTTATACAATTTTATTGTCTGTTTACTTGTCAGAATTAATCAGTAACCAAGTAATTGGGGGGGCGCATTACAAACTCACGTTCAGTGTAAGCTCAGTACAACAATAAATATCTTTATTTTGTATAATTAAGAAATTCCGTTTAAATAAAAATAAATCATGACTTAATCTTATTGTTTTAATAGATTGTTGCAAAATGACTCAAAAAATTACAGGATCCGTATATCAGATATCTGATAAATCGTTACGCGCTCTTTTGGGTATTCGTATTTGGGGGTCGTACACCTTTCAGAAAAGAGTGCTAGCTCGAGGTAGATACCTAGTATTTTAGAAATAAAGAAATTTGTTCACATCTAGAGGTAAGTACGTCTCTTTAACGGTTGTATGGGAGGTTCGAGTAGAAAAGAAAAGAAAAAAGCTGCCATTTCTTATATACCTTCTTAGCCCCACCTCGTTTTGGAAGTGCCCCAAGTAGTACTTACTAGTCAACTGTAGTCAACATTAGCCTACCTGGTACCCCTCATAGACACCAACAGGTGCCATCTGAGCTGCGTTTATAACAATATTAAGTTTACAGTTGGTTCTTGTCCGATGAAATTTGTATCACAAAATCTTCTAAGCGGACACTAAATCGCGCAACTATACACTTTACGTTTCGCAGTCGTTCGACTGCTTCGTCAGAAGTGAAAAAATGTTGTCAAAAAAAAAATATATATAAAAATTAAAAAAATATTAAAAAAATATAAAAATTAAAAAAATATAAAAAAAATAAAAAATTTAAATATAAAAATATATTTTTTTATTTTCATTTTTTTAATTTTTTTATATTTTTTTTTTTGACAACATTTCACTTCTGACGAAGCAGTCGAACGACTGCGAAACGTAAAGTGTATAGTTGCGCGATTTAGTGTCCGCTTAGAAGATTTTGTGAAACAATATTAAGATTTCCAAACCATTAATTGACACTGTGTTTTAGACAAAAATAACGTTACATAATATGCCAGTCTATTTGGTGTTGGTTTATTTAGATAGCATATCGACTATTATGTGATTGAAGCGTTCCGTGAGGACTTTGCACATGGGATGACAGTCGGCAGTAAGTACTTTATATTTCTCTTAGCTTCAGTAGTTCCTGAATTAAGTTAGATCAAACATCCTGCCTCGGTCACTCAGAATGGGACTCAGTAGCATGAATAATCCATTAGGAATTCTGAAATGGTATTGTTTAGTACAAATTCAAATTTCGAAAAAACCTAGAAAAATCAAAAATCATAGTTTTTTCGAAATATCAACTTTGCTTCGGTATCAAGCGACGTATTTGATAAAATCTTCATAGCTTAATAAACTTAGCTACTAAAATTTCATCAAACATGCCGAATAATAGAAATTATTACAAATTTTCGAATGAAAATAGTATTCGAATAGTATTCGAATAAAAATAGTAGTCGAATAAAAATATTAATGATTAAATGTGCATTTTATTTAATTGTTACATATAAAGTTAGAATAAAAATAGTAACAAACTGTAAATAGTTACGACTGAAAATATTCGAGTACATGTAGCTTTAGAACAATAATAATATTAAAGTATAAGTTTCAATTAAATTGATATACCTAGCAAGTAAATACATACATATTACTATTACGAAATTAGAGCAAACGTAAATAATAATTTTGAAAATTAATTTATACGCCGAATACATTACAACATATTTGTTTGATGATTTGATGTGATAATTTGTTCTTATAATGCTAATAGAAATTTGGAACAGGTACCCGCTGATTATATCATCTGTACATATAGAAATTAAATTCTTCGCATTTGCGATATAAATGCCATAAAATAATAAACGGCAGCAGGGTGGCACTCGAACAATCAATGACAGATTCAAAATGTTATTGCGTCCTGCGTTATACTATACTATATATATAATACGCAGATTTTGTATGAACTTCGAAAGAACAATTTATTTAAAAACGTATTTCTGCGGAAATATTAATAATTGCGAAATGATCAAATCACATTATTTTCAACTGAAGAAAGTTGAAAATAACATTAATGTATTGTTATTGTTTATTTTCATTGAATTTTTTGGTGTTTGGTACTTCTGATTTATTTTGCGGCTATTAAAAACGTTTATAAATGTTATAAATAAAATGATGTCACATGTGTAGGAACTAATACATTCGACTGCTATTTTTCATTCGAATACTATTCGAATACTATTTTCATTCGAATACTATTTTTATTCGAATACTATTTTCGCCCATCATTAGTTATGATGATTTTATCAATTTCAAGGTGAGATAATATCTAATTAACTTTTCCGGTTTCATATAATGAAAACTATATTGGAAGTCATATCATATGTGTCTCCTAAAAGAAACATTCTGCAGACAATAGGCTTCATGAAATGTTGGATTTTAGAGTTATATTTTTACACGTTTCATAACAGTACCACTTTAAATAAAAAGTTCCTTCGATACAAAATATTTATTACTATTAATTTATCATTATATAGTTTCATTGTTAAGTTAATGATTACACAGTAACTTTTAATTATTTTTTTTATTATACCTGCATCAAAATCTCTGTTTTTAAAACTAAAAAGCGTGCGAAAAAGGGCGATTAAAGCACGCCGTGTTTTAAAGTTGCCTAGGAACAACATAGGTATACAATCTCCATGTTATCGATTAAAAATGCGATCCACAGGCAACTTTACAAAATGAATTTAAATTTTAATGTGTTTCTAATTTTCACATTTTATCGCAGGTATAATAAAAAATATCGTATAATACACGTGCATAAGAGCCATCAAAGCACTTGCGCCGTTAAAAGCGCTCCGTTGCGCGTCGCGCTTTTAAACCCGTCGCACGTGCTTTAAAGGCTTTCTTGTACACTTGTATTATAAGATACTAATTTCATAGTTAGTACTTTCGAAACAGTTCTAAACTAAAATAGAAATATAAAAATTGTTCTCAATTACCTAACGTTACATTGCTAAGACACTATTTTAATTGTATATAACACATTTGAATTTGAATATATTATTAAAATGAACTTCTAAGCAAGTGTAAGGGCGGCCAAAATTACCAACACATTTTTTTTCAGTATTATTAAAATGTGTGTAATGCGTATACATAAATTTAAATAATCAAGACGCTCACCATTTTCTTTGGCTACCGGGTACCGTTCGCTACCATCACCTCCCATTGACATGGTGCGTTCATGCAACAATAACATGTGTTTGCAATCATTTGTAAAAGACAACAGTTATTTACTCACTGGGGACCTCAGTCCCCTGGCCCCAACGGGCTGCACCTGCTCACCCTTCCCAACTCAAACTAGTGCCTCCACCATCGCTCCTGATGATGTCCAACCTTGGGCCTTCAGTATCATATCTGTTGCTCTTTCATAAACTATTGCTCTGAAATGTTATTTCCAGAAACACCAGCCACATGCAATACAGATAGCCTCATTTACATGCAAACATACTCTACCCTACGCCTTGGTCCTATCCGACTTGTAGATTCTCTACCACTAATCTACTCTTCCACCAGGTGGTTAACATCTCGCCACGGTGACTCACTTCACCTCCACCTGGCACGAACAATTAATAACCTTAGGGCTCCCCATCCGCTACACCGGATCCCTAAGGAGTCACTCATGACAGGCACCGTGAACAGTACGTCGTTCACCCTCGGCTACGTTTTTACTCTCTCAGTACCATTTCCCTTCGGGAATAGCCACCACATGCACCACACTGCTTAACGAGCTTTAATAAGCCCCGCAAACTGACGTCACAAACCCTACGTCAGCATGGCCACCCCCGCCAACTTACTAATCAGCGGTCAAACGATGTAGCACTTGCAACGCTTTGCCGAGCCTAACTCAAGGAAATCGTTCATTCGTACCGTGCAGGAAATACTTCAAGCTAATTCTCTACGTATCATGCATCAACTACAATTAATAACTTATCTCTAGAGTACTGCGTCCTTGGTTCTCTGGGTGTAGTGCACAATACTTTCTGAACACACCCTGTACACGCACGCTAGGAGTTACACGCGTACTATACAATCAACGAGAGTTGCGAGTTGCAAGTGCAAGTTACAAGTTGGCCAACTTATGCACGCATATTCATTAATTATTTTCCGCACCTTTCTATGATATTAATTAACACCACAGGCTCTTATTAGTGTGTCTATCGATTAATTATCGAAAACTCGATTTCCAAAGCGAACCTGTGCTGCCCGAAACTGTTTATTGTTTATATAATCTCAAGAGGACCCCAGCACACCATCACGATCTTAAACCGTCTGGGTAAACGTAGATAAAACTCGATGCATTGCGGACAAAACTTTAATTCGTAAATTATAAATGCGTTATATTTTTGCTTAAAAATAAATTATCTAACACAAGCAAGATGAAAAACAAGAAGAAATTAGTAAACACTATATCGAATTATTTTTAATGATCAACCGTGCAGATTGCTATATAAAAAGCTGCTGGAAGTATAATTATTAATGATGTCTAAGTTTCCGTGCATATTTTTACGTTTTTTTACTCACTACAAAAGTAGGTATATTCCTCCTGACATTGCTGTAAAGTTAATAATTTATCATTGACAACATAATTGAAGAGTGGAAATTCACAACGGTCTAAGTGCCAAAAAAATGACACTACATAAAATATGTCTAGAACATAAAATAAAATTAAAATCTTTCTTGAAGAAGTTTTATTAAGTAAAGAAAACAAGAATAAATGAACAAAACACATTGTTACACATTTAAAAAAAATTAACACATGGACCCCTTAATAGGCGTTGCCTAAAATTTTCTGAAAATGGCACTTAGGCCATTCCGAATTTCCACTCTTCAATTTTTTTATTCTTAAATGACCTAAATAAATTTTTTGTATACTCTTTACTAATAAAAATTAAAGAGAAAATCATCAATACCGAGTGAATGGTAAAAGCAGGGCGTCGAACCGTTATTCTTTTCATTTCGGTTTTCGTTCCGGTTCAGTAAAAAAATATGTCGGCTGGATTTCAGAAAAAATAACGGTTATTTCCGGTTTTCAGTTCAGTTCCGATTCGAAGCTCTGTCAATATGAACGAAATGTGAGATTGTGTTATGCTGGTGTTTGAACATATACCGAACCGAAATAAACCGTTATTTTTTTTTCAGTTCGGTCCCGGTTTTCGTACCGACAAAAATAACGGTTCTTTCTGGGTTTCCGGTTTTCGGCTAAGTTCCGGTTCGAAGCCCTGAAATAAATTCAAATGGAAACTTCATACACTTTTAATGAACGATTTGCCTCAATCACCTGTACACAACGTTTTAAATATTTAGTAAATTGTCTATCTTTGCATTTTGCATCCAAAGGCCGTTTTAGAGTACCGTATTTCTTGTACAAGATTCAATTTCTAAAATAAAAATTTAGAACGAGAAATTTTTGTGCTGCTGCAGATACAATTTGGATTTGGAGATGGAACACGTTCTATTTTCTCACATACTTTTCAATTCAATTTAGATTTCGATGCAATTTAGTGCACAAATTAAATTGAACTAAATGTTATACAAGAAATAGGGTAATGTAAAACGGTCTTAAGTTTGTAGGATTAACTTATTATTTTTTTAAAAACTTGTAGGTATATGATTATTGATTAAATTGTTTAATATAATTTTTACACTTTAGTCAGTGACAGCGGAAGGAAATAAAAGCAATAATTCTTTTTGTCGGAAAAATTTAAAAACCAAAAGCATTATTAAAATAAAATATAACAGAGCGTTATCGCGAATATTAAAAAAATAATAACATTACGTTCTGCAAAACGATAACGACTTGTTTATCACTCATTTGCATGTTTAAAGTAAACCTCTGACTTTCTTATAGCCTCTATTCGATTCGTTTGATTTTATATCTACTCGCTTGGACACTGTAAATACCCAGTACTTCCAGGTAATTCGCCGAAGATAATGCGAAAACACAGTAGCTATATAATGAAAGACGTGAATTACTTCACGTTGTCAGTTGCATTCTTACAATACCATGATGAAGTTCATCTGTACATTCGTGTTTGTTCTGACGTGCCTTCATGCATTGAAAGGTAAGTAATTTTTACTTTTCCTCTGATATCAAACTTTTTTGTGTATATTGTTATAACATCGTTATGACTCAAGTGAGAGTGCACTTATTACATCAGGTCATTAATTAGGGACACAAAGTCGGCTAAACGTGTGACTAATTTCTTAATTTCTATTATTTTTTCAAATTTCTTTTTCAATTTCGCTTAACAATGAAGTTATACTTGACACTTTCTGAAATTATGTCCTTAGAATCGTTAGAATATTTCTATCGTTTATAATCTTTATTTCATTTTTTTTATCTTTATGGGTCTGTAAAGTGAAGTACACTGAGCGTTAAAAGTAATGTCTCCCCAATAAAATATTAAGTCGCGATCTAAAAGCTAAACAAACACACGTTTTTATTTTGTATTTGTCTACTTATTATAGTGGCCAGAAGGAATTAGGCCTCAATTTGACATTTATAAGGGGACATTATTTTTGTTTCTCAGTGTACTTAGCAATAGGCACATTTGTCCATGACGAATATTTCAATTGTAATTAAAAGTGTTATTTCTATTGTTTTATAAATGACTATGATTTGTAATAATAAGAATACAATGTTTTTAGCTGAAGAGGATTGTTCTAAATTGGGAATTCACTTTTATGACGATATAGGATGTCCAAAAAAAGCAAACGGAACAGGGTGCCCGACGTACGAAGATTGTAAATATGAGCGCGCTGTAGGGGGTTGTTTATTCCGGGGGCAGAAGTACCTGGATGGTCAGGGTCTATCAAATGGCCCTACATGTAATTTTTGCGGCTGCAGTGCGTCAGAATTAGACATCAAGTAAGTTATAAGTTTCTGTAATGCCTGGCGGTCGTCAAAATTTTTGTTATAAAAAATGAATGTAAACATAACTTATCGTTTCAGAGGAAGTTTTGTTTGTGCAATAGGAGGATGCTCTAATTGGGGCAGGAGATTACCACCAGGCTGTTATTTTAAACACAGTTTGAATCGATGTTGTACTAACGAAATTGCCTGTGGTAAGAAAACATAAATTTTTGAACTGTTAAAATGAGTGATTTCATTTCAGAATCTGCTCAACCTATTCCAACTTGCACTATCGATGGGAAAGTGTACAGAGAAGGCGAAATTTATAATCCCAAAGGTACATGTCTAAAATGCCGTTGCAATGGCGACGATAAAGAGGATTGTGTCAATATACCATGTAGCTTAGAGATTAAAGAGGCGCAAAATTTAGAGAAAAATTGTGCGCTCGTCTATTACCTGAGAAAGGGAAAAACGGCTTTGTGTTGCCCCAGCACCGTTGTATGTCGTAAGTATTAAATATTGACAGTTTCTATTATACATATTAGGTAGGCATACACCAGGATTCAATCATGTCATTCTTTCCTTCGACAAACTTTCCCTTCAAGACATTGAAACGAAACAATTCCTGTTCTAACCCACTAATACAAACTGAATCTTGGAAATAGTGGAGGTATAAACAAGTCTACATGAAATTAAGTATTTATCGTGTCGGTCAAGAACATTGGAACATCCCTAACATGTTTCCCGAAGGAAGTAAGAATGTTGGCTAGTCATCTCGTACCTACTTCACTAACACACGTTCTTTCCTTCACGATTGCACTTTCCTGTGGGATTGAACGCTCGTGTATACTTAGCTATCGAAAACTGATCTGCTACACATAGCAGTCAGGACAATACAAGTAACTGTTGAAAAGTGAGAAGATAGTCAATGTACAAACAGAAAGAGGTATGGGCATATAAAAAAAGATGGAGGAAGCCTTTATACATCCTTACGGAAAAGTGGCGTTTCTTAACCTAAAGCAGTTCATAAATCCAATATCCCGAGTTATTTATTCTCATTGAATTTCTATGATCTCGGTTTCAGCCAATTATCGATATATTAAATTGCATTAAATTAGGATCTGCTCGCGTGACGCATACCCCAATACTCTGTCTTAACTACATTTACTCCAAGGTCTTTGTTCCTTTATCTTAACTATTACGCGAATAACTATGAGGCACAAATCAATTTCTATATTATACAATTCAAAATTTTAATTTTCATACCAAAATATGAGATACAAAACAGTTGTAGCATCTCTGTACCTCTCAATGTAGCATCTGTAGTTCAACGGTCGGCGTTGGCTGTTTGTGTTATTACTTTTGTTTCATTTTGGTAGTTAATTTTTGTTAGTGTAAAAAAAGAGATGTCAGAAAAATAGTCTATCATAAAATAAATTTGGAATTCTTTCACCGAGCTGTTTTGAGTAATTTTCGTGCACACCCTTTGAACCATTGAGACGTTAAACAGTGCAATTATTTTAAAATGCAACATATCCCTATGTTAACTTTTAAAATAATGGCAATAATGCATTTTAATTTTATTGTGCGTATAATTTAATCAATTATTTTATGTTGGTTGAGTACATATACAATGAAATGATGTAATTATATTAAAAACAACATAGGATTATGTTGCATTTTAAAATAATTACATTGTATAATGTAATCTAATTAAGTATGTTGATAGTTTATTTTTTACACAAATCGTATTTTAATTGTGTATTGAATTATGCTGTGTACTAATTTATTTATTCTATTATTGCAGCTTCCAAAGATGATGTAGTGATTGAAGACAAACCAATTCCAGGAGGTACGTGTTTTTTTTTTAATATACAGTCTGTTCAAACTTAAGTCGGTACTATTGCTAACTTTGTTATTATAAAAGCTAGAAATTCGGTGAAATTAGCAAACTAGTAGTACTTTTCACGCTGAATACAATGACGCAGTCAAAAAAACAATTGAGCGTCTCGTTTATGAGATAAATAAATGAAGATGATATTTTCATTTTTACAAAATCATCAAAGGTGCTTTGGAAACAAAAGTGACAATAAAAAAGTTATTTACTAAAATGATAACCTACTACCTGGATCTACGCCACTGGTGAAGAATCTTCATTTTGCCTAAGGCGTATCCATCCTTGTATTTCAGTTGTCTTGCATGTCAAATTTCAACCCTCTATCTTAAACCGTTCCAGAGACATTTATACCTTCCATGTTGTCCCTTTAGGAGGTTATATGTAAGAAACGAAAAACTTTTGGATACAGATAAATTAGGTTAAATCGCAATATTTTGATATCCTCCATACGTGATATAATTATTACCACCTTAACTGATAACATCCTTTTTTTATTTTACGTATTTGTCTAGGTAAAACGTGTAAATATGGCGATCAAGTCTTCAAGCAAGGTAAAAAAATTCAAAGGATTATCCAAGAGACCACAAGGATTCGAACTGCCACATGTGAATGCTTGTCTCCGCCATGGTTGACTTGTACAGCCGAATTTTAAGACTTTTCAACTAATAATAAGTTATTTTATTCATCAATTATATCATAATGTCAAAAGGTATTCAAAACTAGATTGTAAAACTCATATCAATAAATTAATGTTCAGTCTAAGCTCAGTACCACAATAAATATTTTTATTTTGTATAATTAAAAGATTTCGTTTAAATAAAAATAAATCATGACTTAATCTTATTGTTTTATTATATTTTTGGAAAATGACGCAAGAAATTACAGGATCTGTATATCAGATATCTGGCAAATTATTACGCGTTCTTCTGAGTATTCGTATTTGAGAATCGTAAGTATTTCTTTCAGAAAAGAGTGCTAGCTCGAGGTAAGTACCTAGTATTTTAGAAATAAAAAAATTTGTACTTACCTAGTAAGTAAGTACGTCTCTTTAATGGTTGTATGCGAGTAGAAGAGAACAGAAAAAAAACTGGCATCTTTTTCACACCTTAGCCCCAACTTGTCTTGGAAGTGCCCCAAGTGGTGTATTTACTACTACCAACTGTATCTCGTCTCTCCACCAATTAGCTCACCTGATAGCCCTAATAGACACCAACAAGTGCCATCTGAGCCGCGTTCGTAGGCAATATTAAGATTTCCAAACCATTAACTGACATTGTGTGACTTGTGCAAGGCTATTTGGTGTTGGTTTATTTTGATAGCATATCCATTAGGAATTCTGCAATCGAACAAATTAAAAAACAAAACAAAAATCATAGTTTTCTCAAAATAAATTTCCATGAATAAACTTTGATTCGATATCAGACCACGTATTTTATAAAAACTTTCAAAAACCGAATAATTTTTATCACAAATTTTCAGTTTTGGTGTTTTTCATAGTCATTTTCGGCCACACTAAAAATCGCTTACCAGTTGTATTTACCTCATATTGGGATATCGAATGTGCACAAATTATTGGCGTAAAAAGTATTTCATAAAAATTAGAAATAATTTTCTTTTCGTTTGACGTAAACTTTTTTTCGGTCACTGAGTAATGTAAAAAGGTTTCACGGGCGCCATTAAGTAAAAAGAAACAGGAGTTCGTATAGATTCTACGTTTGCGAGACAAAAGAATTATTTTAGTATTAATATTCTAAAAATGCAACCCTAAATTTAAACCAAGGAAAATTTTTAATTTTGCAGTGTTCAATGAGTATAATGATTAAATTATTTAATTGAACTCGATTATTGTGGAAAGTAGAATTCGTTACATTACAATAATAGACAAATAAATACAACACTTTTTGTTTGGAAATAAATAAATAAATAAATAAATTCTTTACAAGATATTTATTACTATTAGTTTATCAAAAAAGTTTTGGCAAATCGGTTTCGATTACAGCGGATTCCCCGAGCAGGCTCTGTACAGCTGTTTCAGGCCTAGTTGGGCCTTCGTCAGCAGAACCGTAGCTCGAGAATCCCACTGCAAACCAAACCGACTTGACCAGGTTATTCGTCAATGCGATGTGAAAGTAATGAACATTTCAAGTAGCGACATCTTTTGATCGTCATTTTTAAATGACGTAAATAAAATAAATACAATTTTTGCATAGGGGAGAGTGGGGTAATTGCGAACACTTAAGGGAGAACGAAATAAAACAAAAAACCAGATTAAGTTACGAATGCTACTTATTACTGAAAGTTTACGTAAACTAATCAATTTTAAGTTCCCATAATCAACGTAGATAAATTTTCAAAATAAAATCAAATTCTAACAAAAAAAAGTGATCCGGGATTACCCCACAACGCGTAGAGTAATCACGGACATAGTCTAATCAGTACAGAAATTACAGAGAAATCCCCTTGATGTGCTGGCACCACTCGTGGGCCCATATATTATATCTGACGTTAGACGTTAATCCACTTAAAAGATACCGGATTTCTATGTTATAGCTAAAAATATTGTACACCTATTCAATTTTACTCTAAAATTAGATGAAATTGTTGAAAAAAAATCAAGTTAATATAGGTACCTTGTACAGCGAGTGCGGCCTCATTTCTCCACTCACTGTTCTGCACTCTGTTTGGGCTCGACTCGCGATTGCATCATTGGGAATATCGAAAATCCTTTTCTAAAGGCTGTTTAAGATTATACTTTTTTCGTCTAGAAACTTTGACAAGTTCAATACTAGAACTAACTTGAATAATGGGTGACTTTTTTCTGATTTACATTATTCATGTTAGTTCTAGTATTGAACTTGTCAAAGTTTCAAGACGAAAGAAGTATAAAACTTGGATGACTTTTTTCTGGTTTACAAGTTTTTATACTAGAAACGTCTAGAAACTTATTTCCAAACTAGTTCTCAACCTATTTTTCGTCAAAGTTTACAAACTAGACTTGCGCATAAAGTACATACACGTCGCAGTATTACCAACACTCTAAAAGAATAACTGTGATTCAAAATGTAACCTCGAAGCACCTCCGCAATAACCAGTCCTGACTCCAAATCCTAGGTTTCTTATTTTGTTTTTGCAAATAATAAATTTGCAGAATTTTTGAAATTTTCTGAAATCTGGTTTGCTTTCTTTTATAAAAATTCATTGTTCAGCATTTAACTTCTCTTTAATTTTGTATGTCGGCAGTTTTGTTCCACGTTTGTACTTTCCACACTACGACGCCAGCGATCGGTTTATGAACTAATATTTAAAACAACCTTGAATTTAGATACTAGATTCTAGTATTCAAACTTGTTCAATAGGGTGGATCATTTTTGTATGGAAAAAGACAATTATTGCGCTTTTGATTTCTAATAGCAAAATTATGTTGCCTTTACATGAAAACAGTGTAATACTAAAATTTAAAGTAAATAGCACATCATCTTTAGGTTGCGCTTTGTCTTGAAAATACGAACAATTTGAATATATTCTGGTAGTCACATAACATAAATGTCTCAAGAAAAATAGGATTTTTAGAATAAAATAATCATTTATTAATAATTAAAAAAAGAATACAACAGAAAAATTCATGAAAATCATTAAATATTGAAATCTTTCTTGCTATCGAATTTGGGCATTTTGCTGCGAGATTCGAGTTTAAATTTTATCCACCTTCTCTTGCCCTTTTAGTATACAGTTTTCATGATAACTCTGTTATTATTATTATTATTACAAATACGAACTTTTCATGGCATACTATATGGCCTTTCTTGTATAATTTCCAAAATTCAAACGTAAGGCGAACCCTCTAAATATTAATTAAATTCAAAATTATTTCGTAGGTGTCATAATATCACTAAAAGACAACATAATTTTGCTATTAGGTAAGATTATCTCAAAGTTTGGTTTTTTGACCCACCCTATTGCTCAAGTTTCTAGACGCAAATAGTATAATCTAAAACAACCTTAACACAGCTAAACTGGCGTATCCGCCATTACCCACCGTCCGTGATTACCCCACTCTCCCCTACTCTTACTTATAAAAGTTAAAATCATCAATACCGAGTGACTAGTAAGATATAACAACAAATTTGTTGCAAGTCGGTTTTAATTGCAATGGATTCCTCGAGTATCCTTTATACAGCTGTTTCGACCCTACTTGGGGCCTCGTCAGCAGAAGCGTAGCTCGAGAACTCCACTGAAATCAAACCGTAGGCAATAGCCTACATTAGTAATAAATAGTTTAGATCCGTGGTAAGAGATTGGTATACAGAACAAACGAACATTTAATACTAGTATTATACAGGCTGTTTTTTTACTATATGCAAATTAAAAAAAAACCCAGTATAAATACATGAAATGCTACCTTCTGCGCGTATTTTCGGGTGGCTCCTGTACCATAGCCAAAAAATTTCGGAGGTACCACTTGTTTGTAACTGCTGAAATGTGCGAGAAAGAAAAGTTATATTTAGCAAGGTCAATGACGGCTTCCTCTGTAGTCCACCGACACCGCGCCGATCATAAAACCCTGACCTACATTCAAAGAATCCGCCGCCACACATCAAAAGAAATGCGATGCGAAAGATAAAATGTATGCGAGCATACTTTAAGACATTAATCAATTAGTAAATTTTGGAATTTGCAACAACGAACCACATGAGATGTTCGCAGCTTCTTAAATTACACTAATTGTTAACGGAAATAACGTTTTTTTTATAAAATTATGCGGACAAAATAACTCTGTCCTTCATATTTTTTACAAGCTAGGTGGTTACCAAGGTTATCACAAGTGCCGCCGCCTTGCAATTTTCAATCACGAGTTTAATTTTAATTTAACAGTTTTTATTATCAACGAAGGGAGAAGGAAAAATTTAATAAATGCACGATGCGTAAACTCTTTCTGAGCATCGGAGGCCTTCACGGGCCTCCTCTGCAAAAAAGTTTTACTTACGTATCATATGGCAGTATAAATAACTATTGATTCACCATCAGTATTGAATTATGTAATAGAAACTGTAATGGATCGATTTTTTTATAATACCTGAAGATGATGAGATACGTAACACAAGCCTTCACGTGGGGGTAGCTCTCAAAATTCGTTTCCTTCCGCATTCAGAAATTTGCCAAATGAGTCCGAGACTTCCGGCAGGTTTTTTTTTACCTGTTTGCAAATGCCATTACGATCTGTTAATACGCGTCGTACGAATCAAACATATGTTCGTTTACCACATCGTTCGTGCACAAGGTCAATATTAAACACTGACCTATATTCGTTTCGTCATTCAGACGGACGACGAGATACGCCATCCACTCGTTAGCTATGCCAACAGTTCTCAAACGGTTTGGTGAAAATCTGCCAATGCATTTTTCTCGAAAACTATTAACTTTTTGTTAAGGACATATGAGTTCAATCGTTGCCAGTTATGGTGATGCATTACAGGTTTAAATATTTGCATACAGTATGAGAACACCCTGTATATATTAAAAAAAATTGGATAATTGAAATTAGTCCGAATTGGAATTACTTTTCAACTATCCTGTAAATATTGAAGTGTAAAATTGGATAAAATTTGAAAGCCTGCTAAATGTGTCGCTTACTACGTACTACAGGCCGAAAATTGACAGCATGGCTTTAGTTTCCTTAAAATGGCGATATTATAAATAAAATACTGCAAGTGTGAACTTTTATTTTAAAAAAATCATATGTGCATAAAACTGCCTTAGAATTTAGAGGGTAATTCCAAAATGCAATAAAAGGTGGGTAGTTTCATTAAAAAAAAAAAAATTAATAGTAACTTCCGGAAGCGCACGGCAGTTGAGAATATGTATTATATTTTAAACAGATGTAGTCTATAACTCCAGAATAAGAAATTAAATCAGGCCTTCGAACCGTTATTTTTTTCGTTTCTGTTTTCGTTCCAGGTCAATAAAAAAAAACTATGTCGGTTAGATTTCAGAAAAAATAACGGTTTTTTCCTGTTCTCAGTTCAGTTCCGATTCGAAACTCTGCCAATATGAACGAAATCGGAGAGATTGTGTTATGCTGATGTTTGAACATATACCGAACCGAAATAAACCGTTATATTTTTTTTCGCTTCGGTCCCAGTTTTCGTACCGTCAAAAATAACGGTTTTTTCGGATTTCCGGTTCAGTTCCGGTTCGAAGCCCTGAAATAAATTCAAATGGAAACTTTATACACTTTTAATGAACGATTAGCCTCAATCACCCTGTACACAACGTTTCAAACATTTAGTAAATTTTCTATATTTGCATTTTGCATCTAAAGGCCGTTTTAGAATAGCATATTTCTTGTACAAGATTCAATTTCTAAAATAAAAATTTAGAACAAGAAATTTTTGTGCTGCAGATACGATTTGGATTTGGAGATGGAACACGTTCTATTTTCTCACATACTTTTCAATTCAATTTAGATTTTGATGCAATTTAATGCACAAATTAAATTGAACTAAATGTTATACAAGAAATAGAGTAATGTAAAACGGTCTTAAGTTTGTAGGATTAACTTATTATTTTTTTAAAAACTTATATGTGATTATTGATTAAATTGTTTAATAATTTGTACACGTTTGTCAGTGACAGCGGAAGCAAATAAAAACAATAATTCTTTTTGCGGAAAAATTGAAAAACCAAAAGCATTATTAAAATAAAATATATCAGAGCGTTATCGCGAATATTAAAAAAAAACAATAACATTACGTTCTGTAAAACGATAACAACTTGTTTATCACTCATTTGCATATTTAAAGAAAACCTCAGAGTTTCTTATAGCCTCTATTCCATGCACTTAATTTTATATCTGCTCGCTTGGACACTGGAAATACCCAGCACTTCCACGTAATTCGCCGAAGATAATGCGAAAACACAGTAGCTATATAATGAAAGACGTGAATTATTTCACATATTCAGTTGCATTCTTAAATACCACGATGAAGTTTATCTGTACATTCGTGTTTGTTCTGGCGTGCCTTCATGCATTGAAGGGTAGGTAATTTTTACTTTTCCTCCGATATCAAACTTTTTATGTATATTGTTATAACATCATGTTCCAAGTGAGAGTGCGTGTAATTACATCAGGTCATTTAACAGGGACACAAAGTCGGCTAAACGTGTGATAACGTAATTTCTATTATTTTTTCAAACTTCTTTTTCAGTTTTGTTTAACAATTAAGTTATACTTGACACTCTCTGAAATTATTTTCTTTAGAACCATTAGAATATTTCTACTGTTTGTAATCTTTATTTCTATTTTTTTTATCTCTGTAGCTCTGTAAAGTGAAGTACACTGAGTGTTAAAAGTAATGTCTCCCCACCTCCCCAGTAAAATATTAAGTCGCGTTCTAAAAGGTAAACAAACACATGAACAATTTATTTCACGTTTTTATTTTGTATCCATTTAGTTATTAGAGTGGACAGAAGGAATTAGACCTAAATTTAACATTTATAGGGGAACATTACTTTTGTTTCTCAGTGTACTTAGCAATAGGCACATTATTTGGACAAGACGAATATTTCAATTATAATTAAAAATGTTATTTCAATTGTTTTATAAGTGACTATGGGCCAGTTGTACAAAGTCGGTTTAAACTCAAGTTTAACTGAACCAGGTTCAAAGTAAACAAATTCGCATAGGATCTTAAGGACATGTGGTAATTAATGCATTCATAAATAAAATTTGATGCGATTTTGTTCACTTTGAACCTGGTTCAGTTGAACGTTAGTTTAAACCTCCTTTGTACAACTGGCCCTATGAGTATGTCATGATTTGTAATAATAAGAATACAATGTTTTTAGCTCAAGAGGACTGTTCTAAATTGGGAATTCATTTTTATGACGATATAGGATGTCCGAAAAAAGAAAACGGAACAGGGTGCCCGTCGTTCGAAGATTGTAAATATGAGCGCCCTCAAGGGGGTTGTTTATATCGGGGGCAGAAGTACTTGGATGGTCAGGGTCTATCAAATAACCCTTCGTGTAATTTCGCTTGCGTCTGCATTGTATCAAAATTAGACAATAAGTAAGTTATAAGTTTGTGTGATGCTTGGCGATCATCAAGATTCTTGTTATAAAAAATAAATGTAAACATAACTTATCGTTTCAGAGGAACTTTTGTTTGCGCAGAAGGAGAATGCGGTGATTGGGGTATGACATTACCACCAGGTTGTTATTATAAATTCAGTTTGAATCACTGTTGTGCTGTAGGATCTGCCTGTGGTAAGAAAACTTCAATTTTTGAACCGTTAAAATGCGTGATTTCATTTCAGAATCTGCTCAACGTATTCGAACTTGCAGTATCGATGGGAAAGTGTATAGGGAAGGCGAAATTTATACTCCTAAAGGTACATGTCTAAATTGCCTTTGCAAGGGCGACGATGAACATGAATCCGATTGTGTCAATAAACCATGTAGCTTAGAGATTACCGAGCCGAGAAATTTTGAGAAAAATTGTGCACCCGTCTATTACCAGGAGAACGGAGAAACGGCTTTGTGTTGCCCTCACACCTTCATATGCCGTAAGTATTAAATATTGAGTGAACATTTCTATTGAACATTGAAAACTGATTTGTTACACATAGCAGTCCGAACGATGCAAGTAAGTGTATTGCAAAGTGAGAACATTGTCAATCTAGCAAATAGAAAGATGTATTTAGGCACCTAAAAGAAATGGAGGAACCCAACCCAAAGCATTTCATAAATTTCAATCTTCAATATCCTGAGTTATTTGTTCTCATTGAATTTCTATGATCTCGGTTTCAGTTAATTACCGATGTATTAGACTGTATTAAAGTAGGATCTGTTCGCGTGTCGCATATCCCCCGATTTCCATATAAGACTTTTCAAAATTTTCATTTTCATACATAGTATACAAAATACAAAAATTTGAAATGCGCATAGCCTAATTATGTCGATGGTTTATTATTTATACAAAACGTAATTGAATAGTGTATTTGAATTATACTATACATTTATTTATTCTGTTATTGCAGCTTCCAAAGATGACGTAGTGATTGAAGACAATCCAATTCCGGGAGGTACGTGTTTTTTTTTTTAATATACGCAGTTGACTTTTTTTAAATTTTATATTTTTGCCTAGGTAAAACGTGTAAATATGGCGATCAAGACTTCAAACAAGGTAGAAAAATCGACAGGGTCGTCCAACAGTACGGAAAGAACCGAACTGTCACATGTGAATGTTTGTCTCCGCCATGGTTGACTTGCAGTGCTGAATATTAAGACTTTTCAACTAATAAGTTGTTTTGTTCATCAATTATATCATAACGTCAAATTCAAGTATTCAACATTAGATATTCAAAACCCATATCGATAAATCATGTTCAGTCTAATGCCGCGTTTCCACGAGGCCAGTAAACAAGCCAGTAGCTGGAGTCCTGTGGCTGGACTCCAGTGACTGGGCCTTGCCAGTATAATGAATTCCTATTTCAACGTGGCTAGTTCACTGGAGCCAGTTAGCGTCCAGTGGTGTTTACACGGAGCCAGTTACTGGAGTCCAGTCAGAGGACTCCAGCTACTGGCCTCGTGGAAACGCAGCATAAGCTCAGTACCATAATAAATATTTGTATTTTGTATAACTAAG
Source organism: Dorcus hopei (assembly GCA_033060865.1). Classification (NCBI taxonomy): domain Eukaryota; kingdom Metazoa; phylum Arthropoda; class Insecta; order Coleoptera; family Lucanidae; genus Dorcus; species Dorcus hopei. Next base: position 20,776,284 of record CM065421.1, on the reverse strand, counting down.
AAATTCCGTTTAAATAAAAATAAATCATGACTTAATCTTATTGTTTTAATGTCCGACTAGACTATTATAACAAAATAATGGATCAGTCTTAAGTCACGTTATCAATGAAATAATGCCCCCGTTATTTTAAATAGGGGTGAGTGGGGGAATGACGACCAGCCGGTAATGACGACCATCAAACATTTTAGGAAAAGAAAGTAAATATGCAAATTGTATCAGTGACGTCATTTAGTATGAAGTTGTGCAAGCTAATTTCTGTATCCGCCATAATCGGTATATCCCCAGTTTACGTAAAAGTGACCGTTTCGTGTTGCAGCTTAAGTGCATGTAATTTTATCAAACAGTAAAATAAAGGGTAAGTACAAATATAATATGCTTCTGCATTTGCCGCATTCGGGTAAATTATATGCATATAATCACGTACAAAGGGCGTACTTCACAATCCTCCACCGTTTACCCTTAAAATATTTAATCTAGATTTTAAAAATTTTTAGCACTTCGGGAAATCCCAACCAAATTCGACGGGAAATGACGACCAGTGGTCGTGATTACCCCATATGGAATTTCGATAGGTATGTTATGTCTAGATATCGAGATGCCCAGAAATTATAAGTGGCGCACTAGCAAAGGAAATTGGACCCAAGATAACTTAAGGCACGCTTTGGAGTTCATAGAAAATGGTTGGAAGAAAACAGAAGTAGTAGTGGAAGAAAATAGTAGTAGTAGTGCAATGATGACAGTGATGACGATTTAAGTGGCAATTCTAATAAAAGTTTGTGCATTGTCTGTGAAGAATATATGGACAAAACGAAATGTATCAGGCTTTCAAATAAAAAAACTTCCCAGCAAGCTATGACTTTCTGTTACATTTTACAAATGTTTTCATGGCCTGTCTGAGAAGTTTTTTTATTTGAAAACCCTTTAGTTTAGATGCACCGTATGTGGACGTTGGGCCCATCAGGCATGTTCCGGAGTTGAGACAGCTAAAAACTATGTTTGTGATTTTTGCTGTAACAAAGAAAAGCTCAAAACTTCTCGCGGTCGCCTTAATCTACAGTGTGATTTATGACGGCGGAGAAAAACTTCATCGGGTGATTCCTATTCAAACAACAAACTTCAAATAAACACGTATCCGATAATACTTTCTAACGGAAATGTAGCCGTTCAAAGTTTATTACATGTTGAATGTTTACAACTTTAAGGCGATGTTAAGGTACTAATTTTTGTTTTCGTAGGTAACAAATAAGAAATAAGTCTACCGCTATTGCTTTGTTTGATGACGTTACATGTTATAAACTTTGAAGGGTTACACTTCCGTTGGAAAGCATTATGGATACAGTCAAAGGAATCAACCGGTAAGGTATAGTAAAGTTTTTCCTCGACGTCATAAATCATCCTGTATAAATTAAATACTTCTATTAATTATTATACTTATTTTTATCATACATTTTTTCTTTCACTGGGCTGCTTATTTTTTCATTGAAATAATAAATAAACTTTCAAATACTTCTGGTTGTGATTACTTGCACCATGGTCGTCATTACCTTAGTAAGTTGGGCAATCGCAACCAAATACATGATACCAAATTTGTTTTTTTTTTAAATAAAAACAAAAGAGTATTTAGCTTTCTACCCAAGGCATAATAAATCTACATAGTCCAGCCTATTAGGAACTTATTTTACATATCGGAAATAAAGATTAGAACACTTTTTACACCCAATTTCCCTTAGGTGGTCGCCATTCCCCCACTCTCCCCTAATGCCCGAAGGCAAGAAAATTAACAGCAACTTCCGGTATAACCGGAAGCCCCTGGTAGTTCAGAATATGTATTATAATTTAAATAGATCATTATCGGTAATCTTAACTATAATCATTGAATTTGGTATAACAATTCAATTGGAAACTTCATACTCTTTTAATGAACGATTTGCCTGAATCACTCTGTACATCACGTTTCATACATTTAAGTAAATTGTCTGTATTTGCATCTAAAGGGCATTTTAGAGTACCATATTTCTTGTACAAGGTTCAATTTCTACAATAAAAAATTAGAATAAGAAATGTTTGTGCTGAAGATACGATTTGGAGATACAAGACGTTCTAGGTTTTTTCTCACATTGTTTCCAACTCAGTTTTGATTTTGATACAATTTATTGCACAAATTAAATTGTTTAAGAAATTGAAGTAGGATAGTGTAAAACGGCCTTAAGTTAGTAGGATTAATTTTATTATTTTTTGTACTTGTATGTGATTAATTGATTATTGATTAAACTGTTTATTAATTTTTACACTTTAGTCAATGAAAGCGGAAGCAAATAATAACAATAATTCTTTTTATCGGAAAAATTTGTAAACCAAAAATCTCTGAATAAAATATGTGAATAACAGAGTGTTGTTACGAATATTGAAAAAAAATAATAATAACATTACGTTCCGCAAAGCGATAACAACTTGTTTATCACTCATTTGCATATTTACAGCGAAACCGCTGAGTTTCTTGTAGCCTCGATTCACTTGATTTTATATCAAATCGTTTGGACACTGTAAATACCCCAGTACTTCTAGGTAATTAGCCGAAGATAATGCGAAAACACAGTATATAATGAAGAAAACACAGTATATAATGAAAGACGTGAATTATTTCACGTTGTCAGTTGCATTCTTAACAGTACCACGATGAAGTTCATTTGTACATTCGTGTTTCTTCTGGCGTGCCTTTATGCTTTGAAAGGTAGGTACATAATTTTTACTTTTCCTTTGACACCAAACTTTTATATGTAGAGTTATAACATCATCATGTTTCAATTGAGAGTGTACGTATTACATCAAGTCATTAACAGAGACTCAAAGTCGGCTAAACGTGTGATACCTTAATTACTGTTATTTTTTCAAATTTCTTTTTCGGTTTTGTTTAACAATTACGTTCTGAAATTATGTCCTTTAGAATCATTAGAATATTTCTACCGTTTATAATCTCTGCTTCAATTTTTTTTATCTTTATAGCTCTGTAAAGTGAAGTACACTCAGCGTGAAAAGTAATGTCTCCCCAATGAAATATTAAGTCGCGATCTAAAAGGTAAACAAACACATGGGAATTTTTATTTCACGTTTTTGTTTTGTATCCATCTAACGTGTGTCCAACAATTGTTGTAGTCCTAGGTGGCTGTAGAGTCCAACATTTTTAACTAATTATTGTTTCAAATGGCATTAAAGCATTAAATACGTGAAGAAACATTTATTTGTTGTCTAACAGTCAATATTTGAGACTTCAATTCAACGATACGAAGTAAAAATCGACATTTATGTGTGATACCACAGCCACCCAGGACTGCAATAATTGTTGGACGCATGATACTGTAACGATTTTAAGAGTTAATAATTTATTTACAAGCTTAATGTCTGATTTATTTTAACAATCTCACGTGCACTTTTAATGCCGGACTGTCGATGCCGAATTCAATTCCAACTGTCCCACTCCCGGCCGCGTGCATTTTTATATGCCGGGGTTGTTTTTCGCGAACATTCTAGAAGCAGGCGACGGACTGTCTGGTCTAGTTTATTCCGCCGTCAGAATTCTCCAGGCTGTCGCCTAAGGCGCGTCGACTAGACGGCTATGACGCAAGAGACAATGTGACGCTGGTGTCGACGAATCATTACAATACTTATTATAGTGGCCAGAAGGAGTTAGGCCTCAATTTAACATTTATAGGGGGACACACATTACTTTGGTTTCTCAGTGTACTTAGCAGTAGACACTTTTGTAAATGACGTTTTTTCAGTTGTAATTAAAGGTGTTATTTCAATTATTTTATAAATGACTATGATGACTACGTTTTGTAATATTAAGTATATGCTGTTTTTAGCTCAAGAGGACTGTTCAAAATTCGGAATTCATTTTTATGAAGAAATAGGATGTCCCAAGAAAGAAAACGGAACAGGGTGCCCATCATTTGAGGATTGTAAATATGAGCGCCCTCAAGGGGGATGTTTGTACCGGGGGCAGAAGCTCCTCGGAGGTCAGCCTAAACCAGAAGACCGTACATGTAATTTCGGTTGTTCCTGCAGGATATCAAAACTAGACAATAAGTAAGTTATAAGTTTCTATGATGCCTGGCAGTCATCAGAATTCATGGTATAAAAAAATAATTGTAAACATAACTTTTCGTTTCAGAGGAACTTTTGTTTGCGCAGCAGGAAGATGCGGTACTTGGGGCATGGATTTAGCACCAGGCTGTTATTATAAACATAGTTTGGATTATTGTTGTTCTGAAGGATATGCCTGTGGTAAGAAACCATGGAATTTTTTCACCGTTAAAATGCGCGATTTCATTTCACCGTTAAAATGCGCGATTTCATTTCAGAAACTGCTCAACGTATTCCAACTTGTACTGTGGATGGGAAAGTGTATAGGGAAGGCGAACTTTATACCCCTAAAGGGACGTGTCTGATTTGCCGCTGCAACGGCGGCGATGGACAGTACAAAGCGTCCGAATGTGTCAAGCAACCATGTGACTTAGAGATTAGAGAGACGGAAAATTTAGAGAAAAATTGTGCGCCCGTCTATTACCAGGAGAACGGTGAAACGGCTTTGTGTTGCCCCCACACCGTCATATGTCGTAAGTATTAAATATTGAGTGAAAGTTTCTATTGTACATATTGTTGCACATAGCAGTCAGGTCAATACAAGTTGCAAAGTGAGAACATTGTCAATGTAGCAAATAGAAAGAGGTGGAGGAAGCCTTTGTACGTCGTTGCGGAAAAGTGACGTTTCCCAACCCAAAGCACTTCATAAATTTCAATTTTTTAATATTGTTGAGTTATTTCTTCGCATTGAATTTCTATGATCTTGGTTTTAGTCAATTACTAACATATTGCATTGTCTTGCTCGCATGTCGCATATTCCCACATCTTGTCTAACTATGAGGCATTAATTTGTTCCTTTGGCTTAACTATTAGGCGAACGACTATGAGGCACAAATCGTTTTAAATATTATACATTTCAAGATTTTAACTTCATACATAAAATTCAAGATATAAAATTTTAGAATACATAAAGTCTAATAATTATGTTGATGGTTTATTACTTATACAAATTGTAATTTAATAGTGTATTGAATTATACTGTGTATTTATTTATTCTATTATTGCAGCTTCCGAAGATGATGTTGTGATTGAAGACAAACCAATTCCAGGGGGTACGTGTTTTTTTTTGTTGTTAATGTTAATTTGTATACTTAATTTACGTTTTTTTTTTTAATTTTACATATTTGTCTAGGTAAAACATGTAAATATGGTGATCAAGTCTTCAAACAAGGCAGAAAAATCCAACGGTTTGTCCGTCAATACGGAAAGAACCGAACTGTCACATGTGAATGTTTGTCTCCGCCATGGTTGACTTGCAGTGCTGAATATTAAGACTCTTCAACTAAATTATTCTACTCATCAGTTATATCTAATGAGCGGAGGAATTATATTTTTCAAGGTTATCGGTCAGAGGTAGAAAAAGCGCATACCGTTTTCCATTGCCTGCAAATTCGTTGCTCTTTACTCACATGCTAACGACTTCTTTGCAAGCATTTCGCTAACCGATAACCTTGAAAAATATAATTTTCCCGTTCATTAGTTATATCGTAATGTCTCCATGCTTCAAATTTAAATATTCGCTATTAAATTGTAACATCCATAAACTCATATTCAATCTAAACTCAGTATTACATCACAATAAATATTTTTATTTTGTATATGTAATTTAAAAAATCCATTTAAATAAGAAAATCACAATTTCATTAAATTTTATTATATGTATATTATTGCAATGCAAAATGATGCAATTTTTTGACCCACAATACAACAAACACATCATTTCACTTCGTCTTCACATGAGGCGTTTGATGCGTTTAAAATTTATTCCTCATTGACCGTTATTATATTAAATTGCAGTATATACTTATTGTTATTGTTATGTATACATCTAAATTTTCAAATTAAAAAGTTGCTGGTATTACATGAAGTTGTAACGCGCCCGTTAAAGCCCTGTTAGATTACTCTTACTTACAAGTAAACACCTAATAAAACTGTACATACAAACAAACACAACTTAAAATTTATGGCCAATTTAAATAACTGGGTCGGCCGTTTACCTAGATTCCCGAAAAAAAGGCCATCCAAATGTTTCTTACTACAACTGCTTATGCGTCCCTAACTACGCTACCTGATTATTTGTGATTTACTTGCCGGCCGGCGCTAGCTGTTAATACCTACGGGTTGTGATACGGGTTGCCGGGATCCTTCATAAATAATAATACTTTTAATTACGGCTCGTGATCGATGCTAGCCTGAACCCACGTCGTGATAACGCGGCTCTTCGTGGTGCTTATGTAATCAATTGAATGAACAAAGGATTAATAAAACCACGAAATTAGATTTAATTAATTATTTATTGCAAAATAAGGTAAAAAATCCTTGTACCAGCCACTGCGGGGTCTGGTATATAGAGCGAAAAAACCTTGCGTTGAAATTAAATACAAAGGAACAAAAATTACGATTTTCAGAAAGTACAGTATAACCCGCTTAACAGATTCCACTTTCGAATATCGGCGCAATCTACTTTCTTTCGATTCACACCGTTGGTGGTTTAACGTCTATACAGATATTTGTTGGAGAGCTCTGCTTCTTAATTAGATTAATAATTAATTGAATTTCAACTTAGCTCAAGTCTTGGTACTAGTGTTCGTCACTTGAGATCGTACTCTAAGACTTGTTCTGTTTAATAAACCAACGCACAGTGTGTCACAGTGGGACTACAGTGTACTTAATGGAATTAATTAATGAATTAATCAGATGTTCTGGAGAAGTATGTGATACAAAATGCCGCCCTCGGCGATCAATTTGCAGGACAATCAATCAGTTTTTCAGGGACTCCTTTTTGGAGGTGGTGGGATAACCCTAACACTGGCTAAAATAATTAATTAAGGTCGATGGGTAGGGGACTTCCCAGCTACTTCCAATCGCCTTGAGAGAGTGGCTCCTGGTCCCTTTTTTCAGATCTCTCTCTTTGTCGTTTTTTCGTCGGCTAACCTATCTAACTAAATTATTGCGCAAGAACCCAGATTTGACTGTTTTTCGACACTACGCTATGGGTGTTTATGGTCATTTCAGTCTCTTGGCAAATCGCTTCTAATTAACCTGCAAATCTTTCGGCAAATACCACAATTTGGTTCACACAGGGTGAAAGAGAAACTTTACTAAGAAAATGGCTATGAATATGCAGTTCAAATTGTTCGGCCTCGTAGTTTCACGAAATTCGTAATTACAATTAATTGGCCTTGGTTTCTTTGTTTATATTGTGCTGGCGCACTTGGTTTCAGCGGCAGATATAATTGCGTCACACCAGTGATCCAGATCGGCGACTTCCCTGTATAAATCGAAAACAACCGTTAGCGTGTTTCCAACTTGCCGGAGAAGTCCCCAAGGGTGGAATTATTTCTAAGAGTACACTGTACTGAATTCCCAGGTAGAAGTGGGGAATAGTTAATTGCTACTGGTTGGTTAAAAATACAGAATTAGCCGGACAATTAACGAAACAATGACCAACAAATTTTTCTAAGATGAATGGCAATAGTTTGATTAAAGTTATCTAATTGCAATGATAATATGAACTGACTCTTTAGTCACTAATTAATGCAAATTAAATTATTCTCACTCAATTGATGCCACCAAAGGTGCGATGAAGAAATACAAATAAATATGAATTACCTTGCCGCTTAGTCCGTAATCCGCGCACAACACTCCGCTCACTCTGATTTAAAAACACTCGCGTCGCGGCGCGCACGTGTTTGGTTTAATTGCCCTTCTTAACACACTGTATTTTAACCGTACCGAAATAAATGATTTATCTAGGAAATGAGTAAATGACTGCAAGCGCTATAAAAAGAAACCCTAAGTCAGACTTTAAAATTAGTCGACTGCTCGTTCGAGAGATTCAAACGTTTCTGCCCGTTTTTCGCGCCCCCTCCGTTCCAGAAAAAAATTAAAACACACCCCACGGACTTTGCAGCTAAATTTTGAAATCACTTCGACCAATCATGGTCGTTGCATTTAGTTCCCACTCACGCCTATTCCAGATGCCCGCATGTATCAAGAGACACCCCATTAGCTTATCAGGAATACTCGCTGTTGTCTGTCGCAAATGAAGCACATATAACTTTAACTATACAAGTCCACAAGCTGACATTTTTAAAGTATCTGCTACCTGCCCGAAAAAAACCAGACTACAGTGAATGCTCCACTCGCAATGTAATTTGATATCTTTACCCACATGGAACATGTATCTGCAATTTTAACGCGACAAAACGTATACAAAATCTAAGCAAAACAAATCCAAAAGGCTATTCGGACAGATTTTTGAACCCTGGGAAGTTGGGGTGCATCTAAATGGCGCCAGACGTTATAGAATTTTAAAGCCGGCGTGGTATCCTCTTGAAACGGGACAGGGCCTCTCGCTTAATTACTCCGGGACGCATTTTTACAGCGTGTGGTTCCCGAACACGTGTCTGTTATTTGAAATTAAACATGCAACAATCCATTTTGTTTTGAAACAAATTCCGCATACGTTTCAAAGTATATTGAGAGTTTTGTCCTTAGTCAATAGTAACATCATTATATGTATTTCAGTCACGAAGCTCTACATGTTCTTATCGTGCGTTTTTGGTGCTACTTGCAAACCTATTGTAAATTCAGAAGTTCTTGTTTCCATTTTCAGGGGACGCGTCTGGAAATCCAATATTTCACGAGAACGTCGATGATTCGTTAACATATTTCTGTGTATTATGATATTACCTATAGCCCGTCTAGAAAGTGTTCGGAATTTTAAAATATTTCTTGCAATATACTACTTTCCCGAGATCCTAGGAACGGTACCTATGTAGGTGCGATTAACAAAAATTTTGTCTTTATAATAAATGCAAGAAAGCCGATCCTTGAACTAAATTCGAAGGTGAATAAGATAAGTAAAATTTGTAAATTAATAACTGAGTTACTAAATTAATTTAATTAAAACAATTAATAACATAGATGAATTTTATTTGTAAAATATCAAAAACGTAACAAAAATTTTCTCAATGCCATTAAACGAGAACGTCAACTTTCAGTAGATTTAACTAGGCATTCATATACATTTCCAGAATCTGCCATAAGACTCCTCAAGATCTCCTGTCCCAAATGCAAATCCCTATGGGGCGGAGCAGAAACACTATGAATACCCAAAAAATGTCAGTTACTTGCTTATTTTAAAGTACTTATGTATTTCTTACCTATGGAATATATCGATGGCTTGAGTCAACGTTCTTATCCCTTTTTCTGGCTCCTGCGCTTCCAAGGCGTCAACCGCTTGTTTCAAAGCCTTCTCGCACATTTTCATCTTGAAGATGTTTTCAGTCAGGGAAACTTTCTTCCTGCATTTCGGACATTTTAAAGTTTCGCTTGAAATCGGCAACGTAAAAAAGTTTTTACATTTTTGATTTGGACATCTGCAAAGTCGAAATCTATTATTACCGAACCATCTACGTAAAGTAAACACTTTATGTACACTCATACGCAGCTTAAGTGCTCCAATTTGACAGTTCTGTGAGCCTTGTATCACAAGATTTTAAGGGTGAGGTTCGCGTGCGGGAGGTGCATTTAAGGTGCGTATGAGTGTACATACCTAATACGTCTTGAAATATTATCTAAACCAGTTTCTAAGGAAGGCCAATCCTGCTTGCAAGCTGTACACTGACACTGAAACCAATAACGCCCAGATAAAGACTGTTGCCTTTGGATCAAAGTCTTCCTCGTAAAGACAGGTCCGTAATTCTCAGCTATGAGTTCACCGGGTGCTATAGGTCGCACGGCATTGATCACGATGTTCTTTCCAACGAAATACCTGGTGACCGATGGATAACAATCGTGGTTAAATAAAGCAACGGTGGGGTACACCGCAACACCAATGTATGAGGTCTTAGCTCCTCGGAATCTATGATCTGGACCGTGTCTGGTTTCGTAGATTTCATGGGCATTGAATTGTAACATTTGAAGATGAAATAGTAGCAATTCGCCTAAGCAAAATTCTTTTTCACTGGGCATTACTAAAACGGTTTAACGTCACTTTCACTTTTAGAAACAACTAGCACATCCCATACCTTTATCATTGATGGTGTCGTCACCAAAATACCCGCTGAGTGTTAAGCACCTAAGAAGAAACGCTGCCATTAGTGTTCTTTGGAGGAAGTCTTGTGGAGGCCTCATGGTGGCGTTCGTACACAACGAGTAAACTTTCTCTAAACTTCTGTTTTTGTGCACGTCTAGACATCTCTGCAGGGAATTTTGCGTTATCATCCGAAGCGCTGTATGAGAAAGAATGCTCATGCCCGATCCTATAAGCAAATCCAGGAATTTGCATTCGTATTTGTGGTAAGTTGACAGCGCAAGGTCTCTGCATTCAATTTTACAAAATGCCACATTCGAGCAAGTGGTACAGCCAATCGGTGCTATTAATCTGCGAGTTTTGAAAATTATGCCGTGTTACGAAAAACCCATGTGATGGAATACCTATCAAAACAGTGATGGCAGTTAGTTCCAAAAGATTCTGGTATTAAACAGGCAGCATATGGCGGCTCGACCACGATTGTATTGCCAGTTTTAATATTGTCGTTTGCAACGACAAACCGGCCAAACCCTGGCGCTTCTTTGACCGTTATGTTTTTCGAAGCATCGGGGAAATCGGGATGCGTCTGTCCCGTAACAAATGGCAAAACTGCAAATGATTTCAAGAAGTTGGCAAAAAATTGGTAAACGCGTAAGTTTAATATTTTTACCTCTCCTGTTTAGGTGTACCCTTTCTTTAAATTCTTTCTCCATGTTATTTCGGAGCGCTTTTAGGTTGTCTGGGGGCGTCAATTTTTCCGCTACGCCAAAGGCCACTTTCGCCCGGTCCATTTCTCCTTTCGCCTTATAACAAATCCCCATTCTTTGGAAAGCTTCTGCCTTAAACGAAGTAAGGAGTCCCTCTTTAAGAGACAGTTGTATGTCAACCAAAGCCAGACTGTATTCGTTCAGGGCCATTAACGCTTCGGATCTTCCCCATAAAGCCAAAGCCAGTGTGATTCCCGAATCCACTCTGGCATTTTCTCCTGAAAATGTTATTTAGTTTTAAAACAACTGAGATTTAAACCCAACTTAAGCCAAAGCTTAAACTTGGTTGTATCATTACTGGAACATAGGCCTTTACAATTGTTGCTATGGTAATAGAACCAAGTTCAGAGCTGAACCATGGTTCAAATATTTGAACAACTGGCCCTTAGTAACAGTTGTTGAAATAAGTGTTTACTTCAGTTAAATTTAAACTGGCACTGTACAACTACACCTTGGGGCCATATCCACCAAACACTTTAATCGAGCTTAAATTTGAGTGACGTTTATATTGTGACATTTGAGTTTCATAACATTGTCTAAGTCACATTCTAAGTGACGCTTAAAGTTAAGCTGAATTTATTCGTTCGGTGCACACGGCCAGTAGTAAATGATAAATTATTTTTTTTACCAGTGGGGGGTGCTCTAAGGACGCTCTGACTGAACAGTACTAGAGCTTTTGCGTAATTTCCGTTTTGGAAGGCATTTTCGGCGTCTAATCTTCGGGCTTGTGAAACTTCGGCGCTCTTTTTTCTGTATATTTCTTGCACGTGAGATAAAATTTGCGAAATAGCGGTGGAGGTCTGAAATAAATTATCCCACGGTTAATAAAATTAGCTTAGTGAGAACAAAAAAGACATGAAATAGTACTGAAGTAGAATCGTCTTAAAATACAAGAAGCAAATTGGTGTAATTTCTGTAAAAATTTAATTTTACAATTAAGACTTTTCAAGAGAACATCAAACGGTTGCTAATAACAGCATCAAATTAAATTAATCACGTCTACGTTCCGTAGAGCCAATTAAAAGTATTTTATCGTTAAAAAAAAAGAATGCCTATTTATACTTAGTTATCGCGAAAATATATTTTTATAAACTGGTTTTGTATTCGCTAGTTCTGAAAATAATTTCAGGACATTTTTACAGCGACTAAAATAATACTCCTACAATATAAAGAGGGATTTATTTATTTTTATAGCGGCGTTTAACGTACATAACACACATTTTTTCATAGTACGTCTTTATTAGCAAGTCACGTTTGATGTTACAAACACTTCAGCTCTACACATGTAGATCCAGGATAAAAATACGCACTAAAATTTATGGTTTATTTATCTTTCTAAATGTGAACTTATTGGTGCTACACATAAATGAATTTATTTTTTTTTTTAACCCTCAGGGCTGTTAGAGTTTTAATTAAAGACGCGTTAATGAAAAACTTTTTCTTAGATGAAATCATCCCCAGAAAAAAATTTATAATTTTATATTTGTTCAAAACTTTTTACGAAATTATGAACAATTACAATCGACTAACCAAACCGATGTACAATTGGCAAAAAAGAGATTTGACTTTGTGGAAGTTGTAAAAGTTGTAGGATTTACGAGATCGTCTTTAGCAAGGTAACAACAAACTGTTAATACGAACTATTTGAAAGTACACATACGTGAAAGACAGAACAAAATTCAAAGAAAAATACAAAAAAGAGACAAAGATTTCTGACTAAAAGGATAAAAGAACTTATTGCCCTAAGAACTGAAAACAAATTCCACAAAATTTTTAAACCACAATGAATTCAAAAAAATTAAATAACAAAGGAAAATTACAAATAACAAAATTTGCAACATTACACACACGTAAAATGTTAAAATCACAAGGACATTTACATAAATTTGGCAAACCAAACTGAGGGAAGAAAATATACCACATTCCCAAACACAACATAACATAAATTGGCTGCCCAAAGAAATAGGCAACAACTACACATAACATCACATAAATTGGCTTCCAATGTGCGAAGCTCGAATACCACCACATTCCCATAAATCCATAACATAATTTGGCGCCCAACGTGGGGCTCGAATACCACATTCAAACATTAATAACATAACAATATGTACCATTACCGGCGCAAAAATGAAACGCTGCATCAAGACAACAGCCGTAAGTAGGTAGGAGATAAGGTTCATTTTGGAACGAGTTTATAGCTTTTCGTTTCGTGTTTAGTGTCGGCGATGGTACATATGGGTACGTCATTAAGTAACTAAAATCTCTGAACTCCTATTCTACAAAATATGACGAGTCTAGTAGCGGTAAAAGCATTTTAATTCACGCAGTCAATAGCTATGGAAATGTGAGTGAATATTACACCTCTTCTCATTATGTTAGATGTTTCCTTTCTGAGGAATTCTTATTGCTGTGAGGACAGGAGTCTGTAAACTGAACCAAAGTTTAATCTTGGCAAACACATCACCATTCTTCAAGCAGAAAATAATGCCATTGAGATGTATGCAAAACTGCTATCGGGAAAGGAGCTTCACAAACAAATCAGTAAGATATTTTTTGGTAACCAAGTGCGACTATACTTCCGAAGAGCCCTGGGTGGTTATTCTCGATTTGTATAGTTTTATACGAGAGCCTATATCATTTTGATGTGATTTTCGGGAGCGATCACTTCTCTCCAGTTCGAGAATAGCCACCTGGAAGTATTCCAGATAGTTAAATCAATCAAAGGAAGCGCTCTGGAATACTCCAAGAGCTCTGTGGAAGAACAGTGGCTTGTTGTCAGTACCATTTTTAGCATAGAGGGAAACGAAATGACCAATTCCCTTGACAGAAGTGGCACCAACTCAGAATTGAACCAGCTTTTAAGAAACCTTAAAAACTTGACGAAGAACTGGGTGAAAGACACAACTGCTTTGGAATAGGCGCAATCGAAAGCAGTTGTCTGAAACAAGAACTAAATTGAACCCGCAAGGATTTACAATCTAAGCTGCCTATCTGCAGGCCGTCGCGTCGCCGGTAGAACATACATACTATACCTGGAAGATGATGTAACAGCAAAAAATATTAAACTTGCCTAATTTACTGAGATATAAAACTAGGTTCTTCGCATAAGGCGAAAGCACAAAGCTGCAACCAATGAAGTTTATTTTTTTAGTTGAAAAAGATGGGTCTGAAAGTTTAACTTTCATGTAAGCCATGAGGTTTGTAGCGCAAAAAACCATAGACAAACTCGTTCGATTTAAACCTTAACTAAATAAATTTACAGTAATTTACATAAGGTCGAAACAAGAGAGTCTACATGATAAAAGCAGATTGCAACAGCCAAGTGTGGCACGAGTTGTCAGCCGCTTTCATTTCTTTTAAATTGGTTTCTAATCTTGAGATTTCACCAAATTATGATACCCAAGAAAAAGAAAACGTTATGACTAGGTATACCAGGTTTTCAAAACTCCTAACATGCCCGTATTACTTTCTTTGACCTTCAAATTGGGGTGTGACTAAAAATGGGTGGCTAGCTTGACGCTAAATCCCACATTTACTGCCAAACAAACTGGTACTCTTTTAATTATGAAGACAATATGCCAGAAGGTCACAAAAAACAACTTTTTTGTGACCCTCTTGCATATCGTCTTCATAATTATTTTTATTTTAGTCATAAATATCATGGATAACCCGTTAATATTTGGTACTCTTTTATCGAACTCGTAACCTGAAGTAACAAACAAATGTTCGATAAATAATAAGCTGTGGAAGCCCGACTTAGTCTTCTGATAACTCTGATTCTTCTAAACTAAAAAAAAAAAATCGACATCAACGAGATAATCACCCGATTACTCTAATGACCAATCTACTTCTGCCTGTAAGTTAATAATTTTTTATTATTAATCGTAAAGGAGACTTTAAAACGTTTGTGTGTTAAAGTCTGTTGAACTTTGTAGCGATTTGATTTTTCTAACCAACCATGGACAATCGCCAGATCACTTTGATGACTAGTTCGTCTCTGCCTATAATCATAAAGTAGGTACACTTTAAAATGTTTATGTCTCAAATTCTTTTAATTTTGTGTAAGAGTATGACTTGCGATTTATTTTCTAAAAAATTTTGGCACCAACCACCCGATTATTCTAATGGCCAGTCCGCCCCCTGCCTATGAGTTAATAACTTTTTACTGGTAATCTTAAAGACGACTTTAAAGTGTTTATATGTCAAATTCTGTTTAATTTTGTCGCAGGATGTAACTAGCGATAAAATTTTATTTGAAATTTCATCGGACCCTAAACAAATAAGCGGTGATTTTTTTTTTGTACGTCCTGCCAATGTAATGTAGCTTCAGATAATAAATTTAGTGCGCTTTCGCCAGTCAAACATTTACGGCAAACAAAAGCTCTATCTGTTAGACGGAATCCGTCTATTTTCGTATGGTCTGAAAAAAAAATAGCAACTTTAATTAAGATCGGATTCTATTTCTGACTGAGCAATGTCTGTCTGTTTTGTTTCGCTTTTTTTTGTTACTTTAATTTAAAAGCTATTTCTTTTTTTTTATTTTAAGTATGTATTCTATTTTTATTTTTCGATTGGAGGGGCTGTTTTCTAAAATTACTCAAGTTCTCGCGGCTTAAGCAAGCAAAGATGAAGAAAGACAAACAAATAAAAATGATTAATTGCCTGGGAATCTAAAAATGGAATGTTACGTAAAGTAGACATATTTATGAAACTATCCGAATATTTATGATCCACGGTAAAATTATCCGCATATTTCCGGGTACTCTTCTGCTAAAGGAGGTCGCTTATTCTATTTCAGTGTGCTGATTCAACAGGTAGAGAAGAATATAAGTTAAATTACACTAGCCATTTATATTCGTTATTATTATTAAACAATAAAAAAGAAATTGAAGTATCAAAAACGTAGGACTTATAGCTATAGCTCGGAACTGTTCAGACAATCTAAAAAAGTATTTGATTTTTTGCGAAGATGCGGCAATCGAGTGCACACGTTAAATCTAATAAAATACACGTTTGCGGTTGAATTTTTGCCGACTTTTATAAATACTAGTCTCAACTATGAGATAACGATTACGAGAAAAAAATGACTAATGCAGACCAGTGGAAGTGAGGCTCCCAATTAAATGAAATATACGTGACATATTGCAGTGCGATTGTTTAAAGCTTCGACGCAAAGGAAGAAATGAATTCACAGCAAATTTCATGAGCGTTACACGGAGGAATGTTAAATCGGTTTACATTTTAAGATAAATTAATTCATTGGTATTTTATGGCATCTTTTGTATTCAAATTTATAATAAAAGGGAGCTATTATGGGAAAACAATAATAACGTATGTACAGTAGGGCGGGTCATTTTTGTATGGAGAAAAACGAAAATTGAGCTTTTGATTTTTAATAGCAAAATTATGTTGCCTTTACATGAAAACAATGTAATGCTAGAATTTGAAGCAAATAGCACCTCATCTTCAGGTTGCGCTTTGCCTTGGAAATACGAATAACTTGAATATATTCTGGTAGTCATACAACATAAATGTCTCAAGGAAAATAGGGTTTTTAGAATAAAATAATCATTTATTAATAATAAAAAAAATAATGCAATAGAAAAATTAATGAAAATCATTCAATATTGAAATCTTTCTTGCTATCGAATTTAGGGATTGCTGAGAGATTCGAGTTTTAATTTTATCCACCTTCTCTTGCCCTTTTAGTATACAGTTTTGATGATAACTCTGTTATTATTATTATTATTATAAATACGAATTTTTCATGGCATACTATGTGGCCTTTCTTGTATAATTTCAAAAATTCAAACGTAAGGCGCACCCTCTAAATATTAATTAAATTCAAAAATATTTCGTAGGTGTCATAATATCACTAAAAGACAACATAATTTTGCTATTAGGTAAGATTATCTCAAAGTTTGGTTTTTTGACCCACCCTAATGTACAGTTGAAAAAAACTCGCAGCAATCCATGGAAAATTAACGTGTATCTTAACTTGATTGTAATGAAATAAATGCAAACCCAGTCATGTTATAGAACGTCATGAATGGTTTAAAACGTAGAGTTTTAAAATGTATTGAACAGGGTGGAGGGCATTTTCAACCCTTTTTATAAATTAAAAATAAAATTTTAATTAGTAACATTGCATTTTTTCAATGATATAAAATTGAGATTATTTTCTGTGTCAAGTGACATTTGTAAATAAAATAAGAGTACTAAGATATACATTCATACCTTCATTGTCATTTCAAAGCATGCTAACGTTTTTTTTTTCAACTGTACATACGTTATTAATACTGTGTATAAGTTAAACATAAAATAATATTGCAATATACCAATTAAAAAAATTATAAATCATAGGACGCCCATGCCCGTCTGGAATGTCTCGATCTTTACTTATAAGTTTATAACTTCTTTTTCAGTTTTTACGCTAAATTAACTCAATGAAATTACTTGCCAGATTGAACCCTAAGTAAGTGCAAAAGAAAAAATTATACATAATTCATCACAAAATTTAATTTAGTTTTAAAACTTCTAAAAACTGTAAAAGTTAAACACAATTTACATAGATTTCAAAGCGTATTTACATAAAGTGTAGTCTCTATAACGTGAACACCTGGTTTGGGTACTCTGCATGTTCTAAAATGTGAACGACATTATGGTGTTTAATATTCTAAAACGTGAACACTGGTATAAATTTAGACTCTTTATCAAGTTTCAATGTCAGCAAATCATTTCTTAGTGTCTGCTTAAACCCCGCAATTATAACACATAGTTTTAGTTATTCCTATAATTATGACGTCTAATAAGAAGCCGGATTATTTAATTTTAGAGAGAAAAGCCTAGCTTTTATCAGATGCAAATAAAGGATTATTCTGAATATTTGATTTTTTTAGAAAATAAAACAAATACCTGCATACCCCTTGAGTATTTTCAATCCGAAACATAAGAGATTAGCATAACAACATTTTTCATTCAAATCATATTAAAAACATCAATTTAAATTTAAAAATTTAACAAATGAATGAATTCATTAATTTTAAGTATTGATTTGTCTATTGTTCCTAAGATGTAAAAATACAGTGCAGTCGCGAAAACGTGTACTGTACTACACTGTATTTACTATCTAAGCACTTGTTTTCTTTTAAACCCTACAGATAATGATAATGTTTAAAACTACCCCTAAAGGATCATAAAGGAATGGACAGTTTCTTATTTCTCTTTTAAAGAAGAAAGTAATTATTAAAAGTTGGAAAATTGGTTTCTTGTTTTTTAACTGAAGAAGGCAGTTGTTTCCTTTTTTAATTGAGAGATAACGATACTTTCTAAAATTACTTATAAGTTATAATGTTATAACATAAAGGAATTGACAGTCTTTTGTTTTCTTTAAAGAAGAAAGTAATAAAAAGCGACCAAAAAAAAATCAGATTAGAGTAGGCGTTGCAATGTCTATATACAGTGTGTGGCCTTTAACCGGGTTTCTTCATTTACGCCTTTTCTAATGAAAATATGGAAAAATGTTTTATACAAAAGTATCATATTTTCAAGCTCCGCATAATTTAAAATTATTTTCGAATATGCAGGATGTCCCAGTTTGGCTGTACGATGTGTTACTTCGTTATTTTAAATGGAACACCCTATATTTTATAACGAATTTGAGCTTGTCAGGATATCTTAGGGTAAGTTTGATAAGGGTTCCCTATACCTAGGTCCTACAGTCTTTAAGATATGTATTAGGCTTTGTTTACGGTTTTTGGAAAATATGGATATAACTTTGATAATTAATATCTCAATAACGAAGAATGTTAGAAAGCAGATATTGTGGTGCTGTTGCGAGCTAAGTGGAAGGTATCTACCGTAGTAACAAAATTTACTTTTCATTAAACAAGGATTCAGTAAAACTAGTTCCTTTTCGGCAATAACTTTTGTTTTTTAAATGGAACGGTGTCATTTTTATATCGTTGTTAGATTCTCCATAAAAGTATCCATTCCCTATACCAATTACTGACGGTTCAGGAGATATTTAACATTATTTCACAATTTCTACATTTTAACATTTTAATTAAAAGCAGGAGTGAGTATTTATTCAAACATAACACTTGGTTTGAATTAAATGTCAATTTGTCATAAAGGAATGGACAGTTTCTTGTTTTTCTTTTAAAGAAAAAAGTAATTATTAAAAGTTACAAAATTTATTGATCGATCGTTTTTGGTTTTTGAAAGAAGAAGGCAAATGTTTCCTTTTTTTCAACGGCGTATAACGATAATTTCTAAAATTTCTTGTAACAGACAGAATCATAAAGGAATCGACAGTCTTTTTTGAAAAAGAAGAAGAAATTAATATTACAAGCGATTGTTTCTTTTTTGTTTTTGAAAAGAGAGAGGAATTGTTTATTTTTAAAATCGACAGATCGTGAAAATTTATAAAATTACTTACAATGGACAGGATCATAAATAAACCGACAGTGTTTCTTTTCTTTTTTTTTTTTTTTCTTTTTTGAAAGAAGAGAGCACTTGTTTTCTTTTAAACCTTACAGATAACGATAATTTTTAAAATTACCCCTAATAGTACGCACGGATGCAAATGCCGATTCAGGCGCTAAAAAATGTAAAAAATGTAACGCAATTCCAGTAAACGGTTACAAGATGCATAAAGTATTTTAATAACATAAGTAAAGTAGATGAAAAAAAATACTTATAAACTATTGTAGTAATGACGATAGTAGCCGAAGATGTGATGGTGATAATGCAAATGCTGTGATTAATGATTAATCAAACCATGGTTAACCATACTGAAAGTAGAGTTCCTGTATACTGGGTGTTTCATTGAAGGTGCATCAAACTTGGTATGCGGGTAGATGTCGGGAAAAGAAAAAAAAGTTTCTTTGTAAATTTTTCTGTGTAATGAATAAATTTCGAGAAAATCGAAGGGAAAGCAAAGTCGCATATTTTGAGGATGGACTTTAAATGAGAATGAATGGATTGTTTCGCATTCTCATACGAATTGCATTATTGGTTTATTACTCTAGCTAGAATGTCGCCCCAGCTGATTCGGCAAAACATATTTAAAACATCGTGGAAATCAATAAAAATAATAATTAATTAGTCGTTTATTTTCGATTCTCCATTTAATACGAATTTTCTAGTTGTTAGTAATGTAATAAAATAAATGTTTTTATTTTTAAAATTCGACAAATTTTATTTTAATAACAATTTGTAATGTGCGACAACAATGCATACTTAATGCACATTTTTGCATTGCTCCACATTTGTAATTTATTATTAAATTAAATAAGTTTAAATATTCACGCGATTTCACAGCTGCTGCTGCAGTTGAATGACCGAGCGAATGAGTCGGTCAAGGGCAAAACAAAATCTAGTCATGAATTTCTTCGCTGTTTATGGTTGGCTTTATAGCCCCCCTGCAGCTGTGTGCCATTCACAATGCAATTTAGATCGCCGGTTTGGTTTCACAATTCCGCGGCGCTACAGAATTTCAACAAACATCGACTCCAAATTATGCAAATTTCAACTTGCTCCGATTAAAAATTTTTATTAAGATATTTTGTTTGAAATAATGTCAGAAACGTGTCCCTCAAGTTTGATGCATCTTCAATGAAACACCCTGTATAAGTTAGATAAGAGTTAGGCCATGTACGATGCACGTTTTAATTGGTTGGAACCAAGGAGTATATGATTTTATATAATTTGGCAATTTAATTTTGAAATTATGCTTAAGTATTTCAACATTAAATTGTAAGAAAAGAACAAATCGGAGCTTTTCGTTTCGTATATTTTCAAAAACATTCAAAATTAAGGTATTTGGATAAGAAACGGTAAAATCAATCGATAATAATCAAACGGTAATAATCAATCTTGTGATAATTATAGGTCAATATCTATGACCTCGTCATTTTCAAAGATTTTTGAGCATGCTTTTTTGAATCGACTAATCCCGCTCCTCAAAAAGTACGAGATTGTTACCGATTCTTAACATGGGTTTACTTATAGTGAAAGCACTAATACTGTAATTACATCATTTTATAATTCCATTGTTACCTATGTAGAAGCAGGCGATTGTCCTGCTGGGATCTTTTGTGATCTCAGCAAGGCATTCAACTGTGTTGATCACCATATATTATTGGAAAAACTAATCCTTTATGGCCTGAGGGGCTCTTCCTATGTCTGGATTAAGTCATTCTTATATTCACGCTCCCAGTATGTTAGCCTGGCATTCAAGAATAGTAACGGTATTACTAAATTTAATTCTAACAGTATAGACATTAACATTGGCGTTCCCCAGGGGTCGGTCTTAGGTCCCATTTTATTTACGCTATATATTAATATCATTTCCATTGATCACACTTTACACAATTCTTTAAAATCATGAAAACAGAAATACCAAATGACTAAAGTAAACGATATCACAAAAGTTTTAATTAAATTCAACGAAATAAAACTAAGTATTTTAAATTAAATCGTATTATAAAGCTACATTGTGTAACTACAGTATCATTCATACAAGGCTATCGAGATCAGCAATTCAATTATCATGATTCATAAAACTATTTAAATGAAAATCAAGTATAAAGCGATAAAGAAAAAAAATCATATTTTTGTTGAACACATGATAAATTTTTTAAGAAGTAAAAATAATATTTTTACATTTTTTATTTGAACTATAAGTAATAATTTGGGAAAACCAATACTCACTTTCTTTTTAAATTCAATTTCTTTTACTCTTTATCTTCTTTTTAAGATTATTTTTAATTTGTTCTTGTAATAACACCCCGCTAATTCACCTTAGTACAATAAAGGTCATTCAGCTGATCACTTTGATGACAAAATAAATTGGTAGTTAAATCGTTTATGTTTGAATATTAAAGGCAATTTAATTGAAACTACTTACCGGTTCGTACTCATAAATTGCACGAATCCGTTCCTTATCCGTCTTCAGTTTTCCAAAAATATTCTCTATCCAATTTTTCCCCGCTTTTTCGGCGACGTGCTCTGCAAACTGCATGAAAAAGCCCCTTTCGTTCGATTGCAACGTTTTTTCGCTGCATAGCGACGTGTAAATTTTGTCGTGGTATTTATTGGACATACCGTAGCGAGCGCACCGCAAGTTTGAATTTATTTCACCGTTCCGAAACAAGCAAGGTGTTTCCTGCGCGCAGCTTCGATTTATCCTGGAGTGCGTTTAAATTTAGTAAATCTAAATTTAATTCAATTTATATGCCGGCCCCAGCAATTATAACTAACTCACTTGTATTGTTTGTGTGTGAAAGAAATTCGGGCAAGAACTTTTAACGCGGATGTCTGATAAAGGTCGAAAGATCTTTGTTATCGAATTTATGTTTGGTGGTATGATGATCGGCAGATGGAAACAAATTCCGGTTTGTTCCTATAGCGTATAATTAAACAAACTTCTTTGGACAAATATATTTAAATAAATCGAAAGTAATTTATTTCTACTTCAAATTAAATAACGAATTTCAATTTAAAAAAATACAAGAAGAGTGGCATTGTGTTCAAAATTGAAGAATGCTTTATTTTCCTCGAAAATATTAAGGGATACTATTTTTCAGAAAGAAACGAAAGTGCTATTTTTATTGATCCTTAACAGTTTAATGCATTTTTTTTTGTTCTGAACAGTGAATAATGCCATGCCTCGTTTCTTTACGAAGATAAGGTCTGCCCAAAAAAATTCGGGACACCTGTATACTATATTTTTACACAAAACGAATTATATCGGGTGACTATTTTAAATCGTGACCCTTAAAGATTTTAGAATAGGCAACCCATCAATAAAATCAGAAATAACTTTGTATTTTCATAATGTACAACTGTCAACTACACGAAAATAGTATATTGATTTATAAGTTTAGAAAAGTGATAGTTTTCCAGTGAGTGTTGTACTAAAAGCATAGAAGTAGAATGTGTTGCCTATTTTCTAATTTTAAGGGGTCACGATTTAAAGTAGGCACCTATATAAAATTACTATTGAATATTGGAAAGTTCGAATACTGTTGCTTCTCTATGTTATAACTAAAGCGAGGCCGAAAGCGAGCGAAGAATTCGAGAGTCAATATAAATAGTCTATAATACCACGCAATTATTGCCTAGCAACAATGTGTTCGTTCTAGTCAAATTTATTATTACTATTATGTACTTATAAATCACCACCCGCTTGCGTCCGATTTACAGAAATAAAATTAGAAACTCTTTACATTTACAGCACAGCGTCCTAATATGTTGAAAGTTTTAAGCAGTACCTACGCTAGTGATCGATCAGTCATCGTTTTCTCGTGTTCGTTATAACTGCTTTTCTTTTTAATAACATATCAATGTTTAAGGCATGTATAAGCAGTTTAAGTAAACATATTATCATTGATTATAAGAGAATATACTCTCATAATCATTGATATTATCAAAAACTTATTACTAATTTAAGGTAATTTTAAACTGAGTCAAAATGTAGAAAATAGAGACTGCTCACAAAGACAAAGTGAAAACGAGTTTTGAAAAATTTGAAGAAAAGAAAATAATTAAATTAACAGAAAATAATAAAAATGCTAATTTAATGAGTGGTATGCATAAAACGAAGTACATGCTAATACTTCAAGCACCTACTTCGAAAGTGAAGTACCTACTATAGTAATGTAGTATTTACTATGCGATCTAGTAGATACTAGAGCACATAGAAGTTTTTACTTCGCTGTAGAAGCACCCACTGTATCTACTTCAAAGCCTCAGATTCATTTTAATAGTAAATACTACTACAGCGTAGTATTTACTACGTGCCGTAGTGTAAACTTTGCTTTCGTAGTATATGCTTCAGAGCTGCAGTAGGTACTTTATGTAATAGAAGATACTTCGAAGAATATACTAATTTGAGAAGTATGAGCATCTACTTTGTTTTATGCATACCACCCAATATGTTTAAAAATTGTGTGGAAAATGGCCTTAGTGCAAGTATAAGAATTATTAAAAAAAAATTTGCGACCTGCGATGACACGCTAATGCAATTGCACCATGTGCTAATTGTCCGCACTGGCCATCTCGTGCGTGGTAGCTTATTAACGCAGCAGCATGGTTGCAAATTTCGTTACCCTAATTCGCAAATGTCGTAAGTCCATTTTTACTAATTTTACAGGAGACGACACCTTACCTATTATTAACTGTACATTTTTTGTTGTTGAATTAGGTAATATAATAATACTTTTTATTATTTTGAAATGATTTTAATGGAAAAAGTTGTATTTTTAGTTTTATAATGGACTTACGACATTAGCTCCTTTGAATAGTGGATGTATTTTTTTTTCTACTGTATTGAGAAGGTAGCGCCAGAGAATAATAAGCGACCAGAAGAACAACTGACTGTCGGCGCCTTTGATGTTTGTGTCCGCTGTTTAGTTCTGAATTGTGGTGGAAGAGTGGTGTAATGGTCCGCGCGAATTCAAAATTACAACTTAGAAGAAAAATGAACCTTTGGTTTTTCGTATGTTATTCACTACGTTGTGCTGTTCGAATAAGTTTGAATTTATTAAATCATAAAGAAAATTATTTGTTATCTGTAATGTAAATGGACAGAATTTCCATTATATTCTCAATTATTATAACTAAACGAAAACTACATTCAAAATGAAGCCTAGTTCATTGTAGAGACAGGCACTTCAGACTTTTCACTTCAGACTTTTCAAAATAACCCCCCTATTCTGTAACTCGACGACGTCGTTAAATATCCAGAATCGTTATGTGACATATTTTGACCAATCGGTATATAGAAATGCGTTGCATTTAAGCACTGACTGGTCAAAATATATCACTTAACGATTCTCGGAGTTAAAAGTGTAGAAAGTGCAGAATAAACGAACAAACCTATTAACTACAAAAACTGCTTGACCGGGCATGAGTGTTGTAGATTAGACATACAATGTACATTTACACTTTCCTGACCCTACCTTTATCAAAAATTTATTTGGACATATGGTATACTGTTATACGTTGTTCACAAATTAAAAAACCACCACCTGCTGCATTATGTTGGTATAAAACATAAAACATTATTAAAATAGCAAGGTTGGCAAGATTTTTGAAGTTTCATGTCAAAGTAATTATCAAATCAATTTTATTATTTTATTGTTTACATTTATATTCAGTTTAACAAGCCATTTCAATGCCTCGAAAGCAGAAAAATATTTTAAATGCTAAAATGTGTAACACGCCGACGTGCTACTGTTTTTGTTTACTACTTTCGGACAACTAAACAACTAATAAAATTGTCCAAACAATTAAACAATTTGAATTAATTTGACAATATAATTAACTGGACCGAAAATTTATTATCTGAAGGATTTTAACTCGTAATTACTGTACAGTTTGCTCGGCCAGTATTCCTGAGACGAATCGCTATTAGTTTTATTGCCCTCCTACAACATGCAAGTTAATCTACCCCGACGAAGGGACCAAGTACCTGCTAGCTACAGATGCGTCAATGACCTAATGTAACAATACTAAGCCCTACGGCGAGACTTCTCAGAAATACTTTGATATCTAGCAATATTTGATTTAGCGCGTGATCACTCTAATTAGCTTGCCTTGTTTTACCTGTCCTACGTTGTTATCTAACTCAGTCCTTTTTGGTGAGACGGTGAAATATAACTTGAGAGAGTTTTAGGTATTAACTACTGATAATTAAAATACGGAATTTAAATTTAATCAATTATTTATTGCAAACAAGGTAAAAAACTCCGATTTCTAGCCGCACTGCAGTCTAGAAAAATGAGCGGAAAAACCTTGTCGTTTAAACAATTACAGACACAAATAAACAATACGAAAAGTACAGTGGGGTCCGCTTAAAAGTATTCTACCTGAATTTCAGCGGCGTATTGACTTCAAAATCACACAGTTGGTGGCTTTGTTTATGCACCCAGCAATTGGTGTTTGGAAAACTCTGTTCCTCAATTAATTAACAATTAATTGTATGCAATTTAGATCGGTCTTGGTACTAGTGTTTGTCACTTCAGATCGTACCCTAAGACACGCTCTGCTCAATCAACCAACGTACAGCGTGACCGTGTGTCTACAGTGTACTTAATTAATGATCGTAATTAATTAATCAGATATTTGGGAAGTACGATACAAAATGTCGCCCAGGCGATCAATTTGCGAGAGGATCAATAGTAATCGCTAGTTTTCAGGGGAAGGTGACCTACTGAGTAGGCGTCGGACCCGATTTGTTTCTAACCTAATAACGCAGCGAAGAGGGAGATTCTCAACCGTTCCTATCGCTAAGAGGTGGAGGTACAGTGACTCTCACTTCATTTGTTAACCTCTGATTGCGTTGTTTTCGACGATAATAAACCTATGCGCGATGGCAGAATTGACCGTTTTATTTGATACTCTACTATGCGTAGTTATGATCTTTCGGTCTCTCAGCGAATTACTTCTAATTAACCCGCAAATCTCCTGACAAGGACTACACTTCGGTCCACACACAGGGTGTGAGAGAAGCTCAGTTAAGAAGATGGCTGCGAATGTGATTCAGAGTTGTTCGGCCTCGTAATTTTACGAGATTCGTAAAGACAATAAATTGACCCTGATTTCTGTAATTGGATTTGCTATGCACCGTGATTTATCGGCGGATATTAATGCCTCTGACTGTGGTAAAACGGAGATTTCCTGAGCAAGCCGGAATACACCGGTTAACGTGTTCCCTAACTTGACAAAAAGAATATCTCGACAGGTAGAATTATATTTCACAAAAATACACTGTGATCAGAATTTCCAAATAGATATAAAATAGTTAGATTGAGTTGGTTGGTTAATGTGCAGAAACGTGCAATCACGCGAACTGAATGACACACCCTGTACATATACTTATTCACAAACAAACCGATCTAAGAAATTATACAACAACTAAATTACAAATTTTACAAATGTGATTACGGCTTCGACTTGTTTGCCAATGATACTTTAATTATAATTCGTCTAAGCTCGGCAAATACTGAACTTTCAGTATCCGTTAATACAAAATTAAGGAATCAATTAAAATAATTCTGAAACCAATTTAAAACCACCAAATATGTGAAGAAGAAATATAAACAAATGTTTACCTAAGCCCGCGCCCGCGAAGTTAAGATCCGATACACGCACTGCACTGAAGTTTTAAATACACTCGCGGTTAATTTACCGTACGCGACCGGCTAGTTTTAAATTTGATTAGATCGCCTCTCAAACACTAGAATTTTAGACGTCCCGATATAAAATGATTTAACTCTATTGTGAAATCTAAATCAGAGAACCAAGTGCAAAGCAATTCGCAAGGACCAAATAATACGACTGATCGTTTTAAAAGCTCGGAGCTATCTGTCTGTCATTTTAATTTTCATTTTTCGGCTGAACAAAATTAATTTCCCTTCCTCCTATTAGAAACTAAATTCAAACACCCCCTGACCAATAGAGCTGTGTTTTGCGTTCAGAAAGATAACGCCCATCCGATTCCAAGAATGTATTTTTTCTCTAAGTTTTTAACGACCCCCCGTGAGCAGACCACATGTGCTGTCTTTCCAAAATTCACAACAATCTTCTTAACTACAAGTACCCATCTGACATCTTTATGTTTTCCGCTGATAGGAGAAATTCGGCGCCCTGACTGCTTTTGTTTAGACGCACTTGAAAATCCGCATGTTATTTCCCGTTACGCCCCGGCGATAATTTTAGTCTTCAATAGAAGTATCCCTTTACAGAAACTTAAACGTGTCAAATTGTATCATTTCTAAAGAACACCAGATGACCCATAGAAACTCGTATGACAGATTTATATGATTTCACTCAAGAAAAATTTTAAAGTCCCACAGTGTTACAAGAATTTATGACATCCCCTCGTTATATTGCACATTGCCCGACCGTCGTAAGGACCGCCCTGCCGTGACGAAATTGCCTCCGCTTGTTTGTTCTCTTACAATCAAAATTACATCAAACATGCTTTTTGTTTTATAAACAAATTCGCGACCGTTTCAAATGAAAGAAGCACTCGTCAAATATTACCAAATTTCTAACTAGGACAATGTTGCCGATTGTACTTTTCACAAGGCAACATCGCCAGTGATCTTTTAATTTGTGAACAGAGAATACTTAACCCTTTGTGTACACGTCATATTTACAACTGCGACATATATCGTTTACGCCAAAAAACTTTCCTGTCGTATCCGTACGACGGTCATAATTTAGTTCATTTTTTAACTGGATGTATGCGGCAGACGTACTTAGAAATACAAGTGGAACTAAAAATTTTAAATGAAACAAATCTTTTTGTAGTTTTAATATATTTTTATTTAGAAACTATGCTTACTAATATGTATAATATAATATACTTACTAATATCGTCGCCTGACTCACGTACTGGCGTAAGCGCCATTCGATAAATTGTTCAGGAGTGTTGAAACTAAAAATGACGCTCTATTCTTTTCTTGTATTAACTTAAATATTTGTGTCATATTTTTTCTGTAAATACATAGACATGAAAATATTGTTTCAGATGAGGTGGAGAGGTGATTCTTAATTACATTTACGTCTCTACGTGAGTTAGTTTATGCGCGTTTGTTTACATATGCCACAAAATAATTTCATAATTTTAGCGTTACAGGCTGCAAAACGAAAACGAAAATTCTATCAAGTGACCCATCCTTTTGTTCAGGGCATAGGTAACTCGAATTTGTAATTTTTGGCGCTTACGCCTATTCGTGAGTTAGGCGACGATATGTACTATGAGTTTTTTTAAAAATGCCATAAGGGGTGGCTGTGGAAAAGAAAATTCATGTCTTAGCTCCATTCATGTACTTGAAATTGTCAGTTTTGGCATGTGTTAGATGCCAAGCTACGACATGAGTTTTAATTTTCATGGTCAACCTTTATGGCATTTTTAAAAAAATACACCGTATAATAATGAAACGTATACGTACGTGCACCGATCATATCAACGTAAAATTTTTGGTACACTTCCCCCTCCACAAAAATGCTGCTTTTGTGCTGAATTTGAAGATGCCGCTGATGATACTGCAGCGCTAGGGCACCTATATTAAAGAGGGTAAAGACATAGTGTGTATCAATCCCCATTAAGAGGCCAAATTCAAATAAAAAAGTGTAAAAATAAGGGCCTTTTTCCGTCCTCTCTTATTTTCTTTCATCTTAATATACAGGCTGTTACAAATTCGAGGCTCACCATTGGGATCTCGGAAACGGTAAGAGATACGAAGTCGGTTAAATTGGGGCAAAGTTGCGTATTTTGGTGCTTAATAATAATCCGTTCTGAAAAATCTTGTACCATTTGTAGTTTTTGAAATATTCCCAAAAAACAAGAAAACGTAATTTTCTTTTTTATTTTTTTCTGAAGTTATTATTGCAGGGATCTTAACAAAATTAATACATTCTACAGGCACTTTTTTAAGCTCTTTACGATGATATCATTAGATTTTACTTAAAACGTTTCGTCTCGTTCTGACCACCATCAACTTCATTTTTTCTTATGGGCGCTACATTGGGTTTTAATACCATTGAATAGATCTATTTTTTCTGATGCTTTTCCATGTATCACACATCCCTATTTAATAATTTGAAACAGCTGGAAATGCAAGAAATTCTTAAAAATAACACTGCAACGAAAAACTTGGTATGCAATGAAAACAAAAACCAAAAAAGCTTGATATACCTTCGGAGTTTTATTTCGTTTATCACAAAAACAGATTTTTGAGAAACTTTTAGATATAAAAATGAAGGATGTGAATCCAAGAAAGACGTAGACTTTTAAAACGTATTGTGCTGATAGGAACAATTTAGTAATAGCAAGAGAAATTTACTTCCAACAATGACGATGACGCAGTATTTAACCACTTTCGTGATGAAATTATACATTTTTATGATTAAAGCAAGAAAGTATTACAAGAAATTATGTCTTTAAAAATCTCTTTCTTGTAAATTTAAAAATGTATTGTGCTAACAATAATTTAGTAATAGCAAGATAAATTTACTTCCTATAATACCCAAAAAGATGGCATCCACACAGAACAATATTATTAAGTTAGATGGAAACATTGCACTTTATGGATATTTTCATAAAACTCGAAGGACTTATCGAGATCGCCTTCATGATGATGAGAATGAAGAATTATTAGAAGAGGTAATTCATAGTTATTTATAAAATGTTTAAAATTATGAGACTACAGGAAATAATGTTTCCTCGAGCAGTAACATCTTTTAAGATACGAGTTTTCTAAAGACATGCGCATAATTTAATTTGATATTTTCTAGCTTTTTAATAATAATAATGTATAATTTAATTACAAATCTAATCAACTATTATTTTGTAGTTGTCTTTCTGAATACTGTTGGAAGGAAATTTCGCTCGCTATTACTGAATTGTTGTTGTTAAGACCACAAACATTTTTTAAATTTTCTTGGATACATGACATTCATTTTTAGATCTAAAAATTTTACTAAAATCAGCTTTTGTGATATATGAAATAAAACTCCGAAGGTATATCAAACTTTTCTGGTTTTTATTTTCACTGCATACCATGTTTTTCTTTGCAGTGTTATTTTCAAGAATTTCTTGCATTTCCAGCTGTTTCAGATTATTAAATAGGGATGTGTGATATATGGAAAAGCATCAGAAAAAATAGATCTATCCAATGGTATTAAAACCCAATGTAGCGCCCATAAGAAAAAATGAAGTTGATGATGGTCAGAACGAGACGAAACGTTTTAAGTAAAATCTAATGATACCATCGTAAAGAGCTTAAAAAAGTGCCTGTAGAATGTATTAATTTTGTTAAGATCCCTGCAATAATAACTTCAGAAAAAAATAAAAAAGAAAATTTCGTTTTTCGGTTTTTTGAAAATATTTCAAAAACTGCAAATCGTAGAAGATTTTTCAGAACGGATTATTATTAAGCACCAAAATACGCAACTTTGCCCCAATTTAACCGACTTCGTATCTCTTACCGTTTCCGAGATCCCAATGGTGAGCCTCGAATTTGTAACAGCCTGTAGGTATCCTAATTTCTAAGTATCGAAAAAAATAATGGAAGATGGAAAAAGCCCATTATTTTTACACTTCTTATTTGACTTTACCCTCTTTATATAGGTATCCTCTTTAAATATATAGGTACCCTATGCAGCGCCCTTTTGCGTCTTTATTAAGAAAAAAAAATTTGAAAATCCGCGGGACATTCAAATTCAAATGGAATACTTTCTGCGGCATAAAAAGACATTATAATTATATTCCTTACTTAGAAATCAAATATGTTGTACGTCTCACCGTAAAAGATATGACTTCGTCAGAATTTAACGACAACATCCCCAAATTCATTTATAAGGAAATGTATTGTCCTTTTTTGATTACTGCATTGGTATATATGAATTAACTGTTACTGTATGTATTTAATGGTTTCATCTGAAACTTATAAAACTTGGTGATAAGCTACCTTATCACCTAACACTATTATCGAATACGAAAACCCATTTTTTTTTTTTAATCACAACACCTTTATCCATTAACCCCTTCAATTCCGAAACAACTTAATATATTAAGAACAACTTTAAAATACAAAGCACAACAAATAAAAAGCAGGCAGACTTTGAAGAACTTTTTAACCGAGGAGACATTTCAGTATTCACAACTTGTACTTTACTCTTAATAATGATAATAAATGTTTTTATTTTTCACTAAGAAAATAAAATGAAACAAAATACAAGGAAGATAAAAATATAAACCAAATAATTAATGAGAAAATCACAAGGCTTTAAATTAAATTGGCAGCTAAATGCTGCCCTTGTTCTTCCTTTAAATCCTACGTACATACGTGGCTCGTATTTTGCGCATGTGAGTTCCAAGCATGCCAGAAGCTCGTACCACACAAAAAAAAACAAATCCCTAAACCTGAATAATTTTAAAAATCAACCGTATCCGTACGACATTCGTAACTTTGTCAGAAAAGGAATGAAGTAATACGTAGTGATGTAAAAATTTCATGAAATATATTTTTTTGAAATATTTCATGAAAAATTTCAGGAAATGTTTCACTGTCAATGAAATAAATAATTGTAATCTAATTTTTTTACTGTCATTAATTTTCAAAATTGACATTCTGCATTTTTATTAATGGATCAGTTCGAGTGTAATCAGAGTACACTCGTTTAATGCTCAGTGAGACCAGAAACTGTAACGTACTACCTAATCTTTACTTATGCTATATTTACTACTAGAATGCTACTAGTGCCTGGCAACGGTTAACCGGTTTTGGATATTCGCGGTTTTGAAGAAAACCCAGCAGTTGAGATTCTCAACTGAGACGACATATTTAGAAAATGCAGAAAATATCTAGGTATTGGAAGTATTGCAATTATAAAATTCGCTGAGATTAAATACGCAAATACATTTAATTTATTTTTTCATTTAGATTCACATTGAAGTTATGCAACTCTATTTGCATGAGTGACATGTTGTACACCGTGAATATCCAAAACCCATTCCCAAAACCGTTCCCAGCACTACTTACTACCTTAACGCTGGATTTCACAAACGTCACTTAACTTTAATCATCGATTAAAAATAATCATTCCTATACCTTCAACACATGTAACCATGGCAACGTTTACTTTTAACGGATGATTAAATTTAAGTAACGTTTGTGAAATCCACCATTAGAGTGTGTTCGTAAACTCTCTTGGATATTCCTGAGTAAAATTCTTTCTCTCTCATATAAACAATTTTGTATATTTTTCTTTTCATTTTATTCACTCCTAGCGTTACCCGAGGAGACTTTACGAACCCAGCCTTAATGTCGTTATGGTGCATGTGTACAATCCCGCTCATATTAGATGACATAGGGAAATAACGCAAGTAGCGTCGGCCTATCTCCGGCCGGCTGGGCAAGAAGCGCAAAAAAGTTTTATTGGACGGAGAAATAAAAAATACACAGATTAAGTACAGGAAAATCTTTTATTTCAGATTTTCAAAGATTTTATTTTATAAAAAAAAGTACTCATACAAATTTAAAAAACAAGATGAATTCAAAATTTTGTTTTACACCTGTCCTACAAATATTATTTCTGTGTAAACACATTTTACTCATGAACTAATAACATTATCGGATGACGTAATTTTATTACAAGAATTTTTGAGTTTTGAAAATCAAAATTTAATTGAATTTTAATATTTTTTTATTATGAAACAGAAAGTAATTGCTAATTTACAGCCAACAAACACGTTTTTAAAGATTTTTCTATAACTAAAATGTATTCAGTATGGGGAAATTTACACTAAAATTAAAAATATTTCAGAATATACAGGGTGTTCACGGAAAGCCGCTACAATAGCTAACTTTTAATTTGAATTTTTACGAGGTAGCTTAAATTAGACAAGTTTCAGTATGTCACTTGCTGGATTTTATGGCAACATCAGAAAAACAAATGACTGTCAGGTTTTCGAGATTTTCAATTGTTTTCAACTTTTTTAAATGGAACGTTATATTTTTTAACACCGCATCGCGTTCAAGGTGTCAAATTAATTATACATTGTATTATATCTCTAAAATATTACCTTCCAAGGCCTACTATTTTATGAATTATTTAGTAAATAAACATTGGTATTCGCGGGAAGTGCATAGCAACAACAGCTCTTTTGTTGGCGAACACAATATGGTGTGCGTTGAAACAAGAAAACATCGAAATTGTTTTCAAATTGTCAGGTTTGTTAACTATTCTGATTAATCAGTTCTTGAAATTGATGTGATGTTAAAAAATATAACGTTCCATTTAAAAAAGTTGAAAACAATTGAAAATCTCGAAAACCTGACAGTCATTTGTTTTTCTGATGTTGCCATAAAATCCATAAAATCTATAAAAATACTTTGCACACATAGCGTGAAACGGTAACTATTTGATCGTAACAACTCAATAGCAATAAATAAATAATAATTCGTTTTTGCCCCAATAAACTTTTTTGCGCTTCTCGCCCGTCCGATCCTTAAAGGAGATAGGCCGACGTTACTTGCGTATTTCCCTATGAGATCTAATATGAGCGGGATTGTACATGTGTGACGGTTAGTGATTAGTTTATGCACAGAGTTCATCCCTGTGTAATCTGTGGAGTTTATGTTGTTCATCGTTTATCGCATTTCCCATCTAAATCCAAACCATGCGCAGACATTTTCTGCGCGACAAATTCAAAATAAGTTTCATGAAATTTATGAATGCTACGAAATATTTCAATGAAATGAAATTTATGTGAAATATTTCACATGAAATGTTTCTGCTTTACAACACTAGTAATACGGCGCTCGTATTCAATTGGTAATACGTATAGTCCCGCGCACCTTAAATGCACCTACCGCACGCAAACCTCACTCTTAAAACCTTGTGATACAAGGGTTACAGAACTGTCAAATTGTAGCATTTAAGCTGCGCGCGACTATACACATACGAGGCTCGTAGAGAAAGTAGGGATGTACATTCAAAAAAAACATCGATGTTTTTTCCGATGTAATACATCGTAACGCTGCATCGATGTTTTTCGATACATCACAAAAAAACATCGATGTTTATCGATACATCGATTTTTCAAAGGATGTTTTTCAAAATAAATAAAAACAACAGTAATTATGATAAATTTTGTCAAAATTTCCAAACAATACTTTTTTGTCGATACCATTGTGAATCAAATGGAGCTAAAAATCAACTTGATTAAAACAATAATTCAATAAAAGTCAATAAAAATGGTTCATTACTCTGTTGTATAAAAATTCAACTGTTAACAAAATAAAACCTAACACACATAACACATAACGTTGACGCAAAAATGTATCTATCGCTGGTTATAAGCGTAGTTATAATCTTATTAGGGCCGGTTTATCAATCACAAGACAACTCTAACTTTCAGTTTGTTCCCATAGTAACCACTACGACGACAATTGTTGTTATGGTAATTAACTGAAGGTTAACTTTAACTTAAAGTTAACTTGTGTTTGATAAACCAGGCCGTAATTGCTTGTTTAAATACTGAATTCGTCTTCTTTTAACTAAATAAATACATAATAATTTACGTTTCCTATTTTCGATGCATCGCTTGAAAAACATCGATGTATCGAATAAATATAAACCCCTACGATGCATCGGATTGATTCGATGTATCGAACCTCAAATATCGATGTTTTCGATGCATCGATGTATATTGAATATCCCTAAGAGAAAGGGTTAAAACTATTCGGACGATCGGTGTGACCGCCTGGCACTGGAAATTTACCACAAGGGTCAAATTCGAACTATTTTATTGCTTATCATTCGGATACTCCTAAGCACCAGTATACAAATCCGAAGAAAATCCGCGACTTTGAACGAAAGAGTCGCCGCAGCCGGAATTATGCGGAAACTGCGAGGTGGTCAAAACACGTGTGTCGTGACAGTTGTAGCTGCGAGCTGTTAAGAATGGAGTCAAATCAGTGAAAAAGTGTTTTATTTACGCTTATGGCTTCGTATAAATTGCAATGTGTTCCGTACCGCAGTATAAAAATCGCAAAAAACTATGTATCCCTACTTTTAACACAAAAATGGCGGAGAAATGGTAATATACAGCGGCATCTAGCGGAGATGAAAAACGTCAATAGTAAAAACCAACGAGTTAAGGATAAACTCCCTCCTGTTTATTCGTAACTGTCATACTAACAGTAGTTTCTTGTCCAAAGTGGTAACTAAATATGACCGCTGTTTTCATAAGGCGTTTTCGGAAAATTGTTCAGATTAACCGGGTTATGTATACTACAAAAATACAAAATACTGTTTTTTTTTTATTAAACCTGGTCGTAGTTCCGTGTTCGAAAAATTGCAAAAAGACAATCAGGTTAACTAACCCTGGTCAGTGAGTAGGGTTACAAAGAATGAAGGTTATGAATCTCATTCAGTGTTAATAAATGAATTTTATCCACTATCACATTATAATTGGACTTTCATCCACACTTATGAAGTATTTAAAGTGACCTATTATCCACTGGTGGAATAAACTTACTTTATTCCACTAGTGGATAATAATAAACAACGTACCATAGCAACCAGTAGGTATAACAAAGCCTGTCACGTTTTATTTTACGAATACGAATATTTTTTAATTAAATTTCGCTCATTCTGTTTCCATAAATGTGGTGATTGTGGACAAAACCTTGTATTGCATGCGTATTTTAGATGCATTTTATCCACGCAAGAAAATACAATAAATAACTATGATTCTGATAATGTGATAATAGTGTAACTCCACTATTAAGTGAATAAAGTGAAGATGCTTAATTTTTATTTATTTTAGATTTTCATTCATATTTAATGTATAAATAGAATAGACTGCTAACTGAAAAAGGTTATTTTACCAAATTCATTGCAAAATGCGTTCGTAAAATCACCGAATAACCTCTGATAATTGCTGACATCACGCAAGTAAGAGACCCAGACCCGTTTCCGAAAAGATCTATAGGCGCCCACAAGCGTTTTACAAAATTGTGAAATGACCAGAAACCACACAGTTCGCCATTGTTTACTATACATTAAATTTAACAAAATAAGACTAGAAATGTCAATCGCATTTTAGATAGGTATAAACTGCAGTTCTATCATAAAAGTACTTGGAATAAACTTGCTTATATGTATTGCGCCACCGATCATCGAGAAATTCCAAAAGTAACTGAAGTCATTCACTTTTTACTGCAGTCTATAATAAACTACCAATGTATCGTTTGTACTGTGTTTTTTTAAAAATGCCATAAGGGGTGGCTGTGGAAAAAAATTCATGTCTTAGCTCCCTCCATTCATGTACTATAAATTGTCAGTTTTGGCATGTGTTAGATGCCAAGCTACGACATGAGTTTTAATTTTCATGGCCAACCTTTATGGCATTTAAAAAAAAATACACCGTATATACTAATCACAGTTGTTAAATAAATACATAAAATCCTTCTAAACTGAAATACAAACACAAAATACGGCAATTATTTTACGACAACGGATGTTAACAAATCGTCATATTGCAGAAGCTGACCTACCGTAAAGTGGTAACGTCCCCAAATGTTTGTATTCTCCCACTGCCGTAGGTTCTCTCCTATTAATTCTTAACTCGTTGAATGTAGGGATCTTGCTACCAATTCCGGACACTTGAGATTGATCTCTTTGTATATAAAACTCATTACTAAAAATGTGCAGGATTTTGTGTAAACTTACAAAGCTTGAAATTAGTACATCTACTAGGGTGGGTCAAAAAACCAAACTTTGAGATAATCTTACCTAATAGCAAAATTATGTTGTCTTTTAGTGATATTATGACACCTACGAAATATTTTTGAATTTAATTAATATTTAGAGGGTGCGCCTTACGTTTGAATTTTTGAAATTATACAAGAAAGGCCACATAGTATGCCATGAAAAATTCGTATTTATAATAATAATAATAACAGAGTTATCATCAAAACTGTATACTAAAAGGGCAAAAGAAGGTGGATAAAATTAAAACTCGAATCTCTCAGCAATCCCTAAATTCGATAGCAAGAAAGATTTCAATATTGAATGATTTTCATTAATTTTTCTATTGCATTATTTTTTTTATTATTAATAAATGATTATTTTATTCTAAAAACCCTATTTTCCTTGAGACATTTATGTTGTATGACTACCAGAATATATTCAAGTTATTCGTATTTCCAAGGCAAAGCGCAACCTGAAGATGAGGTGCTATTTGCTTCAAATTCTAGCATTACATTGTTTTCATGTAAAGGCAACATAATTTTGCTATTAAAAATCAAAAGCTCAATTTTCGTTTTTCTCCATACAAAAATGACCCGCCCTAACATCTACTGTTGCAAGAATTTGGTTCTTCTGAAAATGCTTGAGTTTTAGAACGTTTTCATGTTATTTATTGACAGCTGTCACTATTTCTGAACGCACTCAAAAGTCACCTGATTTTTACGAAAAATTTAAAAAGAAGTAATTATTTCTTGTCTCCGTTCACACAAAGTATGCACGTCTAAAATGACTGAAAATGAAATCGAGGATAAGAAACCCACAGTTTTCGAACTGTTCATCAGTAAAATGACCGACCTAGAACAGTACGCAGAGTGTGTAATCGATTACACTTCGAAGTACAACAGCCTAATGAACATTTCATACTCCCCAGAAAACCTAGCCGGAAAACCTGTGAAGTATCCTGCTTACGGAGACTTTCCAGACACATACATGTTGGTAAGAGATTCACAATATTCAATGAATCATTAGTTTCTCCTTGATTATAAGCCTACTTTTATCATCTATGTTCAGAGATCATATGGTAAGTGGTGGAATGAAAGCGAAGGCGCCCAGAAACCTTACATGATGCAAGACATGGGTGAAATAATATCGGAGGATTATATTACTTTAAGGTAACTCTCAACTTTCAACATGTTGGTGAGGTAATACTACCCATTATATATTTTAAGATTTGAGTGTGCTGTTATACCAACGGCCGTAATAATCTATGAAACGTACAATCCTGGGGCCATTGTTAGAATATGGGGTAGATATACAGGCGGATTGTGGAGGATGCTTTGGGAAGGACATCCGAAACAGTGCCCTCAAAATTCAAGAAGATTCTCTCCTACAATTCGACACATCAATGATTTTGTCAAGTAAGCGTTTCCGAATTGTTGCCTTTTAATTTTCATCGCATTGTTTATAGTGAGCTACGAATTGATTTCAATCAAAGTTTGCTTAACTATCACACGTCTTTAGATGCAGTGCTTTTAGCTGGGAAGCGGCCAAAGTCTGAATTACAGGCCAGTTTACTGCGTAATGGCTTATTAGAATTGCCTGCACCTGTAAGTGATTGCACAGGTTTACAAATAAAGAAGAACGACAACATTGATGAAAGAGATAATTATTTTGCAACATTACCTGTAAGTCATTGGAAGAATTAAATACATACAGTGTCTTAATTATAATCAATTTATTTTAGTATGAAATTATCGTGCACATATTTCAATATTTGGATTTAAAGGCACTGTGTCGTTGTGCCCAAGTAAATAAGCTGTGGTGTACTGCTACTCAGGATCCTGGAATATACCACGAGTTAAGTTTGAAGGTATTAAATATTGCCTTATTTTATGAATGAATTAAAGGTTTATTTCTTTTAAGCAGAAATACTGGCATAAAGCCGACGATGATTTATTACGCTTATTAATGAAAAAGTGTAGAGGGCTTCGAAAACTGGACTTATCTTGGTGTGGAAATGATAGAAAATTATCTGAGGAAGTTTTTATAGAGTAAGTTAATTAAGAATGTTAGTAACATCAGATACCTACCGTTATAGTTCTTTAACGTTCTGAAAATTTGAGATAAATGGAAAAATTAGAAAAAAAATTCTTTTAGAAAAAATTATAATGAACACATAGGCAGTGACATTGACGTTATACTTAAATGATTTGAGCTACATCATTAAGGCCCAGTTGTACAATTCCAGCCATATTCCAGCTTAACTTTAAGCCAAAGCTTAAACCCTTAACAATAATTGTTGAAATAATCGTTGTTATGGGTTTAAGCTTCAGCTTAAATTTAAGCTGACATTGTACAACCGGGCGTAAATAAATGTAGGCATATTTGATTTGATTCATTAATGAGCTATCATTCGGTAATGAGTTATCGTTGTGAGTAGATGTGCAGGTTCACTGTTCTAGTCTAGTTAAATTTGAATGTGCGATCATTTAATTACATATCAATATCTAAGTGAAAATTAATTGAACCTAATAACATTTGCTGGTTTTATCCTTGTGTGAGTGTCTAAACTCTAAAGAAATAAGAAAAAATGTTAACGCGCGAGGACACCAATATGATTAGAAAGCAGATTAATTCTGTGTATCTTAAACAATGAAATCTGTGTCTGAGATTGTTATCTCCAAGTAAATGAACAGCTTGTGCAGTACGACACCAAAATTCTGGAATTGCAAAAGGAAATTAATATGTTAAAAAGTGTCTGTACACTTCAGGCCAGCAATACTGATTCTCTGGAACAATATTCAAGAAGAAACAATATTCGCATTTTTGGAGTTGCTGAAGAAACTAATGAAATTGCTGAAGAAGTCGTCTTAAAATTGTTTAAAGATTACTTAAATCTTGGCATCGATTCAAGTTGTATCGACAGGGTTGATCATGTGGGAAGCAAAAAATCTGGATCCAGCCCATTATCTACTTGTAAAATTTACAAGTTACAGATTCAGGAATATTATCTACACCAATAAGAAAATGTTCAATGGTACCAAGATGACCATAAGGGAGGATTTATCTAAATCAAGAACCGAATTATTAAAAGTTGCTATTGGTAAATACAAAAGTGATAATGTCTGGACCAGAGATGGTAAAGTGATGATTAAGAGGATAGATGGTATTCGAAGTATAAATCATCCCTCAGATATAAATTAAAAATTCTTCATACTTATATTGTAAAAATTTTCCCTTTTGCTTATGCATTTCATTATTTTTGTTTTTGTTGCAGACTTTTTATACTTAAGTCAGAGTTGAATTTATTTGTTTTTTGTATCTTTGTAATTACGCAGATATAATAATTTATTTTAACATTTCATTTGTATGTGGATTTGCATTTAATTATTTAATGTTCGTTACCTTTGATGGGCAGTGTACACATTCCTGTTCGGCTTTGTTAAGCTTTTTCTTAACATTTCTTTGCTTAACTTGTTGGTTTCCTATCTTTTCTTTCGTCTCTATTTTCTGTCTTTTTTAAATGTATACTTTATTTATTATTAATTGTGTTTGAACTGTGTAGTATGAAAAATTTGAAAATTGCCTTTGTAAATGCTCGTTCTTTAATTAGTGGTTTTGTTACTTTAAAGGATCATGTGACTTTGATTAGGATATTGTCGGCATTTGTGAAACATGGTTAAATGAAAATATTATATCGGAAGTACTTGCTATCAATAATTACAATTTCATTCGCACTTATAGAAATGGTAGAAGTGGAGGCGTTGCCTTTTACATAAAACGGTGTTGATAGTTGAAAATCCTGTAACAGAAGCTTCAGGACAAATTTGACTTAAAGTTTACATACAGTCAAAGATTCTCGGTGTCGGTGTTGTGTACAGAAAGCCTGGCAGTAACTGCAATATATTTTTTGAGACTTTTGAAAACAGTTTTTCCAACATAATTCCTCAAACTGGGGAAGTAATTTGTGGTGATTTTAACATTAATATGTTTGATTCTGGGAGCTACACTGTTAGCACTCCTTTATCCTTGTTAGATTCGTATGGACTTAACCAAATTGTCAATCAACCCATGAGCATAATGGCCAATTGATTTAATTTACTCTAATTGATTTAATTTTAGTTACTAATATTGAACTTTTCTGATCATTTACTAGTTAGCTTTGATATGACTCTACATGTTAATGATTTCAAACCATTTTTTAAATGTTACAGAGATTTCAGCAAATTTTCTTATGACAACTTTCTCAGTGATCTTATTAACATGCTTTTCGGTATTATTTATAGTGCTGATAATATTGACGATAAAGTATTAATTTTCAATTCGATTTTAACTGATCTTTTAGAAAAAATTAAAGGATTGTCCATGATCTTTTACATTTTCATGCATCTTATGTGCACCAAAGTATGTAGAATTAAGTATCCTAAAACATCGTTGATTACTGACGTGATAAAATTAATGCAGACAAAGCTTTGAACAAATTCAAATGCACCAGAAAATAGGAACACTGGCTTTATTACAAGAGTTTGCATAATTTAACAACTAATGCATTCGAAATGAAAAAAAAAGCCTATTTTGATTTTCAAGTACGTAAATTCCAATTCTAAAGCAATGTGGAAGAAGTTTAAAGAATTTAATATCAGTACTAATGAAAATGTAAATAATCAAGAATTACCTGAATGTTTAAGTGATCACAATTGAATATTGTCAATAATTTCTTTATTGATAGTGTTTCTTCCTCTACTGTTACTGATCCTGAATTAATTACTTACTATAATAAAAATATTAGGTCAAATATTTATCATTCTTTCTCTTTTTCTGAAGTTTCCGAGGATGATATTGGTAGTATCCTAAAAAAATAAATACGGGATCATCTGGATGTGATGGCATCAATGCTTCTTTTTTAAAACTTTAAAATTATGGTCATTTTCTAATGAATGTTCTACAAGCATTGAATGATTTTGATTATTTTTTTGGATTTAATATTTATGTTGGTCTATGCTTGTAGAACATTCATTAGAAAATGACCATAATTTTGATTTTGAAAATACAAATATTTTATACTGTGAGTCTAATATTTTCAAAAGATGCTTTATACTTTTATAGAAATGTGTAAAAAAATGTCACCGAATTCTATTAATAAACGTACAGATTTTGCAAATTTAAACGATATATTTTGTACTTTTCTAGATTCTTTAAATAGCGTATAGATCTGTCAATTCTTAACATTTATTAAAATGAAATATACTGTACTCGCCAAAAAGTCGGCATCAAATGGGAAAAATTTTTATTTCTGACTTTTCGAAAAAACTTTTTATGGCAATAATTTGTGCTTGTCTGAAAACCTATTTAGCTCTTATTAGATATACCGAGTGATTTTTACTTAGAAAATAGCATTTTTTCGAAACTGCCAAAATCCTAAAATTGTTATTTCTTGGAAATTAATCAAGATTCCAACGAGATTTTTTTAATGTGTATTAGTTTTAGCTTACTGAACAATCTCAAGGCCAGAAAAT
This sequence comes from Dorcus hopei, assembly GCA_033060865.1. Lineage (NCBI taxonomy): Eukaryota > Metazoa > Arthropoda > Insecta > Coleoptera > Lucanidae > Dorcus > Dorcus hopei. Next base: position 20,733,535 of record CM065421.1, on the reverse strand, counting down.
AACGTTTTTTTTTTTTCAACTTCGGCAAAATTGAATTTTTCAATTTTTGAACTTTTCGCAAAATTTCACATATCAAAACTTAATTTTAAATTTCAAGTACAGTCAAAGCTCCGTAACTCGAACTCCCATAACTCGGATTTTTCTATAACTCGAAGTTGCTTGCTGTCCCCTGCACTTGCCTAGTGTTTCGCTCTCTAATTCGAATTTCTATAACTCGAAATAAATTTGACGAATAAAGGACTCACAAAGCTCTGTAACTCGAATTTTTACGAGAAATCCCCACCTTTTCATCATCAATTTACAACGTTCCCAGCGACACTGCTTCTGGAAATACCCTACTTCGGATCTGAGACAATAATGCTACGCACTTCAGTTGCGTTTAGTGTTTCGATTAATTTGGTTGTATTGTCTTTACATACATTTTTTACAGTTTTTATAATATAATGTTTAAACGTCAACTTAAAAGTCAACAAAAGCTTGAAAAAAAAAGTCGAGAGTGGTGTCAAAAATATTGCAAAATACAAAATACATAATCCACGATTATTAAAAACAAAGCATCGACAATACACTTTTCTCAGAATACAATTAGAAATCCTTGTGTTCTTAAACACAATAAATTCAGAATAGTTTTAAGATTTAAAACGTTTCTTCACGATGGAAGAAAGTACAACGGATTCTGTCTATTCTTTATTAAATAAAATTCAACATTTTTATGAAACAAATTGTATCAAGAAAGCTTCTCATCAAAATTTAATCACCAATTACTTTAATCGGCAATAAAATTAATTAAATGGTGATAAATTTTGATGTGTGTATTTACTAATGTTTAAATTATTATGTTATTTTTAACTTCTTAATAAAATATGTAAATAAATACATATGCTTGTACGTGTATGTATGTATTCATGTCCTTTAACTCGAATATTCTATAACTCGAATTTAATCTCAGGTCCCTTGGCAGTTCGAGTTACGGAGCTTCGACTGTAATTTTAGATGAAAACTACAAAGATTTATAATTGGAAAAAAAATAAAGAGGGTATTTATTGCTTTAGATATTTTATTATTTACCGAAATGTAATATTTGTACATAATCGCAACGTTTTTGATGCAATATGCTTTTGAGGAAAAATATATTTTACTGATAATTATCAAATGTTGGAGTGTGTTCCAAAACCTACTCCTATTAATGAATTCCTGTCACAAAAACCACCTAAATGTTCTTTTACGAGTTAAATGAGGAAAGTTTTTCCTTATGTAGTTTATGAAACGGCTATGGATTGTTTTAGTATCAGGTAAAGTTATGGAAAAACTCTCCTCATTTAGGTCGTCGTAAAAGAAAATTTAGGGGATTTTTGGGACAGGAGTTCATTAATAGGAGTAGATTAGAGTTTTTAGAAGACATTCCAACACCTGTTAATTATCAATAAAAAATATATCTCCTCAAAAGCATATTGCATCAAAAACGTTACGATTATGTACAAATATGACTTTTCGGTAAATAAAAAAATAACTAAAGCAATAAATACCTTTCTCTATTTTTTTCCAATTACAAATCTTTGAAGTGTTCATCTAAAATGATTTGAAATTAAGTTTTGATGTGTTAAATTTTGCGAAAAGTTTAAAAATCGAAAAATTCAATTTTTACCGAAGTTAAAGAAAAATACGTTATTTTCTGGCCTTGAGATTCTTCAGTAAGCTAAAACCAATACACAGTAAAGAAGTCTCGTTGAAATCTCTATTAATTTCCAAGGAATAAGTAAAGAAGACTCATTGAAATCTCTAATAATTTCCAAGGAATAACAATTTTAGGATTTTGACAATTTCGAAAAACGCTATTTTCTAAGTAAGTAAAAATCACTCGGTATTTCTAATAGGGGCTAAACAGGTTTTCAGACAAGCACAAATTATTTCCGTAAAAAGTTTTTTAGAAAAATCAGAAATAAAAATTTTTCCCATTTGATGCCGACTTTTTGGCGAACACTGTATTATGTTTAAAATTAATATTTAGACTTTAATTTAAAAAAAATCAATTACTTTTTCAGTTTCTATTAACAAGCTTGTTTCTATTGACAGCCTTGTTTATTTTGACAACCTTGTTTATATTTTTTCACTTCTGAAGAAGCTATCAAACGATAGCGAAACGTAAAATGCTGGTGGGCATAATTGAAGAGTGGAAATTCACAAGGGTCTAAGTGCCAAAAAAATGACGCTGAGATCCTACATAAAATATATCTAAAACATAAAATAAATAACATCTTTCTTGAAAAAGTTTTATTAAGTAAAGAAAACAAGAACAAATGAACTAAACACATTGTTACACATTTAAAAAAAATTGACACAGACTCCTAAACAGGCGTTGCCTGAAATTTTCTGGAAAGGGCACAGATCCTTTTGAATTTCCACTCTTCAATTAGTGTCCGTTTAAAAGATTTTGTGATACAATTTTCATAGGACAAGTACCTGCTTTAATTATAATTTTTTACTAATGTGTTAATAAATGGTTTATTACAGTCTTTTTCTTTTGGTTTTCCCCTTTTGTCAATTGTGTTTCCGAATTTGTCAAATGACTTTCCAAACCGTTTTAAGTATAGTAGCCCTGTGTATTGGAAAGTTATTTGACAAATTCGGAAACACAATTGACAAAAGGGGAAAACCAAAAGAAAAAGACTTTATTATTATTTATTTTGCAGATTTATGCAAAAATGCTGCCGACACTTAAAATACCTCTCATTAGGACATAGCAAATTCATCAGTAACGCTTCAATTGATGAGATATCAAAACACGAAGATTTAGTCGGTATGATTTATACAAAATTTTTCAAATTACTAAATTCTGAACCTTACTCTGTTCACAGAACTACGTTTACGAGACTGCCATCCAGATTCCTGGAAATTTTCAACCTTAGCCTACTTAAATAAACTTGTAGCATTAGATTTATATTCGTCGACCATCATCGACGACGCCTTAATCCAAATACTTACAGCCAATCCGAATCTGAAACATTTGAACGTGGGTAGGTAAGTACCGAAATAATTGAAGCAACTCAAAATTTGGAGAATTTGCAGACTTTTGCGAACACTTGAGGCATTTGGATCGGGTGACCGAGACTATTTCTTTTTACAACAGAAATTTAGTGTCCTGGAGTTCTTGGAAGACACATACTTTAACATCAGTGGGTGTGGGACACCTCGCGAGGTGCTCTCACTTGCGTGAGCTTGACGTGGGATGGTGCCTTATATTGCACGACCCTAATGATTGCCTTGAAAAAATTGCACAAGGTTGCAAGGATTTGCGAAGGTAAATGGGGGGGGGGACTGTCTGTTCACTACTTGAAGCATTTAAATTACAGGTTAATAATTTCTGGTTGGCGAGGGGTCAGCGATCATCTTCTTCTACCTATTTTAAGGTCATGTAAGCAACTGACCCAGTTAGACCTACTCGGTGTTAAAAATATTTCGGGTGACATATGCGATAGAGCATTGGCGTCTCTTCCTAAGTTGCACCTACTGGACATTAGTTTCTGTGATGCTATTAAAGCTGAGCAGGTTGAATTTGAAGGCACTAGCAATAAAGTGGGTTCATTTTACTTTTGTTTCAGGTTGCAATTTGGCGAGAAAACTATCCTAATGTAAATATACATCGAAGCTGTGAATTTATTGTAGGAGATTACTGGAATTGATTACAGCACATATCCCACATCCTCGAACAAATTTATATACTTACACATTCCTATATGTTAATGTTAAATCGGTAGCACAATTCTGCTTTAATCTATCATCTAATCAATGGCAGAGTACAATCTAGAAAAATTATTAGGAGTATATGTTAAATGTTTGCATAATTATTATTCAGTGTAATAAACGTACAATCAAATTAGATATATAAAATACGATGCAAGTTATACTTATATTATAAATATAGTCTGATATATCACCAGGCCCACCGTTGCCCTTTGTGCAATGCACAATAATTATTTAAACAGATATAAGTAACTAAAAATGAATTGCTTTTGAGATTTAAAACAGCAAAAGTAATTATAAAGTAATTATTCGAAAGCGCCTTGTTTATTAACTATTTCAGCAGAATTAGTTTTTGTTCAGAATTTTAAAAAGGGCGCCAAAATACGTTTTGCACAAGGGCGCATAACACCTTACGAGCGGGTCTGTGTGTCACTTATCTCTAGTCAGTTAGAATGAAGTATTTAATGTGTAGATTTGATAATTTAATTAAAACTCTTATTGGGAGATAAAGAAGTTAATCGTAGTTTTATTTTACATTTCATAGAAACGATGCCAAAACGTTCAGATTGTCAAAGGCAAATCCCAAACACCGAGGACTCTACATGTAAATATCCACCTACAAGCGAAACTATAATATAAAGCAGCAGATTTACCCAAACACCTTCAGAATAAAATAGAATATTTATTATATACTGTAAAGCATTATAAATACCAACATTTTAATGTTTAATACTAAAACAAGAAACCTTTTTAACGATTACAATTTCTAGAAAAATATAAGTTGCTGTATTTATATGTAATGAATATAATGCAAAGCTAACTATAATTGCAACAATTTTTTCCACCGATATACAGAACATTAATTTTACATTTAACAAGTTTGAGAAATTGTAGATATTACAAAACACATTTTAAACTATACAAGTATGTCAACTTTTATAAAACCTTACAGCAAATTTAGTAAATTATATTGTTAGTAATGAATATAATGCAAAGCTAACTACAATTGCAACAATTTTTTCCACCGATATATAGAACATTAATTTTACATTTAACAAGTTTGAGAAATTGTAGATCGCAAAACACATTTTAAAATATAGAAGTATGTCAACTTTTATAAAAACCTTAAAGCAAATTTAGTAAATTATATTGTTAGTTTGTAAATTTACTTTTAAGTAAATAAAAATAAATAAATAAAAAATAAATGAAATATGACAAAACAAATAAACAGAATGCACGAACAATATGGACTTAAAAATCTAACTTTAATCTGTAAAAGTTCTGCAGAAGTTTTATAATTTGATTTATTTGAATATAAAAAAGGTCTCTGAAGAAATTAAAAGATTTCATTAAGCACGAAATCTTTTAATTTCTTCAGAGACCTTTTTTATATTCAAATGTGTAATGAAATAAATATAAGTACTTAAAATTCTAATTTTGTTTGTCCTGGTTTCAATTTTAATCCTGTCCTTGGAGTTTGAGTTTTATCTTTTAATTTTCTTTTCAGTGGCTTAGGAGTATTGCACGTATTTGGTGTCTTAGGAAGAGGCATCGCTAGCGTATCGGAAGACACATTTGCATGAAGAGTGCTTCTAAATGCCTGTGTGGACATTTCCTTCTGCAACAAAAAAAGATTGTACTACATAAAAATAGTGACACTAAACTATAAAGTGTCAAACAATAATTAATTTGTGATAAGAAACTTTTCTTATCACAAATTAATTAAATTATTGCTGCAAATATCATGGAGAACATATCTAATATGTCAAACAATAATGTTGAATGCAAAAAAAAAGGCAAAAGGCATTAGAGAGCAGACATGCAATATATCTTACACACAAAAATCTGAATGAAACATTACAAGTTCTTAATTACCTCAAAATCTCTGTAAGTTGTATTGCATGAGATCTCTGAAGTTAGTTGTTTCTTTTTCTGCAATGAATTTGAGATCCTCCGCAACTTCGCAATTCGTTTCTTGCGATCGTACGAGTGGCGAGAATATCTTCTAACTACAGTTTTATTGTTTACTTGTAGTTTAGGCGGAGCTGATTTTAATCCTGAAAATCATTAAAAAATATATTTGTTCTTGTGGATATTAGAAAACAATATGATTGAAAAAAAAACATTTTAAAATTTTTATATAACTTCAAGTTGAGTAAATACTTTCAACTTGGTAAACCTGTTGCAAACAAATTTTGAAGAGGAGTGTCACTTAGTCACTTAGTGTTTGTGAATTGAAATAAATTGTAGTTAACTAATTTTTAATAAAAATTTTAATTTACCTGTAACATCCTTTTTACGTTTTGCATCACTAAAAAGTGGAACCACAAGTTTTCGCTTTGTTGGAGGCGTAATTGGAGTCACTGCAGTTCTATGGGTTGAAGAAGTGGGATTTAGATACGATTTTCCAGGAGTAGTCAACTCGCGTTGTTGTTTGCGAGCACTCAACTTCAACTTCTTCTCCTTAAGATTTCATCACAAATTATTGCATATTAATTACGAATTTACAAGTGATTACCTCATTATAAGTGTCATAGGATCTGGAAACGATGTCCTGTACAGAAAGCCCTTTCGAAGTGAACACATTTCCAGTTTTCTGTTCATACTCCTCAGCAAGCTGGAAGATCTTCTCTTCTAGTTCGGGTATGTACTTATGTAGCTTATTGCGCTCCTTTTCTTCTTTTAACAATTGACCTCCTCTGTTTTTGAATCGGTCAGGAGCCAAAGAGCCCTCTTCTAAATTCCGCATTCTACTCCACAATTCCTCCCGTTTCTCCAATAACTTCAGGATCTCTCTAAATCGAAAATTTTTTACGCACATGCAATAATAACTCCACAAATATGTCTTACTTATTTTCATTATAATACTTTTTCAACTTGTTCACTTCTATGTCGTGAAGTGTTAACAAGTCTTCTGTGTAGTAGGTGTCGTGAAAGTATTCGAAACTTTCTCGCTGCTCTGCAGAGAAGTGACATTTATCCCACAAATCCTGCATCTGGGATCGTAAACTAATAATGAATTTCTGAAAGGAGAAAAATATATGAACGTGGCGACAAACATGTGATCAACTTACCTGAATGTTAGCCGACTTTAAAGCTTTGCACCTTTTCACTTCCATTTTTAAAGCCTCCAGTACGATTAGAGAATTACCGACGTATTTCTTTGTGAATTCACTGCGAGCTTGAATGTCTTCCTCTAACAAATCCCAAAGGTTTTGTAGCTTTCCCCATTCTTCAGCAATTTCACCTTTAACTTGTTCTTGTTGTTTGATTAAAGAATCACAATACTCGTCCAACCATTTCATATTCGAATCAGTTAAGAGGAATAATGATGCATCGTCCGAGAGAACAATTTTTTCTAAGTTAAGGCTAGGTTTTAAACCCAACTCGTTCACAATTGCCTGAAGTTTTTCTCTGATTTGGAAGTATTTCTCTTCTCGTGTAAATTTTTCCTGCTCGAGTAATTCGATTTTTCCCAACAAATCAGATTCCTCCTTCTCAGTTGGAAGCGTTGTCTTGGACAAATGTTGAGGTTCGATTCCAAGAGAAAGGCAAACTTCGTCCTGTCGCTTTTCTAATGCTGTTATTTTTTTACGTTTTTCCGTAACTTGCACTTCATATCTGCAAAATTAATATTACGAGAAGATATACAAATTTGCTTATGTAAGTGATTTTTATTTTTTATGAAAATAAAAGCACTGTTCTTCATGAAGCTTTAAAATTACTAAAATATTTTAAATTTCAATCTAATCAGTTATCTTAAGAGGTAAAAAATTCTTTAAAAGAAAGTGTACATTAAAAATTGGTGAAATTTGTTTACAGATTATTGATTTAGACAAAAATAGGCAACTTTGTGTCTCTTAAGATAACCGAGATCCCTACGGCTAAGCTAGAAAAGTGCATGATTTTTAAATAGAAATGTAAAATGGTTTCTAAAACTGGACAAGTTAAAAAAAAAAATTAATTTCGAAACTTACTCTTCCACTTGTCTCTGAAGACGCTTTTTTTCTTCAGTTAAACTGAGTTCTTCGGAACCATAAGCGGGCATTCTTAGGTGGAGCATCTTGCATAGTTCTTCGGCTTTCTTCAGTAATTGTTCGATGCTGTCTATTAATCGCTTTTGGACTTCGAGAGCCTGTCCTTTCAGATCTTCGAAAACGTCTTCCTGGCTATCTTTGAAAGTCTTCTTCCAATCGGCAACAGTTTTTTCGTCTAATCCCAGGGTGTTTATGATCGCGCACCACTCGAGACAGTTCTTTTTGGCTATCCCCACAATCTCCTCCACAAACTCGTTATTGAATTGAACACTATACATGATGTAAATTATTTTATATCAGTTTAATTTGATTAGTTACAATATTGCTTGTTTGAGTGCAGTCACACCTACATTTTAGCATGGAATAAGGTAAATTATAAATAATTTTTATTATATCTTTCTGTTTCTACAGATACAGGTTTTTCTTTTTGTTTAATTTTGCACCCCACCTAGAGGCTGTACGTGTAAAACAGCTCTAACTGGATTGTGCAAAATATAAAAAGGTCCTTAACAATGCAATGCTATTTTTTTATTTGCATTGTTTCATTTAATAGCATTTAAAGAAGCTTGATATCGTTTATTTGTCGTTTACATGCACATTACACAGACGTAATTTGTTAATTATTTAAACATCTTGTCTTTATACATGAACGCGACTTTCTCATGTGAAAATATAATAATTTTTTAAAATTATCATTAACAAAACGACAACGATTCCATTCATTTGTTGTTTATAAGTTGTTAATTTGTCAATTATTTAAACAACTTGCTTTTGTAAATTAACACGGTATTTCAAAATCAATTTTTAAATTATGTATTTTATTATTTTATAAGCAAATTTAAGACATTTTCGTATCGCTCTAAAGAGAAAAAGAACCTCTAACGAATGAATAACAAGAACGATTAAAATACTCCGTCATAAAAAAATAACGTCTGTATAGGGTGGACCAAATTTGACACTTTTAATGGGAAACGCCTTTTTATAGAGGATTTAGATAAAAACTTATCTTGGTGCCTGGAGCTCAATTTTTATTAGAAAATTAATGGTGAAGACCGCATTTTGATATTTTGGAGCTACAAGGTGTTTTTCAAAATTCTGCAATTTCTAAAAACCATCGTGTAGCTCTTTTGTTTATGAAAATATCTGATTTCTGTAAAAACTTTCTTAAGGCAGTTTTTGGCGTAGAATTCATTGCTCTTAATTACAATTTTCTGAAGCTCAAAGTTTTCGAGATATAAGCGAAACTTCCGAATTTTTATATGGAACACTGTATATTTTTAAAATTTTAAAAAAGAGCATAAAATTACTATTACAGAAATATAATACACTTGATATATTAATCAAAGCATTTGCGAGATAACAGGTGATCAATATCTTTTCTAATCAAGTGACCTATGGAAATAAAATCATGTGTCTTTAATTAGTTTATTATTTCAAATGCCACTTGTATTACATATTTATATTGCATTCCTATACAACATGATAGGAATGTAATAAAAATGATTCAAATGGCATTTGAAATAATGAACCAAACAAAGATATAATTTTTTCCCATAGGTTACTTGATTAGAAAAGATATTCATCACGTGTTATAAGCTTTTCAAGATTTTTGTAATATTTCAGTAGGCTATGACTTGTTATTGAAACAATTGACGTTCTTTTGCATTGTCACGGTAGACTACTGTCAACGTTCGACGCATTTTTTAAAGCAATTGTGAGATTTCTTAAATTATTTTCCTAAAAATTCACGAAAATTATGAGAAGTACGGTATGTTAAAATCGTACTTCTCATACATTTTGCATTGATTTTTTAGAAAAATAATTTAAGAAATCTCACAATTGCTTTAAAGAATGCGTTGAACGATGACAGTAGTCAACTGTGACAATGTAAAAGAAAGTAAATTGTTTCAATAATAAGTCATAGCCTACTGAAATATTGCAAAAATCTTGAAAAGCTTAATGCTGGATTTCACAAACGTCACTTAACTTTAATCATCGATTAAGAATAATCATTCCTATATCTTCAACACATGTAACCATGGCAACGTTTACTTTTAACGAATGATTAAATTTAAGTAACGTTTGTGAAATCCGCCATATATCTCGCAAATGCTTTGATTAACATATCAAGTGTATTATATTTTTGTAAAGGATATTTTGTGCTCTTTTTAAAAATTCAAAAATGTACAGGATGTTCCATATAAAAATTCGGAAATCTTGTTTATAACTCGAAAACTATACTCTTCAGAAAATTGTAATTAAGAGCAATGAATTCTACGCCAAAAAGTGCCTTAAGAAGGTTTTCACAGAAATTAAAAATTTTCATTAATCTAAGAGCTGCGATAGTTTTTAGAAATTGCAGAATTTTGAAAAAACGAGCTCCAGGCACCGAGGTCAGTTTTTATTTAAATCCTCTAGAAACAGGTGTTTCCCATTTAGGGCCGGCTTTTCAATATTGGTGTAAATTCCACTTCAAGTGAACTCAGTTCATCATCTGATCTCAGTTCTCTGACATATAAATTAGCTACTTGATCTCTATTTGAAAATGGACTTTTATTCTAAACTCAGTTTAAAGTCTTTAATATTGAAAAACCTGCCCTTAAAGTGTCAAATTTGGCCGACCCTGTACAAATATTTTTTAGTAGAAATTTAGAATCAGAGAATCTTTGCTAATTTGATCGAATTTCTATCTTAAAAAATAAAAAAAAAAGTTAGCTATGGTGATCCTTCAAATTGATGATCCTGTGTAAAAAAACAATAACTATAAATTTCACTTTTAGATCAAAGTTAGCTTAACAGATGAGATTTGAAATTTAAATGTGTATAAGTTTTAAAAAGGTTTTTGAAAAAATTGAATTAATCTATATGCACCGTTTTTCAACAACAAAAATTAGTCGAGTTCTGGAATTTTTAAAGTCAAATTTTCCCTAAATTGCCAATAACTACATACAGTTTATTTTACTGAAACCATTAGTAATTAATTAGCATTTAAAATACTCATTATAATCGATATTACACAGAAAAACAAGTTTTTACACTGCAAGGTTCCACAGGTTTTGGGTGTATGTTTTACAACTACAGAAAGCACAAGCAATTTTTTTTAAATCAATTTCCTTAAGCTGCATACAGTTTATCCTACAAAAACCCACTTGTAAATTACTTTAAATACAATTAAATTAAATATAATAAAGCTCAGCATAAAAATAAAAAAGTCTTTTATTGACCGCTAGCCCGATAATTTTCAAAACAGTATTAAAAATACTCATTATAATCGGAACTACACGGAAAAACTAGTTTTTACATTGCAAGTAGTAAAAAAAGCTTTCACACCTTTTGGATGTATGTAGTATAATCATTATGCAGCAAAATCTCTCAACTGCACATAAACTATTAACAGTTAAAGACGATTTTACTGTTCTTACCGTTCTGATGCCATTTCTTCCATTACAGTGCTTCAAGTTCAGAGCTTTAAACAAATTTCTTCGTATCTTCTTCAACGGTGTTCTGACAGTTACAGAAACGTTATACGACCGGTCGACCGCTAGCGTACGTTAAAACAAATTCAAGTGCTACTCGTCGCAGGATTGGCTGCCCCATCACTTCGCTCTAGCTTGATGCATTTGCCATAACGTTCAATTGCCATACAAGTATTTCTCAATATAAGTGGACAACGTGAGATGTGGCATTTGTATTTTATTATAACATATACGAACATTATTTACCGTTCAACATGGTTGGGAATGATCGGTGACATGGACTACTTTATTGCGTAAGTAAAGCGTAAAGATAAAATAAGTTTATTCATACTCGTAGCTAAAAAGCTACTCGAGCGTCACTAGCGATATCTAACGGAATCTATTTTAACTGATTTCAATTTAAAATTTAAACACATATTTAAGCCGTTTTTTGGCGTACAAAACTGTTTTAAAACCGAATGGTAGTGTTTCAAAACTGTTTTAATTCTGACGTCATTAATGATGATCCCGCTAAAATAACTTTCCTATACCGTTTCAAAACACAATCGGTTTGCAGGTTATGAGTAGCACTTAACTTGTTACTTTTAACCCCCACTCCACCTTGAAATAATTTCAAAAAATAATTTCACAGCGTTTTGAAATGTATGCAGCCGTTTCAAAACATGACGTCATTGTTTCAACGCTAAAAAATGCACATTTCGAAACACGAAATAATTTCAAAATAGTGCACCGCCAAAAAACGGCTTTAGTAACGGCACAGAACAATAAACGACCAAGGGGCCCTATTCTCAACTCCCTCAACTCATTCGAGAAGATTCGCATGCGACAATAACGTCAAAATGACGTAGATTCTCATACAAAACTATACAAATCGTTCGGAAAATACGTCATTTTGACGTCATTTTCGCATGCGAATCTTTCCGAACGGGTTGAGAATAGGGCCATTGCCATCTTAATACTAGTCCAGGCCTTTAGGCAGCAAATGTTTTCAGCTGTGACGTCACAGTAAAGGGGTAACTCTCAGACACATAAATTTATTTTACTTAAAAATTTCAAGCTTATTTAATAAAAATGTAAGTTTTCTTTAATTTATATTACTTTTCTTAACACTACGCGTCTGTAGTTTACACATATCCTTGCATTAATGTTAAGAAAATGTGTTTATATGAGTTTTAAAAATAAGGTTAAGCGTTAAAAAATTCCGAGGAAAATCATTACAGATCTGTGTGATACTTTCCATCGGGCAAAATACGCTTTATTGAAGCAATGATTCTGCTTTGTATTGGTATTAATTTGTCCAAATATAAACTCTTCTCATTATTTTCACGGAACCATTCCGTCATCTTAATGCTTGGCTCCAACAACATAAACCAACGAGCTTTACGTTGTTTTGCTGATTTTCGCTTTAAAACGCTTTAACAATAAGCTTAGTGATGTTTTATAATATAATTTGAACAATATGAGACCGTAAAAGACTTTAAAATTCAAATACCTGTCAATTCTGGTAGTGATTTTGAATTCGGTTAATTATTAATCTTCTACGACTTCGTTCTGTTGCAAAAACTATTAAATAGACTTACCCCATTCTTTACGGGACAATTTTATTTACTTTTTCTTCATAAGCACCGATAAAAATGATAAAATAACGCATTTTGAGAAACGTCAAAACCCCTTTATCGTGACGTCACAATTTCTGCCTATAGGCCTGGACTAAATGTCAAGATGGCAATGATAGGGCCCCAGAAGTACAACTGGCTGTCGGCACCTTTGATGTTCGTGTCCGCTGTTTAGCTTTGAATTATGGTGGGAGAGTGGTGACTGGTCCGCGCGAATTCAAAAATGACAACTTGGAAGAAAAATTAACCATTGGTTTTTCGTATGTTTCACAACATTGTGCTGTTGGAATAAGTTTGAATTTATTAAATCATAAAGAAAATTATTTGTTATTTATAATGTAAATGGACAGAATTTCCATTATATTCTCAATTATTATAACAATTAATCGAAAAGAAAACTACATTCAAAACTAAGCCTAGTTCATCGTAGAGACACAAGATGGCACTGTTTTCGTGCATGGCGTAATGCTTTATTCACGTGCAAATGCCAAGACGCCAAGTTTACGCGTTCGTTTCTTCTGATGTTATAAACAGTTTTTATCAATAATAACGTTTGCATTACTTCTGCAGCGGTCGTTAAAAAAGTCCAGGAATGCGAATAGATATATTATGTAACTGATAAATTCTATTTAAGACGTCTCAAAAAGTGTGATTGTGAATGTACCCTGACCGTAATTTTGAAATCTGTGGACCAACTCATGCATACGCAGTAAAAACTTTCAGACAAAACCACGCGTTAGTTAATCTTCTGGTCATTATTCTGTGGTAACGGGTTCTCAATGGACCGCATTAAGCCTAGTTTACACTACGTGATTTTGCATGTGTTTTAACATGTGATAAATCATAGGGCGCCTTTGTTGATATTTACACTATCTGAGTTGACACAGCGAACGACACAAGCGCCAGCATAGATGAAGTCACTAGCAAGTCATAGCTCTCTTTGAGAATAGGACCGCACCTATTTGCTATGACTTGTTAGAAGACGATTTTAAATTTACCGCCAAACAAGTGTTGACAGTGAGGTTATACGAAGCCGAAATAGCGAGGACCCGAAGTTGTCGGCGTGTATATGAACAACTAGAACTGTTACATTGATTGTCAGTGGTAAATAATAAACTCGCATCCTCCGATTTCGCAAAGGGGACACTTCTAACCTCACTTTCTTGACAGCGAATAGTTAATACTCACACCACATCTCTTACGAGACAACAGCCCGTCTAAACGTTACAAATATGACTCACAAGGTTTTCGCAACTGTATGATTTTTGACATGCTGTTATCATAGGAAACGTCACATGCAAAATCACGTAGTGTAAACTAGGCTTTAATGTGACGTCAGAGAAGACACGAAATTCGAATCCGAGTCATTCCCATTTTAGTGTGAAATAATTGCACCTTACAACATAAGGCAACAAAGTTCACATACAAGGGTCACTTTTGAGCCAACTAAACACCTGACTCGAAACCATCCGTCTAAGATATCAAAAATATTTATTTATAGCGAAATTAACATGATGTAATTTATAGCGTTTTCGATTCAGCTGCACTGGTTGCACTCAGTATATTTGCATCTTCTTTTAACCTAATGCAATAACATAAGATGAACATACTCTGAGTGCGCACTAGTGCGATCAATCGAAAACACTATTAATTAACTGATGTTTGTTGTCGTATATACACAGTATTGCCAAATGTGGCGCTTTAGCGCCAAAGTGGCGCCTTTGACTGAACAAATAGCGCTTGAAAATTTCACTTTGGCGCCTGGCGCTAAATGTGGCGCTTTTAAACAACAAATTTGGCGTTATACGAAAAATCTCCAAAGTTTCTATGTTGAATATCAAAAAGCATTTGTGATCTAAATTAAATAATTTATGTTACAGTTAACACAAATATATGTATTTGTTAAATAATAGGCAGAGCTGGGCAAATTACTTAAAAAAAGTAATTCAAATAACAAGCTTCAATTACTTTGAAAAATATTGGCAATTATCAATTATCTTTTTCTGTTCATATACAAAATATTGGCAATTAACAATTAAAACGAAAAGTATTTGAAGTTGCAGAGCAATTACTAATTGAATTACTTTAGACTAATTCAATTACTTTAGAGTATTTCAATTACTTTGACTGCTTGAATTATTATTTGAATTACTTTAGAGTATTTCAATTACTTAGACTAATTCAATTACTTTAGAGTAATTGAATTACTCTAAAGTAATTGAAATAGTAGGTGAATTTTCGCCAGTTAACTCTGCAACTGCGGTATTAACCCATAGGTTAACCCACATCATTCGAAAACTTATTTCCATGATGGCAAAAATGCAAATGGTAATGGCGGAAATAGTTTTTGAAAATGATATCCAAATCATGATGTTTTTGACTGAAAGTAGTTACGACAAAGTGGCTATCTTTTATTTAGCGCCATAAATTTCGTTAATGTATTCCATTTTTTTAAATACAATTCACATTCACTAGAACATAAACAAAGTAACCTTACTTTTCAGTTACCTACGTTTATTACCTTCCTCGCGACCTGGGTAACAGATTTGTGTTACCGAGTAACAACAATGACGTATTCAATGACGTTAGGAAGCATTACTTTTGCGTGACCAAAATGACAAAAGTAGTCGGTACCAATTACCGGTTATAACAAGTAATTGGCGAAAATTTACCTAATAATTCAAGCAGTCAAAGTAATTGAAATACTCTAAAGTAATTCAAATAATAATTCAAGCAGTCAAAGTAATTGAAATACTCTAAAGTAATTGAATTACTCTAAAGTAATTGAATTACCCTAAAGTAATTCAATTACTGTAAAGTAATTGAATTACTTTAGAGTGAAAGTAATTGAATTACTTTAGAGTGCTTCAATTATTTAAAGTATTTCAATTATGTACTTCGACGAATCCTTTGACTGGTAAACATGCATTTCATCTCACCAAATTAAAAGCTCGCGACTTGCAATCGACGCAGTAATTTTGCATTCCTGATGTAGTTTCCAAAGTCGCCACCTAGCAACTTCATGTCGCTCATATTGAAGTCACAAAATCGCTAGCAGTTCAGATGTATATTATTTTTCAAAGTACGAATCTAACGCGACTGCGCAAGACTTACCTACCAATATCAGCTGTGTTAACTGGTAATAGAATACGTACAGATAACAATTATCAGGTAAATAACAATACATAAATACTTATATATGTATTTATTGGTGCATTTCACATTAGCATTTGTCATTTAATGAAAAGACGCCTGAAATTAGATAATTCAAAGGTAAATAAATTAAGAGTCTTTACAATTATTGCAACTTACTTACAACATAAGTTTTAATTTTTTAATGAAAACTAACAATCAAATAAGATATTTTAAACGAAAATAACTGGATGGGGTTATATTTTATTATCAAATTAAGGTTGAGTCTTTCCACCTCCCAATAAACTTATTTGACGAATAACTTGACGAATCACCATGAAAATCGTTTATAAAAATGCGAAATAACGTTATTGAAAACTTTATTAGCAGGCGGGAAGATTGGCCCTAACAGTAATGAGTTTTATAGATAAGACATACACAACACTTAGTTTTTAAAATTTTTCCAACAAAGTGTATTTTACATATTTGCTTTTCAAATGAAATTAGGAATTTTTCAGAATTAATAGTTATGGGTGAATTATTTATCGTGATATACAATGGTGATATTCATAAACAAAATCATCCATTATACCGGCAATACAAGCTCATAAATTACAGTGTGGTGATAAAGTAACGCACCAAGCGAAAAACACCCTTAGCGTTGACTTTTTCGAAAAACGCTCGGACAGGTCGATTTTATTTTTAAAAAAGACATCTTTTTAGGGTTGTGAGTGAGTGTAAATGTCTTTCGGACAAATGTCAAAAATGACAATTGTCTGGACAGGACAAATACTATTTGTCATCAAAGTGTCCTGGATACTGTCCGTGACATGTGAATTAATTTTAAAAATTCGCGCGTTTGTTTTACCTTTTCCCGCTAACTTTATAACAACGTCAAATGTGACAAGGTGCTAGCAAATGGTAGTTACAATTTGTGTGCAATAATAATTTTATAATATTTGTTTTTCGAGTATTCATTCCGTTTGCTAAAAATACAATATAGGAACGGCATATTTTTTAAAAAGTTCTTTATTTGCATTAAAAAAATTCGAAGTTGATTTTCATTATGAAATTTTAAATGTCATAAGTGTCAGGACAGTGTCTGACATTTAAATTCATGTCCTGTCCAAAAAATAAATGTCCGGACATTTTACAACCCTACATCTTTTACAACCAATTTTAATTTTATGTCAGTTACCACTTTTGCGCCGTGACGTCATCGACATTTTTTTTTAAATGACAACCTATTTTTTTGAAAATGTCATTTGAAAGCTACCATTTTTCTGAGTAGAAAATTAATTTTTTAATAATTTTTTTCTTCAAAATGTTCTTATGTATGAATCATTAATACATAAGAAAATTTTGAAGAAAAAAATTATTGAAAAATGGAAATGTGATTTTATATTATTTATATTTTATTTTATATTACAGTGGAATTATTTTCTCATTGCAATGTATGAAGACCACGAAAATTCAGATTATGCGGACTCGGAAGATGATTGTATAGCGAAAAAACTGAAGAATGTGGGGGAAAAAGAAAAATTATTCCTAATTACTTTAATACTAAAAATTCTAAAATAAAGAAATTATCAAGTAACGATACAACTACAGTAGAGTATAAAAAGTTACTTCTGGACCAGGACATTTGGCGCCTTCAAAAAACAATTAATTGTTTTCTTCTAGGGTCCTGCCTTAAGGCTGTTTTCCCAAAAGTCAACAACCGAAGAAGGCCTAAAACCCTTTAAAAAGAATTAACTTTTATGCACCCCAAAAGTACCAGATATGTGTAGACCACCAAAAATTGGGCACACGAAAAAAACTGTTGAAAATCACCCAAAATCATGCAAAATTATCTCAAGAGCACTCTGAAAAACTTTCAAAATCCGTTGTTTTTAGACATTCCAAATGGCTTTGTATTTCTGGACCAGACCAATTGGCGCATGCAAAAAAAAGGAAAAACAACACCAAATCAAAGAGGGTTGGTACCACGATATTTGACGTCTTAAAAAACTAGGCAGAATCCTAAAAATTTATATGTTTTCCCAAAAGTTAACAACCGAAAAAGACATAAAATCCTTCAAAAATAATTAATTTTTATGTGCCCCAAAAATACTCAAAAATCTATGGACCACAAGAAATTGGGCACATGAGGAAAACTTTGAAAATCATTCAAAATCAAACATAATTTCCTTAAAAGCATCCAAAAAAAACACCTTACAAAATCCCTTGTTTTTTAGACATCTCAAAATAAGTTTTAATTTCTGGACCAGACCAATTGGCGCATGCAAAAATCATTTGATAACAACAAAAAAAAAAGATAAATATATGAAACAACCACAAAAATTATTCAATTTCCTCGGCTTTCAACACCTCAATTTTACTGACTTAATAAAAAAAATGCAAAACATTCCCCGTTTTCGTTCCGACTACAATCCGATCTATTCTTACAGCATCTCCTCTTTCACGACAGCTTATACCGTTTATAAGTATGTGTCTATCGAGGAGAATCATCGGCACGACCATCAATCCTGAATCAACAGGACAGGTTATTTTTGTTCGATATTACTGTAAGTCATGAATAAGATGCAAGTGTCCCAAAACCGAGAAATGTTTTGAGAATATTTGGCAGCACTCAGTTGCCCGTCAATCTTCGTGGGTCATCAATCTCTATGGCCACTCGAGATCTCACCAGTTCAGATTTAAGAACAACTGCATTCTCAATAAAAAAGGCGGCGATAGGAATCGAACTCAAAACCTTGTAATTATCTGTCTAACTCTTTACTAACTGAGCTTTTTCGGTCTTGTCCATTATAATTTCTAATCAGCTATAATAATATATCAAATTACGCAATATTACGAAATCAAAAAAAAAATTGGATTCGCAGTAATTCGAACCCGAGACCCCTTGGATTCAACGCGAATATCTTACCCTTTACCAACACGCCTATAATGGATTTTATTAGTGCTGGCAACCGAAATAGATTTTTTGGATAATCGGTTAACCGGCTTTGGATATTCGCGGTTTTGGAGAAAACCGAAAACCGGTTATCCGGATAACTCGGTTATTCGAGTATCCAGTTATACGGAAAACCGGTTATTCGAATATCCAGTTATTCGGATAACCGGATATTTGGATATTATCAGTTTCTTGGATAATCGGAAATTCGAATAACAGGTTATTCAGATATCCGAATAACTGGAAATTCGAATAATTGGATCTCAGAATGGGTTTTATTTGTTAAAGATCTTCAGTACTTATTAAAAAAAAGTACATACACATAGTTACATGTTTATTTACTTAATTGCTTTTATTATAACGTATTTGTGGATATCCGAATAGTCGTTTTTGGATAATCGAATAATCGGTTTTAACCATTATTTGGATAGCCGATTATATCCGAAACCGGTTTTTAAAGAAACCGATTATTCGGTTTAAATTTTTTCCGGTTTTTGCCAGCACTAGATTTTATATAGCCGTTTTCGAATTGAATATATTATATTGTCTATGCTAATTTTCTTATTGATTAAAAAAATGAAATTTAATTATGGTATACATAACAATTATTGTATCTAAATTTATTTCTTAAAGATAAACACGCACGTAATACGCTCGACCAGCGCAGCGCTTAAATTTAATAACGAATAACGCATTTTGACTTTTGAGCGTTTTTATTAAACAGAAGACGGTCGATGGCGAGCGTTGGTAGTTGGTATGGTCTATAAACATCCTTCAAAAATACGCTGACACATTGGCCTACTCGTTTAAAAAAACGGATTTACTATAAAAACTATTTTTTTCTTTATAGAAATTGTTCTTATTCTGATTAACAGTACTTACTAACTTTTAGCTGGTAAAATAAAAAAATATATCAACAGTCTTTTTTGTCTGAATATTTCACCGGTTCCAGATGAAACCAATGCAAAATCTCAACTCTCCCATAACCCTCTTACTTTATCCTATTTGGTGTGTGATTTCTTGTCGTGCAAATGACCTAATCTGGCGTGCCAATATATATTCCCCATACCAATTAATCACAAAATACAAAATACTTTATTAAATTATATACCTAATACCACTTATTCACAAAACATCTTTATTACATTCTTCTATTCTAAGATCTCTACACTTTCTACTCCGTAACACTCTACTATACAATTTACTAGACGAAATTCATCCGGAGTGAACCAACTTTTTACGATCCGCAATTGGTCACTACTTCTTCTAAAATCACCATGTACGATATTATTGATTTTTTTAAAAAGTGCTGCGGCTAGCGCTGGGACTTGATCAATGTTTAGGTTCCACTTTTGCAAACATTTTTGTATTTCCACACTTTTAGAATCCTTAGAGGACAACATTTTGCGCCAATTTTGCTCCCTGGGCGATTTACTATAATCGTTTGCTAAAATCGGATTTGAATCTTCAAATTCCTCACAAACACTCCTTATATGCAGAGATCGAGTTATGCTTAAGTATTGGTATTTTTAATTGCCTAAAATAAGGAAAGTGTTATTCAAAATTGACTTTTTTAAACAACTAATCGGCTTTTCAGGTCGACGTTTTTCAGTTTTTCATTATACTTTTCCTTATCTAGTTCTCTTATTTCTTCATGTTTTTTTTCCTGTAGTTGTTTATTTAGGACCTGGATTTGTTCCTGCTTTTTTTGGATTTGTTCGTCCTTTTTTTGGATCATTTCTAACAAAATTTTAGCTTCTGCCATCTTTGCTATTTCTGCGGGACAGATAAATATACATAAGTTTTTTTTGTTAGGTAAATGTCCGGCACATTTTCAAATGCGCCATTGTTAACCTTTTTAGAACCGGAAAGTCCGTAATTATTTTCGGATATTATAAAGCATATTTCGCCAGATAATTTATACACTTTCACCATTTGGTAATCGCTGATATTTTTTGTGTTACAAAAGTCACTTACACAATAAATTTAAATTATTGCGTCACTGTTTCCTTTGATCAATCAATTTAATAAAATAATATAAATAATCTTAAATTACTTAATACTGTAACTGTAATATTTTTAAGTGGTATTGGTGGTATCCTGAGATTTGCTGAAGAACAATAAAAAATAAAGTTGGTTTATTCAATGCACAAATTACAGCTCTTGGATTAATATGATAAAAAAGTCAGTAGCTCTCAAATTTTTAATTAATAATTTCACGTTTTAGAAAAAAGTAAAATTCGTTTCCTTTTCGAATTCCCAGCGAAAACATGTACGTTTATTCAACGTTAATTTCACGTTGTTATGGTGGAAATAACGTTATTCGTTGAAAAATGCAACGTTGTTTTTTGGTTGAATTAGCAACCATAATTATATCACGTTTGTATGACGTGTTTTTTAACGATCAGTTTAATATGGACGTAATTATAACGTGAAATAAATGCGTAACAATTTTGTCTTTTTACGACGTGATTTATACTATGAGTAAATGCGATGTATCTACCGTACGTTGATTACCACATCATTTCAACGTTAATTCAACATCTACTATTCTACGTAATAAATGAGAAAAATATTAACGAAACTAATACGTTAGATAAATCATAATTTACAACTAAATTTTTAACCCACGTTTTATAACGTTATTTTAACGTATACCGAATAAATATGCGTTACAAAACGTGATGTTGACGTTAGAAAACACTTAATTTTACAGTGATTGTCTATCGTGTTTCACACCTTTGAATTCTAATTTTACTAAAAATCTATGAAATGTGAGGTTCTTCTCCATACTTGGCAGCTTTTAAATGAAACGAAACAGGTATGAAAAGTACTGCTAATTTGCACATACGAGTCAACCATAACCCCTTTTTAAGTTGACGTAATCTGTCAAATTTTTTTAAGTTAGTTTGAATTTGATGCCCAAAATCTGTGATTAAAAATACTAAAGAACGCAATAGTCAATCAATTATACATACATATTGTCACGAATACTCATTGGGGACAGCTGTATACAGAGTGGAAAGTTTAACTGGAATAAATTCTGTAACTTAGAAGATTACGGTTTGTAAAAAAATTCTTGGAACAGGTCAATTTTTATTTTTAATGGCGCATATTACAAAGGGACTTCTTTAACTTTTCAATTATTTGGAGGGGTGAAACGACCCCTAACTATGTGTTTTTTTAATGGAAGGATATGTTGAAAAAATTGGGAATACAGCTACGTTTTATTTTTTTATTTTTCTTTAGCAGTAAAAGGTAAAAAACAAAAAAAAGAATTTTTTTACTAAAACCGTTTTTAATGCCAAAAATTCAGGAACTCCATTTTTATTATTTGATAAGAAGAAATAAGCATTCCATATGGTATCGTATTGTTGCGTGCAGCCACAGATGGCGCTGCCCATGCGCTAAATTTTTAATTGTACGTAATTACCTCGCTGAAGTTTTTCCCAATAGGTGGATAGGAAGAAGATGACCGATGACCGATTGAGTGGCCAACAAGATCTCCAGATCTCACCCCTTTAGACTTGTTTATGGGGGTATTTAAAAAGTAAAGTTTATGTGACTAAACCAAACGACATAGCAGAACTTCAGAACTTCAAATTCTGCATGAAATTAGAAGAGTAACGCCGGAAAGTTACAAACTGTTAGGGATGGAATTTATAATCGATTAGGGTATTGTCAAGTGAGAGGTGGCGAGCATTTTGAACATCTGATGCGTTAAAATCGTTCTAGTCAAAAACTTATTTTTTATTTTTTCGCCTTTTACTGTTTAAGAAAAATTAAAAAATAAAAACGTAGCTGTATTCCCAATTGAACAAGCTTTAAGAAAAAAAATTACTCAACATACCCTTCCATTAAAAAAAAAAATAGTTAGGGGTTGTTTCATCCTTCCAAATAATTGAAAAGTTAAAGAAATCCATTTATAATATGCGCCATAAAAATAAAAATTGACCTGTTCCAAGAATTTTACTACAAATGGCAATTTTCTAAGTTACAGAATTTATTCCAGTTAAACTTTCCACTCCACTGCGGTGTTTATGAGCAGCATGTAATTTTTTTTTAATTTTCATAAAGAAATAATTTTGTAAATAATAAAGTAAATTGAGAGTACTGTATTAAATGTGTTTTGTCGAATATTTTATGTTAGTGTAAATATTTTTAGAAATAGGCGATTTAGAATTACATGTTTATTATAAATAAATAATTTAGAATTTTGAAATGTATATACAAAGAAAATAAGCTTAGGATTGTAATAATTAGAAAAATTGATTTAATGATGTTATGATAATATGGATGTTAGAAGGAAACTGTATGTAGTAAGAAGTTCGGAAATTGAACGAGTGAGGGCGGCGCGTAGCTATTGTAAGTTAAAGTCCCCGGTTCGACTTTATTACCAGCCTCCGTCCGGTTTACGAATCAGTCACGGAAGCAATATGGAACTGGGGTCGCCAAGTGGTTTAGCGGTTTGGCCTAGCCGACTTTGAAACTCGTGTCACTCGGCGCCGTGGGTTCGAATTCCACCATTAGCCATGTATGTTTGTTCAGTCTAATGATTTAGACCCAGCTTTAATACACGTCGTAATTGTCTGATTCAACGTTACACGTGGACATTGCCGCGACATTTTTTCGTTGTTTCAACGTAACCATAACACACGAATTCAACGTTTGTTACATGTTATTCCACAACGTTTTTTATACGTATGTATGCACTAGGATTTAACGTAGAAATACCGTGGACAAAGACGTTTAAAAGAAGTTGATTCGAGCGTTGTTAAAACGTATTAATAACACCGAATTTAACGTTGATTAATTGTTATTCTACAACGTTTCTTACACGTGGACAGAGACGTTTAAAAGAAATTGATTGCCGCGACATTTTTTCGTTGTTTCAACGTAACAATACCACACGAATTCAACGTTTGGTTACATGTTATTTTACAACGTTTTTTACACGTACGTGTTTTCGCTGGGTTACCATGCTGTCTTTAAAACTGTGCCGGACATTTACCTAACATAGCCTGTATAAAGCTGAAAGACATACGATTTAGTATGATCAAAAAATTAGTATTCACATAAAAACTATGGAATTTTATAGAGAAACACATATTTTTTAATTGTTAAAATATTAGAAAACATTGTTGAATTTGATCGCAGTTTTCGAGGTATAAAATCACTACAATTCAAGCCTTAATTTGTAAGTGGACTAACTTTACAAACTGTAAATTTTAGGGATAAAAAAACTGGACTAAAGCAAACAGAATTGTTCCAGCTGCATAGAATTCTTGGATAATGTAAGTACGTGCAAATTTTATGTAAAATTTAACCTTGTGTCATACAGTCTTCAGATATGCTGCTCAGAATTCGAATATTGTATGAACTCATATACAAACTTTTGTTCTGAGGCGTTATAATTTACAATTGAAAACTGGTATGTTGGAAAAGAGATAATTGATGAGAATTTATGGACAAACTTTTGCCATCGCCGCCACTGGAACTCCACCTGTACTTTACAGTTTTGTTAAAATAGAAGAAATCCTTACTGACTGTAAATAACGTCTTCGAAGATGTTTTGCTTGTTTTTCGACATTAAAATAAAAAATAACAATTCCATCTACTACTTTCTACAAAATATAATCCCCGTTTTTTATAATTAATATACGTAAATTCTAAAAGTGTTGCAACTAAAACTTGCCCAAAATAAACAAAAAAAATTTATAATAAATTAAAAAATTACCAATACTAAAGAAAACAAAATTGTAGCAGAATATTATACACCATTAAAAACAAGACAACAATCTGACCTCCAGCAATTTAAAAATAGTTACAAATCTTTTACTCAAGATAAAAAACTAAATATACCAAAAAACATCAATGAAGTAACTCAAATGAGAAACCGTAATTTTGCTATCGAATATCTCAATTCGACCGTAAATAAAAAACTAACAAAGACAGAATTTTGCAAATCTAAAAGTATTTCCAGAACTTCTCTAAATATGGGACTAAATTCAGTTGGCATTAAGATTGTATGTAAAACGAAAACAAATGGGAACAAACGGGAACAATCCGGAACAAAAGAGAACAAATCGGAACAATTTGGTACAAAAGAGAAGAAAAACAAAATAAAAAACTATTCGATAATGTAGAACACAAAGCAGGTAGTCGTAAAAATACAAGTTTAGATGAAGAAGCGGATGAATTAATTGGTAAATCTTTAGAAACTTTTCAGTCAAAAATGGACAAACTAGTTTCATACATTCCCAACGATGGGAAAGAAAAATGGAAAAAAGATTTAAAACCTATCATTACTGAAATAGACAGATTAGAAGATGGAGCAAAAATAGTTTGTTTCAAACAAGAAGTAGTAGATAAATATATTGCAAGAAAAGCAGCTAATTTATTTCTTGAATAATTAATTATGACAGACTGTTGGGATGCTCCAGAACAAAATGTTAGGATGCTCCGGAAGTTTAAACTAGGTGGACTGTATAATGTACTGCAGAGACGATAGTAACAACTTTGACTTCGTTCCTTTTCAAATTATGTTTATTTGGCACAAATTACAGTTGAAGCTTTACAATGTATTGAAAAACTCGTTTCTAATAAATAATATGTTTCTTTAGCCTACTTTTATAAATTATAAAATGCATGACTTTCATGCTGCGATCAGCGCACCCTTAATATAGAAATTATTCTGTTCCGAACAACCCGCCGCCCTTGAAAGGACCTCTTTCAAAAAAGAATTATAAATAGAGTAATAATGAAAATGAATCTTTCAAATATGATTTAAATAATTGAAATGTTAATATATTTAACTAGTAATAGGTAAAATGTAAATTTTAGTCAAGGGACGCTGATAAATGCCATTTTTAGTTTTAACGCTAACAACTCTTATAACTCCATCCTTGCCAGGGTGAACATTCACAATGCGACCTAATCTCCAGTTAAGAGGAGGTATATTATTTTCCTTAACTATCACCATTGTGCCTAATTCTATCGCACTTTTCTGAGTACACCATTTAGTTCTAGGCTGTAACTGAGATAGGTATTCTATTGACCACTGACGCCAAAATCCTTGTCTCATTTTCTCCAGTAACTCATACCTGGCTAGTCTATTGTCGGGTATATTTTCAATATTTCTTTGGGGAATTGCTGTAAGCGGTTGACCAATTAAGAAATGCCCTGGTGTTAATACTTCTAAATCAGATGGATCAGTCGATAAAGGAGTCAAGGGCCTAGAATTAAGGCAAGACTCTATTTGTACGAGTAAGGTATTAAGTTCTTCGAAAGTTAAAAGAGATGATCCAATGACACGTGTTAAATGATATTTAGCTGATTTCACAGCAGCTTCCCACAAGCCACCCATGTGAGGAGATGCTGGAGGATTAAAAATCCACTTTATTGATTGCAGTGATAAGAAATTGTGAATGTTTTCTTCATTCTTTTCTAAGAATTCATACAAATCTCGAAGAGCTTTACGAGCACCGACGAAATTTGTACCTCTGTCAGAATATAAACTAATACATTTACCTCTTCTAGCAATAAATCGCTTTAACGTGTTAAGAAATGAATTTGTTGACAAATCAGATACAAGTTCGAGATGAGTTGCCTTTGTCGCAAAACAAATAAAATACATAAATAAGCCTTTCCAGTCTTATTTCTACTTATTTTAATAGAAAATGGGCCTGCGTAATCTACTCCTGTGTGACTGAATGGAGGAGACGGTTGGACACGCGAACCAGGCAAACTTCCCATAATATATTCTGACTGCTGAGGACGAGCCCTAAAACATTTTATACATTTATGCAAGATTCTTTTAACAGTGCTTCTTCCAGCGATCGGCCAATATCTTGTCCGAACAGAACATAAAGTAGCTTGAAGGCCGGAGTGAAGATTTCTTTCATGTTCTTCTCGAATTATAAGCACTGTGAAAGGATGATTACTTCCAAGAATAATAGGATGCTTGTGCGAATAGTTCAACAGAGATTCTTGTAATCTTCCACTTACTCTCAGTAGTCCATGTTCATCCAAAAAAGGCGTTAGAGATAATAATTTACTCTTACGGGGTAATTGTAAATTTGATTTTAAAGCGGCAATTTCTTCGCTGAAGTCTTGGATTTGAGAAATCTTGATGAGAATCTGCAAACTACGTTCCAATTCCTCCACTGATAATGCTCCTTTTAATTTGTTATTAGCTTTAGTAGAGTTGTGTATGAATCGGAAAATCCAAGAAGTGATTCTTTTCAAACGATTAAGTGAAGAAAATCTGCTCAATAAATCAAAATCTGTAACTGCAGGCACGGACACGACCGTGGAAGACCCTTTTACTTCTGGCAACTCGTTTAAATCAAGTTGTTCCTCAGTAACAATAATAAACTCATGAGAAAGAAACTCAGGACCTTTCCACCAAATTTGACAATTAGCTAGGTGTTCAGGATTGATTCCTCTAGATAAAACGTCAGCAGGGTTTTCATTTGAGCGCACATAATGCCACTGCACTAAGTTATCCAAGTTTCGAATTTCTGCTACCCTGTTGGCCACGAATGTAGTCCATTTGGAAGGATCTCCAGATATCCAAGCCAATGCTACTTTGGAGTCACTCCAAAGATGTATGCTGTAAATAAAAATAGTTAATGAGTTTAAAACATGTTGACATAATCTTGCCAGCAATAAACATGCGCATAATTCCAATCGCGGCAGCGTCAGTTTCTTTAAAGGAGCTACACGCGTTTTTGAACAAACTAATGAAATTTGATACTTTTGAACTGTGCTATTCGAACTCTTCAAATAAATACAAGCCCCATAAGCCTTTTCTGAGGCGTCGCAAAATCCATGTATTTCAACGTAAGAATAATCAACAACTACTGCATGTCGAGGAATGTCCAAATTATTGATTTCATCAATATGTTTCCACCACTGCATCCATCTTGTTTGTATTCCTGAGGGAATTTCTTCGTCCCAGTCAGACTTGACTTGCCATAATTGCTGCATTATAATCTTTGCGATTATGATTATTGGTCCTAGTAGTCCAAGTGGATCGAAGATTTGAGAAATAGCTGACAGTATGTGTCTTTTGGTTAATATGAATGCTATGTTTTTAGTGTTAACATTGAATCGCAAAGTGTCATGCAATGGACTCCAATGCAATCCGAGTACTTTGGTACCCTGTCCAATTGGGATACATGAATCTTCAATGCCTGAAGATTCCAATAAAGATGCACAATTACTTTGCCATTTTCTTAATTCAAATTGTGCTGATTGAAGAACCTGTATAATTTCCTTTTGTAAGTGCATTGTTTCGTTCTTAGTTTGACCACCGGTGAGTAAATCGTCTACATAAAAATCGCGATTTATAACTTGATGAGCTAGTGGAAATTGTTCCTTCATATCTGATGCAGCTTGATGTAATGCCTGAATTGCCAAAAAAGAAGAGCTCGCTTCACCACCATAAGTTACAGTATTTAAATCATACGTCTGAATTTCTTCTTTTGGATTCCAACGCCATAATATCCTTTGCATTTTTCGCTGTTCCCTCTTGATCAATACTTGCCGATACATCTTGACGATGTCAGCTGACATTGCATATGCATGCTGTCGGAAACGAACGACAATCTGAAATAAATCTTGTTGTAACGTAGGACCTATACAGAGTACATCATTAAGTGAATAACCAGTGCTTGTCTTACAAGAAGCATCAAAAACTACTCGTAGTTTTGTGCTTGTGCTATCGAGTTTTAATACGGAATGGTGTGGTAAGTAATAAGATGGATATCCATTTTCACTACAGGTATTTTCATCTTGCCTTGCGATTTCCATGTGACCTAACTTAAGATATTCACTCATAAAATCGTGGTATTGTGTCTTCAGTTCGGGATTTCGAGAAAGCTTCTTTTCCATAGACAACAGTCTTCTTGTTGCTTCTGTCTTTGAATCTCCCAGATCACGAAAGTTGTCTTTCAATGGTAATTCTACCACGAACCTACCAGATGAATCTCTAACATGTGTTTTCTCAAAATGAGAAATGCAGAATTGTTCTTCCTGTGTGTAATAACGTTTTGGTTGCATTTCCTCAATTTTCCAAAACTGCTCCATTTGATCTTGTAACCGCCTTTCTTGAATAAAATAACAATTTACACTATTTCGATTCGTGTTGTGATTTTCCAAAGGCCCAGAAATGATCCAGCCTAGCTGTGTATTTT